>JACCHW010000031.1:2400000-3000000 GCA_018907185.1 Platyscapa corneri
AATCGAATGTTAATTAGGATTTGTTCCAAGACTTAAGTTTAAGCAAATACGAAATTGATTTTAATAAGAAAGGCGTGGAAAATCGAAACGGTCTTCTCTTCGCAATATTACAAGATTTCAGGTTTTCGAGGTTTAAAAAATTGCTGTGAACAAATTTTTCTTAACTGTAAACTTGAGTTGGCGACCCGTCGAAATAATAAACGTAACAAACGTAACAAAAAAGCGGTTGTTTTTTTATCACGGATTCAGCGTGTAATCAACGACTCCAGAAATTTCTTTCGTATTCACGGATGTAAGGGGATGTATTTATTTTATCCGAAGTTGTTCTCCGGTACGTCGTGACTAGAATAACACGTGCACTTTAAATTTAACATCGTTAAAACGTCGCAAATACCACCCGTTTAAATATGTTTTTATAGCTATAAAATTAATATAAATGTTTGTTGTTTTGGCTTTAAATTTTAAGCGCCGAGGTTTAAAATCGTACCAAAGTACCAATACTAATCCGATCAAAGCTTACAGCTCCCCCCCCCCAATGACGTCTGCTCGATAAGACTCAGGACACTTGTTTTCTACGAAACCTTAAAATTTTCCCCCTCTCGTGTGTCGCCGCAACTCTGATTATTATTGTACGAAAGTCAAACTTACCACAAGTATTATTCGCCAGGAGATCCGAGTGCTTGTAGACGTAGTGCGTGGATTGCAGCGACTCTTCTTCCGGTTGTATGTGATGCAAATTCTCGCCGTCGAAGATGACGCCCTTGAGACCTCTGCAGGTCGAGACGGCGACCCACGAGCCCGGCATATCCCGTATGCTGCCCTGGTAGTGACATAGTTCCTGACGTGACGAAAACAAAAATCGTGTCAGCAAAAACGAAGGGACTTGTTGGCTGACCGTTGCCTTCGATTTGCGGCCAAATCGAATAACTCGATTGTCACAAACTCCTAAACCTACGCTCGCATCGAAAATTCTTTTCAAAACTGATAAAATATATGATCAATTTTATCCGATAAATTAAATTGCATAAGTTTATAACGTGTTTTTAAAAAATCCCTCTGCCGTTCATTCGTCGATTAATAAATATTGCCAATGTTATTATTGAAATTACTTTATAATTTTTTTCCAACGGCTTTACTACACGAGTATTTGCAATGTTATAAAAAAAAAAAAAAAAAAAAAAAAAAAATACGAATTTGCATTAAATTTAAACCATTGCGTCGAGTCATTAAAGACAATTGTACTACGCAATGCGCAATTACAGCGAAATCGCATAAAATTTTTAATCCCATTCCAGCATAAAAAAACAGCCTGTGATTGAGTAGAAAATAGCTTTTCCGAAGATTAAATTTTTATTTGGTAAAAAATAACGGTAATTTTTACTTAACTTTATTTAAAGTGAGTATTAAAAATCTTAGGAACAGTATGTAATTTTTATACGTATTAAGTCTGCGTCATAGTAACGTTAGTGTTCAGTGTAGGCGTCTCGCAAAGGATAATAAAAGATAAAAATTTTATTTAAGGCCAACTCGCGAGCTAAGACTGACTCGTGTCTCCTTCAGGAGCACCGACCACTTCTCGTCCCATTGTTTACGTCTGGCCGACGAGCGCCGTGTTTTCCGGGAAACCCCCAAACTCCCCTTACGCAACATGTCTGCAGCGGTCATTTTTCCATCAACGTCAAAAGCACAAGCGCGAGCGTGACGCTTCCAAACATATTTTTATATCGCAAGTTTATCGTTAACGATTCGAGCTGACGCGTTCCACGTTTAATATTGTAAACCACCGTTAATGCACCTTGTGTCATTGTTTCCAAGCGAAACGAACAAAGAGTCCGCCGGACGTGTTATCCCCTCGAATGCGTAACATAATGATCAAAGTGTAAGGCAACACACATTCGCCTTTGTAAAACACACGCGCAGGTGTGAAGCAAAATAACATCGCAAGATTACGAACGCATCTGCAGCTAAGGTTATGTTCTTAGATTGCATTTAGTCCACTTAAGAAATAATAGCGTACACGCTCGTTAGGGCGGACGAGGTGGTTTACAACTGCAAGCTAACGTTCGCTCGACGTTCAATCGACAACAAGACATCCAGCGAATTTGAAGTTTTATTTAAACAATGCTACGAACAGAGCAATGATTTATACTTAATCGACGGGCATCTTTAAGATAAAAGAGCTGTGCGACGGGGTGGAGTCTGTGTGCGCGTATGGGGTTAACCGTGAGTCTTCGTCCAGCTCCCGGTTGTGAATGCGCGTCTAGATCACCGATGACTCCACGCGTCGCCGAGGATGAAAAGGGCGAAAAGGTCTGGGCCGTGTACGCTTCCGGTTCACGCGCGACACTCTACTCGAATAACACTAGTATCTTTTCATTGGAAAATGCTTTTTATAAATATATATAATATAATAAATTTTCTCTTCAATGGAAAATACGCAGCAAAAGTGTGTGGGCTGTAATTTTCTAAAAATGTCCCCAAATGTAAATTCCTCTAGTGTGCGCGATGGTAAAATAAAGGAAACAGTGAAAATTCGTTAATGCGCCGAGTCTTCTGAATACCGACGGACTCGCGCGAACACGCGTCGATAAAATACAGTATTTCTCGACAGTGGCGCTTAATGAACATTAATTTGAAATCTCTCGTATAGTTATCTATCCGTGGCGACGTGGGAAACTCGCCCCAACTGTAAAATCATTGCGCAATCAACGTTCAAGGTTGTGTTACGGCTTTGAGCTTTTCGAAATTGCAGATACGTACAGGCGCGCAGGCAGGCACGTGTGTGATCCAATCACAAAACCATCACCTGCCTCCGTTTTAACAGAGTCAGACGTACGCACATGTGGGAGAGGGACTGAATTAACGACCTCCACTCTAGATGAATTAAAATATCGACTCGTTAAATGTCGTCTCATAATTTTACAGTTTTCTCTCATTATGCAATTTCTTTACGTGCGCAAGCCCTATAAATAACAATGTGTAAACGGTCCTGAAAGCCAGGGACAAAAATGTACTCGGAATGAATTCTTTTTTGTCTTTCTTCACATTTTCATGAATAATTTGCAAGACTCGTGCAAGAAATTTTTAATACTAAAAGGGAAGATGATAGTTCGAATTATTAACGGCAAAATGGCTTTTCATTTTGTTGGAAATTCTATGTTATACCGATATTTTGTCATTCTAATTGCGCCCTCTCTCTCTCTCTCTCTCTCTCTCCCTCGTGCACAATTATGCACATATTTCTCTGTCGATCGTGTATTGTTGTATTATAGTGTTCAAAGCCTTTACTTGCTCTACTTTATAAGTGTAGGATATTTCTATAATTAATTTCACTGTAATAGTAGTTGAGAAGATCCGCGAGGATCGTAAGCGAATATTTAAATACTTTGTGTGTTTAAGCGCTTTTCACAACGTTGCTTATTTTTTTCGTTCGTTAAAAATCAAGAATATTAGATGGCAAATGATTCGGCGCGCAAAGCGAGAGAGAAATTCTTATGAAAAATACAGATAGAGTGCAGTTTATTCCAACGAATTGTATCGCGCAATTGCACTTTAACCAAATACTTCATCGACGCTTTCCCTGGCTCGAGTATTTTCGTACTTCTATGAAATTATTAATGAAATGTTTATCGATTCACTTGATCGCAAAACGAGGCTTCCGGTTGTGCGCAGTCATGTTTTAATCCAATTACTGGTTAAATACGTAAATATTATTTCACCAGCTCGTAGCCTTAAAATTGAGCTATAAAACGATCCGAATGCAAGCGAAGCCCGAGGCCGGATCTGAACTAACGAGGAAAAACTTGGACCTATCGAGAGTGGGATTTTTCGCCCAAATGAGAAAATGCCGTTCGAAAAATTAAAAGTACATATCTGGCAAACCGAGCGTGAAACCGAAACGCGAATCCAAAGCTTTGCAAATGCACTCGGCAGCCTCGTGTCGTTGGCGCACCAACTGCACCAACTGCATATCGTCGAGTGAATAATGAAAATGCTCGTCGGCGCTAATGCGGCATTACGGGGGCCGCACACTTAGCCGATGCCGGGCCGAGCGACATTAGCCTAAAATAATCAGCGCGCGAAGATTCATCGGCTTGTCAGGCGGTGACGTGTACTTCGCAATCACCGAGAGTGCAGGTTCGGTCTGGAGCGCGAATACGAGTCCAGGAGTTGTTGCCCGACCAGGGCGATACGTTTAGCTGCCAGCGCCCCAGCTAGACGCTATTAATTTAGCCATTTTTGTCGTTGCGCTGTTTTGCGTTTCCAAGGCGACACCTTCGACGACGACACGAGCCGCAAATTCGAATTCCGCGCTTGAATTATTTAATCCAACTGTTTCTTTGCTATTGTGCTTGTGCTCTTGAATGAAGTTTAAATCAGTTCAAAACTGCTTTTGTAATTGCCGCTGCGCTTTTTTCCATTGCTCCAACTCCAGCGTTTACCTTTCACGTGTAAACGAACAGTGATGGATTATGAAAATGGCCGTCCGCCCAAAACGAACTCGTTTAGCTTTTAGAGACTCCTTATTAGCAGCCCTAACATCGAGACAGACAACAATTATTCGCAATCGCAAACATATTGTTTAAGTAAATTAAAAAACTTATTCGTTCGGTGCTCCGATGAAACGAGGCCACAGAAAGAAGCTTCTTTGTCGAAGGCATTCGATCGACGAATCTGCTTTTAAAAATCTTCTTTCGAGATCGAAAGGCTTTACGCGACGATCGAGAATTCAAAATCATTTTTCAATTCTTTTGCGGACTTCGAACAAGAAGCAGTTTTTTCAACTGGTCCAAGGAGGCCAATCAACGCGAAAAGATAAGTCTCTACGTATAAACTTATTAAATATTATTATTATTAAAAATTATTTTAATTCCTTGTCACTTTGGCCGCTTCTGATGCGCATTAACTTCGTGCGCAGCTCTTACCTTATCTGCCAGGCAATATAACCAGATTTAATAATTAACTTATAGTTTGCTGTAGCTTACATTAGACACACAATTTCGTAGCCAACGTCGTAGCTTCAACTACTTTTTCTAGAACAGTTAATTGATGCGAACAGCTCGAGTATGATTTATGTAAGGTATATCTAATGTGTGTATCTAACGCCTGCAGTGAATTTGCGGAATATTCGAGGTTAAGTTTGAGCAGATGATACGGCAGCAACTGCTGAGTGCAGGTAGTTTTTATACGCTTATTAACGAGCGTCAGCATTTAATTAACAAATAATTACAAGTGAAAAAGCATACGTTATTTACAACTGCCAAGTGCTCGTAATTCAAATATGTTTACAGGTGTATTATCAACAATCCATTGCCGCAATGAATCTTAATTGTAAAACAAAATAGAAATTATGGTTCTGCAGAAAGTGAAAATTTATCGGTTGCCCGAGAGATTAGCAAGATTCCTTTGACCCGCAGCAACGTAAGGTTTAACACATTTTTTCTGGCCAACACTTTTTAGCTAATAGGTTGTATATAAAGGAGTTAGGAAAGTCTTTTCTTCGAGAGTGCGTGGGTGTGGACTCGCTCGCTCGTATCAAAAGGCTCGTAAACTTACCACTTTCGGGGGGATGTGCGTCTTGAAGGCGCCTTGATGCTGAAATCTCTCCTTGTATCCAACAGGAATGAGATCCCGATTCAATCGAAGATCGAGGATGCGATTGACTCCATTCAATTCTAGACCTACGCTTAGAGAGTCCATGTGGTCCGCATCCTGAAATAAAAAATTGGGACACTTGCTTTATGTCCGTTCGTGCTTTTTCGCCTTTATTTACGAGCTTATAATAAATTGTACAAGTTTGAACGATAATGTAATCAAAGCGTGCCGTATAATTGTAAATTAAATTCTCTCGATGACTTTATATTCATTTAATCAGGGAAAAACCAAGACGAATGAATTATTCAACAGCGATAATTTGAGGATGCATTTATGACATTAAGACGCAGTTCGCACATTGCGGTGAATTTCTTAAACCTAAGAATTAACGACCTTTTTGCGGATAATTTACACTCGTGACGATTAATAAGAAAAGCTCGTTTAATAATCGCGTTAATCGGGAGGAACGAGCCGGTGAAACTACTCGGTAATGTCTTTGGTATAATTGCAGCCGCGCATTGACCCCGTCGGATAAAAGGAAGGCCCAAGTTCGTCAGCATAACGTCAAAAAAGAAGGCCCGCGTAAATTTTCTCTCTCTCTCTCTCTCTCTCGCTCGCTCGTTTGCAATGGAGCTCCGCAAGGATAATCTACGAGTATTATTAAGCTCGCGTCGGTGAATTACAACTGTTGTATAAAGGAGGTACTGAACTCGAGCAGTTGCCGCGCCCCCCCCCGTATTCGCGCGAGTGCGTCGAGGGCCCGATTAATTTAGTTCTAGGGGCGCCTCCCAGACAATCGCATATACATATCCGGAGCAGCATATTCGGCTCGGGAAGCTTGGAAGTATTAAGGAAACGCAGCGGAGGTAAACAGCGAGGACTTATGAATTTCTTCGGCTCGGCAACCGCGGTGATGCATAATGCATGGGGTGAGGCGGGGGGGTGTGGGTGCGGGGGCCCCCCTTTTCCACGAAAATGGCAACGCGCGCTCGGTTGTCGTTGTCCCGAGTGCCCCCGTGCATGCGAATTGCCAGGACGCGGCTGCACCTCGAGGACGTGGAAGGAAGACACGCTTGCAACTCCTCTGCGGTCTAGCGGTAAATGCTCCCTTCGGCTCGAATGCCTCCTCTAAGAAAGCCCAATTAGTAAGTCATTATTGCAATGGAGGCAGATGAAATCTCGAGCAAATCTCGGTAATTTACCATCTTTCACCTTTAATCCTCGCTGCAAAATTTGGACAAATTTTTTAGATAAATTTTCTAAACTTTCGTCCTGTTTTTCGTTTCGTGCAAACGTTCCTTCTGTCAATCGTCCCTTTTCTCGCGCGACACTTGAGCTGCAGACGCGAAGACACGCATCGCAACACATTCTCTTGCTATTGTTGATTTTTTAAATATCGCCATGTTGCCAAGTTTTAGTTTTTAAAACTTGATTAGATCGACCGACATAATAATAATAATAATATTATTTCGCAGATGCTATTGAATCGCCATCGAATCTTTATTTAGCCGAAGGGCCTTTTCAACAAAGTTCACGGTAATTCTCGATAGATTTATAAAATCAACAATACCCCGATGTCCCTTAACATTAGCGGGACAAAAGTATTCGCGAACCTTTGCGTCCTTTCAATCCGGCGTCTGTTGGTTTAGCCCGAGAATTTCAATTAAGATTCAGCAAATTCTCGAACGAAAACTATGGGAAACGAATTACTTAACTTTTAGAGAAAGAAACTCACTCGATGGAATTATTTCAAGTAAAGTAAAGTCCCGAACTTGGTAAGTTTAAATGTAGCTGGAAATATTACGGCCTGATTAACGAGAGACATTTTGTAAGAAACACTCCAATTGTACGGAACAACGAATGAAAATGCATTCAAATATATGCAATTGCAGTGGGTGAAATAACGCCTAGCTAATTAGGAGACGGGAAAATCTCTGCCAACGCAATTATTTTCACGAGAAACAAGCAGACATTGTCATTGTTCGTATTTATATTTTTAGTCAATACTATTTGTGACAATATTTTTACCGAACCAAATAATGCGCTAGTCTCGCAAACTAATGCAAGTTGTTCCAAAATCCAGCGCATTTAATTGGGAAGACTAAAATCTGTTTCAAAATTCTGAAGTAATAAAGTCAGAGCGAAGTGAAATAAGAACAAAGAGGAACGGGAAAATTTCTTTTAAATAAAAAAACAAAGCTGTGGATGAAGATATCGATAAAAAATGTGTCTAATAGAAAGTACGCGGTGGTGGTGCGCGTCCTCGTATTGAAAGCACACGGAAACAAAAACAACGATAAAATAGAAAATTGGAAATATGAAGTCTAAGGTCGGCGGGGTAGGGAAACAAATATTTCGCCGGGCCACAGGCGGAAACAAGCGCGATAGCATGAAATAGTCAAGGGGATAGTTAGCGGTGCAGCAAACGCAGTGTGGAGCGAGAAAAAGCACGAGAGATACATCCAACAACCGCACGAGATTAATAGCATTGAACTTTCCTTTTTCTCGAATATGCAAATCAGGCAATTTATTTTAAAAAATGGACGATAAAGTTCGCTAAAAGCTTGATAAAACTAATGACTCCATGATGACTATTCCGCTCGTGTTTTTAAACCATAATTAAGCCTATTATCGCCTTTGTACATTAGCAGCAAATATTTTGATCGATAAAGAAATTGCAAGTGCAGTCGCCGGACAATGAATTATCTTTAAAAAATCTTTAATTTTCTCGTCAAGAGCATTTGAACGGGTTTATTAAAGCTCAGAGGTGTATCGGAGTAAAACGCATAAGGCATGTTCTTGCATTTGCCAAAGTTCACTTATGCTCTTGTTGGCGAAGACTGAAACGAGCGGAGCGTAAATCCAACGAGTACTCGAAATGCACGATATTAACGAGGGGAATTTTTTCGTTTCTTTGTTTTTTTTTTTTTTTATCTTTTGTTTTTCAAAAGAAAGGACGACTCGCGATTTTTGTAAAATAAAACTCGAATTTGTATTTAAGTTTTACTTCGAGATAATTTTACTTCGCATTTTATCATTTTCTTAGACGATTCGAATTAAATTTCGCACACAAATGTAAATCGCGGTTAATATTCAAAAATATTAATGATTTTTATCATTGTTCAATAACCTCTTCGAAATCTGCGTGGTTTTAGTTTAAATTCGAGAAACGTAACGTTGAACTATATTGAAACTTGAGTAGCAGAGCCAATTACACAATGGCGGAGCTCTTTAAAACTAATTATTAGAAAATTCAGATTTCCACGAGTAGATTGACGGATAATTTTCAGCGCAAAGCTCGATGAAAAAGTTTCCTCGTAAATTTGAGAGTCGGAGACATTTCGATATCGTAAAATAATTTTATTTTCCAATTTAGTGTACGCGAAATTACAGCGTTCAAATTAGATGGAAACATCGACAATTTCGCACGCGTTTCGGCCGTTAATTTAAATATTTCAAACAGAGATTATCGATCGAGCCAACAACACCGCCGCGCCTTCTCGTTCGTTTGTCACGTAACCCGAAACTCTCGAAAACTATTCTCCCCGCACATTCGAAAAAGTAACTACTCGAGGGAAATTAATCATTACAAAGATTTTGCGCGAATAAACGGATAAACGCGGAGGCGCGTCTCGCGCGCACCTTCGAGCCTGACGTATCGGCCGAGCGGCAGTGAAATAAAACCTCCGGTGCACAGGAGAAGCCACTGGTCGCGATCGTATCAGAGACATTCGATGCTGGATAATCGCGACGCGTGCTTTCGCTGGTGCTTCTCCCCACATGCCAGCGCTCGCTTGTAATTTCCGTTCGGGAGAAAGAAATTCAAAGGACTGGGTTCGATTTACTGTCGCCGCCTCGTCTGCCGAGCCCCGAGCCCGACCCCGACCCCGACCCGAGCCGGAGCCTCGGCTGATAAATTTTCTCTGGCTTCGCAACCGCACTTGTGCGCGAGGGAACGCTGCCGATTTCCTTCCCTCGGCATTCCGTTTCTGCGGAACTAATATGAGTTGCGGCCACGGCGCTACGGGACACCGAGCCCGAGATGTAGATGTAGATGTAGATAGCTTTGTGGGAGCTACTCTGCGAGAAGATTGATGATCTCGACCGATAAACTCTCCAAACCTAGCGAAAATTGGCCTTTTTCGAGCTTGATTGATGCTCCGCCGAATCGCCGATACGCGGCAGCATTTTTACTTTCGCGGCGGCCCCGATCGATGAAACGCGACTGCCAAATTACCTTTTTCACTCGATCGACAGTTAATGACTTTAACTTCGCTTTTTGCTCTCTGCCTTTTGCTTTTTGCACGCAGCGACTTGGTCTGCACTTGTTTGCACTTGTTCCGTCGACTCGATAGCCTTCGCAAGCTCGAACTTCATCGATCCAAACAAACCTGCTGCCTCTCGTCCATTTTCACCGCAACTACGTCTCGCACAAACGAATTCAGCACGATAAAATTATTATTCCTCTCCGAATTAACGAGATGCACCTCCGCGGCGACCGAAATACCAACGAACGAAATCGAATCGCTCGAGATTGCAAAGCAAAACAACCCTCGTTAAAAACGGAAAGCTCGCGTCGAAAGTTGAGAAAACTTATCCTGCTCTCGCAAAGAAGATAAATTCGTGGAAAGTGGCCAATACAACATACGCAACACGCGAGAACGTTTCACGTTAAAAAAGAATTATTATGTTGAGTTTTCGTTGCAATCGCACGCGCAATAATGCAATTATTACAATAATACGGTTGCCTTATATTTTTAGTCTCTTTATTCTCGAGTTTTGCTGAAAGACGCTTGTGATTGATTAACGCGATTCAAGGCGACGTACCGCCTCGAACTTTCAACTCTTGCAAACATCCGACATGGTAATTTACCTACTTTTTCTTTCCTCTTGTATAATTTTCACCAACGTGCGTCACAGACTTTTTTTCGCCAAAAAAGGCTCTCGAGAGTCTTAATTAGAACGAGACTTTTATGACGCACCGACAATTATTGCATTATAAATATAAAAATATTTTATTGTAACAACGTGTGCATTGTTCGACGAATAATAATGCGGTATTTACCATAATTGCAATATCCATTATAAACTCGTAAATATCGGAATTTTGAAAGTATAATAATGCGACTGCAAAATGTGCAATTACTATATTATCCGTTCCGCGTTTTGGCAAACGTCAAACAACATCGCTATCGTTGTTGCAACTAAAATCGCTTTCGCTATCGTCCGGCTTGATTGTCCTCGAGCGCCGTCAAATTGTTTGTTTATCGACAATCGCGGTTGCTTTTCAAAAATTGTTCTTCTGCGTTTAACGCGAACATTTGGATTTTTAAATTTTCTCGCGTTCCTCGATAATTGATAAGATATATTAATAATGCAACGCGTTACGTGCAATCGCCGGCTTTTATTTGGACATTCGTCAGAAGGTTATGTAACGAATCACTCGCTTTTCGTAAATTTTCCGATACTCCTTCGGCGGCACGTTCTCGACATTCTTTGTTAGTCGCAAAAACAACAAATTGAAAATTAGAGCCTTGATATTGGCAGACTTGAAAAATTAATTTTTAATTTTCTAAAACGACGACTTACGATGCAGCGCAGCATTTGGAAGTTTATCGCGAATGGCCGTATACGATCGCGATATTTTATAAAATATATTCAGTTGCAAAGGCAATTTTAGCAAATTTCTATTATAAAATTATATTATAAATTTATTATAAAATTACCGTCGTCCGACGAACGAATTGCCCTGCAATATTCTTTGTAGAATTTAAAAAATTTAAAAACGCGGCTGCAGCGAAATTTTACTTTTTACAAACGAGCGAAAAAGCGGTACCACTGTAAACCCTATTTATCAGGGAAGATCTCATTGAAACATAAAGAAAGCAACATTGGACTGCAGCGTTTGGCCAGTGCTGCTCTCGATTTTCAAATAATACGATCTGCTGGCGTTCGACGCAAGCAGGAAACGCAATATATTTGCAGAGGAGAATCGTTCCGCCAAATACGGCACCAACTACATTTAGTTGTAACTAAATGCGAAATTAAGGCGTACCACCGCATCGAAAATACTCGAACGGACGAGCCGAGAGTTCCAATTCACGGACGTTAATTGACATCTGAATGCGGAGAAGATTGCGCTCTCGTTACAAGTATGGAACTATTAAAATTAATCACGCTCGCATCTCCAACTGCATCTACAACTTCAATTTTTATCCCAACAGTTGCGAACTCGCAATAATCAGGTATTTAAGAGCGACTACAAGCTCTGGCTTCGATCCGTTGGATGTGTGTCGAGCAGCGAGTCCGTAATTAACGAAACAACGGCCGAATTAAACGCGAGCCGTTCGTCGTCTCTTGCTGCACTGCGCACCGAGTTGTCGAGGCTCGAGCAATTGATCGTCGTACGCCGAGTCGATAATTAATATTCGGCGGCGTCGGAATACAAAGTAACCGGGGAAAAACGGCGTTGCCGGCTGCGAGTCCAGGCGCTTTGAATCGGCCGGCAATCAATTAATTGGCCGCCGCTTCCAAGACCCCCGCCCCCCCCCCACATGACTCGATCGAAGCCCCGCGCAACGACGTCGAAATCAATGCAGCGCAATCTCCGAGCGCCTTCGCCTTCTCGCCGCTGCTCGTTTAAGTAGCCGTGGCTCAGGTAACCGCAGCTCGGCTACGCTTACTTAAAAAAGGCACCAACACCGATTTTCGAACTTTCTCAACCGAACAATGCGCTCGATGCCAAGCTCGTCCTCTAAAATCGCGTTTCGTTCTATTATGCGTCACTCCAATAATCGGCGCTCGCCGGCTTCCCTTGTGCTGCAGCGCCACAAACCCACGTCACTTCTGCAGGTGTACGCGCGGGGAATAAAGTAACGCCACATTTTTCCTTCTCCGTTGCGCGCGGCAAAAGCGACTCCAAGGGCTGCGAACTGCGTGCGCAAGACCTGAATCACGGGCTGCGATTAATTGCCGTTTCCTTCCACCGCGATTGTCGATCCGTTGACTCGATTATTGCAGTTAAATTAACGCACTCGTTGGTGCTGTGTTTTCCTTTTGCGCGATTAGTCACGCGACGCGGTTTTTAATTCCACCGAGAGCTGCTGCAATTGCAGAGGCGGTGACGCAGCAACGCGGCGCTTATCGATCTCCGCGATGATAGATTCATAAAGTTCCCGGAAAAGGGCGAGCATGAAAGGAAGAAAGAGCTCGAGGTTGTCGCGATGGACACGGCGCGCGCAATTGGCCCCGGGACGAGGAGGGGCAAGTTCGCAGCGCTGCTTTTGTTGCTCTCGCCGTACGAGCGACGCAAAACTGACCCACCCTGACTCCCCCCGGGCTCCTTGTACTAGAGGAACGCGGGATTCGCTCCCGACGCAGCTGCTGGACGCCGCGCCGCCAACGTACAAAAGAGACCGTTTGCGTTCGCTTTCCCTTTTGTCGCGCCTTCACCTTTATGGGGCCATTGACGGAGGCCCTCGAGAGGCATCTCCTATAAATACCCGAGCGGTCCTCGGGCGCATTTCGGGATTTAGCTCGCCTCGGCTTAAAAATGTATTTTTACGCTAAAAGCCTTTCGACGCCGAGCGAAGAGTTAACAAGTTATTCTTCTTTCCTTCCTGCCTCTTCCTTTCATTGCGTGTTAATGTTTTAAGCGCCGAAAATGCAGGGGAAATCGACGCGAACGTCGAATTATTTTGTTCGGGCTCCGCTGAAAGGAAAAATCCGAGCTCCGTCCCTCCGAGCTTTCAGCCTCCTCCTAATTCAGCCTGATTGTCGATTCTGCACTTTAGTAATGAAAACCCTTCCGCGATAAAATCACCTCCAGTTGATTAACCAAGTCGTCGCAATCTCCCCGGAAAAAGCTCGAAAATTCGAAATTCTCGCGTCGGAATCCGTGGAAAATGCAAGAAATGCTCGCGCCCGCTTTCTTTTTCTTTCTATTTTCCCGTTTCCACGTCCGAGTAAAAGTTCGACAAAATCCTTTTAAATAGAAATGCTCTACTCGAAAATCCTTTTATCGCATTATCCGAGCTTTTACTTGTTGCTTTATTTATTTGCTTATAAAATGTCCCGAGCGCTGCTGCTGCTGCTGCGGCAATTTTTTCGGCACTCGATTCGCAGCCCGAGTCAAGCGGGAGGAGGGCCGTTGAACATTAGGAAAAGACGCTCGGGATTTTCGAGCAAAACTTTTGAAGTGACATTATTTCGGTGGCTTTGTAGTTTGCTCGCGTAAATTATGTATCAAGCGTTCGGACAGTTCACACCTCGACGAGCCAACGCAGCGGCTGAACAATCAGAGATAAACGTGACCGACGGCGATCAAATCAGCAGACAGGGACGCGCAATCGCCGCTAACCACCTTATGTACATTGCAAATGGCATCGCAAACAAGTGTCGTGCATTCGCTTGAAACGCGATCGCCTCCAAAATGCGGAACGGTAAACGCGAACGTAAACAAAAACGGAAGAGGTTGAAAAAAGCGACTCCGAGAGCAGCGCGTGCTGTCGCACTATGCACAGTGTGCCAGTGTTGTTGTGTCGGGGACCACAGGGGGTGGTAGAAGGGCGAGAGAGGAGAGGCAGCGATGGTTCGTGTCACTCGAGGCCGATAAGCCGGGAGGTATTGCGAGCACAGTTTTGGGTGCCGAGCCGCCGCGACCGCAACAACTGCAACGGATCGTTTTTGCGACGTGTGCCAGTCTGACCCAATAACCTATCCCCAGAGGGGGGGGGGCACTAGCACAAGCAGCAACGGCGATGACTGATTCGTGTTTTTGCACCGGTCCAACGAAATTAGAGCCAAGATGCTCCGGATTATTGCCGGAACGATTCCTCGAACCTATTTAAATTAATTGCTTTTCCGCCCTCCAATCAGTCTTGCTTTTATTTCGACCGCGTCCACGTTCACGGCTTATATAGGCGCGAGTGAAATTTTAATTAAAACTCGCATTGCGCAATCGATCGACGGATCGTGATCTGTTTTTCCAATTACCTCTTTCCGATCGAGGCGGCCTTAGTTAGCGCTTAACAATGCACGTGCACCAATGACCGATCGATCGTTATCATAACCAGAAGCCGATGAAACTATCAAATGTTAATTACGCGTAGCGCCTTTTCGCGCTTTCTTTACTCGGGCAAGCGGCTTTCGGGAGGAGACAATTTACGACTGGCGTTTGGTCATTTTTCACGCAAAACGCCAATTTCTCCTTGTTTAACCAACGGACGTAAAACTCTGGTCTGTGTCTGCACTAATACAACTATGATTTACAATTTACTACGACCCGGAGCGAGTCGAAATCGCTAATGTCTGGTATTCATCTTTGTTACTCCGTTCTTCGATTCTTACTCGTTCTAGCTTTGTTTCGTTCCCGTCGTTCCCAACGGCTCGAGACTTTCCGTTACGTAAGTCGATACTTGGACTTTTGACCAAATAATACGTTTGCGCTCTTCGTTCCGTTAAATTCGAATCCTTTTCCAGCAAGAAAACCATTTCCAAGTATCGCGTTTACGACAATTATTTGTTTAATTTCGTCACCAAACTCGCGCGCGCGAACGTTAAATTAGATAGTTACTCGATAGTTGATATTCTATTCCGCGAATGTGCAATAAAGTAGGACATTGAACAAATAATTAAGAGGGATTTTTGTGGAAACTGCAGCCCGACTGGGACGCATTCCATTTTCTGCGAGCAATGTTACGTTTTTAGAAGATGAAAACTCAAAAAGAGCCGTACGGGCGGGAATTAAAAACATTTTTGAGAAAGCAACGAATGCGCGATTGTATTCGATAGCGAGATGCACAATACGCAAGAATCAAAGTCCGGATTAATCGCGAAGCCTCGAGCTCGCAAATTCAGATGCAGTCGCGAGCTTTTTCAATTTCTCTCCCGCTGCCCTCTCCCTCTCTCCCTCTCTCTATCTTTCAGCGGCGACTGACAACAGCGCTCACGGAGCTGAAATTTAAACGCGCCTTTTGTACCTGCACAGAAGCCGAGGAGCCTTTATTCCATTTCGCCGCATTTACCGCGAGCGAAAGAGCGTCGGCCGGTGCGCTTCGTATGCAGCGGAGGTAGGGGATTTGCATTGAGATTGGTACAGCTGCGGCGGCTAAGCGACGAAAAGTGCATCCACGGGAGCCACCGACGGTGTTACAGTCCCTGCACAATAACTCGATTCACGTATTTATGCGCATGCGTCACTGCGAGTGGAAAGCAGGAAAACGCACGGACTTTTTTCATTTTCTTTTTTCAGCTTCTCGATTGAAACTCCAATGATTGGCGCAGGCAACTCGTGGATTATTAGTTATTCTCCCCGGCATCGTTGAAGTCGCTCCCGGACATTTACATCTCCTACCATTACTTGCTTTTAAAATATAAAAAAACTTTTACATTTCAATTACCCGATTGCGCGCACTCAGCGGCGCTCGTCGACTGCTCGAGCAACGTTTACTTTACTTTTTCAGCATTAGCTCGTAAATTTACCAGCAGTTCAACACGAGCAAAGTTTCGTATCGTTAAAAGCGGTGCCCTTTCGATAAACTAAAATTAGTGGCGCCCGAGATGCCGAAACTTTCGTTCCGAACAGACGAATACGTCCCGCCCCCCCCCCTACGAATGTAAGCTGGTGGTTTTAGCGAAACTAAATCGGACACAATGGGCAGCAAGTGGTAAAATTATCCGATTTACGACCAATCGCGTTTGATTCAGGCTTGTGACGTATCTTTGACAAACGAAGCGACAATTCGCATCGTCCGTCAACGAATGAAACTCTGGTGGGTAAAGCCGATCCCGTCTTTTCGCTACAGTCTTTGCTCGCCGCAATCGGCGCACTGGTTGTACTATTTATCGAGAGAGCAGAGTTGAGTCAGAAATCGCGGTTGTGCTTACGGTTTCTCGTGTAGAGGTGACCTCGCGCTTGCTGCGTCCGTGGAAGACGCGGGGTCGCGCGATCCTGTGCTCCCTGAACTCCGATGATGGACCTGCAATCAAAAGAAAAGTCGTGTTAGCTCTCGCAACTCGTGAACGTGTCTCGGTGCGAAATGCGGAATGTCGGCGGAAACGAGACTCGAGCTTTAGGAGCTCCATTGCTATCGCTGCCGCAGCCGCCACTCGCCGAGAGAAGACGTTATTTAGTGCTAGTTTGCCGGCGCCGCGGGCAATATCGGGGAACGGATAGCAATACCTTCGTTATTAACGCTCAGAGCTATGCGTCTCTGGTGCAGTCTGCATCTTTGACGCACTCCGAAAGTAGTTACGAAAGGTGCGCGTCACTCTCGGAGCCGCGCAAATAACGGGTATTACCTGCCCGCGGAGAAATCTTACTCCGTTTTGGCTTGCGTTTTTAGAAGTGTGTTGCGGCGCGTCGTAAAAGGTCGGGCCCGCATCCTTTGGACGTAACTCTTGTGAGCGTGACTGCAGATCCCGGCAGATGCGCGAGATGTCGCCTCGGTTTCATTCGATAGCAACGCCGTAAATATAGGAAACTGGAACTCGTCACTGTGTTTACCAATTTCCTCTCTCGCTCTCAGCCGTTACACTCGAGCGGCTTCAATAGCTCTGAACAAGAGTCACACGCGCGACACACGGAATTTTCACGCGGCAATCGAGAAAGCGGTTCCAAGGGTGAGACTGGACGCGTGCGCAACGTCTCCTGTCCCAGGCCGATCCACTAGACTCGTCCTCGGTAAAGCTGTGCAGGCCGTTTCGGCTTTACGTTTCAAAGTAAATACGAAGGACCCATTTGAGTAATAATTTAACACGATTCATGTTACTTAAGTGTCCGGCGTAGAGGCGTAGAGGCGTAGCCACCAACCACCCGGCAGTTTCCTCGTTTTATGTCCTCGCTTTCGTGTACCGACCGCTCGCAAGAGCACCGATACACCAACCCGACATCATATTTCGGGATAAAGTATCTCTCGAGGAGCCCCGCGTTCGCTCTCTCTTCTCCAACTGCCTTTTTAGAGCTGAATTTCTCGCTCTCCTTTCAGCTTATTTGCTAGCGTTTCGTGCGTTTCTTCTCGACAAGCCAATTTCGGAGATTGATTAATTTTCTCGAAATTTCGCCTTTTCGAAAATACGGAAAGCGGCTCGAGCATTTTTATATAGCGTTAAATTCATAGGTGAACTCGTGTTGTTTCGCAGAAAACGGATACGCGTTTTACCCAAGAGAAAGAAATATTAGATACATTGTAAATTTAGCGGTTGACGTGAAATTTATCACTCTTTTTGAATTTGCACTTTATATTGATGATGCTACATTTTTTAAGAGCGCGGACAAAAGAAGTTGGTACTCCGACTGCGCGAACCTCCTACGCGAGCAGGATGATCGTAACGATTTACCAACCATTTATCCGTGCACCTGCCTTTCAAAAAATTTAACAACGCTGTACTCGATTAGATCCTCGCCGCTGTTTATCGATAATAATTGCTTTTCAATGGAACTTTACCAGCGATAAGAATGAAGCAATACCGTGTTAGAAAGTAATCCAGAGTCAAAGTTGCATCGACACGTGACGTAAGCCATTACCACCGCTGAGGCCGTCCGTCTCAGGTCTCTAGCTCCCCTCCCCACCCCGCCGACTATTTACGATTCATCACTCGTAAGTCGCAACGATTCTTTATTTATAAAATTCGTACTTTCAACCCAACAACGCACAAGAAACGAACGTTATGAATCGCTTACGATCTTTACGAGTCAATAAAACGAACATAAATATTGATTTTTTATAGCGCCAATTACTTTATGCATTGTAAATTGTAAAAATAATGTAATTCGTAATTATTTGAAAGATACGTGTTTCGGCCAAATATTAAAATATTCGTACAATAGCGCGTAAAAATGAGCCGTAAAATCGAGAACGTATAATTTATAACAACGTAAAAATATACAATGGAATTTATAGCTATAATATGCTTGGATAAAAAAGTTTTAGACCACAGTATTACAAATAATAACGATAGCGTGGGCGCTGCTTTTATTGCAATTTTTTGATCGATCAGACCGAATATAGCATCGGGAAATTTTTTAATATCTAAAAATATTTTATAATCATTCGTGATGCGCACGAAATTACCCGACGTCTTTTTTCCTATTTTATTCTAGTGCTTTTAAAAAAAATGCGTTTCGGTCAACTAGATTGATGAGTTTCTATCGCGTGTACACACCGGCGCCACCTAGTAGAAGATTCTTGCTCTATTTCCTCGCGACAATATTCCAAGTCGCAAAATTAAAAATAACCAAGGATTTAATTTAAAATTCGAACCGTTAAAAATCAGTAACGTTTACTCCAATTCGAATGAAAATCACAATGGGAATACATTTGCCAATTGCGTTATTGCAAAGTGTTTAATCGCGTCTGGGCATCGTCGATACGGCATTAAAAATGGCAAGGAGTTTTTTAACGAAAAATCCCCGATCACGGAAGAGGCGCGACGAGCGCGTGTGGCGACATAATTGTGCGCAACACTCAAAAATGTCTGCATAATCAAGGACATCGGGGCGACGTGTAATACGGTACGAAAGAAGGAATAATTTTCGCCGAGGCGGTGCCCGATAATTAGGCTCTGGCGGCCCTAAAGAGGCGCCTACTCGACTCGAGGCGACAACGACGGAGTGTCGCCGGCGACCCTCTGGAAATGCGCTATCCACAACGACATTTAAATAATGCAGTGCGCGTAGCTGGTATAGTACACACACACACACACACACACACACACACTATATATATATATGCAAGTCGTACCGGTTCAGCTTTTAACTCGGGAAAAGGCTACTCGTGTCTAGTTCGCGCAATCATTAAATGTAATTTAAATTTCAAAGGGGATATATTTCACACTCGCAAGCGCTTTCCACGCTTCCGATTTTTCATTTTACTTTACGCTTGAAATTTCGGCCGTTCCATTATTCCTAACCTTATTTCGTTACTTCGCCTGATGTTTCCCGATAGCTTTTTATACTCATTCGTTTTAATCATTTCCATATAAAGACACGCGAAAAGGTTCTCAAACCGTTAATCCTTGCCATAATACCGCAATGTGTTTGGCTCAATCTGAAGGTCACAGTTTTGAAAGCTTTATTATGTAGTTTTTAGGATTGTCTCGGGATTATTTTCATAAATGCCTGCTCATCTTCGACAAAGAATAGTCTCTTCGGAAATCAATTTCTCCGATGAATTGATTCATTCGATGTAAATGACATATCACTTTTAAAAATATATAAAGCAAGTTTTCCTTTCCAGCTGATAATTAAATTCCTTTCTTTCCTTTTTAAAATGCGACTGAATTCTTCCATTTCTAAGTACTTATTTATCTTTATCTAGGAAAGGTTAAGTAGGATAACTGTTTGATCCATCGGTGTTATCAAGTGCTCATTATTTAGTGTTAATTTTGTTATTATTATTTTAAAAAAGATGAAACTATTGGTATTACTACAAAGTAATTTATAATAAATAATAATACGCAGTATTAAGAACAATTTTTTTGAATTATCAATTTTATGATATTCGAATAATTTGAAATCCATTGTTATTTATACATTTAAACTCTGCTTTAGAACATACAATAATAGGAAATCTTGAGCAGTTGATGTCTTCAGATATAAAATATAGTTTTGTATAATTGAAAATAATATTAACATAACCCTATTGTCACTACGAGTCTATCGAAGCACTAATTCCGGAAAAGGTACCTTTTTTATCGATACCAATATCTGCTACTCGTTTACAGGGTATTGACAATTAGAAATTAGAAATAAGCAAAAAGGCAATTTCTACAATCGCTTCGCATCTCATTTTAAATATAAAGCACGAGATTGATATTTATACATTCATAGACTTACACTTTGACAGATATAAGTTTATATCGCGAGTAAATATTGATTTTTGTTATCGTAAGAACGATATCGACGATAAGATATTTCATTCATTTTGTGCAACATCTAAATAAACTTTAAAGCTTTTTTAAAAAGCTTAATTGTAAATTGATAAAATAATAAGCGACTGCTGCGTTATTCATTGTTTTAAGGGCAACAAATTGTTTGACACAAACTAAAAATTTTTTTTGCTATTATTAAAAAATGAGTTAAAAATAATAAAATTTTGCGAGCGATACGATATTTTTACTAAATATCGATGATAATTTATGTGCCGGATATTTACATAACACGCTTTTACATTGGCCATAAATTGTATTTTACAGAAGCAGAGAAATTATAAAGATACGTACGTACACTTGTCCGGTAAAAAAGGCAATGTATGATTTGCTCGATAAGAAAAGCTGAACGATACTTTTGTAAATCATTTCGCTACTGCAATCGCAAACAGAATTTTTGATCCATCTTACTCAATAAAAGTAATTAAACACCAGGACGCTTGCAAAGTCAAAAGCAATTACAAGTTTTAATTTTCTTCAGCGATGGTGATCGTGTGAAAAAAAATTAATAATAATAATGTAACAGAGCTATATTGAGAAACAGCAGCATAGACGTGGCGTCGTAACCAATAATTGCAGTTTCATCATTCGCTTTCAATCAATTCGTCCGTTAATGTTGTTTTGTCAAAATCTTAACAATGATTCGATAACTTTCGCCGATTATTCGGAGGCAGAAGCGCTCGAGACACGCGAGTCGATGGATCGCGCGCCGTAAAACTCGTCTCTCCACTTCCCTTGGTTATCAATAACGTGTGCGACGACGTGTTCCGTGGCAAAAACGCCGAAGCTCGCATTGGGAAAATAGCCGTTGCGAACCCACGCACATATAAAGCAGCTTTGAATAACAGCGAATTTTCCGAGCGCGTCAGAACTAAAGCGAGCAGATCGATAATCCCGTGCCGGCTATGATTCATCCAGTCTATACTGCGTCTGCACTAGTCTATACTCCTCGACGTCGCGCAAAAAACCGCAAATGCTTTTCAAACTTTTTATCGCGCAAATATCGCCAAATGCAGCGATGGAATCTCGAACATTTTATCGGGATCGTTCTTGGCTTGTTCTTTTTCTCATTTTGCTTTACACGTTGCAGGTGAATCTAGTTTTAAAAACTACAGTTACTCAAATCTATCCTCCGACACGAAAGCGCGGAGATTAAAATCTTCGGTCCAACTAGGACGCACAGAAATTGATACCGTCATCGATGACGCTCGTAAATCCTTCCCTGACGATTACGAGGAACAGGAAACGGATCACGAATTAACGCTGCGTACGTTTCGATAAAAGTGCTCCTCCGACAAAATCCACGTGCGCTTTGCGTAATAAGAATTGCGTCTCGCGCAACTACAGCCTTAGAAATCGATCTCGCAGCAACTAGAAATAATATTGGTCTTATTATTTTTGTAACGTCCGTCGATGATCCGTTGCTGGAAATGCAGAAATGCAAATTTATGTACGACGCAGATGAAGTTAAACTCGAATTTGCGTTTGAGTCCAACTTTTTTCTCCGAGTTCCTCCTCTTGATTATGTCGTGTACAACTGAATAATTGATAAAGTCTTTTATCAATTCTATACCCGAGTGGCAAGGATCGATCGAAAAATTACCCGACGATAACGAGAAAGAGTTGGCTACTCGACAAAAGCAGTAATGCTCGTCAAAAAACTTATTTCCTCTCCCGTCATAAAACCGACACGACGTGTAACTATTAATCGCTCTGCTGCTCTTCGTCGAGTTTACCGAAGAAGAGCATACATTTTGAAAACGAATAAAAGAAGCTTTGAGCCGAGCCGCCGAATTCCGCACAGAGTCTCGACAGGATCAATAGTTACCAAGAAAACTCGCTAGTGTAAATCATCGCACCGATCATCTCCAATTACATCACAATCTCTCTCGAAACGCATCGAAGCGCTTGGATTCCAATGCCGAGCGAACATATTCGAGTAATCGTCGTTGGCCTGTACAGAGTCTACAAAGTGTGTAACGAGAGATTAAAAGATTTCGCAAACAGCATTAGTTTTAATTAGGCGGCTTCCCTTCCAATTTGCATTAGCGCGCCTGGATCCGGGGGATGAATTTCGTCGCTTGCGCGCACTCGCGCACATAAGCGGATATTCTCCCCGACGAGTTGACATTCGCGAATCAGGTGCAGCAATTCAGGCGGCTCCTGCAGTACGATAACACTCTGACTCCGAAGCGATGCAAACGGCCTAAAACGACGCTTTAATATTCTCAACGAGACTTTTAAAAGGATTTTTAACAATCCTCCCCAACAAACTTGTAAAGCGCATTTCGCCGCAATGCAATTAAAATATTTGAAGTATTATCAAAGTATCGCATTTGCGGAACAGAAATTTTGGTGGATCGGTGAAATACGTTTTCGGGGCCTCCAATTGCGATTCGAACTAGAGAACCAAAACCGCAACAACGAGCAATTTAATTTTAACTTTTATTATAAACATTGGGACGTTTTTATTGCCGGCGAACGCTTTTAAAAATTAAAATTTTTTTAAAACTCCGAATTTCCCGAATCAAATTCAATTTGGACTTTTGCAGGATATCATTGAGAAGCGGCGCACCGGCGAAAAATCATTTAAACGAAATGATTCGATCAGTTCCTTCTTTTTTCGCAGGCGTAATAAAATGGCGAAGAGGCGCCAAGAATGCACCCATCCAAAAATTTCTTCTGCCAACAGAGTGGGGCGCGTTCGAATGCTAGTGCGCTTATTTTAAAATATTTCACAGCTCCGCGATAAAAAAGCTAGCGAAGAGCGTCGGAGCGTGCGTTTTAAAAGGAGTAAAAGCGGGTAAGAGCCCTGCAGTATTTCGCTGCACACATCGCCGAGTTCAACGAGGCCTTAAGCAGTTCGCGCGAAAAGAAAACACAGCGCTGATACGACATCTGCGCTCTATGGCCGCGTCCACGTGCTTTCTTTCGGCGCCTGCATTCTTCGCTTTTTTCCCTTTCGTCATTTTTTTCGTCGTTTGCCGAGAAGCGACGATTGACGCTCCTCCGAAGGCGGAATTTCTTATTTTCAAAAGTGCTGTTACGTGTCCAGTAGGTTGCGATAACACGAAATTTTCGACTGCGCGAGAGCCCGCGCTCTATTTGCGGGAGACACACTCCGTGCTCCTCCTCTCCTGGTGGGTTATTTATAGTTTTTATGTAATTGTCATTCGTATAAATAGCGAGGAGTTTGGAAAGTTACTTCGCAACGCGCGAGACGTTGGAGAAATTGCAATTCGGGTCGTCGCCAAAAAAGCACACCTAGTTAATCAGCAACGAGTATCATTCCATAAAGCCGAACATCGATATTCGCGCTTTTTAGTCGCTTTTTAGTCGCTTTTTAGTCGCTTTTTAGTCGCTTTTTAGTCGCTTTTTAGTGGCTCGCTGAATTGGCAGATGCGTTTACGATTTAATCACGAGATGTGAGCCAATTTGCGCTCGTGCCCAACGTGAGAAAATAATTTTTGCACGATTATTACGGAGCGCGTTTGCCGCCTATTTGTGCATTATTTTTGCGTCGTTAATTCACGACTATACGCATTGGGAAATGTATAAAATTTATACGTCGAAAACGGTGTATTAATTTAAACACTCGCTCCGTATGACGGGCTAATGCGTGTCACTTTCTCAGATCTAATTTACGACCACTTAACGAAAAATTTCCCGAGCGTAATTAATGAAGAAAATGACCGTTCGCTTACACATTCGTCCTCGTATTTGTAGAATTAAACAATGTAACAACAGAGAAGAAGAGCTTGAAATTTTAACACCCAACTGGTAAATTAACGCAATAATCATTATCCGACAATAAAGCGGCGATTCTGTAGAAAAACTCTCGTTCAATGTCGCCGTTTCATTTAAATTAAGGTATCGCTGATCGTTATTTTTACTTCTGGCGAAATTCTATTCTTATTCTTTCGCTGTTGCCTTTAAAGCAGTTTTCGTGGAAATTTTCCTTTTAAAATCGACACGTCGCTTTTCGAAAAGTGAGACAAACGCGTGTCAACATTATAAAACGCGCGAAAAAAAACGAAAAACTCGACGCTGATTCGATTGAAAATCATCGAATGGCAGGATTAATATAGTTCGCGAACTGCCAACCGGACCATTAATTAACGGTCACCTTGAATTTTCGAGTAAAACAATTAAATTAACCGTGATACAGTATTGTATTAAGAATCCTTGGCTATGAGCACACGCAGCTATTAGTCACGGTTTATGACATAACGGATTTATCGTCATTTCTCGTATGGCTCGCAGTAAAAATGCAACGAAGATAATTAATTTTAAGTACTCCCATGAAAGCTTGGATTCAATTATTTCCAGGCATTGTATTTTTGTGACTCATAACTCGCGTTCGTTCGCAGCGCGAGCGTTGAAATATTCTCACAAATCAATCATCATCTTCGTCGAATTAATACACGGATTATCATTGCCTAGAGCACGTTATAAGCAAATAAATCTTATTATTCGCAATCGACGGCTCCGGATATTATATTCCCCAGGATTTTATCGACCCCTGCCTCTTTTAAAATCCAAGCCCGATATTTTCGCCGCATTTGCAATTCCGCGTTCTTCCGTTACCCGTCTTAAGATCCCGAGCCACACACGCGAATACGATACCGACTGCTTTACTTTTTCTCCGCGTCGGAGCAAAGTTCGAGGAATTAATTTTCCCCGATTCGAGACTGGAAAGCAGCTAAAAGTCCACAAAGGCAGGCTCTTTAATAGCGCTACATTGTACTTTATTATTTAGATTTACATCGCGGGGGTTAGTCATGTCCGCGTGAGACGATGGGAAGACAAGACAGACTTGGCGAATACCTGAGGAGTTAGTAATTCAATTATTAAATTGCGGTGGAGTGCGTGACGCAAGCCTCTGGGACTTCCAACAATGTTGCTGCTGCTGCTGCTGCTGCTGCTGCTCGACAAGCGTTTTCTAGTTTTATCACCTTTATTAGTCTAACGAAGCTCTTGCTCGACTGCGCGAATCTTAGTTCCGCAAAACGAAGTGGAATGTTGCTCGACGCTTTTACGCGTGAAAAGGGAAATGGTGTGAAAGGACCGAGGGTACCAGTACTTATGCGCGCGCGCGCGCGATAAACTAAGCGAAATAATCCAACGATGATTGTTTGCTATATTCAGCACTTGGCGATGTCACTCGTAAAAAAGCGGAATCGAGCACGACTTACTTTAAAATCTTCGATACTCTCATTGGTATTCGTAAAATAGGATCGAGGCTGCCGAAAGTGTCTGGGAGAAACGCAGCGACAGGGAAACAAAATGAAAAGCAAAAGCAACGCTCACAGTTATAACTGACACGCGTAATCGATACTCGAAGTCGGATTAGCCGGTGATTTTTCTCGGTTAAACCAGTGCAGCGAGCTTCGACGATCCCCCGCGCAACGTCCACCAGGGCAATTAATTCATTATGATAATTGGAAGGAAAATAACGATAATAAGCAATGGTGGCGGTGGCGGGCTAATGGGTCGAGTCAACAATTTTATTAACGCCACTCCCCTGCAGTGCGGTTAGCGCAGTTAGCGCAGTTAACAAATGGGGTGTAATCGAGGTGCTAGAAGCAAGGAGCACAGTTATGAGATAAGAGAGAATAAGGGCTGAGGCGAGCGATAACGAGCTGCTATTGACCTATCCAGGAACTTGGAAACTGCCTCCACCCAGGGCCGCGTCATTGGCCGACGACGATAACGCGCGGTAACGAGAGTCGCTGAAACAGCCGAGAGTTTTCGGTGAAAGCCCCGATCGAGTCCGGATAATTTATAAAGTATTATTATTCAGAGATCACGATTTAAGCTCGTAATCGTCGCTATTTCCAGCGGGGACTGGCGATTACTCGGTTGGCAAGGGTGCGGATTTTCGGGGGACGACGTTGCCGCGCGCAAATGATAAAACGAATCGGACGCTGCATCCAAGTCGCGGCAACCACAGTAGAGAGATGCGGAGAAAAGGAAGCAGGAAGAAAGGCGCGATGATAGAAGGTAAAAATCAAGGTAAAGTTGCATGCAACGGGAGCAAAAGAGGCTTAACGAGTTGACTGGATGAATGGATGAATGGAGCAAAGGAAGCCACTGGTCGCTCTGCTCCTCCCGAGGCTTTTGCGTTGCGTTGCGCTGCGTTGGCTTTTGTCAAAGGCTGCTTTCAAGCTCGTTGTGTTAGTCAATTGAGCCGATCAATGCCGCGGAGTTTCTCCGGCGTAATCAGCCGCGAAAGACAGACGGAGCCCGACAGAGTTTTGCATCGAGCGAATCGCGCGCCAGCCACGGGGAAACGGAAAATCGAAGAAATCCGCTTGGAATCGCGCCCGGCGGAGCGGCAACTGCCAAACCAGAATTTCCACGAGCTCGCTTCCAATCTTCCAACGGGCCCGGAGACACTCATTTTTTATTACAAATTGAATTTGTTTTAAGGACGCGGTTTTCGATTTTTCAAAGCACCAAACGAACGCGACTTTTTTTAATCGCTTTCAAATGCGTATTATTCCAAGAGCTTTTGTCCGGTTAATTTTTGACACCTCGTAAAGCGCCAGCTGTGCCGACCCGATCAAAATATTAATTTCCGTTTTTTCCAGCCAACTCTAAGCTTTACGATGCAGTTGTAAATTATCTCCTCGATTTCCCCCATTCGTAAATAAAAGTGACTATTTCAGCCGCTTTGTCTAGGCTTTCTCTTTTGACGATAACTCCCTCCCCTCTTCGAATCAATTACGCTGCGTATCACTATTCGCAAATTGAACCTGGACTCCTCTTTCGCTTCCTTTTTATCATTATTCGCGAAATTATGAGGAACGAGGAATCGAAGTAAAAGGGACATCAAAGTAATGGCGGCTTTGCACACGTTTCTCCGACAAAACGTGACGCTTATAAATTTAACCGAGTAATAAAATGTTATCCGAGCAAACGTTAAAAGTTGTATCGGTCAAAAGTTATAAAATAATTTCGTAAAGTACATATTTTCCGAATAATTTCGCGGCGATTTTGTTGGTTAACATAAAAATAAAAATTGTATTGTATCGATGAACGCGTAATAAAGAAACAGTCGCTGGCTCTATCTCCGTAACAATGATGATGATAATAATGATAATGACGATAATAATAATAATAATAATAATAATAATAATAATAATAATAATAATAATAATAGTAAAACAAAACTCATTGTAAAATCATTCAGCGCGAAACATGTGAAACGGCTAAGAAGCAAGAGATAAATATATTTTAAAAAGCACTGAATCACTCGAGTGGTGCCCGTGAGTCTTACTTTTTTCTGGACGTCTCTGCAAAACGGAAAAGAGAGGAATTTCTTGTACGCCGACGTCGACGTTACTCATGCTCACGCGTCTTTTAAATACTAACGCCACACACGGTACAAAAACTTTATTGTCAATGACGTTAATATTGATGACACATGTGTCCGAACCTCCTGAGAAGTTTTTTGTTCTCTTTTTCAATGCCGGATGCGAGCGTCACGCGTCACAGAAACATTTACGCAAATATTAGCTCGCGCGCCTGCAATTAACTTTACTCGTTTTACGCATCGATCCCTCCGCCTTTTCTCCTGTTTTCTGGAATATTATTCATTTCCCCGGAGAAACACTACGGCACTCCTTGAAATTTCACGCCACTTTGAGATAAATTAACGACGAGCTCTGACGCCATTGCGGATCAAAAAATGGCAGCCTTGATCTACGAGCGCGTGTAGTAGTTTAATTAAGCCGATCGACCGTTGCAGAGTCAACATTTTTTTTAAAAGCGAGAGACTAGTTTGCAAATTTGCTTAAAATTAATTTTGAATAAAATATAATCCGGGGCGTAGCTTTTCATTTGTTAGAGCCGCGAGATGAGCTCGAGGATAGACGCCGAAAATTCTTGCCTGGCCCTCCTAATTCTCACATGCACGATCTACTTGAGTATTCAAGTACACTTGATTAATACCGAGTAGATTATACTTAAATTCAAGAAGATATACTCGGAGCTTTTTGCGCGATTATTCATAACTTTTTTCGCGTCTTCCGCAGGAGATACGCGTTAAATTGGCTTCGTGAAATTCGCCGTTAGAAAATGCGACGATAACGCGAGTCGACAATCGCAATCACCGATCGTTTTTCAGAGAGAGAGGGAGAGAAGGTATATATTTTTCAACATTCGTACTTCGAATTTTAATCAGATGTGCTGCAACTCAACGCGAAACTGCGCGATCCAAGTATCGACGGCATCGACAGCAGGAGCGCAGATGTAAAGGGATAAAAGATCCGGAGCTTGCGAGGCATTACGAGGTTAGGCTAGGCGGCAGATGCGTATTAATCGCGAGCAATACCGGCAAAATTTAATAAAACGACGCGTTTGGCTGCGCGAGTGCGTGCCTCGCTCGACTGCCGAGACTCGCCTGCGTTTGACGAAAAGAGTTTAAGCGGAAGGGAGCAGGAGGAGAAAAGGGCAAACGCACACACGTCGAAGGGACGCGTTGGGCTGGCGTTGTTGTCGCGGAAGCCCGAGCCCCGGCAAACCGCCTGGAAACTTAATCGTCGAACAAGAACAACAATGGAGTCACGTTATCAGTTGGTCGCGGGTGCTTCTGCAGCTCGAGCTCGCGGCGACGGGTTTCTTGCCGCTGATCGATCGCGTCGCTCACCGCGGCTTTCTATTTTCCGTCTGCCGCTCTGGCCGGACTTGGCGACCTCGCAAACTCTAAGCTCCTCTGATTATGTCACGGCTTGCACTCGCACGCGCCGCCGCTTCAGCCGAATTCTCGAACGCAGCTCCTCCTCCACTCCCTTCGGCCATCGCGCTTTATTGGCCCAGCGGACGATAAGAATTGTGTTTCGGTGAAAACTCGAGGATCGTTATTTGCGCGGAAAGCGTCCTGAACTCCCGACAGAGGCCAACTGAATTTTCGCTTTAAATCGCGCGCTCTTTCGCTCGGAACTTACAACTCGGCCTGCCAATCGGCTTCCTTCGACTCCATTTTCCGGAGCATTTTAATTTTTGGCAAAAAATGTCGAGGCCGCTGAAACATTCCCCGATCCTCGAATTCGGACAAACTCTACTCTGATGAATAATTTAAAATACCTGTTCGAACGCAACTTTGTCAGAATTAATGACGGCGAACGTGTCGTTTGTTCAATGATCGCGCAGGAGCAAACTACTCGATTAGTCATTAGCAGTCTTTCTCTCGTAACGAGAAGAATTTATGAATTTTGAAAATTTTGTAAAATAACTCGACGACGACGACGACGACGACGACGATACCTTTTTTCGAATAGCCGTCACTAAAATGCTGAAACTTTACTTACGAGGCATTACGAGAGAATTGGTATGATAAAAAATTTCTGAAATCGATTGACTCGGTCGCCCTCTTTGATTTTTTTGTCAAAGTCAAAGAATCACGGAACGACGTGTAATCTCCTTATCGTTGTGAGAATAAAAATAATAAAAACTACGAGTCTGCGATGTAAAGGTAAAATAAAAGCGATCGGTGTATTTGGCCGGAACGTTGTATTTCAGAAAAGCGAAAACTCGATTTAAATAAATTAGTAGAGGCTATTAAGAAATCAATTAATGTGGACGAATCGATATCGAGCAGGAAAGGGTTACATCACCGATTTAGCGTTGCGAAAAACGGCAATGAAATATTGGCGCGGACGCGCGTACGTCAATATTAATTAAAATATTGATATTCAGCGGCTACTTTTTCAGCTACGCAACAGGATATTTATAGAAAAAGTTACTGTTTATTAATGGCTTATTGTGGGAGGGCCATTCGAAGGAGCTTTTGATTCGCAGCTCCACTGCTGTTTGAAAGCTAATTTTCAAAGTGCGAATTATCATTGTTGAAACAATTGAATATACGTACGTCTATTTACGTAAAACAGACATTTGATAATCGATATTGTTTGCACGAACGCGATTGTTTGCTATTAAATGTCCCGCGATAATTTCCAGTTGAAAATGTTGTTTTCATTTACAATGTAATAAGCCAAGTGCAACTCCAACGCGAATTAAAATCTGCATCATCGTTAAAATTAGATGCGTTCGATAAGGGCGCTGATTATAAAAAATTATGCCCATTTTCGCTATTTATTATGTAAAATGTAAAACGCAACACAACTTAATCTGCTTAATGTTATGTCCATCCGAGCGCCACAGATTACATCTTCCTTTTGTTATAAAAATTATTTGTGCTCGAAAATACGAGTTTCCCTCGACTCTTTGTGCTTTCGTGCGCTTTTAAAAATATTATATTGATGCAAAAGAAGTTAGCGTATAGTGTACGTGTGATGCCGACGGTATCCAGGCACTCGTCCGTTGCACGGAATCGTACGTATTATTTAAGCACCGCGTTATTTGATTATTCTTAGTTCCTTAGTTCGCAAGTTCAAGCCGTAGACGACTTAAAGACGATTACTTTCTCGTAGTAAACAAAGAACGCCCCTTTTCATAATGTACGTTAACATTACTCGCGCCGCTTTTATTATCGTATCACCGTCGCGAATTGTAACTTCTCGATCGGTGACTCTCGACTATTGAAAAACTCTGCAAAATTAGAATTTGTTTACGAGATTCGCTCTTGTTAAGTCGACGGTGGAAGAGAGGCGTGGCCAAGCTTGCGTAGAAAACTTGTTTGCGAAAACAAAAATCCAGCGAGCGATACGTCGTGACTTATTGCAATAAATTGCCATCGAGCGAATCGATATCCGCATATTATTAAAGGAACCGCAACAGTCGTATTCTTCGCTGATTTCAATCGAGCGGGAGATTTTGTCACGCGCGACGCAACAACCCGAATTTAGTCAAAAGTCCGTATTTGTATGCAGAAGCTGCCTCCTCGATAAAACAGAGAGGCTAATCGCGAATGTGTGGAGTGCAGCGTGCGATCTAAGTAAATCTGAATTCGCTTATTGTAAATTCTATCGGCGGGGGGATAGAGCAAAAAAAAACCTCTTGTAAAAATTAGCTAGGGTATTGAAGCGTTACATCTGGAACGGATACGCGACGAAAGGCTCGCACTTAATGACGGTGTGAGTTTCCGGTCGCTTGCATAACCTAATTACTATTCTAGTTTCGAGTTATGTCAAGAATGCCGGATTACACTATTTATTCGACAAACTCCGTTAATAGCCTCGTGTCCTAAGCAACTCGATCGAAATAACTGGTCATACGCACCCGATCGAGGTTCGACAACTGGCCCCTGCGCAGTCCCAATTTGGCCCAGTCGACATTTTTTCGTTTCAGTTCTCACTTTTTAAGTATGCAAATTATGGACCGACTCCGAGTTGGAGAGTCAAGAGTCGAAATGGCATTGGTACTGGACGAGAAAACGGTCGCAAAGCCGACGACGGCTACGCGTCGTCAATCGATCAACGCAATAGGCGCACTGCCGAGCAAAGTTGAGACCAGCGGCAACTTCGGCAGAGCGAACATTCGAATTTGGCCGGGACGGACAGGAAATTAAACGCCTAAGAGTCCGAGCAGCAACCCGCAAGGAATTACTCGAAACAGCGCCGATAATTGCTCGGAGCTGCTAAGGATCGTTGAGTCGCGTGACGTTGCGCGGTGCCAAAGGAATCTCCTGCCGTATTAAACCGGAGGACTCCTCCAATAAATGCACTCGCATCCGAGCGGATATACGTGGGAGGCGCTGAGCGCCGAGTAGGCGAAACTCCGTTAATACCGTGCGCCGATAACAACAGCAATAATAATAATAACAAAAGCGGCGGCGGTGGTACGACGTTTCGGGCAGAACTGCTTGCCGGAGCGTCTGGAAGCTTCGCGGCGTTTTGGCTCCGTCTTCCGTGTACGTGCTATTGACTGCGGCGGCGATGACGTAATCGCAATTAGGTTCGTTTACTCTGGTTAGAGAGCAGCCAGTTGACGATGCGTTTCACCGACCATTGATTCGCTCCATTGTTTGGGCTTCAACGAGGCGGCACTGATGCTAATAAGCAAGGGGCCCCTTTCTTTCGCAAATTATGCAATAATTGTTAAATCGCGAAATTGAAAGGCCCAAACGGAGACTCGGCGGCGGCGGCGCTGCTGCTGCTCGGGTTCGATTTTCCAAGACTCGCGGCAGACGCCGATCCGGAGCTTCTGCCGCGACTACTACTCGCCGGCTCCTTCTGTTAAACGCGCCAATCCGAACCAAAGCTTTGGCTGCGCTTATCGAGATGTGCATTGGTGACGGATCGGATCGATTCATCCACTCCCATTTAAGGCGGATTTAATAATCGCGGAATCGAATATTCGCACACGCGCGCCATCCACGTCGAATCCAATCTCGTCTGTACACTCGACATAAATTTATATCGAGTTCGCTGCAGTCGATATCCTCCGCCAATAACTTTAAAAGATACGTCGAGCACATCCTTTAAAGAGCGAGACAGAGCTCGGATTCGATTTCGCTCTCTTTCCAAAGACGGCCCGGCTGCGAGATCTTCATTTGTAAAAAACGAAAAAGACACGCCCCGCAAACAAACAGACCAATGCATCTGCCAATTAATGATTCTGCAATTTTCGGATTATCGCCGCATTCGGTGCCAAGCCAAACAGCGGGGCAAAAATTTAATGCCGCGGTTAAAGCTCGACGGCGATCGTATTTACTCGATCGTAATAACTCGGTTAGACGACCCTCTGCTTTCTTCTCCCCGACTCACCGTCGCGCTCACGTTTGCAATTTAAAAACAAAGGGAGCGGATGCGCCGACGTTTCAGTAACGTGACAATTCCTGCAAATAAACGATCTTTGCAGCACTTGAAAGTTGCAGTCTGCGGGGAACTGGGAGCAACTCGTTGGAGCGCAAACCTTTCACGGCGACCTTTGGAAAAACGTCGAAGGCTTAATAATGCCGGCGCAATTTACATTTAATTAAATCCATCGAATAAGTTGTTCACTCGCTTGTTCCAACGACGACAGCGCGACAATTTGTTTGGGCGCGGATGACAAAACGCCATTGTTAGTCTAGAGTCGCGCCCACTGCTGGTGCTCGGGCCTAATTTTTGTCGACACTTGAAATAGATGGAAGAAAATAGGCTTTTTGTAAGTATGTTGTTTGGAGTATCGAATCCGAGGGACCAGCGGAGCAGTTCAAGTTCGTCTACTCTCGAGTCGACCTGGTTAATTGCCCTAACAAACGTCAAGTGGTGCAACTTTCACAGACGACTGAGATAGCGTTCCTTCCACGTTATTACGTCGTTCGAGAGGACACGCGAGTGCTGCGCGCGTCTAACGTTTCTTCTTCCAACTGCGCCCCTTGCACTTTGTCAATTGCATCCGAGCAGAATCGTAAAAACCCGATCGCACCCAGTGTAAAAACGCGTTTAATTCTGGCCAACGGCTCCGCGACGCTGCCAAAGAATTGCCTTTTTTCGTGGCTCCTCGTCGTCGAGAAGAGCCAAAACCTGCCTCGACGGAAGCCACGGCGATCCAGTTTAAAACTCCATCACCAATTGCCTCGTGAAAATACGACAATCTCCGGTGAAAGAGAAATTTTAAAAAAGACCTCCCCTGTCAGGAGCCTTTTTGCTCTTTTTTCGCCGGTGATTTAGTCGATGTTTTCCGTCAAATCGAGAAAAGCAGTCGACCGAGTGTAATTAAAAGCAAAAAATAGCCGAACGTTCCCCGGGTACGAGCGCCGACGGCTCGCCGACGATTTAGGGTCCCGCTAATCTCCGCTGGTGATTCAAGGACGCGCGAAAGTTTGAACGAATCTCGCCTAATCCCGCGCAGGGATGGTTAACGAGCCAAGACAGCAGCGGGCGAAAGATGACACGAGGAGGGCGACGGAAAGAGGGCGAAGCCCTCGTGTCTCGACGCCACGCAGATTGATAGGGCGACGAAGGGAGGAGCCGAGGGGTCAATCGAGGGTCGCAGACACGAGGGAATGCTTGCAAGATTTCAAATGCTCTGAATTTAATCAGGGATTGCGAGCTTTGCTTGGCTAAAATTTTATACAACGCGACGTATCTCCGGCGTCTCTCTCTCTCTCTTGTCGGCAAAAGCGACAGTTTTCGAAAGCTTAATTGATGGCAGAAGCAGAGCTTCGACTTTATCGGCGGAACGACTGCCAATCTCTCGGAGGGATTGGCCGACGATGGAGCCGACGGAGAAGCTGGGGATCGCTCCGATTCAAGACCAAGGAATACGCGTGGCTATTATTTACGATTTAGCAACATCACTTTAGTTCATTGCTAGCAAATGGATTTCCACTCAATTTGCTCATTGAAAGCTTTACCGTCTATTGATTTTGACTTTTACGATTGATGGCTTCCAAGCCGCACTGAATAATATCTCATCCCATCCTTAACATTTCAGGCAAAAGTGGCGCAGTCCTTCCTTGGCATTGCTTTCGCGTTCGAATTCACGACTCGTCGAGCCAACTCGGCTACTTTCTTCTCGAATAATTTACAACAATCGTGCAACCGCCACTTACTCCAGCTGTTTTATTCATTCGAACGAAACCGATCGAAATTTGCAAGTCACTGCGAAAGCTCTTGTTGCGTTTAAAGGCGTTTTATTAATGTATAAAAATCTATCGATCGTCGTGCTTTCGACTTGCATTCCTTTCTAAATATCATTCATCTGCAATGCTAAGATTACCGCTTGGACGTCCGTTTCGAAGTCTTTATAAATCCGCTTCGCCAAATAATAATGATTACACTCGTTGAATGGGATTCTTTTTTAATTTATTCAAGCGCTTTCTACATTCGTATTAATTTAAAGCCTCGCGAGCTCTATAAATTTATCGTCTGTTAATAAATGTAATCAATTAAGGTTCATCGCGCCAAACATAATTTGCAAATACAGATGTTAAAGCGACGGCTCGATCACGAGCATAATTTGTAAATACGATTTCTCCAATTGAGCCCCTTTAAACTCAAATTATTAGATTTTGATGCATAAATTGTGCTGCAGTCCTTCGGGTTTTCTCACTGCACAATTACCAAAACCCGCAATCAATTGCACCAACAGTTGCAAGTCCTCGCATTTCCCGAAAATCAACTTTATCGTCAAAAAGAACAATAGTCTGCAGGTCTGAGTTGAAACGTTAGGGCAGCAGCACCGGTGTCGATAAATGAGTCATAAGCAGAAAGTTTCAATACGCAAGAAATAAGATTGGAAAACACGAATCTACAGGACAATTTGGTATATAAGTGCGCACGTAGGAGAAAAAGTTGCAGAGTAAGAGAGAAAAGGGGGAAAAAGTTCATTTATAGAAATAAAAGGAAGAAAGTGAGAAGGGAAGTTAGCAAAGAGAAAATAAGTAGCCAAAGAAAGGAAGAAAAAGGAAAAAAGGGGTGGGTCTCCTGGATTTGTTAGTTTCGTTTCTCTCCTGCTACGTCTGCGCTTGGCTCGTCTGCTGGCCGGCTTCAGAGCTTCGACTCGACAGTCCGACGTCGAGAGGGAAACAATTAATTCAAAAATAGCCGACGATGAAATCCGCTATTGATTTTCCAGGAGACTTCCGCTAACCTCAAAAGAACAAATATTGCCCGTTGACGAATGCAACGACGCATAAGGTGCTTGTAATTTTGACCGGCTGCTGCTCGTCCATTTCAGCGGTACTCGGTAAATTGCAAAGCAGTTGCTGCTCCCGTTATCATTTGCGAAACGCAAAAGTGCAAGCAGTTCGATCGATACGTTTTTATCGCGATATTTAATTTTCTTTCACTACTGCTGCTTGACACAATTTATGTCATAATTTGTTTCGCCGAATCATAACGATGTTGCAAAGAAAACGATGATTCCGGTTTACAGTGGCGAAATGTAAAACGAAACAAAATAAAAAGGTGTCCTTTTGCGGCAAATATCTATCTCCCATTGCAATCTCGTGTCGAGGACGTTGCTTTCTTATTTTTTTACGTCTAACGAAATACTTATTTTCAAAAAATTCAGATTCGGCTATCGTTCAGTGCCATTTTCGTCCAGCTCCTGCTTAATATTCGTCGATAACCCAATCAACGATGTGTCTACAGACACTTTTAAACAACATTGGTTCAAAATATTTCTCCAATTACCAAGTTTAGAATTGGCAAAGGAAACTTGTTTTAAAAAAATAAAAAACTAATGCTAATTCTAGAATTCAAAATGGATACAACAACCGTCGCTCTTGTTTCCTCGGATCGAATACCATGAAATTTGTTTGGTTGGGCTGCCTTTCGGATAACAAAGAGTCCAAATGTTAAATAACGAAATAATTTATTTAAAGCCCAAATTTTCTTACGTACGAGACGCGCAACTTTATCGAAAGAGAAGGCGTTTAAAAATATTCACTCCGAGTGAATTCAATTTCCAAATCGCGCTCTTGTACTCGTAATTGTCTGTTATTATGACATTAACATTATTTATAGAACAACAGTCATCGACGTGAGCTTAAAAACGTTTTTGAAATGCAGAAAACAATGTATTTCTGAATCCTTTCTTATCTGCACTAGACGCGATAACCAAAGTGGAGTTGTGCGACACTTTTCCTGGCGAAGATCCGGTACGTTCGTTATATCTGCAGATTGTTTCGAGTCTTGGATAACGTATCTTAGTCCGGTCTCCGTGTGTTTGTGTATGTTACTCCGAACGAAGAGTCGATTTCCTTTTCGTTCTTACGTGGAACAAGAAGAGGAAGAAAGAGAGAAGAGAGACTCGTGATTCGTACCACGATATTTTTTTTCTATTAAAATTTCTCGATCTCCTTTGCACTCACTTTTTTATTCCTCGTTGCAAACCTTTTATTCGCGCAATACATGTACACCCCCTCCCTCCAGAAAATGAAGTAGCATTCAACGCAAACTGATTGGTTATAACGCGGCGACTGCTAATGTACAAAAATATGCACACGCTTATCCAAGATCTTAAAATGTAAAAACAAAAGCAAAAAACGCTGTCGATTTCCAATAATCAGTGGTAAATAACTTTTAACGCCGTTTAATCGTTAATTGCAGTCATTAGCTCAAGCTGATCTTTACGTTTTTATAATTCAAGAGAACTAAATAGATTAAAAACAAGTAAGGGAGAGCTTAAAAATCGCGTGTTTCCGCGAATTCTAATAAAATTAATATGATATTCAATGAATCTTGAATCGAAGTTGTGAGAAGGTCGCAGAGTTTGTAGTTTAAGCGCTTCACGCGTGCAGAATTGATAAAAACACGATATGTAATTCTAAAGCGACGTCGAAAAATTCCATCGGACGGTTGTTGTTGCCGAGTTTGTGAATGGAGAGGAGAGTTTACAGTTGCAGATATACGACGACACGACCTGTAGCGAGCGTCAAACAATAGCCGCGTATTATAATAAAAAGCCGTTGGAAGCAAAGCAGATTTTTCATTGTTTTGGCCGGACGGTCTCGCACGAGTCAGCTCGAATTATTTGGAAATTTATAGATAATGGACTTTGAGCTAAAAACTCGTGTGTGCGGTTCGAAGCTCCGACAGAGTAATAAGAGTCGAAACACGGACACACGTGCCAAAACGCAATTTGTTATTTATGTGGTGGTGGTGGTGGTGGTGGTGGGGTGAGGTGTCGCTGTTGCGTTCTCCTCACGTCTAAAATAAAACCGCACCATCTTGCGATGCACTGCTCTGACCGAGTTCACCTGCGATTTTTGATAAAACTGAGAATCGACTGAATTTCCAAGACCGTTCGAGTGGTGGTGAATTCAACCGAAACTTGTTAATTGAAATTTGAAATTTTCTAAAAACAATTGCCAACCTGTAGAATCTACTCTTAGCAGTCTATAAATAATAAACTTCTTCTCGTGGGTTGGTTGCAAAAACGTCTCTGGAATTTTACTGCTTTTTATGAAAATCACGAGGCGGGCCGGGGGGGGGGGTGAAACCATTACAACGACAAGCAATTTACTAAAATCCTTCCTCAACGGTGGGGGGCCTTGCTTTTATCAATAAGGCAGTTTTAGTTTTTCTCCAAGCTCGTGCACTTGACTGTTGAAAGCGGCAATTAACAATCTACCAACTGTTCCTAAATAAATAATAATACTAACAACTGTCGAAAGCGTCAAAAGTCAAAAAGATGTTCTCTTAGTTGAAGATGTTACTGTACTGTACTGCCTTACCCCAGTATCACACTGGTACTCTTGCAATTGACTCGTTCGTTCACTCCATCAAAATCCTCATTATAATTACTTTTATTTTTTCTTGGAAATTATAATATAATTTTTTCACTCGAGCGCCTGTTAAGTATTCGAGCATAAAATATCCTAAAAAAGTATTCGAAATAAAATCTTCTCGATAATTGTAAAATCATCGAGAAGAAATTATTGAAAAATCTAAGCTCGAGGCATTTTTCTCCTTTCTTCGATTAACAATTTACCACGCGATAAACGTTAAAATGTTTATGTTATTTATTAACGCATGCGCGCGCGCTCACCCACCCACACACAACCAGAGTTTGCCTTTATTACAAGCTTCGTGCTCGTGTTCAATGCGACCAACAAATAATCAATAATATAAAAATCTAATAATACGTTAGAGTGTAGCCCAAGTGCTTAGCTCTAGTTATTTAATTTTGTTGGGAAAAGACACACTTTTCTTCGTACGAACAAAGAAATGTTGCGAATGTTTCGACTTTTATTCGAGTGCGTTCGTCAATAACCCAATAAGCACCGAACGCGGATTAACTCAATTGCAAATTTTAGAAAATTAATGCTTCTCGAATTATCGCGAACGGTACGAATTTCAGTTTGCGGATGAATGAGTTTGTAGCATTGAATGGGCTGATATTATTCTTAGCAGCCTCTTGCACGTGCGAGGACTAAAGGCAAACTTGTTCCCCGACGTCGGCCATCGAAAGCCCGCAGATGCGTTTGAATATTGGCAACGTCGATCCAAATTTCCCCTCCAACTTGGGAGGAGACTTCGTTTCGGCGATTCGAGCTAGAGGTGAAGATCGCTGTTCAATTTGATCGCTGCGACGCGGAGTCCGAGTAATTAGGAAAACGGCGAACGGACTCGAAGGCAATTGATGACGCAGGCCCTGGAGGCGGCGCTGCTCCAGGCTTGCCAGTGTAAAAACGCAAAAGCGCGGAGTTAATTCTAGTTAAGTCTAGGTTCGTTCGCTCGATGATAACCTTCAATTTTTCCGCTTGGCAGAGGCGAGACGACGAGGCGTTCGTAACTCCCGCACAGCCGCGAGAGCAGCTCCTGTGCGCATTCGCGTACATATATTTATATTTATAGCCCAGGCAGAGGTCAAAGTTTCGACTGACGCGGAGTATCGAGTTCGTCTATAAGGTCTACGCTCCTATGCTCGCGCGTGTCATCGCCCTAAGCCGTCGTCGTGCATTCCGCAAACATGGGAGCAGCTGTTTTCGAGCTTTCACAACAAGGCTTCTAATAAACGTACTTAGCGTTGCCGGCTACTCTGCGTGTGTGGGTACGAGCCTACGCTCGCGAGTTTATCCTAAGTTCGTTATTGCCGAGCTGACGGGTGGCTAAGCAAAAGTAAACCGACCGACTGCTGCTCACTCCTCCAACACTACCAGAGGATAATTCTCATTTTTTGCGCAAAAGCTGCACTCCTCGCGAGTTTTTAACGACCTTTCCAACTACAAGCTGTTGGTCTTAAATAAAGCAAATCGATAGCGGCAAGTAGCTCGTGTTTCTGCTTTGAAAATTACTTTTCAGTCCAGCGTCCAGGAAACGCGACGACTCGCCGCGAGATGCTCGCTCTAGTTCGCTTTAATATTCGCAGTGAGAGAAGACCGACTGGCGAGTGTCTTTTACTTCTCGATTAAAATTCAACGCTCGTGCCCGACAGTCGCCCGAGTCAGGAAAGAAATACGTAAAAGTAGCGTTTAACCGAGGCTGCTGCTCCGACGATTATAATTCTGCTTCGACCAAAGACCGAGACGGCGATTCGTTTTCGCTTCCACCGATTTTAACGTAATCGCCGAGACTTCCAGCCGAATGCGATAAACTAGGACAAAAGGATGCTGCGTCAGTTCTCGGAACGCCGACGAATTTATCTCGGGCGATAAATCGCGAAACGAGGCGCGGAAGAAGGTGGAAAGGAGCTGCGTCCAGGTCAGGTGCTCTCGCGTTACCGCGGACTCGCAGCTCCGAGCGCGGCTTCCGCCATTCGTTCATCCCGAGAGCGCGCGAGGGTCGCTCGTCGAATCTGCATAGCAGTCGTCGCACGCCTTCTCCGTGTATCGGCTTTCGCAATGACCAAAACGCGTGCCGCGCGTGGGCGGCTTCGGAAGAAGACTGTCGCCTGATTCACAGCCAGGAGCGATTAAATTATTTATACGCCGGCGCGTCGCCGCCTCCTTCCAAGTGCATCGCGCCGACTTTATCGGGGGAAAGTGCCGCGGACGAAGGTGACCGGATTATGCCGGGGACTCGAAATCGACCGACGGCTCCGAGTCCGGCAGCAACTCCCATCCAACCTTTAATAACAGCACACTTCGCGTTATCCAGCGCAAGAGTCCTCCTACCAAACAAATAATAAGGATCTTTCTGAATTTTATGGCCCTTTGTCGATGTCACTTCGCGTTGAGCCATTTTACGCGGCTTATCTAACCGCTTATCCGTTTAATTTTCACGTTTTAAGTTTATTAAAATGTGTTGAATGCGAAATCTTCGTTGCACGGCGAGCGAGTGGCGCTGGAGAATCTCCAAGTATAAAATATACAATAAGAACGTATCGAATAAATTATTTGGGAATGCGTATTAAAATTTTTACACCCGTAGTCAACGCAACGCATCGTGCCATTCTGCGTTGTTCGCTCAACATTAACCGATAAGAATAACTTTTTCATCCTCATAGTAAAAGCTATCCTGCCTTAAGTTTATCTTCTCTCTCTCCTCTCTCTCTCTCTCTCTCTCTCGCTCTCACTTCGGAAGGGTGAATTTGCAACGATTATTTACTTTTCATTATTATCAAACATAAGAGCAACGTGCAACAGCTTAGACAAATATGACGTCTAAACTGAAAGTTGCGTCTCGATAAACCTTCGCAGTAAAACGACGGTTTTTCTCATTTTAAAGGAACTTCAACGCGCGTTATTGAAATATAAAACTCGTATAATCCGTTACTGTATTTATCGACACGAAGATCCGGCGAATCTAAATCTGCGCGTTAAACTTTGAAAGGTTCTTCTTTTGTTTTTAAATGGGTTTTGTTTCGCGCGCGTATTTGCTACGCACCGATGCACCGTTCGACTACTCGAAATATTACAAAATTCGCAGAAAACTACGACTTTACAATATTCGACGATATTCGAGATTTCAGGAATTCTGCACGCGAACGATGTCTATTGTATTGACATGTGCAGCTTTCGTAAGAATTATAATGCGCAAAGCTGCAACAGCTACTACTCCAAGAACAAAGGACAACTTTATCGACACTCCTACGAAAGTGGCATTCGTTAAAAGGAGTTTTTGAATTTTTAGGTTAGCTTTTTCGAATAAAATCGCGCGATTAAATTTCTAGGCGATTTCATTTCATCTTGCAACATCGACTCCGATTTATGTTGACGAATCATTTCAAAGGACGCAAAGATGAGCTTCTTTGCTCTCTACGTTGAAACTCTACTTCGTGCATTTTTGTTATTTCGTTGTACACGATGGGATTTTTTAAAGGCGCGCGGATTACGAAAAGGGTTGAAATGTAACATTCGTTACGAGTTGAAACTCGCACTAAAGTTTCAGAGATCGTTTCGCAGGATATCATTTCCACATTTACCTTGGTCTCGGAGAGCATTTGCGCCATTTGCGCAAGTCCTTAAACGAGCCTCGAACCAACTTGGTATCTTATATTAAAATCAGTTATTGAAAACAAACGCAGATGTGGAGCTGCCCAAAAATCCAAAGCGTCCGCTTCGAGAGCAAAGGGAGGAAAGAAGATAAAAAATGCTGCAGGAGTTTCGCGCAAGCTGAATGCGAAGCTCGAGTAACTTTGCACCGGCTGAAAAGCGTTCCAGGAACTATTCGAGCTCTGCTCGGCCGAAGCAGCACCAAAAGCTTGGCCGTTGCGCACTGACAATTTATCCGATTCTAACGCAGCCATAACAAAATGGTCGCTTACACCCGAGTACACTGATAAATTTAACGAAAATGCGATACATAACGATGAGTCAAACTAAAAACAAGAATTTCGAGTTTTTTAAGCCACGTACTCGACGTCTTACTTTCAAGGACAATTAAGGTTAAACGTCCTGAGAGTTTACCTCGGTTGTTTTTAACCTGAAAACAGGTAAGGTTGACTTTTAATTTCATTTCATTCGCGTCTCCCGTGAACTCAATCTGCTCTATCTGTTTAGATAAAAAGCGTATTCGTGCACTAAACTTTGCGCGCGTCGAACTTTTATCGAATATAGCGTATAATTTTAACGGATTACAATTATTTTTTATCACATTCCGTTTGCTCGATACATTCTTGGAAAATTCTTTCTCACAGGAGCAGCCAAGGGAAATTAATAACTTTCCCCTTTCCCCTATGAGGCTTATAGGACTCTTGATTAATAAAATCCGAAGCGAAAATTAGTATATTTATTATGTTACGGCGAGAAAAAGATTAAAAAAGAGCAAAACATTTTACTGGGAACAATTTCACGTTACGCTTAGCTTTTAATACTAACGATTAATTAATTTAATCTTTAAAGAATAAAAATGCTTGGCCGACATAAAGAGAAATTAATAAGAAGACATTTCGAGGTGAAAGTAATTGTTAGCTCACGGCGTATAGGTTATTTATTATATATTTGGAAAGGGCTTTTGGGCGCCGGTGAACGGCGAACGCACGCTCGAAAATTTAAATCAAGAAAAAGATAAATGCTGCGAGCACAGAATCGTTATTATTTTCTACTTTAGTCTTTATTTTAAACGAAAGTTTGAAGGATTTTTTAAGAGATACATTTCAACGAATTTCGTCGTTACAAAGAAAATCGTGGCCGTCGACGCAAACTGTCTAGTCGATAACGTTTACCTCGGCACAGGCATGCGTTATGCCAGGGAATAATCTTCACCCGCATTAACCGTTATAATTTTTGTTGGTTTCTTGCCCTTCCTTCTCTTCTTGATCGCGCGATCCCCCATTAAGACAAAGTCTTTGTAAGACTTCATTATGGCATCTTCCACGCTCTCTTCTTGCGCCGCTGAACTCTTTTTATTTTTGGGTTGTCTTCTATATCCGTCCAATTCTCTATTCCTGAGCCAAGTATCAGGCGGATGTACACTCACGTAAAGCTCCTCGTACTGATGACGATCGCGACGACGATTGTTCCGCTTACCAGGCGTGTGGTGCGCATCGTGAGCCACAAATTTCATCGGTGGGAAGTAGCTCGGGTCTTTTGTAAACTCCACATTTGGATCCTCGATTATAATTTGCAATTTTTCATCTTCGGATACGTCGCTATCTTCTCTTTTTTCAGTTAAGGGCGTTATTTCAACAAGATTTTCGAAACTGGCTGAAGTCTCGGCCGTGGCTTTTTTCTCTAACTCATCTTCTGGGCTTTCGTGGATTCTCGTCTCAACCTTAATCAAATATTATTCAACATAACGACAACCTTTTACTTATTCATATTTGTGTTGACAAATCAAAATATACTTTGGAAAGTAATAAAAAAAAAAAAAACTTGAGGAGCTGTCGTTTGTCAATTAAGCCAAATTAATTTTATTTTTTCTCTTTTTAACGTCCTTGACAATGATTGAGTACAATGACAACATTACATTCTAATAACATTAATAACTTTTTTATTTATTCATGTTCTTAGTTTTTTAACGAAATTTACTTTACATTACGATTTCTCAACCGAGTACAATAACTTTCTTATTATTTAATATCCGAAAACGCAATTATCATTTTATAAGTACCTATCCACGTATCTCACTAATTTAATCAGGCTTAAGTATTGAAACACGAAATAATTCGTTTATTCTAAGAGTAGAATCTATTGAAAACTTTGACTTAGTAACAAATATATAGACGTTAATTTTCAGGTAAGTGGAATAAGATTTTATTTATGATTTTGCATAATTTTTCTAGTTAGTACTTTACGATCTATACAACGTTTAAAGCATTTTTATCACAAGCATTCCATAATTATTGATTATTCATCTTGAGCAAAAATATTTTCAATTCCTTTTAAATTTCTTTTGATTTACTTTACGAAATTCAATTGAGATTTTGATAGATTAATAGTAATACGTTTTTTTATAAATATTTTTGGTTACAAACCTGTGCAAGTTCAGGAGAAAATGCTTCGGATATATGCTGAAGTTTAGTTAAAGCCTGTATTATGGATTGCATTAATTGATGTATTGTGTCTAATTCAGCGTGACTTGCGTTGTATCAGAGAAAATATACTCTATTGTAAAAATTAAGACTATTATTAAAGAATTCCTAACATAAAATAACTAAATAATATGAAAACTAATACGTTCGATAATATTTCATAAGCTGTTTTTCATGAAAAATAAAAAACGACGCGCACAAGGAAATTGCACTAATTATTGTTCATTTGCTTATTCGGTAATAACATTTTTTTTTATCAAAATATACACGACAATTTTAATGATCGCTATGCTAAATCTTGTTTTTAACGAAACAATAATAATCTGTTAAAAAAATTTTAAATTGCAGCGATTAATATTTTGTGCACGTTTAACTGAAAATTATCTTCTATAACTCACACATCGACTGATGATATAAAATAATATGAACCTTAGAGTTTATCTCGATGTTCGTAGAACAAAAAAAAGATTGGAACACGAATTTTAGTTATATGAAAAAAGTTATTACAAAGTTGAAAAACTAACCCCAAAACTTGAATATACACGTATTTTTTGTTTAACAAATATAATATTTTAATCAGGTTACTAAGTTGAAACTCCTAATTGTTATTTCGTATTGTAACTGTTAAAACTAAAAATAAATCGATCGTTTGGTATTAATATAAAAGAAACATTACGATCGAACTGTACAATAATAATTTAACTTGACACAAATGTAAAACTAAAAATGTAAAAGGAAAAAGCTACGAACTTATTTAAGATTTATAAAAAAGTTAATCTTCCGATTAACGAATATATTAAATGTTTTAAATAAATTATCACTGGAAATCTACTCACAAGTATGAGGAAAACTTTGGCAAATTTTGTAATGCCTGTCATGTTTACAACGAATCAGTACTACTGAGTTACAAAGCCTTTTCTAAGACTTAATATACCATTGGTCCATTTATTGCACAGTATTAAAATTTAATGAAAACACCGATTGAACAATTTAATTTCAGATATAAAATAGAATTATTAATTGCTCAAATGTAAAACGAAAATTAAACAAAACTTCATTTACTCCAGGCGTAAGTTTTGTCCTATAATAAAATTTATCGTTGATATTCAACAATTATTCTTATTTTACGACTCTTTTTTAACAGATCATTAATTATATCACGTCTATATTTAATTTTTCTTGTTTAAAACAATACTCCACTTTTTTATAATTTATCATTGGCGCTATTTGTCTAATATTTTACTAAGAATGCTGATTGTTTTACAGCGCTTTTACAACATTTAAAAATTTTTTTAATTTCTTAAATTTAAATAAAACATTTCTTACGTTATAACAAATCATTAAAACTTACTATTGCATATTTGAAATATTCTCGCCGCTTTATTAGATCTGTACAATTTTTGTAATTATATTCAATACGTACCACAGCAATAATTAAAAAAAAATCTAACCTTGGTTTTTAAAGACTTTTCACTTGTTAACATTTATTTAAAACACAAAAAATTAATGAAAAAATCAGAATTTTTTCAAAAATTATATCGGCAAAGATTTCATAAATTCTGTCAAAAAATACATGCGTTGAATCAATAATCTGCAAATACATTGGTTTTGGCAAAAAACAATTTTCCAAACACCGAGATTTTCATGTTTATCGATTGATTTTTTTTTTAAGAGGTATAAAGATAAAGCATTTCGTTCTTTATAAGTAATATAAACATTATAGCAATCGCTTTAACAACGAAGCCATACCATAACATTGTTAAATTACTGTTTGAAACTGATTAAATTTTATAATAACAATTGTCACTCGCTAGATATTTCTTCGATTTCATTTTTAAAATAATAAATTAATAGCTATTATTCTTATTATTTATTTAATTGGTAGTTTTGAAATTTCTGATCAGTGAATGAAAGAGTGGCTAAACATTGCACTTGCATTCGACAAACAGTACGAATAGAAAAATAAAAAATGTTGCATATGAGGGCTAATATTAAATTGATACAAAAAATAGATCTGCTCTACTTAAATATTTGCATTTACAAAACTGTCCGCAATAATACCATAATGAACTAATTCTCACATTAACTGCAATTGATTGTCAATTTTCTATTAAAGAATTAATTATATTTCTTGAAATACAAATTTTTCTTAAACTACGCGTACTTTTATTTAAGTAAGAGCAGATTATGCGACAGTAAATAAAATAGGCTTTATATATTTATTTTTGTACAATATGTTTAAATATGTTATAAAATATGTAAATATCGAAAATACGTGCTTTAAAAAGTAAATAATAATCCCAGTCATACTCGGAATTGAATCAATTCAACGAGATCTAATAATAGATAAGTACGTATTCTTCAGAATATAACTTATGTTTTATACACTCATTATATAAATGTAACTGAAACTTTATATCGAGAAACGGAAATTTCAAAGAGAAGTAGGACATTTATAAATTTTAAATAAAAAATAAAATAAAACAATGGAATTGCAATGGAAACGTCCAAAGCTCCGTTTTAAACAAATTTTTTCATAAAGTTAGGGCAGAAAAAAAATAATGCATAAACAGTCTAAAAATAAAAAATTCTTTTATATTTAAGAAGAAATGTTTAATGCAAAACTTTGAATTTTAATTTAAAATGTTATTATTAAAAGTCAACCCTCGTCTAGCATTAGCTAACATAATAAACACCTGCATAGTGTATTTGAAAACTTGATATTCAATTACCATTTTCTTATTATCTTCTTCTCTTCTTCTTTTACCGTAATATAAATATGCATCATTTTATTAAAGCTAGTGAGAGCGTTTTATTTCAATATTTAAGTTAACGAATTAAATTAAGCTTGTGATTTTTTTTTACCTCCTAACGATAATGAAAGTATTTAAAATTTATCCTCAAATATTTTCTCGATCATTTTACATTACCTGCAATCGAGCTGACGCGTACAATTACATAATCGGGGTCACGTTTTCTCTAATACTATTAATGAAAAGTACGTACGCGAAATATTTTGGCAAAAATTAAAACCTTTTTTTCAAAAGGATAGATTTTCGTTTCGAATATTCTTTCGCGTAAATATTGATTAGCATAACTTTCGTAGCAATCGATTCGGTCGAGATCTTCAATTTTAGACGCAGTCTAGCCGATATATATATTTAATTAAATAAATTATATTACAAACATCGAGCCTTGACATTTTCAAATTTGAAACTCATTGCAACGACAAGCAGTGATTCCAGTTCAATTGGCCTGTTTCAAATCTTACAAATTGAATTCTTTGTGCATAATTAAAGTAGTATTTCTCGATAATAAATCGGCGCGCGTTGAATTATTGAAAAACCTTTTTCGCAGGTGTAAAGGAACAAAACACGAACAAAACACGAACAAAACACGTCACCCCACCAATCGGCGGCGATAGCTGCGCCACAGACCTTCGCTCGCGGTCTATTTTTATTAAAAATAAATGCCGCCAATAATGATAAGCGTTAAAAATTAATCACTCGGAGGTAAATTTTCACGCGGAAGAATAAAATATGAAACTGCAAAGGGAAGTTGGATTAAAAAATTAGGTTCCAGCGCAAAGGAGGAATACGACGAGTCAACGGCAACTAATAGCCAACGCTCGATTCTAAATCTTCGCTTTTAATATCAGTTACAGTACCATAATAATATAAATTGATGTCTTTTAACAGCATTAATTCAAGTCTCGGCTCGCGCGAACTCAAGAAATTTCAGTACGTCTTGCTAGAATTTCAGCAATTTCCGGAGTTGCCCGAGGCAAAGTGAAGTTCGCGGAGACGCCGGAGGAGTGACCAACGGCCATCGGCTCGTTTAATAATATTAAATGTTTGGAGTTGGCTTGAGATGCCACTAATGTCTTACAGGATCTCGACTCCGATCGCAACTCAACGGAAAAGCCGATAGAAATCATTTGCTTTGTGTAACCAATACTTTTTCTATCCAATGGAGTCGACATTTGTATTCTATCGAAGCCGCTTCATCTTCGCAGCAGAAAAACGACATTGTGCTCACGTATGAAACTGTCTTTAATTCGATCATTCGGCTCTGGAACCGCCATTTTCGCTTTTACAATCTTACTTCAATTGTGAAGAATTTTCAATAAAATCAGACGTACCAAAGAGAGATAAGAGTCTTGTTTTATTAGAAAACCGAACCAATGACTCGCGAGCGCCAAGGAGAGAAAACTGAACTCGCGCGTACTATTTATCTAATCTCTGAATTGACGTAAAATTTTGCGATTGAACGAACGCCAACCGCGAATAAGCTTTATCGGGAAAGGTCAATCTGCAGGCCGCACGCGCTATTTCGACACTACACTTGCTAAAAACTACAAGCTACTTTCCCCCTTCGAGACTAAGGATTTTTCGAATCTCTCGCTCGAGCGATTACAACGATAAAACTGGCTGCGCATGTGCGCGTCGATGCTTGGATTGAATCTTGGACTGCCGCCGCCGTCGAGTCTTTATCGTCGCGAGAGACGCTGATCCGATTTCTTGTTTGTCTTTTCCTTTTAATTTTCAGGCAGCACAGGCCAAATCGAGGCCGAGGACGGCACGAATTTAATAGGACGAATAGCCAAAAGCTGACGCTCGCGCGCTTAGCAGCTCGCAAACCGCGCCTCGGCGAAGATAATCCCTCGTTATTGACTGCTAAAAGAGCAAACACTGGGATTCGCAAAAAAGCCGGATAATCCCGAATTGCAAGGACCCTTGGACTTTATCCTAATAAAATATCCACATTTTCCTCGAATCGCGAATGAAAAGGGGGGGGGAAGATCTCCTCGCTGCATTTGAATTAAAGCATTGGAGGCTTTTGGCTGGGCTGCGAGGAAATAATCAATTCCGCGGTGGTGTGGCTGCGAACGAAAGAGGAGAAACTACGCGTGTCGGATGAATCGCACCCTTAAGAAAAGGCAGGCAACAACTGCAGGGATTGCCGACGATGATGATTGTTGAATCTGCGAATCCCAAATCTCTCAAACGCCTCGGGAGTCGACCAAGAGCCGCTTTCTGCTGCTAATCCAGGAGCGCCTTTATTTGCTCCCCGAATTATCAATTATTTACAAAACGGCTATTTGACGCTATCCATAAATATTTACAAGGCGTCAGCAGCAACTCGGCAGTCCAGTGTGCTGCGAGCTAATGTTTTTAACGCACTGGTGTAGCGACCGGCTGCGTTTTTATAACGTCGGAGCGAGAAGGAACGAGCGCCAGAGATGACACCGAAGAAACTCCACCACGATTTCGCTGCTAAATATCGCGCGCCTCGTCTTAGACTCAACAAGTAAGCGCGAGCGAAGCTAAACAAGCAAATGCTTATTATTTCACTTTGAAACGCGCGCGAATGCAGCCCCGGGTTTCGAGTAAAAATATGCTTCTGCGCGCAGTGAAATTGCTTGCTCGGTACGATTGTTGCTATTTGACTTCAAATTAACAACAAATAAATCACCTGTTTGACTTTCGAGTGCAACTTCTCCGGTTATTTGTGCTCTCGGTGCTAACGAAGCCTAGTGTAAAAGCACAATTACCCCCTAGCAACGCAGCTTCATTATTCGGGCAAATAGAATAGTATAAATCTAGGAAGGAGGAAGGAAGGAAGGAAGGAAGACGGCAATTTAATCGACGATTCGTAGCTTAGACGAAGTGCCGACGAAAATTCGCTTATTGTAGCAGATCCGACGGATTCGGGTCGAAGTGCTTAAAACACTTTTCTGCCTCGCTGCAATGCTGGCAATATTAACAATAATAACAATAATAATGAATTCGAGTCGCTGGGTGTATGGTAGGCGTTAGTGCAAAAACTCCAGTGATCGAAGAATTCTAATCAGTGGAGCTCTCTGCCCTAATTGTCGCCCTAATTTAACCCCAATAATATTAGTATTTAGAGATAAGCGCGATATACAAGAGCAGCCCGCTTATCTCCAGATTGGACCGACTACTCGTTACTCTGCCCTTTAATCTCTCTTCTGCAGTTTAAAGCAGCCAACGCGAATGGAAATAATTTCTCGGTTAACTGCGAGAAAGCGCGAGTGGTAAATCGCGTCTTATCTTTCGGGATCCCGAGGCGCCGCCAATTACTGCTTAACACCGCGACGAGAAAAATCAGCTGCGGCGATAAAAAATAGCCACAAAGAGCCAACCTATTTCGAGGCATCAAACCGGTACGTACGACGTCGCGCAAGTTGGGGTAAAGAGAAAGCGGAGGAGGAGGGGAGACGGGGTGAGAATAGACCTCTCGGTGGAGTGGAGCGAGGCCAGGCCACCCTGCCATAACTCATTTGGATAAACACACCCTCGCCTCATCGACTCGCTCAGTGACTCTCAACCCGAGGCGCTCGCTCGCTCGCTCCTCGAGAACTTCTTCTTCGTCGCGTAATTGATTGTAGAGTTGGAGAGCCGGAGAGTAGGGGAAGGCGGCGGCAGCCACTTCCCGCCACTTTCTCGAGGATACTTTAAGGATAAATAAATTTTTACATTTTTTTCGAGCTCTCGTTCTCTTTCAAACTCGAGTTTGTTAGCGTTCGGGCGCCCAAGTTCCTCGGCTAAGATCCTCGTTGACTTTTGCAGACGAAAAGACGGGCTTTTCTGGAATCCAAGGCCAGCCGCGACAATTTTGAACGTTTCTTACGGATAAAAACGATGGAAACGAGCCTCGTCGCGGACAACTGCTCTCCACTAATGCAAAGAGAACCTAAAATTATACAAAGTGGAATCAGAAACTCGAGTCGGAAGTTCGAGTCTTCTTGTTGCACGCGGCCATCCAAGTTTTCAAAGTCAGAAAGAAAGCAACTTTAAAAGTACTTTCCAAACTTTTGAAAATTCATTAGTTTCCAATAAGAGTTCGCCCGGGACGAGAGATGGCAGCATTTCAATATTCGGGCGATTTGTTTTGGGGGATTTGCTCGGGGGTCTCGGGGATCCTCGAGCGTTGCGGGAGGTTTTATTGTGGGTGAAAAAGTGGCCGGTACCTCGTGTCGTATAAGCCTGCGAGCCGAACTCGGAAGGTTCTAGGCAGTTAAACTTGTGTAAGTTGGGACACATGTGCGGCGGCTCGATCTTTCCAAGACCTGAGACCTGGGATCTTGGGCGCGCGCGTCTGACCCCAGCGCTAACCTTTACCGCTGGTGCAATCAATAACGCGTACTGTCAGTGCTGGTCGTAGCGTAAGCGCAACTGCCTAAAGCACCGAGGCCGCACTTCCATTGTAAATTAGCCGCCGCTACGCTGCTCGTCGGCGCTCGTCGTCGGACGCTTTTCTCAGTTTCGCCAATTTTGTAAGTAACATCCCTCGCTCGCGACTGTTGGCCGAAAAAGCTTCTACGCTCCGCTAAGGAGTCGAGCTCTTATCGGCTGCCAGCTCGTTGCCGCCTCTCCCTCTAGGTGTGCGAGTGTCATTAATTTATGCGAACCGAAACGCGCATCGAGGCCTGGGGGCAGAAAGCGGCATTTGAAAATGTCAACAGCCCGCCAAAAATGACGGGAGCGACGTTTAAATCGTTCGGTCGTTGTTGCGTTGTCGTAAGCCTTTATTCGACGACCAATGCGTAACTTTAACCGTTTTCTCCAAAATAATTATAATAAAAGGAGCCGCCGGCGAGGAATTTCAAGCTTGCGTTTTGCAAACTGCTGCTCGAAGGGGGGATAACGAAACAAGGCGCGTTACGCCGGTATTTTTGGACGAAAGAGAGGAACAACGTTCACTCGAGATTCCGTAAGCGTAATTGAGAGATCGAAGCGAGGAAGCTGCTGCGTAAGCACTTCTTGCTCTGTGCGCACACTAAATAATCTTCGAATACCTTTCGTAGCTATTCGTAAGCTATCCCAGAATTAAACAACGAGCAACGGCTCGCTGGGGTCGACGGGGATTCGGTGTTTTTAATTAACCGGAAAACACACACGAACGTAGCGTTCGAGTCGGTAACAACAAGTTTCTTGGCGGTTATCGTTCGCTCTCGAAACACTTGGACGCGAGGCTCGAGAATTTTCTTAGGCTGTGCCTTATTTGTAATCTAATCCGCGCCGCAGTTGTCGCGTATTACACCGAAACACAACAATGCACTTGTTCAATTAAGTGTCCGTTGCACCGGCTGCCCGCAAAAACAGCTACTTTGTATTTAAGATGGCGCGAGAGCAGAGGAGCTCGTTATCGCTCCTCCTCCTTGGACAATATCCCTCGGAACGTTTTGAGTTCGCAGCTGAGCTGACGAACGTCGCCAGCTAACCTCCGCCGTTATCCGCGAAACAAGGACGTCCATTGAGAGCGAGCGAGGCAGCCGCTGTCGGAGGCTAGTCCAGTTCGCAGCGCGAGTCGCCGATTGCAGCAGCACCAGCAGCTTTCCGAGGTTTCGCCAACTCGTGAGAAGAAGGGACTTCTTTCTTGTCTGCTGCGCGCAGCCTCGCCTCCTCGTTCGCGAGAGCACGAGGGGCATTAATATATTGCGCCGGGGAGAACAACAGAACCTAAGAAGCTGGAATATTTACTAATCTAATGGCTGCCAACGTCCGCTCGTTAGCGAGGTCAGCTCCTCGCTTTATTTATCTCCGCGTTTGTTCCCGAAGCCGCGTGACCCTCTTTTCGAGCAACGGTCCAAATAGACCTCTACGCGGTAAATTTAACCGCGTAATAGTAATAGCAACGCGCCGGGGAAAGTACCGTAATCACTGGCAGCGACGATAACAATCGCTTCTTTCAAAATAATCGCCCTCGGGCTCTTATTTACGTTATTAGTATCGATAGTCGGTGCGACTCGCCGTTGGCTATTTTCCATCTATCGCGCTCGTTGTCCCGGAAACTGGATTTTGCAAAAAGTACACGGTCTCGGGGAAAATCGCCAATCGCCGCCGCCGCCGCCGCCGCCGCGATGGCATAATACAAATAAGCCAATAAAGCGCGACTCTTGGGCGGCGGCGAATCGTAAATTTCAGCGACGCCCGAGTTGCCGGTTATGCACCGACCAAACTGCAAAAACACATTGTTGCACTTAGGGACACTGGCTGGCTTTCGACGAAACTCTAAAACCGCGATAAAATCGTTCGGATCCTCTTCGCGTTCGCTCCAGTTACACTTCCAGTTACGGTTAGTTCGCGCGTGCATTCGAACTTCAGCTCGACGCCTGCATTGTAATTTATTATATTGTGTTGGTGCGGTTCGCGCGACGCGACAAAACTCCTCTCGGGGCCCGGTTCTAAACGTAATTTGGAAATTAGTTCGGGGGCCGCGTCCCGCGACCCACCACGTCCAGACTCTTGCTCTCGGCAACGAGCGCGCATTTTCAACGCGCAGATGCTGCTGACAAAATATAACTGCAGCCGAAGGGGGGCGTCGCACCTTATGCGGAAGCGATACCCCCTCCCGCCGCGGAATTACTTAGTTTACGGTGCAAATATTTATGGCTCGATAGACTCTCGTCCTCCCGGACTTTAATAATCTTTATTAGCTTCTTTTCTCAACGCGGGCGTTTGCCCGTCGCGATTTTTAATAAAAGCGCATTTGAAATTTTCTGGAATTGAATTTAATTTTATTACTCGCAGACTGAGCGACTACAAAGCACAGGAGCTGCGATTCAATATATCGATCTTCGTCTCGAGGATTATCCGAATTTGTCGCTCGCTCGCTTCTTCTTTTACGTATCCCATGGCCAGCCGATAAAGCGTCTAAAGCTTTTTTTAATTATTTCGCGAGTAATTTTAATTTCAAGCCACCGCTTTGACGATGAGTGTATTAAATTTTCCAAACGACTCGTGGCGCTCGATCGGTGGAAATGCGTTTTGTGATTTCTTTAAACGCCGCGGCAAAATAATTCCGTTGAGAAAAATACTCAACCTAGGGTAATCGCGTTTACTGATTAACAATAAACTGTTGAAGCCTAAAAAGCGTCTTGTGAAACTTTAACTCGTAAAGTTTGGGGAAGCTTGGCGTCGAGAAGGGCTGAGTAGGACACGTTTTTGAGAACTAAATTTTTCTTCGGAAACCTGTTGTGGGTGTTTTTACGCTCTTCCTAAGATATTTAGAACATAAAATTTTTTCCAGCCAGAGCACTTATGAATTTTACAAAGGATATTCTTAAAATTATACATTTTAAAAATGTGGCAGCAATTATAAACGCACCCAAGTTGCACTAATAGTCGTCGTAAATCTTAGCGATAATAATCTGCGCAACGATAAATAGTTTAATTATAACGGCTGTTTGTTGCACGGCGCATTACATTGCGCGATCTCGTTGCGTCAAGTCTGAAATAAAATCGTGGAAATTTGAAGGGAAATTAATCGATCGCTCCAAACGCGCACAGTGTGTTCGTGTGTGCGCGCATTAATAAAAACGCGCGAATTCAGTCGAGAGTCTCGAAGCCGCACTTTTGAAAGCTCTCGATATTTTGCTAATGCAACGAGCGATTTTGATGAACACGGGCGCGTTCGAACATTTGCTAAAAAGCAGCCGAGAATAAGCATTTGTAACGGGCATCGACAGTAGGATAATAAACGCATTTGGCTTTCTCGGTTGGCTCCTCGAAGTGGTTCGCGCCAACGTTTGTTAAAAATTCTTTATTTAGGAGTGCGTAAAACTCGTAAACGGCTGCTCGCGTGCGTTCGCTTCGGTCGGCGACGTTGCAGGCGTCGGCTCGAGTTAAAACTGTGGCCCATTGTTGGAGCGCCCGGGAATAGATTTGGATCTGGTTGCAGCAGCAGCAGCAGCACTAAGCGAGAGTGCGACGACTTCACTCCGGTGGTCAGTGGTTCTCATAACCTGCCTCTCGGGGATCGTTTGTTCCCTTCCAAATTAGCCAGAGCTCTTCGGCGGATCTTCGAGACGCGAAGGTGTTGCGCGCGATTAATCTCCACTCGTCCCCTCGAACGCAAAAGCCGCCCCGTGTCCAAGGGGCTGTAACAGGGCGTGGGTGCGTCGCTCGGAGCCCAACACACCTGGGGAAACGACAAGAGCGACCGCGGATACGCGCACCGACACCCAGCCAGCGGTTGAGAATTAACTCAATATTTATACACGCGCGCCAACAATATAGGTTAATAGAGATTTATTTTTGCTCGCATCCAGTTAAAGCCGAATGATTTATATTAGCTTAATTAAGCGTCACTTGGTGCTCCCTGCGAAATAAGGTCGACTTTAAAGAGCTAATAATAATATCCCCTTATCGGGCGAGTTCGAGCATTATCCGGAAACTTTTTTGCCACCAACAGAAGACGGACTTAATTTTCCGCAGCTCGAACGGAAGGATGAAAAAGCGCGAAAAGGCGCAAAAATGGAACGAGAGCGGCGAGAATTAGTTTAGCCGCTTTGTAATAATAATAACGCGTAATGCGCTTACCAAGACGAAAACCGACCACGCCGATATTATCTTTTAAGCAGCTGCAGGCCATTCCATTTCCTTCCCCACCAGAAATTCAGGAAGCCAGTAAGAAGGAATTCGGTTAAAAACGCGTCACTCGTCGCGTCCAATGACAGTAAATTCTGCGCTCCCGATTTTCCAAGCGCTACGAGGATCGCATTGTCTCCCACAAGCACCGGATGTAATTCGCATGTAATTCAGCAATTTACATAATTGGCGCAGATTGTCGTAGAGCAGTTTCCTACTCGCGAATGGGCCGCCGGTCAGTCGAACACACGCCCATTACGGGCGTAGAACGAGGTGGAAACGAGCGACGCCTTGCTTATCAATAGACACTCGCGCCCAGAGCAACTTTATTATTTAATTAAGGCTAATTAAGCGAATTCGAGCGGAGAGTGTCGCGCAAAAAATTTGGTATTTAAATATTTAGCTACTTAACGCGGGACGGCGATCGTCGAGAGCAAAGTCACAGCCAAAGTTAAAGCCGCTTCCAAGTGCTTTGCGCAAATTCAGAAGATAACGCGAGTTTTTATTAAAAAGCTCGTTCGCACAGTATCTCCTCTCCAGTATTTCTCTTATAAATTACCGAGCGTCCAAGTGGAACTTTATCGGGCTATCAATCTCTCCGCGATGATTGTTTACTTTTTAAATAAACTGCTGAGAAAATTACTCTCAATTTGCCGGCCGGCCTGCCTCGTCTGGCAACACCGCGGCCTTATATTCTATTCGGAGAGAAACATTCAAAAGGACAAAAATACGTTATTGCCAACCTCAACAATAGCTCGTCCGGGTATTAAAATAATAATATATATCAAGTTCACGTGCAGCCACTGCTACGTACCCTGGATTCACGACGAATACATGATTTATTATTCCACTGCACAGTAATTCAATGTCTCGTATATCTCGTGCAACTCTCTTATATTTCGAAATTACCAAAGTAAATGAGCTAAGTTGAGTTATGGATTTTAATTGCACGTTTGCTCGCGTGAGTTTCAGTAGCGCAAAAAGCCGCGCGTTAAAACTTTCCAAGGCTCGTTGCGGAGAAAGTCATTTCTAAATATAAAAAATACCTTGCATTGCGGAGGCAGATGAACGAAGCGGATAAACAGAGTACAAGGCTGCTACTGCAATCAGCTGATCGGAATCAGGTGCGCGTATCCGATCGAGCGAGACGCGGCGAACTTTTTTCCAATCCGACGCTGAAACAACTGGGCCTGTCATTAGTTAATTCTGGAGCCTAAAGTGTATCGCTCGTAGCGAAGGGCATTCGCGTGCACGCACACGTGATCCAGTGCAACTCCTTTTAACGCGACTCGACAACGTCGTTGTACAATAGCAAATCGACGCCCTCCTCGTTATTAGCGCATAAAAGTATTTTGCTTTAATTATTCGATCGAAGCTTCGGCTGCTGCAGTTAATTAATGTAACGTAAGCAGCGAGTTTGCAACAAATGCAATTTAATTTGTCGAACGGTGAAACGCTACTGCTAAATTAATAAATTAGACGATAATTCTTAACGACGGGCAGTGGATACGAATACAAGTATAATCATAATAAGAATGATTTTATAGATACACATAAGAGAAATATAAGGTTAAGTTGGTTTATTAGCAAATTAGTAGGTTAAGAGGCTCGGCGTTATTAATTATAATAACGATTATAATTGCAATTGTAATTTCAATTTCAATTTAGCACAAATATAAATTTAAATTCCGCATTAACAGTTATGACACTGTTTACGTTGCATCGTGAGGTCGGGTGCGTCGTGAGGGGGGGGGGCGCGAGGCGAGGCGTAGCTTTGACTTTGAAATGTAAACGAGCAAAACTAGTATTTCTTGGAAAGTTTGCCGCGACTTCCCTCCCCCAGCGATTAAATTAACCTCGGATCGGTAATCGATGCAGCGCGGGGGAGTTGCTGTGAACTTGAAGCCATATTCGGCCGGCACCGCTGCCTCCTGCATCCTGCATCCTGCCTCGTCCCCGCGGCCGCGCTTATTTATTTCTCGTCGGCGACGATCGTCGTCGGTAATTTCGTCCACCAGATGGCCATCGATGAACGTCCCCGCATGAATACAGACGAGACGGATGCGACGGATCAGGAAATGAAAGCCACTCACCCGTGCATCTTCTTTTTTTCCTTCTGTCGCGTAATGACTTTAATTTTAATGGCTTCTTCTTGCTTCGGGTCTTGGAGCAGTCGGAGGGAGAAAAGAGGCAGCGATACACAGCGAAGAGAGGTTGTTGGTTGTTGTCATTTTTTAGGGGCAGTACCAAATGACTCGGAAAAAGTACGAGCGAGTTGGTTTAATTTTTTTCTGTTGTGAAAGAGAAAATATTGGGCATTTTACGCGCTGCACACGCTGACGATGACGTTTCCCGCGAAACATACACTGCTATTGTCGTTCGTTATTATTCCCTTTATAAATTATCGAATGCAAATTATCCACGCGTTCCTACGAGCTAAATAATTCTTTCGAAGGAAACGCACGTTATCGCGATCACCGCTGCAGATAAGTATTCTGGCGTTGAAAATGATTCGTCGCCTGAAAACTCATTCTCTGAATAATAATAACGTAAATGTAGGTCGAATAGCCTAGGATTCGCACCTTTTTGGAAGTTGCAGCTATTAGATCGAGTGTGAGCTGTAGACAATTGTGAAAATCGGCAACGACGCATCGCGCGTTTCCAATCGTCGCAAGCGATTATAATCGCGCGATAATCACGAGATGCACTGGTACTTTTGGGGCCGATTGGCAACGCAGCCACTCTGATATTTACTTTGCTTTAGCGTAATTCCCAGTGTCGACGCGGCGAAAACGTCCAAAGAAATCCAGAAAAATGAAGAAAACCAGAGCGAGCGTCCAAATAAAGAGTAGAGCTCGAGGCGGCATAGAAATCGAATACTAATATTCGGAGTGCTTATTTAGGGAGAATGGGGTGCGTTTAAAAAGGCGAGTGCACAGCCTCCAATAACAATGCAAGCGAGACTCTAAGCCCCAGTACTGCAGCAGGGCTTAGTATTAAAAGGGCCCGGGACTTTGTCGAAGCCCGTATTAAGCGAGTGGCCACGCGGATCAAATGTTCCTCTTCTCCCCCTCCCCCCCGGGCCGAAGGTGCGTGCCTCGTCTGACTCGCGGTGCAAATGTCCCCGGCGATGCTTTCATTGTTTGGCCATTACCGACACAGGACCACATTGCTTTCGACGTTGAATTAGAGGTGGGCTTTCGGGGTGGGCTGCGCTGGGGTGAGGGTTCAACTTTGTTCCAGGCCTTTTCTTCTTCGGGCCGCTTTCGTATTTGTTCGAGACCCGCTGAGGTCATCGAAAGAGGTCGGAGTGAGTTGCGAGGCCAGAATCGAATACGCGCCATCGACGCGCCTCGCCATTTTCCGCTCCGAGCAGTTGGTGCTTGTTCGTTTCGCTCAGCAGCCCAGAGTTCCAACGGAATATAGAGGCGCCAAATTTTTGTTATCGCCCCATTTACTTTGCTCTCCTCGGTTTTTATAATCTTTGTACTCGATGATGCTGACAGCCTGAGATTTGTCGAGAAACAGTTTTGCAAGTTTTGCAACAGTTTCTAGGGAACAGAATTGCTTCTTGTTATTCGGAAGATTGGCGAGTCGATTGATGCTGGTCGGTGCAAGGATTTGCACGTCAGTCGACTGCACGATGATTCGCGCTTTTATTACCTAAATATAATTTCGGGCTCCGACACTTGTACACGCGACTCCTTACAATACGAATAAGATTTTAATAAAAGTTGACCGTAAGACTAAAACAAGGCCGAATATCATTACTAAAGATTCACGTCTAATTTGGAGCAAAGATCTTTTTGGTGTCGCCTTGACATTTCGCGCTACATTTTCTCGACGTCGGTGCATTTAGGACAATGTACGAGCAGAAGTCGAATGACGTACTCGAAGTAGTGCATCACTCGAACCTTAATATTCTTAAATGAATCTTCGGTCGCACGTTTGGGGACTTTTCAACCCTACACTCGAGCGGATCAAACACATTCGGCAATTTTGGAAATGGGCATTTGCCTCGGGTACAACGAGCTAGCTTATAAAATATTTGCAGCCTCGTTTCTGATTTTATGAAAATACAATTATTACAATTTATTAAATTGGCAAGAGCATAATTGTAATACGAACGAAAATCAATTTAATTTAATTTGGTCTGAAATGACTCGGTGACAATTTCAAAGAACGATTAAGTGTCTTTATAACTTTTACAAGGCTATTCGAATTATATCGTAGGTGACTTGTCGTGCCTTTTTTGTTCAAGTTTCTGATAAAGATTCGTCTCGGCACTCGGCGAAAATAATCAGAAATGTTAATGATTCGCAATAAAGCGAAACCACGTCGGAAATTCTCTTAGCGTGTTCATTTCGTTGATTTTCAGACACTTTCTCTCCGCATCAAAACGCACCTCGAAAGTATGATCTGGTTAACATTATGCATATGGATGTCCGTGCACTGTAAAAATTTAGAGGCGCACTTTTATTAGTGCGCAGCAGTAAATGGATTCGAAACTTTAGACATAATAGAGAAAGTCTGCGAGTAAATCAAGCAAAAAGTCGGCGATTTATTGAGTGGGATTAATGACTCGTGACTAAATGTGCGCTGGATATCCTTGAGAAGATCCCATTTATGAAATTACCGCTGAGCGCCGTCATTGAAACTGAATTTACGCTCTTTGTGTAAAATATGCTAAAAAGCTAATTTAGCCGCGTGCTTATTAACAGCTTGACTACGCGAGCTATGTAATGGACAAATCTTTCCATTTAAAAAATGTAGCGATAAGCTTTGCGACTCTTTTCTATCAATATTAGTCGGCTCTGCGTAGTTATCGATGTAGCTTTCCGAGTCAATCATCGTAATGGAAGAACTCACGCGTTTCGCAAAGCGCTTTTGAGGTTAAGAAAGCATTTCTTCGAACGTAAAAATTGCTTCTCTAGTCGCGCATTAAGAAGAAAAAGAAGTACACACGAGCTCGCTCCAAAAATGAAATGTTTATGTTTATGTTTGTATCGACGGAGATTCATCACGATAATTATTATTCGCAATTGAAAACGACTAACGCAGCGCGTCAATTGCTTTACCGGCGCAGCGCTGCCACGATTAAACAAATAATCCGGTGTAAAAAAATCCAAACAGTTGCCATATTTTTGCCGGTTATCTGCTGCTAGGACGACGATACGCGTTCGACGGCAACGCGCCTCAAAGGCTCTTCCTCCATCCAATAATGTGTCTCGAAGCGTGCAGGCGTTCCGTCGACGTTTGTCCTTTGGCATCGAAGGCCAAACATAGGAAAAGCTGCACTCGGACTTTGCACAAATTGAAAGATTTGATTGGAGCCGCCGAGACGCCGTTGCGGCGAAGCTTGCCACGGTAGCGCTGCGCCTCCAGGAACGCAAATCAAACCATTCTACGAGAAAGGAGTTTTCACGACCGGTACCTCGAACACGAACGATAAAGACAAGAGCGGTAAGGTTTCGTTCGGGTGAAGCTGGTCTGGCGATAGCGAGGCTCCGGAATGCGGGGCAAAGTCACGTTCGCCGAAAATGAGCGGTTAAACTGCTGCGCCGCAGCGCACCACGAGAAAGCTCGGGTCTTGAGGCTAGAGCTCCGGAAAAGAGTCGCGCTCTCGTGTAACGAGCGCCGCCGCCGCCGTCGCCGCCGAGGGAGAAGAGCGTAAAAGGACACTCGAAGACGGGAGGATAGTTATCTTGCTCCTGCTGCACTTGTGGACGCATCCGTTGCTGCGACTGAGGCAGCTTCTCGGGAAAAACTGGGCCTCGAGCGCCGCGATAACTCGTTCGGAGTAGGCAAACGACAGACAGCGTCTTCGGGATTCTTAAAGAGGATCGTGCGTGTAAACTGGGCGTGCGGCTTCGATCGTTATTGGCATTAAACCGAGTCCTGCCGAGCTCCTGCGACTTTGAACCCCGTTCGCGCATCCTCCCAGTGCGCGCTAATATTTGCATCTTTTTTGCCGCGCACATTACACGTTGCTCGCTTCGCTTATTGCTCGACGCGGCGACCTTATCGCGTGTTCCGGCTGACGCTGATTAATACGACCGCAGCGCCAACGGAAAATCCCTCCCGCTCGAGATGCGCGGGTTAGACGCCCTTTTTCGCAATTGTTGCGTCGGCGCGAGTTCGCCGGAAGCCAGAAGCCGAGAAACGTCCCCGGAGACTTTTCTCGATAACCGATTACGAGCTCCGATATTTGTAACTTACGTGGAGGACGAATGTAAGGGGGCAACGCGCGTCCACTCGCCGATAAAAAGCAGCTTCGTTCCATTTTCAGCGGATCGGTATCAGCCAAGGGCGACTCGCTCGCAGTCGCAAACGTCTTTTTAAGCCGAGGAAAAGGGAGCTGAAAAAGAGCGGCCAATTCAGGAGGGAAAGAAGGAATAGGAGGCATCGGCATCGGAGCAGCGATAATATTTAGGGCTCGGGCAGGTTTGCGCGATGCGCGCGTCTCCCCAGATGGAGCGAGACATTTATCGCCGTCGCCGTCCTCAGTAGCGCAGGCAAAAACAAATGGGGAAAATAAGAAAATAAATTCCGCTGAAAGAGCTTCTCTCAATGGGAACGGAAAGAAGGTAGAACGGAAAAAGGAAAAAGGAAAGGGATTGAGAAAGACAAAAAATGGAAGAAAAATGTCCGCTACTATCCTTGGAAAAATCTCTCTGTTATAACCGTGCGTACACTATTATCCATAGCATATTTATCACGCGTGTCTATCTGAACTACTTTACATCGACCTCGGAAAAGTCCATGATTCTTAAAAGCTTTTTCGTTGTTTTAATTTTCTCGTTATCGTGCGACGAGGGTCGATCCTCGAGTTTTTTTTCGATTCTCTCCCCTCCACCGACCCGCGCAGAACATTTCTTTTTTAAGACGCGACGCCAAGACTCGTGAAATCTGGTACAAAGTAGTGCTACTGGCGCCTGCAGTTTAAAAAATTATTTTTAATTCAAAATAATTAACGACACTTGGTGCTACGTGCGAGCGAGACGAGAGCGTTACACGCTATTAAAAATGTTCAACAACATTACTTTAAAATGAAGTTGCTTTAAGATAAATTGATCGGTCGATTAATTTTTTATCGAGATATTTTCAAGCCGACGGTTTCCAATTGTATAATAATTCGTAAATTTATAAATTATTGTTTACATCAAACTCGTGTAAAAGGTTCTTGATTACTCGATACGCCAAACTAGTTGGGCCCATTGAATAAAGAAAATCGGAATAACGAATAAAGTTCCTTCGATTCGTGTAAAATAAAGTTTCACATCCTCTAGGGAAGGACTGTATGATGCTGACGTACGTGGTTCTATTATAATCCACAACAACTGGTTATTATTTGCGTCGGCGTTCAATATTTTGCGCAAAAAAGCTTGATTCTTTAAAAAATCTGCTGCTGCCAGTAACAACGAAGCAACATTTGCTCGGTAAATATAATTAGCAGCGATTGATTTAATTTCAATTCGATGCGAAACGATTGCGCGCTTACACCTACACGCGCATTTAAAAATATAACGTTTTTCGAGGCGTCAACTTTTCGTCAGCCGCGCGATTCACCGTTCGTTACACAAACGAACAAACGAGTCCTGTGAATAATTCAACGTATTACAACTTGATATTTCATTGCTGGAATCGAAACCCGTGGTTCACAGCGACTAGTATTTCCGATTACTTTAAGGTTATGTGAAATGAGCGAGGATTGTTCTCGGTACAGAAAACTTTCCTTTTACGTTCTTCGTAATACGAAGGACTTTTCACGTACAAAACAAGGTCTTGCTTCTCTTAATTTCCGTTAAGCTTTCTTACACTAATGAAATCTGTGCACTTTATTATTTATCACGGGAATCTGGAAATTACTTTCAATAAGACGCTCGTTAATAATCCGTTGTAATTCTAAAATATGAAAGTCTAGGAAGCAGGAATGAATTCATAAATAACAAATTTCTTGCTCGCGAATTAACATAAAAGGGCACAGTTGCACGAATTGCACCGGGAGCTGCTCTTTGTTACTCGATTATTGTATTACTCGGCAGAAACGCGCGCTTCATAATTGTCAATTTGTCGGTTTAGAACGTTGATATTATTGATATTCTCTTTGCTCCGGATAACAAATGACGACGAGCGGAGGCCACTCGGGAGAATCCAGATAATAAAATGGCGCCTTTTCGCGACGAAATCGTCGAAAAGTCGCTGCTTTCCGTCATCGTCTCATCACTCGCGAGACGCAAACTGCGCAGCTGCCATTTTTCGCTCTCGGGAGGCGACGGCACGAAAGCGCGACCGTATAAACCAGGAGGACGGAAGAGTACAATGATGCAGAGGCAGGGGCGAACCCTCGCGCGTGCCGTACATCTCGTAAAAACATGGAACGGTGTCTCCGTAAATTGTGCAGCGCATCAACGCCCACCACTTTTCATCTGCCTCTTGGCTCGTTCCTGTTTTCCCCACGCGGCCGTCCCTCAAATGCTCGAATATACTCGAGAGCTCGTCCCACGCGTCCCAATTCAATGCCGAATTCGGAGATTAGGGTTATTGTAAAGCAAGGATCTCGCGATCCCGAACTCGCAAAATTGGCACCGAATCCCGGTGCGCTTTGCATGTTATTACCCGCGCGGTGGCTTTAACTGAGATTTCCGGCGACGTCACCCACTCCGGCAGACTCCTGAGGGTATAATCTCGCTTCGCCTCCTGACTGAACGAGCAATTTTTTTTAATACCTTCCAGACAGCCTCGACCAAAACAACACAAGATTAACTTGCACCCGACATCTTTCTTAAAAATTAACGAGTTTAAATTTAGGTTCTAATTTAAATAGCGGCCGAAGCATATACTACTGGTGCATATACTCTCTGCATCATAGGTGGAGTATAAAAATTAAGTATTAATCCACGGCTCTTGCAGACGTTTCGTATACGAGCGAGAGCCTTCCGGGAAAACACGCCGATTGCCGAGCAGAAGTAAACAAAGAGGTTTCGTCGAAATTCTTTAGAGTAGACCGTTAGACATCAGCTGAATCGCGAGTTTTGTTCGGTGTAAAAGTTGTGTTTTTGCTTTTTATCGCTCTTTCGTAACAGACTGCACGTGAAATACTTTAAACTGCTTAGAGTATATCGTCTTACGAGAGACCGATGATCTCTTACTTGTTACGTATTCAAGAGGGTGTACGAAATATATAGAAACATAATTACACGATAATAATGTCGGTTGATTGATAATAATGCAAATCAGATTAGTTGCTTTTTGTTTTAAGGTCACAGATAAGAGACTAGTAGTCGTCGAAAAAGTATGGCATTGCGGATACTGAAATATTCGGATGCGATGTTACGAGTAAAGCGACTTCCCAAGTTTCTTGCGTAACTACTGCCATTTTGGATTTGCCCCTTTTTGCAGATTATGCAGTACCATTATGCGCCCCCCCTCGTTCGAACATCTGCACCTAAAATCACGAGTGTGTAAGTCTTCCGTTTAATTGCGGGTACTATGAGGTATTTTGCACCATCCTGTGCTAAGCGAATATTCCGCCCTTTGGGTAAAGTATTACTAGTTAGTTACTAACTCCCTTAGTAGCAATACTCGTCACGAGATTTTAATAATTTTTATCGGAAATTATTAAAATGTCTTTACGCCACTTGTAACGTTCTTTGTGCGGTTTCAAAGGAACTTTATACGATATTGGCACGCCGTTACTTGCAAGACCTTTAATTTAAGATTAATGATTAATAACTGCGCGCACAAAGAATACGAATACCGATTAAATACATCGAGATAACGCAGTCGTCCATTAGTTAACTTTCACGCTTTCAAAGAATTATTCCCCTACCACTGTTGCCGATAATAATTAACAGTGATATTTACAGGATAATAATAATAAAAGATCGTTATGATTAAATGTAATTTTTAATCGAACCCTCAAGCGAAATGAATAGAGTTATCGTTTAAAAGATACAAAGTTAGTCCGATGCGCAAGAATTTATTTATGGCTTTTTGTTTTCGCCCATGCACAGACAATGATTTTATTTCGAAATGCTGAGACTGATTTTTGAGCATTAATTCAGACCTATTTTTTAAGCACTTTTTTGACGTTCGCGCAGAACATCGACACGTGCTAATTATAAATAGACTCTCCTTACGGTTTACATAATGACGTACATAAATCAAACGATAATAATAATAATATCGAAAATATAAATGCACATAAAATTATAGATGATTTTAAAGTGTGTACTTATGAATGTTCGCGATGAATGCAACTGGCATATTATTATTATTAACTTTTGCCATTTTCAATTTCAACGTGTCGAAAGTGTCCTTCGTTGTAAATTAATTTCAACTCGATCGTTGGCACATCTGCCGCTACCTTACGATTCGTATTTTAATCTCGGAAATAATTCATTTTCCATTCCTCGGGCAGTGCATTTATTATTATGTAAACTCGCGATAAGTAGATGCATAATTTAAATACACCTTGGCGTTGAAAAAGTCCGCTGTGCGAGTGCAACCGACACCGATACGACAAAACCAATCAAGACGTTAGAAACAACTGCATAGCGGCGGTAGCAACAGCCTCCGCGGGAACGGCAAAAGCCAAGGTCACGCATTTTTTCCCCCTGCCTCCGCTAAACAGCTGATGGAGCAGTCAAGAATGCATGCGAGACACGCGTGAATGGGAACGCGGGCAGCAACTTTGGAAATTGCGCTTGTGCGTGTCTAATTTCAATATTCGTACAGGCTCGTGACTTATGTTTTCAGCGGCCAATACCTACACGCGATTCTAATGCCAAAGAAACGACTCGTTCATTTTTAACAACGAGTCGAGTATGTCTGCCATTCGACAATTTGCTTAATACTCAATCTCGTGCATTTGGAATATTAGAACGTTTTTAACACTTTTTTAAAACTGTGATTGCTCTTTTAAGATTTCAAGTGGAAACAGGATTTTGCTGAAGGTTATAAAGAAAGGAAACGTTGCGTCCCAAATAATGATACTACATACGTGGAACAAATATTATTTCGATGGGCAACAATTACTTTGTAACCTACAATCAGCTAGTGCCGCGAATCATAGTTTACTTGTTTTATGCGCAACCATTAATATTTTGCAAAAACGCACGCATCGCGAGAGAGAAAAAATTCCCAATGCTGTTTTTATGCCTGCAGTCGGTAAGATGCGATTAGATTTGTAAAGGTTTCTACGAAAAGAAAATGCCCGCAAGAATATCGTAATTTATCATAACAATACGATATATTGTTCAATAAACTAAGTAACTGGGTTATTTTTATAAAGCATCCCATGCCAGTTTGCAGGGTGTGGCCATCTGGCGATATGCGCCCAGTTCCTGTCAAGAGTCAAGAAGTAGCCTCGATTCGTGCGGCATTTTAAATCGCCTCACCGATCATAAAAATAATACACGCATTGATAAATTCAATGATTAAATAAAATAATCAGGTAGCTCCTCATCTTTTATTTAAGGAGAATTGGTGTGTCTGCACAATCACAATGAAAGCCGTATTTGTAATTGAATTATTTATGTGAAATGCAAGGGAGTATTTCTTAATTTCAAAGTGCGCGAGTATTTTTTTCTCACGAGTCGTACGATTTTCAATTAAAACGCGTTTCGTTTTTAATCATATCGCAAAAACATTTGTGGCAAATGTGCCTCCATAAAATTTTGCTTCGTTTTCTTCTGCACAAATTTATTGCTTATATTTTCAATTTTTGAGTTTCGTCCATGGAATAAAATATTAACGTCGTTTTGATTAATTGCGCGCTCGATTATTTGTTTTCGATACATTTTCACGCAACGAGCTAGCGACATTAATTAAAAACTCCTTTGACTACATTTTCGCTACAAAAGACCCGACTTAAATGCATTGTTAACCTAAAATTAGTCCCTTTTTAGATCGTCTATTCTTATTTAAAAATCGAAAAAAGCTCGCTCTTCTCTGTGCAACGATGATTTTTCGCCTTCAATTATCGGTTAACAATGTTAATTGTTTTAAAATTTTGCGTCGTCCGAGCCCCGCCGAACACATTTTTGTAAAATTACAATTTACCGAGGGAGTAATTTTCTCGGTGTGTATTTCTCAGTTCTATCCGTCAATTTCGATGCGGCGTTGCCGCATTGCCGCTCATCTATGTACTTTCCCCGCTTGCGGCTGTTACGTTAAAACATTATGATCTTTACATTAAATTCTCTCGAACGCGCTTAAAGACTTTGAATTTTTTCCTCGCGTTGAATATAGTTACGTTGAGTGCTGTATTTGTATTAACTGCTATTGTTAAGCCTCCCGCAATTATATCTCGATGTTCGTACGGCTTATTTTGAAAACGCAAACGCACGTTGTTAAAATTAGTATTTTTGTAATTGCAGTAGTTTTGAAAAATTCTCTAGACATACCGTTTAATATTTAATATTTAATGTCAAAGAGCCTTTACGAATAACAAAGTTAGTTTTTGTCTGAACACTCGAACATTCGACAATTGTGATAATTGTTAGTCTATTAAAATAATTGGCATTAATTTGCGTAGGAGAACGATGTTTCAAAGTTCGCATAATAATAATAACGAATAATGTTCTGATTTTTTATTCGCAATAAATTGCAGTCGTTTGAGAAGTACAGACATGTTCTTGAAAATAAACTCACGTTCCGCGTACGCCAAAGTTACGGCCTCTTGATATCAATCTTCATAATGCACATATTACAGTGCAATTACGTACCTGAAATACAAACACATAATATTTATTAACCAAGTTATTTTATAAATAGACAGAGTGTTATTTTATGTTTCTAGCGACTCCCCGCCAATGCGCATCGCAGAAGTAATTATTTGCATTAAACGCACAGAAAGTATCACGAATGCGACTGCAAGTGCTTGTGTGCGTCCAGGCATTTATAATTTTTTCCCAGTGGCATCCTCCTTAATTTAAAGTCGATGCCACAAATACTATATATATATATATAGATGTTAACCTCGTTAACATTAATAACATCAAATACAGGCCAACGTATTATATCTCCAACCTTAACATACCGCGCGCGTAACCTACGCAAAACACATAATTTCGCATTATATGCAAATATTTGTCGACGTGCTCGACTATAAATATTAATTGATAAAAACGAGAATTGGTGACCTCTAACGAACTCCAGCCGAACGTAGCAAGCAAGCGATTCGACAGAAAGACTCGGGGGCGTCTTGAGAATAGAGAATAATGCTTTTCATCCCTATGCATAAAAATACCCGCGTCGATATTTATCGTTAAGCGATTAGGAGGTAATATACGTGTTAGCGATGCGCGGGTAGGAGGGGCGAGGCATTGGTGTCGTCGGTTCGACCAATAAAATGCACAAAAACACACCCAACAACCAGGAACCTTAATTTCGCGCAACTCCAGCCAAACGACGCTCCGAATGAAGATAGGCTCGTGCGTTTTAATTAAAACGTAGACGAGCGCTCCCTTACCGATTAGACGAAGCACTTTGGCTTTTCAATAAAAAACGCGTTAAAAGCCTCGAGTAATTTTTACTCGCTCGTCAAGCTGTGCAATTTGGTCGGTACGCGCACGCACGCACGAAACTATTGAACATCCAAGCCCCTCGACGGCACTGCAAACGCGTAAAAAAGCAAAGAAACGATATAACGAGCTTTCGGGAGAAGCTACAGCCGACAGGCGCACAAAGTGTAGCTCCCGCGTAAAGTGCAAACAAACGTAGACATTTCCGAAAACAAACTACAAAGATACACACAGAGAAGGAGAGAGAGAGAGAGAGAGAGAGAGAGAGAGAGAGAGAGAGAGAGCAAAGTTTATAACGAGAAACTAAGGCGGCTATGCAAATATGCAGAACGAGGAGAAAAGGCACGAAAGAGGGAATTGCTAATGTTGAAACAAAAACTCGCGGGTGACGTGCAGTAAGCCACTGGCTACCAGCTACCAGCTACTCGAAATCGCGATATCGAGCTGTTAACGAGCGACTATTAAAAAATGACGACAGCTATTCAATAGCCATTTCGTGCCAAAGTTTTATACCGCGTATTACTTTCCAGCTTCTGCTCGCTTCCCTCCATTAATCGTCGCACTCGTGCAAATATTGCAGCATTCGTAGCCACTTTCCCAATTTACTTGCTCGAGATCTTTTATCATTTTCAATGGGAATCATAAGCCATTCAATTTCAATTTCAATGCCAACTAATAGAGGCGCTAGACTTTCACTTCCATTCGAGTTCCCGGCCAGAGAATATTTCCGCACTACTTGTTTTGCTATTCGCGGCGAATGAGCAAAAATCGACGCTTTTATCGTGCAATTTTAGCCGCAAAAAGAGACCGCCTTTGTCATTATTCGTAAACTTCCTAAAGGAAACGCATCCCCCCTCCCACACATTATCGACACTCGCATTTGACGCTGCATAGTGTTTTCAAATTTATATTTTTATAGTCCCGCTGGGAGAGAATTCGGCTACGAAATACTCGTGGCTTTCGTCAACCCCCTCCCCATCTTTATCGCTTTTTAACGAACTTTAATCCAAGTATCTCGTTTATGAACTGGATGTTAAATAATTAATTTCACGAGCGAAAATTCCAACTTCCATCCTGGCGAAACAGACATTAGGTAGTTTTGTGCGCGAACAAGAGCCGAGACGTTTCGCGAGAGCGAATTGAAAAATTCAATTCTAATGTTTAATGCATGGTATAAGAAGAAACGCGCTAAAGAAGTCTAAGGTGTGCAAAAAATGAGATACACTCTTACTGGACGGGGGAGGGGGGCGTTTTTCCATTTTCTATATTATCACGCGAGCAAACGCGAATCCGTCAGCGTGAATTACTCGTTTACAACTAGTCAACTTTCAGATTCTATTTACGTTCCACTCCAATCAAAATTTAATAAAGAATAACACCTAACCCCTACTTTTCTGGGTAAGTAATCGCTCGAAACAAGAAGATTTTAGCCCCACCAGTGCTAAAAATAGCTTCAGAGAAGAGAAGATGTTTCGCGAGCATTTGGCGCGAGCGAATTTTAGTTTTGGATTTAGCACAAATTAAGCGACTAAATAAATGTTCGCAATCAGGGAAATGCGAGTTGAATTTTTTCGAACGTCGCTGATTTCGCGATAAGCGCCGCCCGTAAACTTACCGCCAAGAAAATTTATGAAAAGCGGTAATCGAAATTGGCAAAACGATAATCTCAGGAAATAACTTTAGCTCTTCGGAAGGAAAAGTGCAAACAAATCTTTACAGGACATTCGGAGACACTCGAAGCTCCGATGGTTGATGGTTTTTAATTCAGCGGAGAGAAAAATAGTCCCCAAGGCAGTTCGGTCGAACGATTTAAGCGATTTAAGCGATTTAAGCGATTGGAACGATTTAAATTTTCTACCTGCTCCTCGTAGGACGCCAGCTAAGCTCGACGAGTACAAAAGCGTCTGCGACCTTTGCGAATTTACCCGCGACAGTTTGCGCTTTTTTCTCCCCTCGCTCTTCTTTCGCACACTCCCCTCGTAGAGGGCTCGAGGTATCTTTTGACCTCGGCAATCTGCGCGTGCGTTCCGAATGAACGCCGCGACGGCGCGACGACGTCGTTGCGTTCGTGAAGCGCGAAAGCACGAAAAGCAAGAATCGTCGCTTAATAAATTCTAGGGATCGAATATAAAACGTCAGCGCGCTAACGATGACCAATCGCTCGAGATACGGCCCGAGGCCTTGAGGTTTGGAGCTCGATAACTCGATAACTCGATGGCAGTTTACAACACACGTTTTTCAAAGCCAAACTACATTGAACTCATCCAAGGATATAAAAACTGATCCCTCCGTTTACGATCAATCAAGCTATAATTGCGCGCAGCGTTCGCTTATTAATTCGAGCGAATACCAGAGCGGAGCAGAGTCGCGCCTAAATAACAAATAATCGCGTGGATTGTTTAACAAATTTCGTGCCTTGGAAAAGGTTAAAAACAAACATTTTTGGCCAATAGCCTGCGCGAGAGGAATTCTTTTTGCCGGATATTTTTAGATCTCATCTCAGTTAGATCGACGCATTAATTTAGCTGGACGTTGAATTATTATTACCATCATTGGACTAATTTTGCGTTGGCTCGTCGCGCGACGGCCACTCGAGGAGCAAAAAAAACTAAAAATCAAGCTTTATACGAGATTTATCCGACGCAAGGCTTGAGACGATGCTGTCAATTTAGCGAAACGTAACGTCGATCAAACGTTTGTTTCAATTAACGAGCTCTTACGGAAGGCGATAAAGGCGCGCGTTAACCGACGAATCGCGCGCAGAGCCTCGTGTTTTCCAACCCAGCTCCAAGTTTTTCGCGCTAATCCACGACGTTGCTGCAAAATACGGTTTTTCCAAAATACGCACTACTTAGCCGGCAAATAGTTACGATAACTGCGCGCTCGATCGCACCGTGACGTCGGTCCTGATCAGCCGCGACGACGACGAGCGGGGAATAATATTTCCATCCTGTAACTGTAAACGTAGTCTTGTTCCTTTCAAGCGCTCGGCAATAGTCGAAAGCGACTCGATCCCTCGCGCTTTGCACTCGACTCGGCGAGAGGTTCGCCGATACCAATTTCGCGTTCGCGGCTCAAATATCATCGGCTCGCACCTTTTCGGCGAATCGGTAGAACAGCCGAATTAGAGTGCCTGGACTGATTCGAGACGACGGTTGACGGACCGAACGCCGAGCGATGCAAATTCGAGGAAGAGTGGAGCGCCGCAACTCCTGTGTTCGGACAAATTGGGAATGGAGGGAAAACCTGTCGCGATTAGCGCAATTGACGTTGGGCCGATACCACGAGCTGCGCGCCCCGGCACTCGCGTCGCCGGTGTGAGTCCGCGTTCGACACATTCTCGCTCGCTCCTGCGTCGCGGCGCCCAGCTTTTAAAGCGGCGACCGACGCACGCGTTTTACGCGCCAACGGCCTCCGTGCAATAAACAGTTCGTATTGGCAACAGTTTCAACAGTTTCAACTTCGCGTCTTTCGTCGAATCGACGAGTTCGCTCGCGGAGAAAACTTTGGAGGGAGGAACCGCAACGAGCCCAATTCCGTCTTTGTTGTCCAGGCGGAACTGCGAATTGGCCGAGGAACATATTGCAAGCGGAGAAGGTTTTACAGGCGAGTGCGTTTGCTCGCGTGAAACGTCGTTCCGTTGCATCGATCGTTCTCCAAGTAAATAAAAAAAAGTACGTCGCCTTTTACCGAGACGGCTCCGATAGCCAAACGACGCAGCCGATTAAAGTGACGAGCAGCGCCTGAGGTAACAGCAGCTATTTGTCGCGCAGTTTCGTCGATCCGCGTCGGAAACGAGCAGAGCGTTGGGTTCGCGTCGCGTGTCCTGGAAGGCCGCGAGAACCGACGAGGATGCCGATATCGATGCATTAGAAATAATTGCGAGCCAGGCACAATGATGTTGCTGGTCGAACAATCCGTTCCAAAGAGTTGCTGCTGCTGCTGCTGCTGCTACTGGTGTGGCCCGCAGCGGCAGTCGGAAACGAAACAACCTCGTCGTCGCACAGGCCACGAGCGCAGCAGTCGAGGAGTTTTCGCTAATTCATACGTCGCGGTGCCTTCCTACGTGCAATTACGAGCGCCACGCTACAATGCCTGCTTAGCCGCGTCTGTGCGCGTCTGTGTGCTCGGGCCCACGCTCACGTTATAACGATAATTGTACAATGGCGCGTAATTTATCGGCAGTTTTCCCGGGCATCGCTTCTGCAAATGCTCCCTCCCTCTCCCGTCGGCTCCAAGTGCGAGTGCACCTGTGCGCGCGGATCGGACTAAGGTTCGTTTATTAGGTCGAGGTCGATAAACGCTTTATTTATTCGGACAGTAGGGATCTTGCGCCGTCGTCTGCCGATGCAGAACAGCCAGTGACACTCGCTCGGCTTCGATACGGAACTGCAATTACCGATTACAATAGGATCGCCGACCATCGAGCAGAATTACGCGCAAAAAGTTTGCTTGTTTCGAGTTCAAGATTTGAGTTTCAGTAATTTAATAAGCTCGAGTGCAGTCGAGTGCGGTAAGCGGTACACACGTGCGCCAATATTGGTGTCAACGTTCGAGCTTATCGAGCAAACTTAGTTCGCGCGCATTATCCTAACTTTTGAAAGCCAGGAGCAGCCATTAGCGTTAATTAGCAATAGTACGAGATTCCGATTTGACGGAACGACGCGCTTCGTCGAGGCGCCTCGACAAATTTAATCCAAAGTAAGAGACAATGATATTTCACGGCGAATTTACAGTTCGAGTTGGAGCCTTCGCTCGGACTACTCGTGTAGCATCGACTCCCGACTAACGCGTTAAATGCGCTTAATCGAGTCGATAATTTTCCTAAACGAATCTGTGCTAACGCTCGAGAGAAACCGCAGCGGGCCCCATTTGGAATGATCATCAATTTTTGTCGATTTAAAAAATTAGAGTTAAAGGCCTAGACGGGATATTTCGCTTATTTCGCTCCAGTTGGCACCATTGCCGGCAATGTCGCTCGCCGCAATATCCACCAAATGCAGAATTAAACGCAATTTATACGGGCAGTTGCCCGCTTAAATATATCTGCGACTATTAGTACGAAGCGTAAGCAAAGGGCGGGGGGGGGGGCATTCCTAAAGTTTGCAAGCGAAATTGTTTTAAAAAAGAGAGGCAGTCTGAAAACTAAGTTTTTAGTATTCGAGAAAATAGGAATTGAGATTGCACTCGCAATAAGGTTAAGAGGGATTTTTTATTTCGTAAGGTTAAGTGACTCGATAGGAAGTTTCTCCCGGTAAAAGTTTCGTGCTCGTTGAAACGATTTCCTTCTGCATAACTACTTTTCTTCTCTGCCATTCCCGGCGCGGATTCGCGATGCGCAGATGCACAGCCTCGAATCGACGTGCCAATGTCGGCTTTTGTCATCCCTTTCTCCCTGCCTCGCTCCTTTTGAGGCTCAAACGTGTCGTCTTTTCAACCCCGGGCTGAGCTCCTCGCGAGAGCGGTTCCTCTTCGTTCGCAATTTTATCTTCTTATTCTTAGGCAGCGCCTCCTCAAAGGAGCGAGCGAACCAACCAACGCACAGTTACGAGGGACGTGTTTGATTTTAGCGAAAGGGGAACGAGAGGCGAATAAGGTGTTCCGTCGACGAAGATTAAGTTAAATAGACATTGTTAAGGAAAGTTTTTGTCTCGTAATTATGCTTCTCGAGCTGCGGCTTCTCTGTATTATGTGCTTTGTTGTAAGGCTCCAGGGGTGGGGAGGCTTAAACCGACGGCGTTCCCTAATGGCTGAAAGCGAAAAAACTGATAATGAACTCTTGTAATCAATACTGAATAATTATTATGGGACGGAGCGTCGAGTGCTGCGAACGCGGCAACTGTATGAATAACATTTTTTACGAAGAGGCGATAAACCAAGCGTTAGCTGCGCGCGAAAACACAATTGGATCTCGTTAAAAAAAAAAAATTTCCGCCAAGCAGTTATATTACTTAAACTATAAATTTTAATCGTAATTTAAAACGCGATTTAACACTGAACTTTTTGTGCGATTAAAAATTTTTAACTCTTCGGAATTCCATTGTTCGCCGTGAAATAAATATGAAATCGGGCAACGTTGTTTTCCGTTACAATTTTAGCTTTCCGTGCTCTCTTCTTTCTCCATTTTAAGCCGTATAACTTCATTTCAACCAAAGTTTAACTATTTCTTCATTACCTTAATAAACTTGAGATCCGCTTAATTCAAAGTTTGACACGCCCTAATCTTAATTCAACTTCTAATAATTTGAACGAAACGAGGGGATAGATTCTTTTTTTCCAACCAGGCCCATTATTAAATTTAAACTGCAAATTTATAATAACTCATTCGTAATTAATTATCTTGAAATTGTTATCAACTGTAATCTTTTGAGCATTCAATTACACGACAATGAAAGCAATGATTGAAATAAATTTAATTAAAATAATATTGTGCAAATAATTTCAATTCGATAAGCATTGTTTTCGTACACTGAAATCCCCCAAAGGGAACGTAACGCTTCGATAAAATCCCGTTGATAAAATCATTGGTAATTTGACGTATTTAAAGAAATACAATGAAAATACGTTGCAATTATTGGCTTTAGTTATCTGTATCGAGCAAGTGCGTTAACCAATATCACTCTGATTTAGGCTTTTGCGATTGTGGCTCTCGCAATACAACGTCGTATTAGCGATGCCATAGTCTTGGGCAAATCGGATCGATCTGGAACCTAAAGGCAAATATTCGAGGACCTGAAAAAGTAGTTTGACGATTCGCTTAACAAACAAAAGCAGCCAAATCAAACTCGCACTTATTTATGTATAACGAGGTCCGTGGATTCGTTTTAAGGCTTAATCGCCTTACGAAAGAAAGTTGCTTTATGCAGTGAAGCTTTTTGCTCGCGCATTCAAGAGTTTTAAACGAGCCGCGTGCCACCAGCACCACGGCATTAAACTTCCACAAAACAAATCTATGAATTTTCTCACCGAGAATTGGATCTGTTTTTTTTTTTTTTTTTTAATTTTTGCCTCCGTAAAGTCAGTTAATCGTCGTTTTGTTAACACAGCCAACAAAGCCATTGCAAATTAATAAACTCCAGACGAATCGTGCATTGCTCGATTAAACACTTTTATTTCATCAACATCGTCTTGGATGATTTTCATTTCGTAATTTTTACCCGCGAAAATTAAAAGTCTAAGTTTTCAAATAATTTTTAATCGCTCTCCCGTGGCTTCTTTTATCCTCTTTATAATCAATTATTCTAAACTAGCCGCAACCAAATACAAGTTTTGCAAATAGTGTATCTTCAAGACAAAAGAGGGCTCTGATTATTAATTGCCGAGCATCTCTCAGTACACGGGAGGTAAACAAAACAGTTTGCGAGACTCTTCAGCAGCTCAACGCCAGTTGCGTATTTATGACCTTGAAAGACGTCCAAATTAAATTTTGCATTTCAGTATCTTATGTTCTCGTTGCCCATAGCTCGAGATGTATTTTAACCAGATTTTTAATTGATAAATATTTATTCTCGTGCTACCAATATGCACATTAATAACGATGTAACCAACACTCTCCACAATTGGCGTCTTCTGAAACAATTTCATCTTCGTGCATTAGTTTCTCTTTTGCCAATCCCTTTTTTGCAATCAATCGTCTTACTCTATATCTCATAGCTGTGAACAACATTTATAATATTTAAGATTTTTTAGCGAATCATAACAATTGATTTGAGTAGTTCGAAATTCTCGAATCGACTTTGCGTAACCTACAAATAAAATACAGCCGTTTGATAAAGACACAGTTCGCTTTTCGAATAAAAACTCCTTCCTTGTCTACCATAAATTGCGATAAACCGCTGCACTTGTTATGTCCGCGACGTAATATATTTGCTGACATTAGTCAAAGTCTTATATACTTATGGAGACAATTCTAAAATGGTTAAGTGGCGTGCGTGTGTCCGTGTACTCCAACGACACGAGTTTTGGATACGAATCTTGTTTTTTGGTTTTCAAGAATATAGATATAAATGCATATACAAGTTCACGAGTGCACAGGTAGTTTTTGCGAGATTTCTATCCGAAGTGGAGTCCCATTTATCTTTTCACGACGGTGAAAAGCGTAACGATTAAAACGAAATTCATCGAAATTCAAAAAGTTTGATACATGCATTTTTTTTAATTTTACGGGCTCCGAAGTTTCGTGCACATCAAAACACGTTTTGTTCAGAGTCAAAACTCACTTTTGCTCCCGTGAAATAGAGTAATTAAGGATTATAGTCGCTGATAGACTTTGGTATGTATTTAAAATGTTTGTAAATTGCCATTCTTGTCGTTTTCTAAGTTTCCGAAAATAGTGGAAAATTTTTCAATGCATTTTCGTCTCCATGGAGGAAGGAGCGCCAAAATAAAAAATAAATTCAGTAGATTAGAGAAGTCGAGCCGCTTATAATTTATGTGAAATGTCGTCCCGATGATTTAGTTCTTCTGAAATACCTTTATTCGTAATTTCACCGCGAGCGACGCTTTGAACACATAAAGTTGGCGTCGTTGAGCGCGAAAAGTAAGATCCTAGCGTCGAGCAGTCAGTCGACACTCGCTCCTTAATTATTTATAAAAGTATTTCTGAAAACAACGCGTTTAAACACAATTCAGCCCGTGCATTTAATGTTTTGTAATAGTATTCGATAAAAATTCGGCGGGACTCGCAATAACATTCGGTTCGACAGGAACGATCGAGTTTGCGAGAAAAAAAATAAGAAAAGCGAAGAAGAAAAATGCTATCCGTCCGGATTGTGTTTTCTCGAGACTCAGGCACGAGAAATGCGATTTAGAAACAATTTACTCGTCTCACGAAGGATTTCCTTTCGCGCGCGATCCGATCCAATCTGTCGCTAAAGGGAATTCCTCGGACATTCTTATTTCGACGAAAGGGTCACTCCTCCTCCATAAAAAAGAGAAGGGAAAGAAGAAGCCATCCATCCATTTCCAACCTGAACAAACTGCAGTTCTTGCGGCACGAAATTGACGTTTGCGACAAAAGAATAAAAGCTAGAGCGTCTAACTCGGAGCCAGAGCGAGAGGCGAGAGAGCGCAAAGGTTTTTATGCATTTTACAGTTATTCGGCGGCGGCGGCGGGCATCAGTCAACCCGGTGACGGAGCGGTTAACGGAGCCGGCGACCCCGCGGAAGCTGAGCCTCGAGTGCGCGTGCGTGGCTGCGTCCGTGGATCGCGACGTGCCACCTTGGACGGCTCGTAGCTTGCGACCCACATTCATAAATTAGCGGGGAACGCGCTGCAGCGACGGAGATCGGGAGAGCGTGACCGTCTCCTGGGTCTTTGTGCGGGCCGGTATTGTGACGGCGACCGATGAAGGACAGGACGCGTCTCGCATTAGACCGCCGCTTTCCTATGCGACGTTCAAATTTTTTCTTGGCTAGTTTTTTGGTTTATTCACCGCCCCCGCCGCCGCCGCCGCTTTCAGTACACGGAACCACGTTTATGAATTTCCATTCGGGTTTTCATCGCCCGCCTCTGCGGCCAGTTATGATCGAGTGCTAGCAGGTCGTCGCTGATAATCGTCGGCAACTCCTCTTAACAAACCCTACCAACGTCTTTGTCCAATAAAACGACTTTGAAATTGAAAAGAGCGTCGTCCGGGTCGCGGACGCTTAAAACATTTCCAAACATTTCCTTCCTCCTCCTGCCGAATACGAGTCAGAGACACACGTTCGAAGCGCGTCGCTTCTCTCGCACACGAGCGCTTCCGCGCAAAATATGCTTCGTAAACTAGACATTTTGTCAGGAACCCGTTCGAGGATTAACGTTAGCATTAACTTCAGCTCCTTCGAATATTCATTTTCATAAAACTTCCTCGCAACAGCTTCATTACTGTTAAACTGCATTTAAAGTGCTTAGTTTAAATGGACCATTTTGGTGCGCAAAATCACACGGACGTATAAAACGTCCATTTTATCACCAAGAAGTGGAAATATTGCGCGTAGTGCTGCAAGTTATGTGGATACCACAACAGGAGAAATGATTTAAATTTCGTTCGAATAGACTATAAAGCAATTTTATGTCGGAATGTGTTGGGGTTTTGCGCGCAGGACCCGGGCACGAGAAAACGGCACACCGGACACCTCGGCTGGGCTGCGCTAAATAATTTCTCTCTGCTTGAAATCTCACATTGGAAAGTACACACGCGTCCAAAAGCATTATTGGAAACATTTCGGATAACGATGGCTGTTGTGTATCGAAACGAATTTCCCCGTTCGAATATAGCGTTGAATGATGTAGAGGTCGGCAACCAGTGTCTGGCAATTTTCCACTTTTCTCAACTTTACAAATACTCGCGACGGAATCTCGCGATCGCAGATGTTCGATCGAATTGCTTCAAAGTTGCAGGATTCTTCGGAGCTGCGCAAAGACGCGCCTCGGTCAAGTTGATAAATTTTTCGGTTAGCTTGTTTCGAAAAACGGAAGGAAGGCCGCTAAGATAATAATCATTGGAACTATGGTGCGTTATAATTTAATTTGGCCCGTCGAACTGTTGAACTATCGAAAGAGAAACGGAGAAATGGGGAGGGGAGGTAAAGCAGTTGCGGAATTTCCACGCAAGTGAGCCTTCGCATTTTCAGAGAACAATGGAAATTCTGGTTCTAATTAACTCAACACTTTTTCCGTTAACGCCGCTGCCGCCGCCGCCGCTACTGTCCAAGTGTGTAATGGAAACATAATTTTTCAAGGATGAGCGAGCATGTGTACATCCGGGGTACGCGCGACGAGCGACGCGCGACGCACCGATCGTTACGGAATTCTCAGAACTGATGTTCGGATGGCCGATGAGCAGCTATTTTCTAATCCCCCATACCGCGTTTGCCGCGTTTCGGAAAACCAAATCACCGACTAATTCCTGCGCCGCGATTCGACTGAAATTAATTAGCGACGCTGAAGAATCGGTTCGCACGCGCTAACACGATAAATTTTACTTCTTTCCGTCCAAGACGACAAACGCGACTACAATTTATTTACAATTACTCTCCGACAATAGTTATTCTCGGTAATTGCACGTCAACAAAGAGCGTTATTTGTCGTTTGTTGCCTTCGTTAAACTGCATTTAAACACTTTTACTAGCTCTTCTATTATTTTGCAGTATTACGTATTTAATGCGAATATTATATCACGACACGTATCGCACTTGTTTACTTTAAATGCAGTTAAAATATTTTGCTGCACATTTGAGACCAGATTTTTCACGCAACCTAAAAATAATTATTCGTAATGTTTAAACAGTACGGCTTCCCTTTCAACCCTAATTGTACTTTAATACACCCGCGTGAAATTTTAGTTCGCAGTCATAAAAATTAATGTATAAAAATCAGCCGCGAGATATTTGTTGTATCAGCCAAGTTTGCAAATGCAACTAAAAGCAGATAATTAATTGCTGCGTGACAATCCCAAGATTACGAATAAAACAATTCCGACTGTACGAATAATAATAATAATAATAATAATAATTTAACGGTTGTTATAAGCTGATGAACGTGCGATTAAACTTAATTTCAATATTACTTTTATTTCAGTGAAAAACTATTGTAACGACGTTAAAGGAATGTTGAGAAATCGTTTCACAATTTAAAATATTGTCGTTTGACAATTATTGGAAAATCTTTTTTCCGATTCCAATATCGTTAAATAACAATTATACCTTGAGAAATATGGAAAAGGCGATTGTAATCTGAGGAATTTTTATACGATTGGTTAAAAGGTATCAATAAGGAAAAATTATATTTCAAAGAAAATATTTGTTCGTGATGAAACGATTGCTCATTAGGACGAGTACATTTTCAAGGAAGCTCTATTAATTAATACTTTTTTTTGCTCGAATAATGTATAATTACGTAACATGCAAATAGTATAACGAGAGTCTACGTATGATTAAGTTGCAATTAAAAACAAAGCAATAACGAAATGCTTTTTTACGTTATTCCTCCTCGAGATAATTTAGTTTTTGCTCGTGGCCTCTAGGCGGAGCGTTTAACCAAACAAATAAGCTTATAAAAGTTATTGCAATTTAAAAATCATCGGTAATTCGTTCGGATCGTAAAGAAATTTTTCAAGCAAACGACGGAAAAGATCATTTTTTTTTTTTTTAACAAAAGAGATTAGAGGATGGAGCGCGAGTTTAATGGGGCGTTTCTAATGAAATTGCGGACTTTTAGGTCTTCTAAAATCATTTGGATTAAAAAAGCTATGAATTGCGTATTGGATTTGTATTGACAGTAGGTGTACGGCAGTAAAACAGAATAATTATTTTCAGCTTTTCATTGTGAAAGGAAAACAGCTAATTACGTATGCTTCGAGTTCAATTTTGCATAATCGATTCCGAACTAATCGATCTAGCACATCGTGTTCTCGTTTTTACATCGTTTTTACATAGAAAAATACTTTTCTTCGTAACTGTCGCGTTTCTTTTATAATGCCCTTTTAAATTAATCAGAGAAACAGATTGCGCACACATCCGTCGATTCCGATCTTACGCGCGTACTTGCCAGTTGAGCTGCAACACTGCAATACACCCACTACTGGAATTTATCGGATAATTTTAGTTGGCTAAAAATAAGCAACCCTTGCAATGCACAAGTTTTAATCTGCAATTAAGCTTTAGGAAAAGGAACCGAAGGCCCAAATCAATAAGCGAATATACGCGAACGTGCCCTTCTTTAAGATTAATCGGCTGAGCTCGCGTCTCAAGTTTTAAGGTTAAGCTACATTTTATTCATTTAGTTTATTATTGCAGACAGGAAATGGCGTACGAAGCTCCGTTACCGAATGATTTGGTTCATATTTCACGAAATGGCAAGCAGCTTTTTGGGATGATGTTTGAATATCTGCCTTTTCACAAGTATATCGCGAATCGCGGAAATTAACGACACAACGGTCACATTAAAATAGAAACGATGGCAACTAAGAGTCGTCGATTATTTTGGAAATATCAAGGCGACGAGATTAACATGTTCGGCAGCACAATCGGAATCCGTAAATCATCGAAGACAAAACAATCGTCGAATAAAGTTAACGATTTAAAAATATTGTCGCGCGAAAAAATAGTAGCCGGCTGTAAACAAAAAGGTAGAAAAGTTTGCAAAAAAGTAAAACGGCTCGTGTCAGATCCGCAAAATATAACGAAAGCGCGGCATCGATAAATGTATAAATAATATAAAACGTTATTCTCGCATAGAGAGACCGGGAACGAATAAGAAAATTATGCGGAAATTCGCGATTTTACTTATCATAAATAATTTTCTTTGCAATGAATTTTCAAGCACGTTTTGTTATAAAAATACGCTAAAATATTTTGATTAGCTTTGAAGCAACTTTAATCGGGGCTTAAAAAGATATAAAACGTGATTCGAGAGCGGACACGAGAGTTAATGCAGATTATAGAGATTATATTATAGAGAGTATAGAGAGTACTCGTAAAAGAAAATATGAAAGATTAAGGGAATAATTAAAATCTAAGAGATAACTGATTTTTGACTGACTTATTAGTGCTAATTAAAATGCTTAAGATGCTTAAGATGCTTAAAATGCTATAATCTAATCGTTTTTCGAATCTTATCCGAGAGCGCATTGCACTCGGAGGTTGCGCCGCGGGCAGAAAAGCTTTTCCTTCGAAAATGGAAGAAAATTCGTGCACGAGTGCGGGGATTAGGCGGCTGTCGGAATCGGTCACTCGCACATTCGGCCGGCCGAAGCTCGTCACAAACAATGATGCCTCGGCGCTACGCTCGGTGCACTTTTCGGCGGCCAACTGCATCCCAACAACACTAATAACGCAGCACGACTTTTGTGCGCGAGCGGGGAAGCGAGGAGGCGAGGAAGGAAGGAAGGCGAGAAATCGATCCGCGCATTGTGTCGCGAGCGAGAATAACGAGCGCGCGCAAGTGAAACCCAACACAAGGACAGAAGCGCTCGTCCGTGAATTATGGTTCGAGCGAGAGGTGCTTTCACTCGAGGCGCACCGGGCGCATCCATTTTTCGGCAGTGCGTGCAGTCTCGTTCGTTCGGGCCGCGGACAAATTCTCAAGGTCGCAGCCCGAGGTTGCGTCTCTGCTCGTCCCAATTTTCGACTCTGCGATATCGCGCCTCTCTTGCATTACACCTGACCCCGCGGCTCAAAGTGCTAAACAAATCGAGCGCCCGAGGCTTTCGCGTTCGCACCAGCCGCCTTAAATTATCGCCTCGGGGAACATTCGTTAATTTCAAGGATATCGTCGATCTCCTTCCGGGCACTCGTGCCAACTATAAAATCCGCTTCGCTCTCGGGCGTTGGCGGCATACAAAGCAGCTTCCAAGGAAATATACAATGATGTCGCGACGCAGCAAATCCACTTCCAGTTCGTTCGACCAAATCTTCTTCGGCTTTCCATTTCTCGAGAAATGCCAAATCAAACGCGTGCTTGCGCGAACCTCGTTTTCCAAAGTTTTCCCAGCTCCGCGTTTAATAATTAGTCAGGAGGAGGAGGAGTGAAATCCGGATTAATAAGTCGCGTCGAGCAGGAGCTCCGAAAAAAGCCCGGGGACTCATCGCCGGGGAGATTTATGCCCTCGACGAGTGTCCGAGAGAGGCTGACTTACTAATTTCCAGATTGTAAAAGCAAGCGTTGGAGTATTTTAAGAGTTCGATCTCGACTCTGATTTGCGACTTAAGGTCGTGTCGCTCGACCGGAGCCAAATAAATATCGGAGGAGGCAGGAAGGCTCAGATCCTAATCACCGCCCGCCCGCGCCCAAAAGTGCTCCTCCCGTCTGCCTTTCGAGGAGTTAGCTGGCTCCTTTTTATCCGAGCGATGCGCTGGCTGCTCGAGAAAAAACTTTTGACCGCGACACGCCTTTTTCTGCAGCGTCGAAATGAAAACAATGGGTGAAAAAACCCTTAACCTTCTAATGCGGCGTGCATTAGATGCAGAATTGACTTTGCGCCCGGTCCACGTTCCAGAGCGCATTTCCCGGCTAACCTCGGGGGACGAGGCTGCTCTAACGCACTGAGAGACCGATACAGGGACAGATTCGAGCGGAGATAAAGGTACGGATGGAGATAGGGATGCCGCCGCTGGTGAGTCGTTGGCGGCTCGCTCGCTCGTGGAACGCTGTAGGCGCACAGGGGGGGGGGGGAAGTATCGCATGCACCACGACGGGCTTTGAAGAAATACAAACGGGCGTCTGTTTACGTTGTAGCGGTGTGGCCGAGGCATAAATTTATACCATTCAGTCGATTTGGAGGCACGAGTGTGTCGGTTGGCTCGCTCGACCCTCCCCCTCCCCTCTCGCTCTCGCCCGCGTGCGCTTTTGCAGCTATCCGAGGGAGAAAGAGAAACGCCGGGACCGTCGCTCGCGCGACAATAGACGTAAATTCTATGACGTTACGCGTTCCCTTTGTAACTTTTAATTGCTCTCTCTCTCGTTTCAACATATGTTTCTTCTCTCCGTGCTCCAGCCGTAGAAGCGCGGTGTGCGGCGACCGAGAGACGAGTTCGGCTCTTACTTTTCCCGCGCTCTCTTTATACACTTCCTCGGAACATATTCTTCGCGGTCCGCAGCTCTTGGAGGGAAAAAGGAAAATAATCGGATTACGGACTCATCTTATTACCTACGCCATTATCGGGTTTTCGTGTTACTTTTTGAAAATTCGAATGAATCATTCTTGCTACTTGGCCGATGCGGATAACGTTTTTAGACTTGGAGTTTTAGATGCTAGATTTCGATCGCATTCTTAATAAATAGTTGGTATGTAAATTTGAAAACGAATGCCGAGTTATGATCCTCGGAGCTAAGGATCTATATTCGAGGAATATACAGTCGTGAGTTGCTCGACTCGGTTAGACGCTTGTCGAAGCATGCAACTAACTTTTAAATTATTAATCCTCGTATTTTTCCCGTACTTTTTTTTAAGGAACAAAAGAATCATTTCTCCCTTCCATTGCGTTATCTCTTTGCCTCTTCCGTCGCGAGTCCGCTTACTATTAATTCACGAATGCGCGCGCTTCGACGTTTCGCTAAAAATTTGCATAATACCAGGTAATTTCAACGTTTTGCCAATCGTCCGTCGCCTCTGCCAAACTCCACAATCGATAGATTTAATTGTTAATGAGTCCCGAGCGACCGCAAGCGTCATTTTTTAAACAAAAAAGTATTACGAATCGCAAGGCCAATCCATCTTGCTCGAGGCTGCACGCGCTTTCGAGCGCGATCGTTTTGGCTATGATGGATTGTAGATTCGGTCCTGGTCCTCTGGTCCTCTCTCTCTAGACCTTCTCCCGCATCGTCTGCGGCGTCCATTTTGACGTAATAGCCCATTTCACGACGCAATCCACGGGACACGCGAGCACTTTTCTTCGAAATGCAAAGGGGAGAAAAGAAGAGGAGCAGAATTTCACGGGACTGCGATAGCTTGAAAAGCACTTGATATACTTACGGCAGAGGGGGGGGGTGGGACAGCTGAGGGAAAGGCGATCCTTGGAGGGGAGAATTATAGGAAAAGCCCAATTCCTAGATTCGAAAGTAAGAATAACAATTGCGGAAAGGCGCCGTTGGACGAATCTATACACATTCACAGATGACTGCACAGCTTTTTATTTATTCGACAGAAGAAATAGGCTCGAGCAACGTTACGAAATAAAGTCCGTTCGAGTGGTTCACTGTTTTCCCTTCCCTTGCTCCATCATTATCATTATATTTCTCTTACGCTCTGATAATACTTTGTTAAATAATAAAGTAGAAAGCATTTATGTAACCCGCGCATACCTGAACTTTAAATCGCTTAATTTCTTTTTTTTTCGATTTATTTCGCAGTGTTTATACGCTGCGTTGTTCTGGTTTCTCATAGCCATAACACCGTCTATCGTGCAAATCTCCAGAAATAATTTAAACTTCGACGAAAAGAAAACTTTTGATAATTATTTATAACTTTTAATAATTATTGTTTTAAGTGCCGTTTAAATTTACATAAGCGTATTTTAAATATCACTTCAGTTCACGCGAGGGAAAAGCGGAATAGTTGCAACTGAGCTCTGATGGTAAACAAAGAGCTCGAGCTCTGCATTACTTTAATCACGAATTTAAATATTTTACAATAATACGAAAGCCGCGCATTCGTATATTTATCGAATTCGCTTTATTCGCTTTGTGTAATATCCCCACTTTTTGAAAATACTGTACGCGAACGCACGCAGGTAATTAGAAATGTAATACCTTTTCGATCATTTTTATACGACAATTTTCTAGCGCTATTTTTTATCAGCAAAAGCCGACTTGCCAAATTCAAAAGCTGCACTATCTGTAACATTAAGTCGGATTTTGCAAGAAATATCTATTGGCAACGCTCGTAAACAAAGGGATTAAGTTCGCTTCGGGTTTAAAAATCGAAATAAAGTTAAATATTAAAATCCTAGAGAGAATTATGCGCGAACGTAGTCGCTCGTAGCCAAATTCAAGTCGCGCCATTTTCATTCGACAACAAAAGGGCATTGACAATAAAAATAACACGTGTAAAGATTAAAAATAAACCAGCACATTAGCTATGTACATAGCGAAAGATGCTTGGAGAAATAATAAAATTTATGAATGATCTTAAAGCTATAAGAAGCTCAAAGTACTGATGCATCTCTCGGCTCACTGATATGTACTCAACGTGCGCCTGATAAAAATTTTATCTCCACCGCGCAATCAAACAGTGCGACTGCTATTTTTATTTTATCTCGCGTGTACGATTTCAAAAGAAATTCAGAAGATACATCCACGAATATAAAACAATGAAAGCGTGTGATATTTTAGCTATTGACAATGCATTTTGACCGATGCTTTCTTCTCGGCACATCATCCCATTTCGATCTCTTTAACGACGCTTTTATTTGTTAATGTGCTCAACCTCGTTACAGCGCATGATTCGTTATCGTGGAAAAATTAAAATTAACACCATATGGTTATTTATTGTTCGATCAAAGGTATTAGCTCGTTAAAAGGACTATTGCAAAGCTAATAAAGCGCTTTTATGGGTGTACGACTCTACTGAGTAACGACCACATAATCCTAAAAATATAACGAATCATCGTCGTGTAACGAAGTCGAGAAATTAACGAATCGAAATACTTAAAGCGAGCCTTAACGATTATCACTCGACACTCGTCGCCGAAATTTATAACGACCATTGTGAATGTAACAAAACGGGAGGAGGAGGTGGAGGGGAAGAGGAAGAATTGAAATCGAATAGGTTATGTTGAAAAATAACAACAAAGTCAACCGTTGCCGAATACGTCGAGCGAATCGCCGCGAGTACGAGTCTTCATCGGAACGAGAATTTCACTCGAGCAATTTAATGCCCGACCAAGTTGAATTCATTTTTATTAACTTTGCGAGGCACATTTTAACAATATTATTTTACGCATATGAGTAAACGACCTCCTGATCGGTAGAAAAGCTATTGCTTTTTTAAGAGTAGACTGGCAAAATTGGTCCGCGACTCGATTTCCAATGAAAACATTATTCCGCGATAACAGGCTCGATTCGTAAAACAACGATAACAACGAAAGCACGTCATTTTAATACCTACGATGCCTCGTTCGCATCTGCGATTTCGCGCTAAGGTGTCGTTGAAATTATCGGGATAGGAGAGATCGTTTCGAATTAAGGCGACGGGCATTCAAAAAGGCAAAGCTGCTTCGACTGCGAGCAGGATGCGCGCGATAAAAGAAGACTCGATGGGCTAGACAGTTCCTCGAGCCGCCAAAAACGCCAAAAACAACAACAACAACGACGACGACGACGACGACACAACAACGCATTTAAAGAAATTCCGTTGCACGCGGAGCAAATGGGAGTATAGTTTTGCGAGGCGCTTGTCGGAGAGGGAACGGGATTAGCGTTGCGGAGGTAAAAAAAGAAACAACAAACAAAGCCCGCACACAATAGGGCGTCTCCAGTTATTCGCTCCGAAAATTAAGAGTTCAAACGACAACGAAATAAAAGAAGTAACATAAGCAGAAACATCCGGCAAGACCAGTCAAAAATCGCGAAAGCAGTCCGCCGTCAGTCCGAGAGAAAGAAGACAGAGAGAGGGAGAGAGGGACTGGCCAAGGCGAAGAAAGAAAGAGCCAAGGAACGCGCGCGTAAAAAAAGAAACGGCAGTGAGTGAGTGTGTGGCGGCGGTGACTCACCTTGGATACGAGCGCGGGACACCGTCCCAGAGAGGCTCGCCTCGGCGACGTTTAGCAGCAGCAGCACCAGCAGCGGTACCTTCGACTCCAGGAGCCGCCGGGGTCCCCAGGGGGCCGCGGCCCCGGACCCAGCGGCCATAGTCCCCGCCGAGGAGTCCTCTTTTACCTCTCGGTCTTTCGCGCGCTCTCTCTCTCTCCTCTTATCCGAATTTTCTCCAGAGGCCAGGTCGCCCGATCAGGCCGTCGAGGAGCGACGCATGCCGTGCGCTCCGCCGCTCGCTGCGACGGCGACGGCGAGCCTAAGGAGCTGTCAGCCCGCGACTTGTTATCGTCGCCGAAGAGGTTAGGTTGCGCTCGAAGCCCCAAGAGTCGCGCGTGCATAAGCCTCCGGGCTTATCAGCTCTGGCTCGATGACGCGCGCACATGTACACGCGCCCTCCTCCCCCGCGACCCGACGCCTGACGCGCTCACGCTTACGCTCTGGAAACGCACGCGCGCACGCACACACACCGCTCGACGACCCGTGCGAGACTGAGTGCCGAGCGACGAACGCGCCGTGGACAACCGCTGGCGCTCATCTGCCACCGACCGGCGCGCGCCTCACCCACACAGAGAGGGAGCCGAGTCCAGGAGGCGCGTCCGTGTGCGCCGAGGCCTGTTCGCGCGGTGCGCCCGAGGACGCGAGCCGAGACCGTAACGTTACCGTAGCGGCGACGCGTATCTTGACCAGCTGCCACTGCGGGCTCAGACCCTAAGCGGATTAAGCGCACTTTCGCGGAACTAACGTACTCCTGCCGCTTTTATGGCACCAGCAGCTCACGTCCGAGGCCTTTGCCTGTCCCTTGAGCCTCTTCCGGTGGCTGGTGGGCACACGCGGGCCCCCCGATGGCCCCGTTGACGGCCCGACCGGTCGATCTAGCGGTCACTCGCAGCGGTTTTGAATTTCACCCGAATCGGTCGGATTTTTGGGCGCATCCTCGTCGCCAGCTTTATCGGAAATCGATCCGCGAGATGCATCGCATAATTTTCATTTGACAAATACCGCCGAGTGTGTGTGTGCGAGGTGGCCGAAACCTCTGCAAAGGCAATTAAAGTGCAGGTGTCTCGATCGTCTATCTCTCGGTGTATTATTCATCGCTTTGGAAACGCTCGACTGAAAATTATCGACTCCTTTTGCTCGCAAAAAGCCTCGGGGAGGGAAGTGGCGAGTCGTTAAATTTCACTCATCTGCTGGTCGCGAGATTCAATAAGCCAGCGTCCACATTGCGGAAGCGCGCCGCGGGTGGGGGGGGGGGGAGAGCCGAAAACGGGCAAAACGGGAAAACGGAGAAAAGGACAAAAAGCGGCTAATGAAATGGAAACCATTGTAGTACTTTCGGTTTCGGTCGGCCAACGCGGCCAAAGCCGTGAGAGCGGAACATCTTATGTAGATCGATACACCGTAACTCATTGTTTACGCGTGCGGGGCCGTAAGCAGCGGTTAAAAAATCCATAAACTCATTTCCCTGTCCGAGTATCGCGCATATTTTTAGCCTCGGTGTGGCAATTAAAAAGTGGGCGTGTTCTTGCTCGGCGCAAAGTGACCGCGAGCGTTCGACTCGCGAATCCCGAATTCCACTATTGCCTTTTGTTTACTTTCGCTCGATGAAACTCTATGATCGCGCGATGCGACGATCGCAGCCTCGATTTTAATTTAAACGAACTCGCTCGAATTTTAGCGCCCAAAAATTAAGGGATTTGGGGGTGTTTAAAAAGGCCCGGCACTCGGCGTTGAAGTTCGCCGCCGATACGGATCGCGAATCGAACCGGTGAGCTTCGCGTCCTTGCGAGCGCTTACTCGGCAAATTCGAGAAACTGCTCGTTTCGCCGAACGTTCGACGATCTCGTTCGTCGCGACATTTAATTGCGCGCAAAAAGCGCAACGATGGCCCGCCATTCGCCATTCACGATTCGCTATTAAAACGGAATTCCAACGTCGACGAGCCGAAAGATCTCGCTCACCTTCTAACGACGCACAAATTATAGCCCGAGTCGTAAACTATTATATTACGCGCGTTTAAATTCTTTAACTAGGCGTAAATGTATTAAGCGAACGATGATGCGGATTCTACAAGCTTTGCAAACTTTCGAGAAAGTTGGGCGCGCAGTTTGCGAGCCGCTGGTTTAGGATTTACACAAACCAACTTCTGACTTTCACGAGGTTTCAGTTTGCAAAATAGGTATTCCAACAATGTGAATATCATAGGGACTTTATGCTTTATCTCAGTTATATTTAAATAGGAAAAGGTACAGTAGAATTTGCGACGAGACTCGTATTTCCAAAACTCGGGCTCGTAATTATCCGAGTAACTTGTAGAAGCCTCTGGGCCCCTACAGCTTTTCGTGTACTTGGGGCTTCGTTAAAATGAATTATTAATTACGGATACAATCTAATAGCAAGAGACATTAATAACGATCGTGACTGGTGAATCGTGTTACTTTTTTTTACCAATTAAATGCTAGACGTCTAGTTTTTTGCTTTCTGCTTTTTGCCGCGTGGCTATTGTATTCGCAACTCACATTCTAGACACCCGTACGTGAAAATCCATTTTTAAGGACGAGTCGTATTAATTTCGGCTACCGATTATTAATCGCCGTTCGATTTTTTTAATTTCCACTTCGCCGCGCTAATAATCCTTCTTTAAAAACTAAAAATAGCGCAGCGACCGAAGACTCGCCGTTAATTCTCGGAAATATCGATTGATTATCGTTTTTAAACAAATTGTGTAAATTTCGATTGGTTTTGTCGGTTATTGCGAGTAAGATCGTTTCGATAGCTCGAGTTGCCCCAAAATGTAAAAACAACGTCAACGCATTGCAAAGTGCGAAAGTATAGCGAGTCGAGCTGGTGACGTCGAAGCAATATTTTATCAATAAAAAGACAGCGATTGCCACGTTTGCTGTATCTCGCGCGTTAATACCTTATCATTAGCCAATGCCTAAAAAAATTTTCTTTCGAACGATAATTGCATCGATCAATGGTCTTGGTACATTATTTCAGTCTCGGATTCGCAAAAAAACAAAAAACTGAAACAACGCAGTCGATTACATAATTTTCGCGTCGTAAAAACTTAAAATAATAAATAGTTGAAAAGATAGAGGGGGAAGCTGTCAAAGCGAGTAGTAGTTACACTTACTTATTGGAGGACGTTGAAATATACATATTAAAATAACTCGATTTCTTATCGTCGATTGAAAGCGGCGTTTGGTCTTTGAGCTTTCGAATTAACGTAAAATAAGACTCGTTTTGGTCTTCGCCATTAGCCACCTAAATAACCATCACACGCACGTAGGCAAGCATTATACAAGCAGGGTTTTCGCGTTTTGTTACGAGGCGAAAATGAAAACACCATCGTGCATTCGCCAATTGCAGCTCCTGACAATATCGACCAAACACTTTCTGGGATTAGATGTGGCTTCGGTCTTTGAATACTTGACGTTTTGCAAAGTGCATCGCTCATTCGCAACATGGAGAATAAGTCGTTGGACGAGTTTATTAAAAAAATACTAAAGGACTGCCAGAGACGAAAGATCCCGGTGGAATCCAAGGATTTCGTCGCCTTCCTGGTACGCAATTAATTTACTTCCGGCGCGAAAACTTACCAAATCCATGGAGGAAGTTGATTTAAGCGAAGAAAAAGGCAACATCCGCGTGGGTTTGGTAATAATTTTCGGTTAATAATTCAATCGTCCCCCCGAGATCTGCGGCATTTGCATGGAAATGCATTATTAATGTTCGCTCGAGGGGACGCGTTTATGACATTTATTCCTCGACGCGGCGATTTCAATTTTTTCCAATCTCGAGCGCTCGAGCACCGCGAAGAGCTTACAGTTTGCGCGGGCAACAAGCCGTAATAAAAAAAAAAAAAAGAAAAAAAATAATAATAAAGCCGTGTGTTTGATTTAGGTGTCGCTCGTATCAGTGAGCTCGAGTTACGAGGGAGAGGAGGAGAGCAGCAATCAAAAGAAAATACACGCCGCCGTAATAGAAAAATTGCTCGATCACTCCGGGCCGAGCCTCTTAACGCTCAAGATCCAATTCTACTTCAGCAAACATTACTGCGGCCGAGGTCATTGCTCATGCACTCTAATGTCGCTCCAATTACGATTCAATCCGAATATTCGTTTCGACGTTGGTAATAATAATACGGCCGGCGGTTCTCCTCGTCGTTGTCGCGATCTCCATCCAGTGTCCACCACAAATGTCCAGCGGCAAAAGTTGCGTCGCGACGTTATTATCATTTTCGCGCGGATGCTTTTCGACTGCAGTCTTTGATTCGAGTTCTTCGATTCGCTCTTCCTGAATCACGTTTGTTCGTCTCCTGCATCGCGTAACGTTGACACACCGCTTTGTTCGCTAGCGTGCGCTTACATTTTAATGCCGCGACGACTTTGCAGAACTCGCTCGTAGCCCCCGTGCGATAGATCGCGAGGTTGGCGCGAGCGAAATTAACGGTTCGGCCTTGGATTCGCAGCTTTTAATTTAGCCGAAAAATTGGAGAGCGAGTGATCGCTCGGCTCTTAAATAAATTCCGTGAATTTTGCAGAGAGCGTCATTGACAAGCACAGAGCTCGGCTCGTGAACAAGACGGTGCCTCTGATAAGAGAAATTTGCGAAATGAACCAACTGGGCGATACGCGAGACATCCAGGTCTTGTACCAGAAAATGCTTGTGGTCGCTACGGTTTTGAGTGGCATGGGTGATCCTAGAGTTCCCGTCGTTCTCAGGTAAATATAAATTTATCATACGACGGTGGTAATCGATCGGAATCGGCCTTTCGATATAGAACATAAGCTGCGGCTCGCCACTGTAATCCATTTTAAAATGCCTTTAAAACGTTTCACACGATTCTGCGCGAACGTGACGTTACTCCGAAATTTGGCTCGGGCGAGTTAGAACAGCAAATAGCTCGTCGTTTATTAAAGCTCTCTTTGAGCGAACTTAGCGAACGATGAGTTTTGCGATTTCGTTAGCGAGTTCGACGCTCGCGTTGCCCTCGAAATAAGAGCAGCTTCGAGCAACAACATTTTGCGTCTGCTCGGATAATTTATTCGCAAGCAAGAACAGCTACACGGTTTTTACGCGGCTGCATAAATTATCGGAAAATCGCGAAATGCCAACTCAAAATTAATGAAGGCAAATTGACGTTATTTACACGAACGAGGCTCGCCTTTAAATCCTCGCGCTCGCTGACCGATCAGGTGGTTAACTAACCTAACCCCCCCCCCCTCTAACTTAACTAACCGACGGATCGGTTAATTAAGATCCTGTAAATTCGTCTCTGGAGGGGTGTAAAATACAGTCGCTGCTCTCGAATTTCGCGCAGTTTTTCCAAAAAGGAAATATTCGAGTTTGTCGAACCAGAATGATCGTTCGTTCGTCACTGCGTTAACCTCCGAACGAGAGTTCGAAGCTGCTTTTCTCGCGCAACGTAGCGGACGCAATCTAGCGGCGTTATATTAAATTAGGCTGGCGGTCGATCGGTGGCAATATTGTCGAGCTTACGTCGCGTCGGAAATCGCCGAGCAACTTTCAAAATAGTCAGGCGACGAATATTTTTGAAAAGCTCGCAAATTTTTCGGAATCCACGGCCCCGAGCTTCGACATCTTTGATAAACTTTAAAGGGAACCTGTAAACGTATTTTATTGGCTGTACGTAAAACTTTATCTCAAAGACTGCCGTTTTCCAGTTCCGCTAAATTTATTGGATCAAACTATTGGGAATTTATATCGTCGACAGCGGATATTCGCTCGCGCATTATTCGAACTTTATAGAATCATACTTTGGCGCGCGTTTCCACTGCAATTTATGCACACACAGTTATGCATCAAGCGACGAGGTGTCGAGCAACATTTTGCGGAGGAAGGATTCGAGTGCGAATCTTTTATACGCCACTCGTTCACCGGGGCAAGTTTTAATAAATTTTACGCTTTAAGTAATTGCTCGAGGAAAAATAAGGGGCAAAGGCTCGAGGCGCAGCCGACACCTTCCGCCGAATTGTTTTATATTTTTGCGGCGTCAGACTTTCGGTATGTTCGCGCTTCCGAGTTATGTTCGCTTTCTGCTGGAAATAATAAAACAAAGCAAGGAGGCGGAGAGACGAAGAAAGCGTAAGGAAAGCATTTATCGAGAAACGACGGTGTTCCTGTTTTTACGTCTATCACACTTGATCCAGCTTAGCGGCTCCGAGAAAAGCTTCTTTCTTTATAAATTTAAAAGCAAATTGCGTTGCGGCGCAGTCGCGAAGAGAGCATTTTGAAAGCTATTTTGCATTGGAATAGAGACGACGCGAGTGCGAAATATCGCACTCGCGAATATCGATTTTCGCAGCTATGCAAATGAGGGAGAAGAGGGGGGCAAAGCAAAAAAGTCGCGTCGGGGTTTGGGCCTTGAGGTACGCGCGGTCGGCCGTTGCTCGGGAGCTTCGGCGCTTGGAACCTTTGAACTGGGATTAGCCGGAAACACGCCGCCGCCCAGGTAATTCGAGAATTTCGGAAATCCACTTTTGTAATTCGGGAGCGCGTGAAACGTAGGTGAAGGAGAGGGGACACAAAGCGCTGGGGCCCGAGCCTCGAGAGGAAAAAGCAGATATCGCGCGCCGAGGAAGCGGACAGCCAGTCACTCCCTCCTCCCTTTCCTGCGCCGCTAAAATTGTATTTTCCTTCTTTCCTCGTTTCAGGGAAGTCGCTATCGCCCTGCAAAGCGTTCTTCAGCCTTCGGAACTTCCGCGCTACGTCGCTTTATCGAGGCGAGAGAAGGAGGAGCAATTGATGGAGCTGGTTTTTATCGTCGCGGGCATTCGTCTCTTCAATCGCGATTGCCAGCGCGGCGGGGAGGGCATCGACGATCGTAAGAAACAAAGCTTTTAGCGCTTCTTTTTACAGGAACGCAGCTTCTCCAGCCACTCAACGCTACGGGGAAATTGCAAGTTTTTCCAAATTTCATTCTGGCGCGATTTTCCCTTTTTCCGTCCCCTGCTGCATCGAGCGCTAAATTCCCTGAACGCGCGCCACTGCTTTAAGGAGCCTTGGAAAAGCCTCGTATTTTCTCTGACTCTCAACCTGAAAACGGGAAAATTATTCACTCTCGACATTGCCTAGCTCGAAAAATGTTTATCCTTAAACAACGAAGCTTTTCCAACACTCGACAAAAACAGCATCCCCCCTATGTTTAATGAAAATTTGCGTTGGCGAAGCCGTTGCTTTCGACGACATTTTTTAAAAAATACAATCTTCGAACCGGTGCTTAATTTTAAGAGAATAGTTTCCAACCATTTTCAGCCACTTACGCGTAATTAATTTTCCAAGTGTAATACAATTCATTAAATACGCTAATCGCGCACCGAGCAATTTCATTCTAAAAAGTGTGTTGTCACCGTTATTATTGTTGTCGTTATCCTTGTTAATAATTACCAATGCCCGCGATTGCCAAAAAAATTATCGAAATATCTTGAAATCGAGCCTTTAACAAGTAAAGTGCGCAACTGTTTGTATTGCAATTTTATTTAGAAAAGCAGTTGATAAAAACGCGATTGCCTCAAAAGTCCGCTGGAAGACGAAATTGTTTTGGTCGCGGCTTCAACGCCAACTGCAACTTTTTAGTCGTCCCGCGTTAAATTAAATACTTAATCAACAAGGAAGGTAAGACCGAGGGTTTCAAAAGCTACAAAACGTAGTTTTATCACGAAGGAAATGCACAGTTTGTTGTAACGCAAAGCTCGAAAGATGGCCTTTAAAGCGCCTGCGGCTCCAATGAAATTATTTAAAACTATAAACTGTTGCGTAACAACGGAGACTCGTTAAATTTCGCGCTAATTGTTAATTTGGACTTGCGCGCGCGAACGATAAAACGCGGCCAAGAAAGCGAATTGAAGTTTGCGCGTGTGTCGCGCGGTACGGAGAAGTACCGAGCATTTTGCAGGCGGGAGTCAACAGAACCCATTCGTCCATCATCCACTTGCTGGAACTGCTCATGGACAGAGTCTACAAGTTCACCGCGATCGTCGAGTCGGCCACTTTCAATCGGAGCTTCCGCGAGAGCATCCGCGACTCCAAGGAGATGCTCTGGTGCGTCGAGATGCTCGTCACCTGCAGGCAGCAGGAAATTTACGTGAGGTAACGCCGTCGCCGTCGCCGTTTCGATGCCTTTTTTCCTCGATAAAATACTGTAACGCAGCCAACGGGTCGGGAGATCGTTCGTTCTATTTTCAATGTATTTTCCGTATCTTGCAATTGCACATTTGCGAATAATTCTTACCGAAACAGTTCTTCCGTGCAAAAAGATGAACGAGACACGCGTTCGATTGATTCTTCTCGCCCGTCTTAATCGATGGATATTTTCTTTTCGCTCGTTTCGGGTGCCGTATTCCAATATCCGTTAAACGGAAGGGTTAGTCGCGGTTACGCTCGAGCCACGGACTTTTTTTAATTGGTTTTAAAGTATTTAAAAATTTATCGAAACTCCGCGGCCAGAACTTTATTAACCTGCTCTCTTTCTGCAATTTTAATCACATTTGCTCGCGACGAACACTCGAGCTGGAATGAAAAACGCGCGACTTTTCATTTCGAGCGAGTTCGCCTTTCAGTTTTCTAGCACTTTTGCAAGTTAGCTTAATTAATTAACAAGTTTATTCGTTGGTTTATCGTCGGCATTGAAATCGATCGGATTAGCGCGGACACTTGAAAAGACATAAAAAGCGTTTTGGGTTACCGGGGACTGGTAGGCGATCGCGATCCAGACGACGATGATCGAGCGAGTGAAACTTATCGCAGGAAATTACTGGCGGATCTGCAGATCTGCGACGAGAAAATAAGATCCCTGATATGTTGCTTGAAAAACATATTCTTCCAACTGCACGAGACGCTCAAGTACCGAACTGCCGTTCCAACTGAGCAAGTTTACGTACGAATACTTTCAAAAGCACTCGAATCTCTCCCGCAGGCATCAAACTGATATAATATTCATTTATTTCCAGCCACAATTTAAATACGTTGCGGAGCTTTGGCTGAAATTGCAGGATGAAGTTATCGCCCTGAGCTACATCAACGAGTTGCTCTGGGAAATGCAGTACTTTTTCCCCAAGGTACTGCATCTAAAGTATCGTACGAAGCAAACGCGCCAACAGTAGTTTACCGATACGCGTAACTGTCAGTGCGGATACGCGCACGCACACCCACGCGCTCCCGAACATTTTGCAACCAACTGATTTAACGACGAGACAAACTCCGCGTCTATTGCTTAAAGCAAATTAAACGCGCGCCCGATGATATTTGATTGCTGTTGACAATTGCCGATCGAAGCCTGCGAGAAAAGGCGATTTGAACTAACCGAATGTTTGCTCAGTCCGTAGATCGAACTCGCCTGATGCTCTTCAACAAAATGTTGAGGAAGGTCACGGTGCTAACCGATGCTCAACGCCTGGATCGAACTATGGGGAAACTAATAGGTACGAACCGAGATAATTAATTTTAATGAAATTCAACAGTCGCATTCCAAGTATTCGTGGCTCCTGGTATTTATTACTTTATTTTCTCCGCGTCGTCCATAATTATGGATTTCAGAAGAGAACAGCCTGCACGATTATCCAGTTTCTAGACATTGTTGCAATTAATAAACGACAACGAGTAACAGCGATAGTCTTGTGCGCGTTGATTTTGATAATTAATCGATTGTTAATTTGCAGATCGGATCGAGAACGCGAAAGTACCGGTCGGCCTCGCAATATTACGGGGCATAAAGCCGTGCGCGCGCAACCTTATATAATATGCAATTATTCAAAGCGACGAATACATTCGGATATTGAATCTGCGACGATTTAACGATTCGCAAACCTGTGCATTCGTGCGTTGTTATAGAAAACCCGGACTCGGATGCATTTACTAAAACTTAACGAAGTGCACTTGGCCCCTTCCAAACGCGATGGAATATTTTTTGAAGTGGAATTTTAAAAATTTAATATCGCATTTTGTCGGCTGCGTCCTTCTCGAGAGGAACACGACGAAGCTCGTGCGATACAGATGCTCCGACAAACACATTCTTCGCGAATACTTTGATAATTTGAATTCGTCAATTTTAATCGGAATTTCTTTACCGACCTTGTTCTTCATTACTGCTTTTAATTACTTTTTATTTCGCTTCTTAAAGGCTATCGTCGTTGCGATGAACGCATTTACATTTGGCGGAAACAAATCTTTGATCGGATAAAATGTCGAGTCAAATTTATCACAGAGTAATTTAGGAATCAGCGGGAATTAATTATTTTCCAGTCGGTAGTTGTATCGACGCCAAATGTCTAATTAACGGCGTCACGTTTACCGTGTAAACGTAAATCGTAAGACAAGCGCGTGTACATTGATTAAATTTTGCGCAAAACATTGCACGAACTATAATCTTAATCAACGCACACTAAAAAATGCACACCGTCGAGCAAATATTTTGTTCGCGATAATTATTATAAAATTCAGTCTCGATTTGAAATCTGTGGAAATGCTAATTTGCAACGAGGCATTGATTCAATTTAACAAATGACGCGTGAAACGGGGGACAAAATTTAAAAAAGCTTACGTTCAACTTTTGGGAGATTAAAGGGTTTAAAAAGCGAGACCAGTGCAAACTAGAGAAAAGCATAATTTTGTAAGACAGTTCGTAAATGCGGTGTAGAAACGGTCAAAGCTGAGGAGCAACTTTAAAGAATTAAAATACTAGAAGCTTAAGCGTGCGGGGATAGCTTTAAGGCTTCGAGTGGCTTCGCTGTTACGCTGTAAAACAAAAACGCAAATTCTAATCGTCGCTAGCACATTTTAGTCGCTACATAGAGAGAGAGAGAGAGAGAGAGAGAGAGACCGGGGTGATGCTCCGGCTTGGTTATTAACGAACTCGCCAAAATAAACTTTGGCGTTTGTTTAATTGCCGCGAGTGAAGGATGCGCTTACCTTTCAGCCGAATGCGGGGACTGTCCTCTTGCCTACCCGAGCTGCGATACCAACTTCGACAAAATGAATATACAAGTAAGCAACATTTTCATACGCACGCACTGCCATAGTCCTGCCCAGCCTCGTATACAGGACGCGTGCTTTTTCAGTTCCTCGGGTTCTGCGCCTGGAGCTTCGTCGTTGGGAACGGCGCATTGATACCCGGAAATCCAAATATTGGCGTGGCGCAATGGAACGGAAAGTACTTCGCCTTCAGCTCCATCGAGGCCGCTCGACAATTCGGAGAGAACCCGGACAAGTGCGTTGTTGTACATCCACCCACCGAACCGTCCCCACTCCTGAAATATAATTCGTCCCATTTTAGAACGCGCGCACACACACACGCGTGTAATGCGAATAATCGGGCGCGTTCGGCTCGAGACGACGCTGGCGTCGAAGACTCGAAAAGTTTTAAAAAGTTGCGCACCGGAAGCTCGACGTTTCGAATCTTGCCGCGCGTTAACGTAGTATTTCCAAATCGAACTACCGACGACATCCTGAATTATTCATCGTCGCCAGGAGTTTTGCAACACAATGGCAAAAAACTCGCGCGCTCGGATTAACTCGAAAATTGCTTTTTAGATACATTAACACGGCTTTGGACATCGTGAAGAAGCGCCAGGAGTACGTTCACCTGTTCCAGATCTTCAAGGAGATCCAGACGATGGATCGCGGCGAAAAGTAGGTGAAATTATCGAGCCTTTAAAATTATCGGATCGCCGATGCATTGACCCAACTATGGATTTTGACTATTAATACAGATCATCCGGGGAATATTTTCCGTTCGCTATTAATCAAAGTCAAGGGGTGCAGACGGAACTGCATGTTTTTCCATCGTACATCGACATGAATTATTCACCGAACCTTTGGGTGCACCGACAAAGAGTCTTGCAATACGTAAGTTCCTCCCCCCCCCCACCGTTTGATTTATAAACAACCTAAAAAACTTCTTTCGTGAACGAGAAAAGCGCAACTCGTTATTATTGTTATTATTGTTGTTTTAATGCGATTCGAGGAAAATTTTCGCAAATGCAACGCGAAAAAATATCGGTCAAGATTAGCCCGACGAACGCGCCACGACAATTGCCGCGACATTTTTAACCACATCCTTGCGACGATAGCGCTAATTACTAATGGTTTAATTGTGAAACAGGCAAATATTTATCAATGCTTGACGCGGAGCACACAGACGGCAAAGTCCCACTTCAGAACTGGTGTTTGTTTGCAAACGCTGATGCCCAAGGAAAAAGCAGTTCAAACGCTAAAAGAAAGCAGCACGAGCACAAAGAAGTCAAACAAGCACATCTTCGGTTTGCGGAGTAGAGATAACAACGTCCAATTTATCGACTACTCCTTCAATAAATGATAAGCTGTTGGAATGTCCATTGCACTCCGAGGCAAAAAGCCAATGGAATTAAATGAAACTGCGAGTCCAATTTTCAAAGCGAATTCACTAAAAAAGAGTTCATTTTCAAATGGAACTTTTGACGTTTTCCGCTCTCCTGATTAGCTTTAGTTCATCAACGAAATAAGAAAGAGTGAGCCGTTATTGAGTCGACAAACTAACGCGAAAATTAAACAAAACTATCGCTCAACCGTTATTCGTTTATTGATCAACTCTGCTTTTAATCAATTTTCGATATCGTGCGATCGTAAACCGTCCACGATTTTTTGTTCGATCCTTATGGCTTCTACCGAATATAACTTAAGAATTATTTTCACTTTGTAATTTTCGTTCGATATTGTGATGAATAAAAAAATGGATTAAATCCTCGTACAATTAGCGCGTCGGATTTTTCCTTGGCGTGCAACAATTTAATTTTAATCGTAAAGGCTACGCCAATTCGTGCGAGTGTTGCGCCAAAATTATTAATCATATTTAACTATTGTCGTGCTTGCTTCGAGTCGTTTGTCCTAAAATAAACATTTTTCCACTCGTTGCGATCCTGCAACAAATACAGTTGCTAAACAATCTAGTCGGGAGCAAAACAGGAGATAGAAATTCAAAGCAGAGAAAGTTTACTTTGTATTTAAAAGTAATCGAACTCATCCAAGTTGCTCATTATTAGGTTAAATGCGAACGGATCGTCTGAGAAGTTACAAAGCGCGAATTATTTATCGTGAAAGGAAAAAGAGAGACGGTTTCTTTAATTAAGACGAACAAGTTGAAATCGCGTCACATTTAAAGTGGCAATTTGCGATATGAGCAAACTAGCAATTTCCTTAGAAATCAAACTCGGTTGCTCGGTTGCGGATCTGTGGTTTTTGCATTAAATTCTCATTCATTATTCGGAGGAGATTTTACGTCGGTTTTATGCAACTGCTTTCGATTCCGAATTCTGGATGATGTTTCAACAGATTCGTTATTCGACTGCTCAAGAATACTTTACTAAATTATTAATTACACGTAAGTAAATCTATTGGAAAATTTATTTTTGTTTAATTAATCTAAACATCGATCTGTGCTTTATATAAATTTCATTTAAATTTTCTACGCTGCAAAGTAAGAAGACGCAAAACTAGATTTTTATTCCATATGAAATTCATTTTTAATATTTAGTCCGGTCAATTTAAAAAATTTAATTATTTTTAATATTTGGTAAGCTTGGTATTTTCAGGACGAAGCTGCTCAATAGTCAAATAGCCAAATTGTTTCATCCTCAGAAAAGTATCGATGTAATTATTGAACGAAATAAATATAAACGTAGACTCGCAGGATTGTTAATCACCCCATATATATCGTTGAGAAGAGCAAAAAAATAAAATAAAAATAAATATTTGACTGGTATCAAAGAAATATTTTTTAATCCTTATTTATGCGACTGAGTCGGAAGTTGCTCCGACATTTTTATTTAACTTTTTAGTTCAAATTTTTTGTCTCAAATTTTCGGAAGCTTGGAGCTTTCGTTGCTCACGTATTATCGAAACAAATTAATCAGCCTCGGTTGAATCAAATGCTTTATATACCCAAAACGCCAGAATGACAAAGTATGAAAATCTAATTCGGTTGATAATTAATAATTAAACGATGGTATATAATCTGTGTATCTTTTTAGCGTCAAAAGCTTAGGAGACGTAAGAGGGTTTCGCGATTGTTTACTAGTGAATAATATTTTCCACCCGACTTTTAAAATTGTACACGCAAGAGCAGAAACCAAGTGCAACGTTGCACAAGCACACACACGCACGCACATAATTGATGTTTTCCAACCTAGCGATTTGAAACTTTTTGGGCGACGTTGCATTCGCAGCTTATTTTGCTTTTTATATTTCGTTGAAAACAGTGAAATGGCATTACCATAAAATTAGCATTTCTTACCGGTTTAGCATTGGGTTTCTTCTACTGGGTATCGGCAGCTGCACGCGACCTCGGCTCCGTCGCTTATCCGCGACTTCCTCGCTATGACCTCGATAAGACTGTTGTTTGTTAAAGCTCGGGCGCAAGCTCGGGCGCAAGCTCGGGTGCAAGCTGCGGGCCATCCACTTTGAACTTGCACGACGTGAATTTGCTCTCCTAGGCTCTTTTGAAACGTCAAAGCATCGTTTCGTTAAAAAAACATAAGTAGTCTCGAGCGTCCAGGTGAGTGAGAACTTTTGCGATCGCTCTATTTTTAGGGACGGACGAGGCAGCAAATCTCGTTGTCGAATATTCCGAATGATGGGCGAGGGAAGCATCTTGTCGAATTTCACACTCTTCGTCCGTGTTTAAGGAGTTGATTCGATACCGCGTCTTGTTCGCGAACAAGTTATTTATCGGAAGCTCGAAAGACTCGAACAGTTTTAAGCGGAAACGAAATTTTAGTATTTGCCGGCGCTTCGCTTACCGATTGTCCAAAATCGTAGATTTGGCCGAATCCGTTGACTCTTCGGCGTTCCAATGATCCGGTACAATCCGTAAAGAGTCATTTTTCATCGCCATCGCCGGCGGTTTTTCGTTCGCAGGCAATGACGCGCCACAGCTCGACGCTCGTTTCGTTTCTTTTAGCCTCTCGCGTGTCTCCGATTATTCAAAATTTCGCAACCCGTCGACAGGCTTTTCCGCAATATCAGTACACAAGCTTAATCCGCAGTTTCGCACTTGTCACTAAACCCTAAACAGTGCCAGTGTTTTGAAAGTTCTCGTCTCGCTTAGGAGGCGAAAGAGCATTTGATCCGAGCCGTTCCTAATTAAGAAATGCAAAGCGCTACTCCTCGATGTAATTTTGCATGGTAACAAGAGCTCGCGGCAAAAGTTCGCGAAACATCTCGTCTTTTGAATTTCGCGTGAATGGGCCATCGGAGCCAGTGAGAGTAGAGTTTTTTCGATTTCTCGGATCGTGTTTCGCACGCGGGCACTGCACCTGCAATTGTCCACTTGTAAAATTACTATTCCCCGTTCCTTTTCTTTCCGTAAACTCCTCTTTCAAGTTCAAACTAACGTCGATTGTGCTAAACAATGCATTGCATTCAAGCACTAAAGTTATTCTCTTTCGCTATAAGTCGGCCGCTTTTTAGAAGAATTGTAAAACGCGAGTGTTGGTGCAGCATTTTACAATTGTCTTTCGCGTATAATTATTAAATTACGAATAGTGGGGCTCAGTTTAAAGTGTAGCAATTTTTAGATCTCGTTCTTATTATTATTCTCCTCTGTATTTCCGTTTCGCATTGTAAACGTAAGGTACTTGGAGGCATGCGAGTTTTAAGTTCGCGCTATTTCGAATGGTTTAACGTCGCAAAGAGTTGCATAATAAATTTGATGTTCCGAATGCAACGAAAGCCGAGAAAAGTTCGCAAGATAACATGCAATACATTTACATATAAATACCCAGTTTAGTCAAATTCCATGTTCAAGCTCGACACACATTTGTTGTGACTGTGTAAAGATTCACTGTTTATGTCGCCGCGCATAACGCATTATAATATTGTATTACCCTTTTTATTATTCTGCTTAATAATAAGCGTTAATTATTTTTATTAAAAGCAACCCAGTCGTTTGCTGTAAACATTTAATTAAATACCTCGTATGAAGTTAATTATAACGGATACTGAAAAATACCGAACTGTTACTTTCACTAACCGAAATAAGGTAATTATTATTTTTAAAATGTACAACTCAATCACTTTTACGTTTTAAAATAAATTTCCTGCATTATTTATAAAGAATCAAGCGTTTCCCTTTATTATTGGCTAAAGTAAATTGTAACACTAAAATGAATAAATTATGTTTATGCTAGGTATAAAAATAATGAAGCACAGTTATGAAATACTTACCGAGCCTTCTTATTTATTTCTTCCGATTTATTTATTATATTTTAGAGTATTTAAGCATTGGAGAAATAACTTTCCTAAATATACTTTATTTTAATATGTGAAATACTAATGCACTCGATGAACTCGTACGAGATAACGCGGTCATAATAAGCTAATAGCTGAGCTCGCGAAAGACGCGTGGCACGTGTCAACAGCGAACAAAAAAAAAAAAAAAATGAAATAGTGAAGAATGGAGATAAGATTCAACTGAAAAAATTGAATTGAAAAAGAGATAAAGTGTTAAGTTAGTCGGTGAAATGAAGACGAGCAAAAGTGAGGTATTGTAAATGAGAAAATAGTGCAAATAGTAAAAGAAATAAAATGAAAAGTGTGGTTAGATAATCATGTGGTAAAACAAAAGGAAAAAAATCTGCGCAAGCGCGTAATAAAATAGTTTGAAAAAGGTGCATTAAAACAATTGAAAAAGGCAAAATAAGTCAAAGTACAAGAATAGCAAAAAAAGACATAAACGATTTTCTAGCAGACGGACAGAAATTAACAAGAGAGGAAGGAAAAAAAAAATTGCACCACAGAACTGTGAATTAAAAAACATTCCCCAAAGGAAAGCCACAGGTAAAACAGTGGAGGAAGTGATTATAGCAATAAAGCAAACAAGAAAATAATACCAAGAATTAACAAATATGTTGATGAACAAGATTGAAGATATTATTAAATAGCTAGACGACAAAATAATTAAGAAAGTGGTTGGGAAAATAAATGAGAAAATATGTTACGAAGAGGAAATAATTAAGTATGAAAAAAAGAAAGGTAGAAGTTGAACTGGAAGAGTACAAGAAACAAGCAATTACACTAGGACAAATTGATAAGTCAAATGAAGATAGATAGTTAAAGTATAAATAGAAAACACGAAGAAAATAAAAACGAATAATCAGAATGAATAATTGAAGAAAAGGAGAGGGAGAAAAGAAAAAAAACAATATTGTTATTATCAGGTGTTAAATGTACAAGAAAGGGCATCATTGTATGGATGAGGAAGCGATTGAGGGTCAAGCCGAAGGTGAGTAAAGTATAGTCGGATGGCAGAGATGACAGTTGCTGGTGGGGGACAAGATTCGACGGCGCAGTTGACAAGAAGCGGAGTATAAAAAAAAATGGAGTTCAAGGGGTCAAAATTTTATATTAATAATGACGTCACGTAGAAAGAAAGAAAAAGTTGAAGAGAAATAAAGAATAAATGTCGAATGCCGAGGGAGAAGGTAGGCGATTGTTACTATATAAAAAATAAAATAATAGACTAGAATAAATCATGGGTAAATAGCGAAAGAAAAAAATGAGTATGAACGGAGAGAAAGAGTCGCGTTATCATAAATAGGGAAACAACAAAACAAAGAAGTATACAAAGAAAACAAAAATGCATAATCCAAAGTGAAAAAATCAAGTCTAAAATTAAATACTATTAAGCGTAAATTTATATTTAAGGATTAAATCTGTTACCAAAGGATATAAATAATTTCAAAAGTGATAAAAGTGCGAGCGAAAGTACAAAAACAATTCATGCGTAGTTTTCAAGATGCGTTCAAACGCGTTAAAACTAATGTTAACAAAATGTATCAAAGAATATTTTAAACTATTACAACAATGCGATATATTGTTTAATAAACTAATTACTAACCACGTTTATAATAAAATTATTGAAAACAGAAGCTGGAAAATATTGTGAATTTCAGCATGAAAATGGGCCCGAAACAGTGAATATTGAGGATAATTACTTGTTTAAATTCTGAATTAAATTCAATTACCACGAGCGCATATTAAATTGCACGAGTTTAGTAGAAGTGTAATTCTCGATGCTAATCTTAAAAGTTCAGAGAGCAATTTTGATCATTAAATTATTCCTTAAAATATTATTTTACTTTGCAAAAATTTGGATATATCAAAGTGGAAAAATGTAAATATTACCACAGCATGAATTTTCAAAAGTGAAACGCAGTCTTAGTTTAATATTGCTTTTCCCGACTATTTACTAATGATAATTATTTTAATTAACGTACTCGATTGAAATTTATTATTAGTTGGAATTAATTTACTAGATTACAATTTATAATTATTGGTAAATGAAAAATCATTAACGTTAGAAATATTTTGTATAATATCGATGTTTTAAAAATGTCTATTCGAGAAAACTTCCATTGGTTTTCGTTTTATTTATTTTAACGGTAGAGAATTTAGCATTAACATTCGTGTCAATTTTTACAATCTGCATTGCATTTTTGCAAATAAATTTAATGTGAAATAACTGCAAAAACTTGCAAATTAATAACTGCACCGGAACTATATTTACAATAACTGTGAAAAATTAAACGTGTATTTTAATTTGTAATTCGTAGCTTTAGACATCTATCGTTTTCATGTTTGACATAAAATACTTTTTTCAATAAATTTATCGAAGTGAACATACGCCGTATTCGTTAAGGTCTTTGTAAATAAGTTAAAATGCACGAAAAAAGTGTACAATAAAAAACGAACTTTGTTGTAAAATAAAAAAACTATACGATTTCCGAGTTTGTGAGTCTATATTCCGCTGAAAATAAAATTTTACGTGCCCGAAAGGAGCATATGTATGTATATATATATATATAAATGTACGGTGTGTTCGTGTACGTGTACACCCTATTCACATTAAAATACTATTTTTTACGTTGGCGAACTATTATTTTACGCTCTACTAGATATCAGTGCTAGTGATACAAATGTTTGCGTAGTAGATTCGCAATATCGAATTAAGGAAGTAAGTCGGAGTTTTAGAGGAGAAAATAACTTGATAGCGGTTGGTTATATTGCGGTTAGCTGAATTAGAAAAAATAAAATATACTCTTACACGGCCCATTACGAATTCGAATTAAGAACTTAAGAACTGCTTTCTATTTAACAAGTGCTACTCCTAGTTATTCCACGTTTCTCGATTATTTTAGTTCCATCCAGAGGAATACCTATTTCTCCTTGATTCCTTTTTTATCGCAATCACAATTTTACGATGAAAATGTCGTAATTCCGATCAAATTCTCTTTCGCTCAATCATACGAAATATTATTATATACAAACGATCCCTTTTTTCACTATTCAAAGTAATGATGGAAAAGGTAAACGGAATTTTGAGATTGAAATTATTATTACGATCTACAACATTAGAAAACGAATTTTTTAAGGTCCTCTAAATATGCACACAATTGAGAGTATAATTCTAATGAAAAAAGTACTGTTTACATGCGTAGATTGCATTCGGAAATCACTGCTTTTTCCTTATAAATTTATCCAAGTCTAAAAATGTGTGCCATATCAGTTTTTTCTTGTAAAACATAGAAGTGTGCGCGTGTTCATTGTGCACCGGTGAACTTTGGTTTCTCCTCTTGCATTAATAACGTTAAGAAATTTTATAGTTGCGCGTAGTTGGAAGGAAAATTCGACTACTGGTCTGATATAAATATATCCATTTGACAGACCAAATTAATCAATTTAAAATCTGAAAACTTTTTGGATAATAGAACAGCAGTCTATCGCGTATTAAACTTTTAGTTAGCAATCGAACGAAAACGAAAGTGTTTCGTAAATTAGTTTGAATTTTTTTATACGATTAATTATCTCTATTTGATACTTTTAAGAAGTAGAAACAGATGTACAATTTTGAGACGCGGTTTAATGAAAATAAGGAGTTGCTTATTATTATAATCAGAACTCGAACGAGTCGATGGCCGTTTGAATGTTTGAAGTAAACGTTGACATTGCAAGCTTCTGAAATATTCTCGAGCAGATAATTTAGATTTATAAATAAATAGGCCCCTGAGACATTAGACAGGTGCCTCTTTTTTATCAATTTAGTCTAACATTATTTAAGACGCAATTACGACAAATGTGATATCTTCTAATATTATTACTTTTATACATTAAGCAATGAACGAAACAGACCTTCGACGCACTATTCTACTTTTTAAATCGTTACTCGATCTTTAGCTACATTTGCCATCGAAATTAAGAATTGAGTCAAAGTCAATTTAATGCAACTAAGCCTTTATCCAGGAAGTAGCTAAAGCATAAGCGAAAACTACGAACACTTTGCTTGGTGTAGCTGCGACGCAACTGTAGTTGTGAAACACGATTCAGGTAAGTACTTGAAAAAGCTCGATAGTGCAGTTATTTCACGAAAGACAGCGCGAATGATTGACATGGAAAAACGTTATAACGTTAGGACCGTCGGTAATTGAGCACAGGAGCGAAGCAGAGTACATTAAAGGAAATGGCTAGCTGGAAAACTTCGTTACAGCCTCACCGCGTAAAATTATAAACTCGATAAATTCGTTGGTCTTCCGTTACAACCTCCCGCCAGTTGTAAAGGCTTCTTCCAAGAGCGCGTCTGCGTAAACTGTCTTAAAATAATTTCTCACTTTGTACTCGTATTTGTATGACCTTTTTAGCGATTTATTGCTTTGTCAAGCAGTAGATCGTGACTTTATCGGTCAGCGGTGAGTAAAAAAGAACGTGGTATTGGGTTCGGAACGAAAACGGCGACTGCAACTATTTATTCGGAAGATTCGTGTTTTTGCGAGTTGTTTCAGATACGACTGGCGCCGAAAAATTATCCAAGTTCAGATACTTTTTTCAGTATTTTATTTATAAAAATAATTGCTACATTAATTTAACACATAGGCTTTTATTCGACTTGATGATTTGGTTTTGATATTCCGGAAGTATAAATTATAAATAAAAGTTCGTGGATGGAAATTCTAAAGTAATGTTTTATTTAAATCTAATAAATTTATTATAATCAATGTATAAATAATATACAGAGAGTCGCACAATATGTATTTCTAAATAATTTAACGTGAATGCTAAGATAAAACTGAACAGTTGAGGATAAGGAAAATAAAGAGAAGACGGTTTGTAAAATAAGAATTGAAACTTTCCAGCAGCAGTTTTTGTAAAAAATTTCAAGCAATGCTTTTTAATCGGACAGATTCAAATACACAATTTATCGTACGTCTTTTCTTTTTTTGCATATTACTCTTATCGTTCCGTTCATTATCATGGATTGGCTTACATAATGCTTTTTTTCTTCCGTCGGCCATTAAGTCTTAGGCCAGTATTTCTCATTATGTTCGTTAAAATACGCGATGGGGAATCTTAGTTTCTACGCGACGACATTGCGCACAATGCCGGCTCACAATTGTCAGCATTCACTTTTATTCTCTTTATTTGACTGTTCATTATGAATTAATAGACCATAAGCGTGTATGTAACGCAGTTCTTGTTTATTTTGTTCAGAATACAATACAATGCAGATGTTATCCTAAAGTTTACTTTTACTTTTACTTTTATTTTTACACCAAGGGTACCTAAATTACGAAGGTAGTAATGATAATTACACATTAATACAAGTAAACTTGGCTTAGCCGTTAATGAGATATCATTTCGTAACTATTATACAGAAGAGGTATAGAGTTATCGATTTTAATGTTATCGGTATCTACTTTCTGACATTCTCTCTCGAATAATCTGGTTTTCGGAAAACATTTTCATTTGCTTCAACTACGCGCCGATTATTGGGCTAAATTGAAATAAAATGTAGCTTCCTGTTAAGTATGTACGTATACATACGCAGTAGCGCGAGGTTGCAATTAAATAAAATGTGTTTAAGTCTAAAAAACCTAATACGTCACAAACATGATTGTGGAAAATTTTTGAGCTTTTAATCATTTTTAAAACATGGCACTCTCCGTGCGATTTATAAGCCACAAAATCTAATTCAAAGTTATTGTTAAATAGTCTTCCTAGTTTGACAGCTTCGAATAGTTAAACATTTCTTTCAGGCTGTTTTAACAAATATTTGATAAGTTAACGATATAACGTCAAAAATTTAACACGACTTTGGAAAAGGGGAATATATTTAAGGTGCTAAAACAATTGCACTGAGTAATGCCTAAGAAAACTGTTTCATCATTTTTAAACTAAAAACAAAAGAACACAAGTTATAATTTAGTATTTACTACGAAAAAGATTTATAGGAACAAGAGGATTTTTTTAAAATTGCTCACCGCACTCACTGTAAAATATATTGTACATTAATTTAATCACAATATATTTATACCATCGAATCAATAAATAAATGCTTAAATAATCGGAAATATTATTGCATACGAGACAAATGTGGTTAGTAAGATAAGATGTTATTTAAATTCCTTAATAACAAAAATCTTTTAAATATAGTTCCTCCTACTTTCTTCAAACAGCCGTTAAAGTGAATAATGTCATTTTAACTGCAAGTTTGTCAAATAAAAAAAATTTTCACTCATAATTAGATGTCGAAACACCGACCGTAAAAATTAAATTTACATACATTAAAGCATAAACTACGTTATAGGAAGATAATTTTTTACATCTTCGTAAGAGTTACTAGTTGTATTATGAATTTGTCGCGCATTTTCGAAGGTATAATATTCAATTCATGCTCAGCTCACAGTTGAACATTGTTCAAAATGCTTTGTATTTTAAATTTTGCGATTACAGAAGGTAATTTTGTTTAAGAAAAAAAAATTAAATGCCGCTGTTTATTTTATTTAAATTTGTTTATTCCCGATCATATGATACTCATACTCATACAGATTAAGAATCTTTTTGGTTCCAGATAACCATAGCAATTGCAATCATGTTCGCCAACAACAAACATTATTTCAAATGTACTTACTACATGTGCTATAACTTTAAATAAATTCATGTTTTCACTTGAAAAATTCGAGTATATTTTTTGAAGACAACTTAATAAACATATTAAGTTTTTAATAATACTCAACTTTTCTTAAAAAAAAAAAAAATTTATCATTGCCTTATTTTCAGAACATCAAACTAGGGAGACTCCTTAAGAAATAGTTACAAAGCTCATTTAAGAGATACAAAAAGAATAAGTCTGCGATAACTGCTCTTTTTTTTTTTTATAAATTTTAACGTCAAAAATTCATAAAAAAAGTTTTCAGAGTAAAATGAACGCTAGAAAGCAATACTTGGCAGTTGAGTAATGCCCAAGAAATCTATGTTTTTAACACGATTGGACCGACAGTGAACTTGAAACGGAGCAGTTATTGCAGCTTTACAATATGGGGGAGGTTAGTCTTTTACATTAAAAAATTAAAATGTCGAATATGCGTATGGATGTTTTTATGTAAAGTGTGTTTATGTGTGGTGTGTTCGTGAGAATGGGGGGGGGGGAAATTATGTATGCGTTGTGTGGTGTACATTATTTTGTATGCACGATGTGTTGTTAACGTGTACGCATTTTTTCTTAGCCCGCAAAGGTGGAGAAGGCGCCCTTATCGCGCCACGAATTATATATATCACTTCTGAATGGACTCGTATCAGAGGAACAAATTAGTCTATAAAATGGTCTTTAAGGTACTTCAACATACCAAAGACCCTGAAGCGTTTTACGCCAATAACTTTCATGAGGTCGTCGTCACAGATAGCGAATTGCTTGTTCTTGGGGTCCTGAAAACAAAGAATTTCGTTACTAATAGCTTTTCAACTTTTAACAATTTCTACTTATTTACATAACCGCGCAAAAGCTCAAATGTCACGAGCCTTACAATGAGCTTATAATATGCAGTGTTATATATTGTGAAATATTAGCGACACCAATTCAATTTTTCTTTAGTCTTTAAACAAAATTCCAATGAAAATTATAACTTTATTCGACTGTTACTTCAATCAAAGATAAGCCCGTCTTTTTAGAAATATTGTTTAGGTTTGAATTGCGCGGCTTTTGTTTTTATTATACTTTTATCCAAATCTATGGACGATAATAATGGTTGCACGAAAATTTTGTTTTGAATTAAACGTTGACAATGTCTTACATAAAGATTTCTCTCCTTAATAACACTCCAGACTTTCTTCACAGCTTCATGTCGGGTCATTTGTTTAGCACCAACAATGGCGGCCAGGTCAGCTGATAGCGTTTTGGCGCGCGTGTTACCACCGCCCTTACCGGCGCCCTTGGCACCGCCTTTCTTGCCCTTGGCGCCAGACTTCTTGCTTTTACCCCAATCGGAGTCTGAGTCGCTATTGGCGCCCTTTCCTTTTTTACCTTTCTTACCAGCTTTACCTAAACAGATATGCGTGCATTAGATTTGAAATCACGGGCAAACGTAATTTATATTAAGAATCGTTTTTTTCTTCGTAAAAACACTCGAGTCGATACAAAGTTTGATCAATATTTGTCAACGTTGTATTTGAACTTCGGACAAACGCTTGTAAAACTGCTGCTATTTTGATAAATTTATTCGATCAATTTCTCAACAACGCATACGTATAATTTTTAAAGTCGTTACACTGCACGTATAATAAATAGTATAAAAATAAAACAAAAAATTTACAATATTATCTTTATTCAAGATGATGTATTGAATGTGATTCAGAAATACATCGTACGAGTAATTTACGCGGTTATGTTTATTTATCGAATAAAATAGTACGTGAATGATGTTTCGCTAAAAGAAATTAACTTTTTTTACAAATAAAAATGACTCTGTTGCGAAGGTACAGTCGCACGTGCGTGCAAATCGAAGAATAGCAAAGTGAAACAAGACACATGCAAATATTGAAAATTGAAAATGAAGATAAATAAGTTATTTTTCATGAAATAAATAAATTTTGTGCTTTTAATTGTGTAGTATTTTCGAGGTGTTAAGAATTTGGTTTAATTAAAAATAACTTTCTAAAAATTATCGAGTCTTTTCATTTCATTTGAAGTCTCATTTCGTGTCCTTGAATCCAAATTTATATTCGGGTTTTTGCGTGAAAAAAATTCTGGCGCTCAAAATGCATAATTTGTCAAAAAATAAATCCAAAGTATTTAAAAAGCGTTTGCATATGTTCTCATGAATTTATCGTTAGAAAATGAAAAAGCTCTTGCTGGACGACAAAAGTCGTAGAGTAATTTACCTTTCTTGCGCGAGGGCTTCGTCTTGTAATCTTCGTCGCTGTCGTCGTCATCGCTGGCACTCTCCTCGTCCTCTGAAGATGCCTTCTTGCGTTTGGTTACTGGCTTCTTAGGAGGTGCGCGTTTGGCGGGTTTCTTTTCTTCCTCTTCCTCTTCTTCCTCAGAAGCTTCCTCCTCCTCTTCTACTCCATCCTCAGACTCTTCACTGGCAGCTTCCTTCTTCTTCTTGCCTCCATCTTGCTTATCTTGCAGGCACTCCATAACCAAGTCGTCGATTTCCTTCTTTCTGTAAACGAAAGTATTCTCTCGTCAGTATTAGATAATGTTTCACTTATGTTGCTGTATTCAACTACTTTTTATACCTGAACAGGATTCAATTTCGCAAATCGCTTTATCTTACAATATACGAGATTTTATTTTTTATACAATAATTTGATGATTCGATTGATTAAATTTTAATCAAATTTCGTTTTCAATCGCAAAATGGAATTTTACGTATGTTGAGACGTATTAATATAAAGTACGTTCCTCGTTAATTGCTGAATCAATAAAAAAAGTTTATGAAAATTTTAAAGTGCGTTAACAAATTTAATTTACCAATGATTTGCTTTTAAAAATTTTAAACTTAGATCTTAAAAATATGCTTTTAAAGTCTGATTACATTACATTATTCTTTCCCAGTACTATGCAAGCACAAAGTTATATTTTCCGCGAGGAAAATTAAATTTTTTTTAAAAATTTGTTGATATTGCTTTAATAACTGACAAATAAAAATCACAATTTTTTTTTATATAATTCTTTTCTCAGCATGTTTAACATAAAATTTGTGCACCTATATACATAATTTACAGAATATGTATTCGATTAAATTACAATTGAAATATAATTTTGTGATAAATCTGTCGAAGGGGGAACGAGGTACCAATTTAAATATGCAATTGTACGCAGAATCCCTTCAATTTTTATTGGATGCAATACAAGTAGCTTATGCTCTTATTTTTTTATGCATAAATACTTGTTTTGTATCCTTCCATTCGACCGCTTACATCGTATCTTCGTATTGAAAAGAGACTTAATATTATTATTATTATTATTATCATTGAATTTCAGTGTTTCAAAGTAGTAATTATACACATTGATCGATGAGAGCATCGACTGTAGTATTCAACGGAGATGATACGTATAAACGGAAATATACGAGAAGTAAAAAATAAACGATCAATATGTTTGAATTAGGGTAATTTACCTTTCTGTGAGGTCAACGTCTAATTTTTCTTCCATTTGTTGTCTGACTTTCTTTGCCGACATTGAAGTCAAATCGGCGTCTTTCAAGATTGCTGCAAAAGAAACATATACATATAAAAAACAAGTTCATGAATAAAATCGTTATGAATCACACGACGCTCAAACATTTATTTTTCAATCGAATTATACTGAATTTTTCATTCACCGTTATACGATTAATAAAAAGCGTTTTACCGAGTACACAACTTGGAAAGGAATTTTAAATTTTACCCATCAAGTCATCGAGTATTTAAGGTAACGATTAAAAGCTGTTAAGCTACTTCGATTGTAAAACGTTTAATTCGAATATAATAACAAGAGAAGAATGGGAAGTGTCCAAGGTTTTTTTGAAACACCTAATAATAAACGAAAAATTATATAAATAGGCATTTTATAGACATTTTAAAAACTGGGCGACAAAAAAACTCGTTCCAAACGTATAATCAATTTAAAAGATGCACGCGCGAGTAAATAAAAAAATAAGCGACTTCTATTTAAAGAATATTTACAAAAAGCAGTGATAATCTTTTTAAAGGGAAGTTGCTAATTTTATAGTTTATTTTCGAATGGCGTTTTCGAGTAAGTTTCCCGAGCACAATCGCATACAATTAGTCAATAAAAAGCCTCGAAAAAATGTTTTTACGCGCAGATTCGATCGCTTGATTAATTATGCCAATAGTGCACGTACACGTAACAAATATCTCAACAAATGAATAAAGAAAATGTTAGAAATAATAGGAGCTGCCGGGAAAAAAGTTGACCAAAAAAGGGGGCAAATTCAACTGTTGCCGTGACGTGCAATAATCTCAACGGGGAAAACGAAAAAACAAAAAAATCGATCCAAGCTGAGCTCCAGCGGCGCGTATCGAACTGGGACTGGGACTGGGAGTCGCGTCCCGCATTGCGAAAGGGCGCCCAGATGGTGTGGAGCGCGTAGAGTCGAGCGCCACTGATAAAACCCCCGCCCCCTTCGACCGATGAAATCGAAAAGAGCCACCACCAGTGCAGTAGTAGCATTAGCATTAGCATTAGTATTAGTATTAGCATTAGTAGTAGTAGTAGTAGTATTAGTGGTAGTGGTAGTGGTAGTGGTAGTGGTAGTGGTAGTGGTAGTGGTAGTGGTAGTAGTATTAGTAGTAGTAGTGGTAGTAGCGGTAGTAGTAGTGGTAGTAGTATTAGTAGTATTAGTAGTAGTAGTGGTATTAGTAGTAGTAGTGGTAGTAGGGGTAGTAGTGGTAGTAGTGGTAGTAGTAGTAGTAGTAGTAGTAGTATTAGTAGTATTAGTAGTAGTAACAGCAGCACCACTAGTAGTAGTAGTAGTGGTAACAGCAGCAGCACTAGTAGTAGTAGTAACAGCAGCAGCAGCAGCAGCAACGGCGCCGAGCAAACTCTCGCCCGTTGTACCTCAAGTCGTCGCGCGCGCGCCAATGCTAATCTTAAAGCCGCGTGCACATTGCCGCGGGACGCCTATAATTGCGTTACAGATACTGGCCCGGGCGCATAATCAGACGGACGTCTTTTCGCTCATAGATCAATCGCCGAGATCCCTGACGCCCGCCTTTGTGATTGCACACGCGGCTTTATATCTCCCCGACTTTCTCCATTTTGCTCATCTCGCTCGGTGTCGGCGACACCGCACAAGCGGGAAATCCCCCGCCTCCGCCTAAATTTTCGCAATTAATCCCAACGCGCGCATACCTGAATGCCTCCCGAGCTGAGGAGGACCGCCCGGCGAATAATGAACAGTCGATAAACGCAAATCCGACTGCTAGTCAACGCTACTCAAGCAGCAGCAGCAGAAGCTTAATTTCATCCTTCGAAATCAAAGCAAACTGCGATTATTTCTATTATACCGATGCTTTTATCGGTAGAGCAGCCGAGAGTGCCAAAGTGCGAGAGGAGGACTCGACCGTCTCGCGCCAAATTAGTACCAATTCCCCTCTAATAGCCAATCCTTAATGTTGCACTGCGAAATGCGTGCGATGTGTGCGATGTGTGCGATATTTCGAGCGACAATGGGCTTCTAGAACCGGAGCCGAGACAAATGGAGTTTCTTGTAAAACTAAGCGTCGATAAAACACAAAAGACTTTCACGCAAAGGTGAGAGAGACGTTCGTCGGTCAGTCCATTCGGTCATTAGAAGAAGGATATCGAGCGAACGAGGTTATTATGCGCAGCTTATTATGTTTACTTCTTTACTTTATTGATAATGCCGAGCACAATAGTCGACACATTGCCCGGAGTGTAGCCGCAGCTCGCGAATGCAAACACGCGCCACCGCCGCTGCTGCTGCTGCTGGCCTCGATGCTCTCGCTGCTTTGGCAGACGAGCGTTTGTCGCGAGGCACGCGCCGCCGCCGACAGCTCCGCTCCAGGACTCGGCCGACTCTGTTTGTAAATAGCCGCGGAGTCGCCCTCCTCCCAAGGCCAAGAGCCCCGACACCCAGTGCCCCCGTCCGTTCCGAACTGCGCACTCACTTTCAGTCATGTTTTGCCGAAAATCCGGGGCCAGTACGGCTCAGCCAGGGGACTGGGCCGATCGATGGCTGCTGAGCCTCGCTGAGCACGAGCGCCCGAAAATGAGCCGCGAGGATAAGTTGGTCAACGAGGAGGGAAGGTTGGGCCGCGGGGGCCGAGGAGAGCATGGCCCACGAGAGCACAAAAAAGAGCGAGACGAACCGCGCACTCGGAGACGCGCATCGCGCTCGCGCGAGACAAGGAAGGAAGAGAGGCGAGGAAAAGAGACGCCCGGCCGTTGCCGCGATAAGCCGCCGAGCCGCGACACGCCGCACGTCGCCTCCATTATTCCCTCGGCTCGCTCCCTCCCCCGGGCAGGGCGCAGGGGCCCAGGTCGCTGTTAATGGCCGACGGCGTGGGCCACGCCAGCGCCCCCCGTGACCCGCTCGAGGGCCGCGTCCGGTCGGGGCCGGATCGCGGCTGGACTCACCGGTGATCTCCTTTCGGAGCTCGTCCTTGCTGATATCGGCCATGGCTCCGGCGATGCGCGCGTCGCTCGCTCTGCGTATGCGTCCGTGTGTGTGGTGTGGAGTCGGAGGGAGAAGCGGTGACTACTGCTCGCCGGTCTGCGTCCCGCTGCCAACTGAGCCGCCAAGTGCGCACCAGCCGGCACCTCCACTGACTGTTCCTCGACGCCCCCCTCCCCCGGTGCTTAGGGTATCCTCACACAATGGGCTTTAGCGAGGCCGCCCGGCGCTCCGGGAGCCCGGAGCGGGAGCGTCAGGTACGCTGGCGCCTCCCGGGTAAGGCTACCTGCCCGGACCGTCGACCCGCTGCAACGAGCTTCCGGGAATCCCGGCTGCGCGCCACTTACCTCTTATCGAGGCCCGTTTGAATTTGCGAAATGCGGCTCGGGCCGGCGGCCTGTTGGGGTTGGACTCTTGCGTTTCCGCCTTTGCCAATTGAGCGGAGCGGCAGTGACGGCGGATTCGAAAACGAAAACGCATTTCCTTCCGCGCGCGTACAGGCTAATTCGCTCGGAGCGACAGTTTGAAAAGCAGCTCCCGCCAACTCGTCGATCGCACGTTTTTGTTAGTGTTTTTTCGAAAGGGGCTCGTGCTGACGTTAACCTATGATTGGCAGCACGGAAGAGGTTATATGTTATAGTTTGAGAGTCGAGCGACGTTTTGCGCAAAACTAATACGGTTAATCGCTTCGACTTAGAAATATTTATTGCTGCTTTACAAACGAGTGTGGGTGCTCTCTGTACATCACCACGGTGACGAGGGATTTTATTAGCATCGCGTATTCGATATTTTGTCCATAATGCACCGGGGATAAGTTTCTACGGCATTAACAACAGCTTTATTGCAAGAATAAACTTGCTTTATAGCTTCTTATTTCAATATTAAAATGGTCTAGAGGAGCTATTAAATAATTGTTGTTATCCGGATAAAAGTGCATTTTATGGCACTGATAAAATTAATGATATTCACGACACAATTCTTCGATTATTAAAAAGCTAGTAGTCGACGCGTCTTGATTCCGTCAACTTTCCGGCAGAACACCGCTTTGGATAAAAATGCAAAGATCTTATTTAACAAATTGGACTCTCGTATAGCGTTCCGAAGAGCGTTGAAACGTTAATTATACATGTATAATATCGGTAACTAAGCGAAGCGCTCGGTGCTTTTTTAAAATGTGATTCATCAAACTTGGATGGATTTAATAGCCAATATCTATTGGCAGTTAAGAATTGAAAATGAAACGAAATAATTATTACGTTAACGCAAAGTAGATAAACAAATGTATTCGAAACAAGAATGACGAGTAGGGTATTGGACAAAAATTATCATAACTAATTACCATAAGAGCAAATTATCTTTTTTAAATTTCCGAATTACATTATTAAATGTAAATAAGGTAAGCCCAAAATTTTGGTAAACTTTTTATCGGTTTGAGAACAAACAAACACTGGAAACGTTAAGCAGCTTTATTCGTTTGTAAAGGTTATGTTAGAAAATAAGGGAAGGCGCGACCTTTTTCTATTTTCGAAAATAAAAGGCAGTATCGTAAATATGAAAATTAATTTCACTGGCTGCGATGTAAAATATAGTTAATAAGAATGCGCTGCATCATGCGCCATATCGCATTACTCGTCCCGCTCTTCTGTGCCAAGAAATCGTTTCGTCTGACTAGAATTTCGTGTAGTTTTAAATAATACCCTTAAATGCGGACACACATTCTAAAATCATTTATGGATTATCGCTATTTGAAATTCTGCTATCGCAACACTTGAACATTTTCGCCTATATTTCACAAGGTCGCTCATCTATTAGACATTTTATATCTAAATTTATGCTTAAACGTCTCATAGTACGCCAAATGTATTCTTTGCCAATAACAAACGAAGCAGAACAAAAGAACCAAAAATTAGGGGAGACTATTGTTAACACTTTTATCTCCTTATTAAAATGAAACTATAGTTTAATAACTAATAAAGCGCTACGTTATTGAACTTTATTAAGATTACTATTTAAATGAAATTTCGTAAAAGTTGTTACGAATATTGCGTCTCTCTCTCTTTTAAAAGCGCACATAATAACATTTTCAACGTAATACAAATTATTTTACGCCCGAGCTCAAAGAAATCGAGGCTGATTTTTTTATTTTACAAAGTGTTGGAAATATTAAATTGCTACGAAAAATTAAGAGTGTGATAATGAAGTTAATAAACTTCATTTGCGATTCGGTTGAAACGTCCATTTCCATCAAAACAACATTGTCTCGCCATTTTTTTACCTCCCACATAATATCGAACAAGTCCAGATATCATTATACATAATTTCGATACAAAATTATGTTTGCTTAATTAAATAACGTTCTTCGATTTCTTTTAAACGAGCAATTTATATAAATTCCATGACTCACAGCAGAAAAATATTGGAATTAAATTTTATTTTAAATTATTTTCACTCTATGAAACTGGTAATAATAATCAATTCTAAGAGATAAATTTAAAAAAAAAACTACATTTTTTATACTAATAATTAAGTTGAAATTTCTCAATTTTACTTGCACTCTAATGTGCGAAGAAATATTTACATTATACTATTTGCAGGATCAATTTAAAAAATTCTTAATCGCAACATGAGGTTATATTACATTATGTGCGTGATTTTTTCGACTTTGAACAAAATTTGTGTTGTAGCACGTGTAGAATTTTTGAGCACTTTTTAAGCTTAACGGCAACGTTAATAATTACATTTCGTTCCAACATCGAATAAAAAAGTCAAAAACAGAGTTTTTGCCAACATTGACTCGCTAGTATCTCCTATCGTGAAAATATAGAATAGAAATAATTAGACGTATTAAAAGAGACTACGAAATATAAAACATCCCCTCTATATGCTGCGTATTTGCGTGCAAAAGATATTAAACGAAATATATTTATTCGTATTTAAGAAAGTCATCCCGACTGTCGATTCTTCAATGTTAAGAACGAATTTAGTGCTGCTTCTACAAATTGTTTAATATTGTTATTATGGCTTCGTAATGTGCTTTTAATTTGTAATAAACATTTTTGTTATTCAGTAAAACGTTCGAGATATTCGTTTAATATATATTATATTTGACGTAATATATATCGCGAATGCATCGTCTCGTAAAATGTTAATGCACCGAAGTACGTAATATTAAAAAGGTTAATTTTTCATATTTTCAAACGCGCAAGAGTGAATCGAAGGAAATGAAGGATTTAGTAATTATATTTATGTACAGTGCGGCTATTATACAATGAAATTATAGGATGCATGTATTTCCTTAATTCACAATCCACGACAAGTTAAATCAGTATTCATAATCCTCCATTCCCATGTATTTAAATCATTTGTATTAAACTATGTATGTTATGGCAACAGAATTAGTCCTTTAATGGATGATATTTCCTAATGCAATTAAAGTGTCGAATTGTTATTTTTTATTATATGTAGACTAAAGGATTACAGAAAATTTATATGATAATATTCATAAAATATTGAATTTTTTCCCTATTTAATCAAACAATGCAAAAAGGAAGAAACATTTTACGCCTTTTTCATTTAGTTTTGAGCGATATACCATACATGTATTGAGAATACTTTTATTTACGTACTTAATATTATTCTAATTGCAAGCAATACAGAAATAAACTTTTCGTTAACGCGTAAATATTGAATTAAATACGAAAAAATATAATAAATTTAAAAATTTATCGCAAGCTGAATAAATTGTTAAATAAGTTCAATAGTTTTCGTTAACTCGACTATAACGAATAAAGCGCTTTCGAACAGACAATTTGCATTGGTTATTCAAGATTGTTTAGTACCTTTAAAGCATTTTATAATTCTTCAGAACTCGCTCAAGAACTTCAAAATATTTATGCAAACCAAAACTAACAAATTGTATTTAAATAACAATAAATTATCTTCTTAGATAATCCAAATAAATAACATAAATTTAAAAAATAAACGATGAACTTATTAATGCACTTTATACTTTATCAATGTAATATCTAACTGGGTAATATCATTGGTTTTTTTATACTCCATAATATTTTAACGTACTATATTTTTACGCGAAGTTGTAACTTTTTTATCTTGATGCTTAAAAAATTATGATTTAGAAAAGATCTGAAATTAACGAAATCTTATTTTCAATCTTCTAAATCGCAGTGATAAATATTCTTCGTAAAAAAATTAATTTCTAGCATACGGTTATATATGCAGCTATAGTTTTATAGCCTTTTATTAGCTAGTAAATATGCTTTAGTAACACAAGTCCATTTTTATGAAACAAATCTGTACAAAAATTTTGAAAAACAATGTATAGCAGTTTGTTATTTATATATGTTTAAATGAATTTTTAGAGATTTATTTTTGCAAATGTAAAAACCGACGATATCTTATTAATTCGGCCTTTTTAAAGTATAAACTTTATCAGTTACATCGACTATAGCTTATTAAATGTCAATTTTTTATTTTTATACGGTGTTTATTTATAATCTGAAAATAACACAATTGATTTTAATTTTCTAGCATAAAATATAATTATAAATATTAACTGAGAAACATATTTCAATAAAAAATATTGAAAATCCCTTGTTATGAAAAAACATATACATACGAATACATTGTATACATTTGTATGAGTTGGACGTACATGCATAATTCAATTTAAAGTAAATATGTAATGTTATTAAAAATAAATTTCAATTATTCGCTAAAAACAAATTAATATAAATAAATTATAAGCTATTTTACAAATATAAAAATTTTATAATGTATAATTTCTTATTTTTTCATTTAAAAATTGAGATCATCTAAAATTTAAAATAAAGAGGGAAGTAGTTTATTTGGAGTTTAAAAAATGTTCAAAACCTAAAAAATAAATAAAAAAATTTTAAATCCTTATTTTGATTGCACAGATTTTCAGGTAATGTATGATACATTATTGTATAATAAATTCTAAAAACAGTAGAAATCATAAATAGAACTAATGTAACAATTCAATAAATAAAACAAGTCAAACTCTATTTTCTAATAAAAACAATGTAGCTTTTATTGCTTATAATTGAATTAAATTGAAGTAAATATATATTATAATTTACGATGTAACTCAATTTTCGCAATCACTCGCCACGATGTAGGAAGTATTTTCATGAAAAATATTTATTTTGTAAAACAGTTTAAAGTATTTAGATTTTGATAACTAAAGTAAATTTTTATCTTACAGATTTTTAACGCTTACCACTTTTCTACAGAAATCATGGTAACCAATCATTAAATAAACATTAAAAAGTAATTTACTTGAATATTCATAATACGTGACATTTGAAGCAAATAAAGTTTTTTTACGATATTCATATTTTTTGTAAAACGTTATTCTAAGTAATATACTTCCTTACGGTCTTGTGATATTAGAATTAATCGCTGTAAAAAGAGTAAAGTGTCTTAACTCACCACAATTGTTCTTATTTCGAATTACATTTTATAATTGCGTAATAGAATAACGGAATAATATAAAATGTAAATTACCTAACAAAAGTACAAACTTATTTTTATAAAAAGAAAAAATTTGTAGCTTAGTTTGTTCGTTAGCAAATTAAAGTTCGTCATGAATACCAACATTGAATATTTTTAACGCCTTTGATACAATAACTTCAATTTCATATCATCAGTTTTAACCTCCTATCTCGAATTTATGAATTAGAATTTTCAGACGAAAATTTTTACAATGTAAATTCGAATACTTGAAATCTATTAATCCAATTTTTAATTATTACAAACTATTTAATATAGAATATGCCTAAGTGCTTTACCTATCACCTTATATTTTAATTATTTATTTATTCGGAGAAAATTTAAAACTTGTTATTTATACATTGCTACTCATACTTTGTACACGTTTATATTTCAATAACTTTCTATGCATTTGCTTATTATTCAAGAATATTATCATAAATAGTATTATTATAAATAGTAATGTTTTAAAAGCATTTTTATAAGTTAACAATTTTTAGACAATGTTATATCTTTATTAATATTTATATTAAATAACGTTCACAGGGGGTGAGAAAGAGGTAGAGAGAGAGAGGGAGAGGGAATGAGAGATAAAGAGATACTTCGTGAAAAGATAATATTTAGGAGTATAAAAGAAAAATATAAGTAAACGTAAAAAATAATGAATTAAATTACATAAAATAATGTAAAATGATATTATATAATGTAATTTAACTTCTAAATAACGCATAAATTTGTAAATAACAATGTACAAATTGTTTTTGAATAAATAATAATAATCATATTTACATTTATGACATTTATATTTTTGTTACACCATTAAGACTTAAAAACAGAATTACATTTTTAAATGTTCTTTTTACTTGAAAAACAAGTTGAGTACGTTTACTATATGTATTTGGTATAAATCGAAATGTTTATGATGTATTGCTTTTCATGCATTAAATATTTAAAAGCCATTGTGACATTTAAAAAAATTTTTTACGTTGTAAATTAATATTTTAACATTGTACAAATATATTATTTTGTGCATTTAAAATTTTTGCCGATGCTTTATACGAACCTTAATCTTAAGATTCATTTGCTTTTAATAAAAAAAATTCATATTTGCGATCCGTTTCCATAAAATTAACAATACATTGTTGGGCATGACGTTTCGAATTGTACTGCATTGTAACGAGTCGTAATGCAACGTAAAGTAAAATAACTTTAATCAATGTTTTAGTATTAGATTTTTAAATTTATATTTTATAATCGATTTTACTTTATTTATTAATAAACTATTGATATTATATCGAAATCATTATGCGCGTTAATTAAGAAGTAAGTTTTCCTTTATTAATCAAGTTGTGATTTATGGAAAAATAACCTTATTATTCTATAGTTTTAAAGTACTTCATCGGTATTTTAAATTTAACGATAAATTGGTTGATAATAAACGTTATTAGCGAATGTTCGTAAGCCGTTTTGCTATTTCGAGATTGTAAATTAAAAGAGATTTCAGACATAAAAGTATAGAAAATAATTGGGCCAAACATAAAAAACGACTAAAAAAATCTCTCACTGTGATAAAATAATCATAAATTTGTCAAAAGTATTTGTTATTTAAAAAAGATAATAAGATAGGCAGGAATGGAAGCTGCAAGCGCGTGAAGCGTCATAAATGTTATCCGCGTACACGCGAGTCGAGAAACGCAGACACAACGTTGTGGACGATAGCTGCAGCTTCGAAAACGACTTGCCGCGCTCTCCCGTAGCGTCCGTTGCAAGTACAGTATGCACGAAAATTCGTGAAAGAGTTAGGTTAGGTATCAGACTTTGAAAAATCATAACTCCTTTCCCGAGGCGCGGATCGTAAAATGAAGCTCGGAAAGTCCTCCTAGAATTTCGCGATCTACAAGTTTGTTAGGGCGCGCCAGGCCCGATATCGCGTATTTAACGTCGGATTTTTCGAGGAGCGGCGCCGACTCCGCAAAACTTTCGGCGGCGACTGTACACGCGGCACATAGGCGAACCGCTGCCGACGAGACACGCGTACACTCATGGGCGTCGGTCGCTGCCGGCTTGCCGCCGCCACAAAACTCCGTTACAAAAGCGGATAACTCTGCGAGTACAAGGCGAATCGCCCAATTGCCCTCACCAACTCCGGCCAACTTTTTTTTCTCCGCATTTTTCCCATGATGCCCCGCGCATAATTTTGCATCTTAAGGCTTCTGTCGGCTGGCGAATCTAGTCGATTCGCGGCAGAACCGAGGATCCGACGTGTGCTCTCACCTTCCGTCTCTCTCGCGCTCGATCACACGATACACACTAACGTAGCTTTTTCCTTCGCTCGCACACAGCCGTACGTATCCACGCGTGGATGGATGCACGTAACGTTAGTTCCGTTAGTACGTAAGCACGAATCGGGCCCAGCCGAGTGGGAAATCATAGCTCATCCTCGTGGCTGCGAGGATGATACCCGAAAAGGATGCCGATCCTAGGGTCGCTTTTTTGTTTGGACGAGCCCGCGAGGAAGGGACGGACGGACATGACAGAACTGAGCTTCGTCTCGTTGGACGACGATAGCCGCGGCGAATGTCTTCTTACTCTTTACAGCGATGATACTGTAATTCGTCACTCATCGACAATCCACCGCATTAAAAGTGCGTGGAGTGACGCCAGCGCGTCGGTGTTCGTTGCGAACGACCGAGAGCAAGTACGGGATGTGTCTAAATTCAAGATCCAAACAATTGCAGCATCGTGGTATTTCCAGAGCAACGGAAACCCGTGCACGAGGACTGGAGGGGCAGGCTGACCGATCAGATGCGTTGCTCGTCAGCGGGTACAGTCCGGCGGTCCTTAACAGCGCGGCAAGGTCGACTCCTTGCGACTCTATTGCGAGTGCGCGAGCTCACCCAAGCTTTATTTCGGACTGTACGATTCGCGCCAGAAGCTGAATCCATTTCTTTGGGGCTTCAGGGGAACGGGAAGCCGAGCTGATGACGCGCGTGGGAGGAGGATGGTTTTCAGGACGACGACCACGAGTACGAGTTGGTGCCCAAGCTGGCTGTCTTACCGGTCCTCGAGTCCTCGGCTAGGACTTCTTAAGGCTATCGGTGTGCCGAACGGGGTCTTCTCGGCGGCTGTTTCGATCGTAAATTTACGAGTTCCCTCTCGTCTGTCAAACGAGGGACATACATCCGGCTCAGCAAAACTGTTTATTCCCAAAAAGTTGAGCCGTGAAACACGAACACACAGCTGAAACGCTTGAAAAATCGTTAGATTATTTTTAGGAATGATTGCCTCGGGCAACAATTAGGAGTCTACGAACGTCTTTGTTAGTAGAACGTAGTTGCTATAGTCGCACATTTGACTTACACTATTGACATGTTTTTGAATTCCGGATTTGCGAGCTGACCGCCATCTAGATGAGATATTTAAAAGATCGATGGTACCGTGGCACGTGCTGCCATTATAAATAAAATTTAATCGTATCTTGCAAAACGATGAGGACAATACACTCATTCATGTGGATTTCTACACATTTTTCGGAACTGCTGTAAAAATTACGATCATCGCGCGATAATACGCGAACATTTAAAATAATTATTGATTACATAATTACTATTATGCAAGAATTTGAAATTACATTGTCTGAAACATATTAAAATTTAGATAACATTCGTGTTCGAGAAACATTTAAGAAATATTATATCCCTCTTTGACGTCGGCACTTCCACGCCTTTCTATTATTTCCAAATGTCTTTTATAAATATGTCGATCTCGAAAAAATTAATCTTGATTTTGAGATTAAAAAAAATAAAATCTGACTCCCGACGAATAACGACGGAAATATAAATATATATTGCAGCAAGGCGAAGAAGGAGTCGCACATTTGTTGTTACGGGAGAAACTGTTTTTCCGCACAACGCGAATCAATATTGATTACGATTATTAATTATAAATAAAGTAATACATCCACTCGATACAAGTTATAAAGTGCAACCGCAATAAAGGCGCCACTGTGCATGGCATCCGCTCGATTGACCCACGCTCGGTAAAAGCGATATTTGCAATTTGCAACGCAGCCTCGCGACGTCGCGGGTCGTAGATTTCCGACGGTCGACGCACGACGCCTTGAACGAGATACGAGGACCGTGTGCAAGGTGGCGGGCAGCATCGCTTTCGAAAACCCTTTCAATGTTTTTTACGGTGGATGCAATACGTTACCAAACGCCGGCCGGTGGGACGGCGATAACGACGGTGACGCGCGAACTTATAATCCCAGCGTTATTATTGCTATTTCGTTGCACCCTGACCTCCTTTTACGTGCGCTCTCATGCGACATTACTAACCGCCTATGAAAACATCGACCCTAAATCGTCCGCAACGTACATGCACATGAACAAAATTGCCGCGGCGATTTTCCAGCGTCGAGTCCACGCTAAGATGTCGTGTGCGCTTGTCCCGTGACTCGCGTTCCGCACAAAAGAACAATGCTTGTCCGACATGTTTTCATGTTGCATTAATGCGGGTGGGAGCGGAACGAACCAGGCGTCTACGGCTGCTTTATTTAGCCATTTTTTTCTTAAGTGCGCGATGCGATTCTTGAAAGCCAGCCAACTGCATTATGTAGAGATAAGTATTTAAAAATAAAATTCCATTGTCGGGGCGCGCGCGCGCGCGCGGCTATTGAAATACATTCTACGTTCCTCCGATGTTCCCGATCAAAATTTTGGACGGTAAAGCAGCTGCGTATGGAAACGATTTGTAAATACTAGGATTATTCGTGGTAGAAACGTACGTAAAACTTTGGAGGAGCAAAAATTCAGCTTAAACAATTTAAAGAATGATCAGCAATCGATCAAAGAATGTCAAAAAAGATTAAAGGAGCCTCGTTTTGCTTGAGAGTTTAAATTAAATTCGAGGGTTATGATTGACGTTCGCAATTCTAGAATATCCAACAACTCGGGAATTTCGAATTCTAGATTCAATTCTAAGGTCTCGGTGAATATCTTGCGGTAAAATTTTGCCCATTTTTGAACCTGCGAGAGAGAGAGAGAGAGAGACATTGAAGTCTAAACGAATTCTCACTTCCTCGCGATGAATTTTATTTATTTTAAGAGTATTTACTCTTTGTTCTGCATCAGTACTTCGACACTTTCCTCAAAAAATTTAACAAAGGAAAAATTTTTTGAAAAGCCACTCGATTTTTTCACTCGACTGAAATGTAAACTGCTGCATCCATCCGGTAAAGTCTTTTACAAGTTATTGTAACAAGATGTTGGAACAAATACTGCAATTCAATAAAGATTATTGTTTTTGAGTTTGAGTAGTGCAGGTGAAAAAAAATAAGAAAAAACCAAAAATAAAAAATTTCATGGTATCGATATTGTCTTGCCTTGTATAACTTAACAAAATTACACCGAAATAGCAAGTTTTTTGTTCCAACCTAAACGCGTCGACTGAGGGTGTCTCGAGAAATTTTCTGCTCAAACATTCTTAACGTATACGCGAGCACGAGGATGGAACTGGGAACTGGTGAATGCGCGGAGAGTGGATAACGACGATAACGAGAGATGACCGGTCTATGATAATCTTTAGTGTGCCGACGTTCTTTCTTCGACGAGAATCATCGACTTTGATTGGACGATTGCATTTCACCTTCTAATGAGTAACACAATGAATAATTGACGTTTGAGAACATGTGCAACAGGAGGGTTGAATGCAGCTATAAAAGCGATAGAAAAACGATACAAAAGGATGAATTTGTAAACACTCGGAACGCGAATAAATAATTTGAAACCAAGTTTCGAATGCCATAATATATTTATTACGATATAAACTTAATTCAAATTCATCGATCGATTCCATTTCATTTGATCAGATGTAATTATTTTTATTATTTGGAAAAGTTTATTTTTAATTTAAGCCAAGTATTCCTGAAAATCAATTCAACAGTATGTTTATGACAGAATCGATAATACGTAATATGAAATCGACTCTTCTGAAATAATTACTGTGAAATAAGCTGCATTACCGAAGACAGAAGTTTCGTTTGTTCTTAAATATATAACTAATTATGTTATTAAATTATTATTATATGAATAATAAATTTTAACAAGCTTTTTAAAAAATCCCATTTATAATTATTTAACTCTCATCGCGTCGATTTTAATCTATATAAATTTTTAATACCTCGATAATTTTACAACTAAAATTTTAGTGCACATGTATATGCCGATGTGTTGCCGCAACTTAGCGCAAAATGTATCAGTGCTCTAATGATCGCTTCAAAGCCAATAATTTATAATAAATTACGAAACACGACACGGCGCTTTTGCACTCGCGTGTTCGAAGCGTCATTGTCAAAAATCCAATAAAAGCTTTATCAGCTTGAAGATATTGTATTGACGTTGTTTAAATTGTTACCGACTTTTTTAGCACAACGAATACAACGAAACCGGATTTTCCCCCAATTCGTACAATATAAATACGTGTTTTTCTATTTTATTTCCCGTTGCTATCCACTCAACGGAAAATTAGGAAAGCTTTTGTTGACAAGTTTTTCAATAGCTGAAACTGTTACACGAAACTCAATATCGATATAAAATAATACACCTGGATGTATTATTTTTATAGGTTATTCATAAAACCGCTTTCGTGATTTAATATTGTGGTTAAAACAAGATATACAAAATGGCGACTCCGAAAACATCGTTTTTCGATCATCAAATTTAAGATAGCGAAATCAATCTAGATAAAAAACACGTATCACATCTAAGAACGATGAAACTACTGTCATTTGATTGTTATTTAATAAGGAATTTCGTGAAATGGACTTAAATTTAATTGAATATGATAAACGCGCAGAACAAATCTTTTAATTTCTGCGTAACTTTCGAGGAATTCGGCAATTAAACCCAAAATATTTTTGGATAATTTGGAAAATGCCGGTAATATTGATTCGCAAACCGAGATACTTTGCAGATAAATTGCTTCGGAGCGACAGCTATTGTTCATGGCTTTTCGACTAAAATGAAACGCGAAACATTTTTGTTTTATACGACACAATTTGAAGAAAAATCCGAGGTTTAGTGTGAAAATTTTATAGAGAATTATTACTTCGGTACGGAATATTGTTTAGAGTATTGAGTTAAAATTGCAGTCTTAGTCGGGGAAAACTTCCCAAGTATGGCCTTTCCTTTATTAAAAAAAGTTTCATCGCATTCGTTTATAAATTTTCAATGCCTGTAACTCGATTTATGTTGCAATTTTTTGTACGTTACTCTACGCTCGTTTGTTGTACAATTAAACTTATTTAGCAGCATTTGTAAGCAGCCGCCCCAAAGGCGCGACATTGACACCCCCGCTTACGTAAAATAATTTAAGTCGTTCGCAATGTCCAAGACTTTCATAATCTGCATTATCTTATAAAATGTTCGCAATAACTTGTGCTACAGTATCTGTAATTTTTAACAGGCGCCATTGCTTTGGGCGATTGGCCCGATAATTGTATGGAACTTTCACCATTGTTTTTCTAGTTACTGTCTCTGCAAGGATTGAAAAGATCATCGGTGCTTGATTTCTATATTATAAGTATCTTCAAATATTACTTCTTGGTATTTAGGAACACATAAATTATTGGCGGGCTTACCTTTGCCAGACTTGAATCCGCGTCGATCAAAAATACCGGAGCTCATTTTTCTTTTAAATCATCGTAATATTATTTTTTCACAACTACCTGTCCATTAAAACTAATTAATTTCTCAAGAGGATCGCCAATTCTTTCTTCGATTTAAAGGCTTATTTTTTGCAGTTTTAAAGGGACATTCGTTCAATGTATTATGCATGTTTCGAACGTATCGATAACATTCCCCTAATGATAGTTTTATGACATTTTTCTGTTTCCTCTCTGCTCACCTTCAACAAAGTAGATATTTGCAAGACTTAATGCATTCAAATTTTTCAATAATACCAATCAATTTTTCGTTCACATGTTTTCCGATTATAACGCAATTATAGCAAAATTATGCCGCGAAGAGACAAAAAGCTACGTCTTCGTACTTTTTTCGTACAGATTTCACAAGCAGCTGATGTCGTGACTGAAACATTTTTATAATTTTACCCTAGACATGTATGTACAATAGATTGTTTCACGATCTATAATCATAAGATTTTTATATCATTTGAGTCAATCCCCAACAATGGCATATATAAAACGATATTGCGATTGATTTCACACGACTTATAAATAAATAAACAGTTAAATATTATTGATAAATTACCATCTTGTATCCTAAGCCTCGATTTCCAGTTCTCAAAGCTAAACGTCATGTATTATCTACAATTTTTACAAATAATAATATGGAAATGGTATTGTTGTTGGTCGATGGAACGAGAGAGATATATATATATACATTGTTGGAATAAACCAAACGTACATTCGCGCAATCACAGTTTACATTTGCGCGTCGCGTATCAATTGACGGTTGGTAGTAATTTTGCAGGATTCGCTCTTTTTCCTAAATTTACCAAAGATGCACATTGAGTTTCGCTATACATTTCTCGTGCCGCCCAAACGACTTTTCGCTTAATATTCGACGATCTGCTTCCTGCTCTTCTCTCTCACTCTCCCGGCGTGAGCTCGTATACCTTCGACCCGCTTTCCCACTTTCCTTGTCTTAAATTTTATTCCACTGCTTCTCTCCGCAACGTGTCTCGTCGTCGACTCTTCTTCCCGTCTCCGCTCGATCCACGCGTTTTTTCTTTCTCCGTCCATCGGCGTCCGTTCCCTCCCATCTCATTATCCATCTCGGATCTCATTAAAATTTCCATCTCGAATTTTCTTCTTTCTCATACGTGCATTCTTTCCCTTTTATGTTTTCTATAATACTACAAAAAGATGTTTGAATTGATCCGCATATTTAAATCTTTCCAAGTTACTTATCTATACTTGTTGCTGCTCCTCTATTTTTATTTTCTCCACTTCGTCCGATATCGCGCAGGTATATTTCTAGGTTAAGGCTCGATTTTCAGAATTTCTTCTGTATCACTTTTTCACCCCAAAATCTCTGCATCACTTTAAAGCACAATTTCTACCAAAGCATAAAAAAATTTCATTTTAATTCTGAAATCTTCCGTAAACAGTCTTTCTACGATGCTCCGCACTTTTGCTAACGCCACATTTATTCTTTTAGTAATTAATTTTGTGTGCAAAGTAACCTTATATCATCTTCTTTGAATTTATACCGGAAATAAGTAAACTGATCGACTATTTCCGCTTCTTTTTCCTTCCATAAAAATTCTACTTTACTTCCTGGCCGCTGCTTTTCTAAACTTCATCGCTTTGGCTTTTTTCGCGTTCAATTCTTCTCTTCTCTCCAAGTAATCTCTAAATATCCTTAACATTGCTTTTAATTCAGTCATTCTTGCTATATAGCTACTATATAGTCTACGCAAGCTGAAAACTTACTCTTACCCTGCCTATTTTTATCCCTCAGCTTCTTGACCTTATTTACTCTTTTACCAAATCTGCCATCCCTGTATGGAAAAGAGTTGAGTTCATAAGACAACCTCTGTATCTAGTTGCGAGCTTTATATTTGATTTGTGTCCGTCTTTCTCCTCCTTATCTTCTGCCTCTCCCCGCTTCGTATTCCCGAAATGGTATCGTTGTAAACAAATAAAAAAAAGTCAGTCAAAAACGTTTATTTACTTCGATTCTATAATTCGCTCCAGATAATGTCTTCGGTTTCTCCGAAGACGTATTAACATTTTCAGATCTGTTTCAAATTGAAAGCGAACAAATCTCTTTTTGCCTCGTTTTTCAAATTATCTGTAACCTATTACTCGCGATTGTTCGCATAAAATTTCTTCGCTCATTAACAAAAAGTTTAAGTGTAAAACGAAGAGAAAGGAAAGAACGTTGCGTTCAGAAAAGTGTTTTTTTTTTTTTATAACTTACAGAAAGATCGAGCCGAACGGCTCTATTACGAATACGAAGCAAGAAACAATCGCGAACGCCTGCGAAAAGTTGGCCTAAAATCGATATTAGAAAAATATTTTTTATTCCGCTGTGGCCAGTAAACGCAATGTGCGCAGCGTTTAAAAGATGTTGGCAGAAGTTGTCGAGCGCTGCTCTTTGGCTCGATAATTCGCTGCGAAATTAAAAATCGACATTGATCGCGCATAGTTCATCGGATCACCGCCAGGACTGCGGTGACAAATTCATTTTCTTTCGATCGCAAGTGAAAATTAATAGTCGCCAATAACGACGCGCGAAATTGCTACGAAACGCAAACGGTAACGAAATGTTTTAATAAAAATTGGACTTAGAAAGGGTGTCGGTGGATAGGACGGTGGGGATGCATAAGGCGATTTCCATTCGGAGCTTCTAAAACGATTAGTAATTAATTGAATTTTCGTCGAATGCGCTAAAATTGAAATGTTTAACAAAGACAAGGCCTATGTGTACGTAAGAACGAAGTATTATCAAAAAGGGTCTTGTGGTCGCAGCTCGCGTGCATTGTTAATTCGCGCGAGCGCACGCACACGCGTGCGCACAGACCGAAGTGGAGCGACGGAGTGGGAGGGGGTGGCGGCGATGTAACATTCGTCGGCTGAATCGAGTCGTGTCTTTCTGACGTCGTATTTGCAGCGCGTCGTCAGTTTCAGTCGTGTATTCAGTTCTTCATCGCGTGTATGTGTCAAAATCAATATTTGGCGTCACTGGGTTATGATAACGTCGCACCAACTGTCGTCCTATGTCACGGGTGTGCCGTCTCTCTCTCTCTCTCTCGATCCATTTCTGCGTAGTTTGTTTCAGTGCACCCACACTGGCGCGCTCTACCTGTGCCTGTGTTTGATTTCGCAGAATAATGCCCATCAGAGCCGCGCGTTCGTCCTTTTTACGATCCTTCTTTTAGCTGCGCGCGCGCGCGCGCACTCGCTCCGAATGCGGGGGCGAAAGCGACGGTAGGGCCGTAAACTTAAGTTGATTGCATCCCATTGGTAAGGTGCAGCTCCTGAAAACGCAAGATTTCGCAAACGTCTTCGGCGAAACGATTAATCCGCCAATTTATTCGCGAAACAACGTCGCTTGGCAGCTGGAAAATCTCCTCTTTTAGTTTGATTTATAACTGCATTTACAATTATTAGCTGCGCATAATCATCCCGTATCGATCACTTTCTTTTTTCGCTTTCGCAAATGCTCCTATAGGTGATTCGGAAAAATGTAGTTCATTGCCTCTCTTTCTCTCCCCCCCCTCAATCTTCTGAAAGCACGAGAACGTATTTGTGTTTTATAGGCACCTCAAAGGCTACACAAGCCCCATACGTGTGCAGTTTTAGCTCGTTTGATTGAAAAGATACGTAATGTCGAGGTTCGTTGCACAACAGGACGGACTGAATCTGTGTTAGTAAATATTTTTAATTAAGAAATTACCCTGGTTTATGTAAAATTCGAATTCGCCGTAGCTACATGCACGCTATTTCAAGCGTGACGATTTACGTATAATTACAATTAAGCATTTTTGTCAATTATCAAATAAGCAATACGGTGAATTTGAATTTTTAACTTGACTGATAAATTATAATTTTGAATTACAGTCGGTTTTTTAGTCTTATCTTTACCAATACGTTAGAAAACATCGCCAGCGCTTGTAATTCAACGCTGTTAACTTTCCTCGATAATTTTGATTAAAATTTGCTGTTTAATCTTAGGATCTGGTTAATGAAAGCGCGACCATTGTTATATCTAGTTTTCGAACCAACTGCACTAAAATCAAAAGTTTTAAGATAAAATTATTTATTTAATGAGATTTTGTTCATTCGATTTGACTTAAAAATTTTCTATAAAATCAATGCATATTAATTTACATTTCATTGAAATTTACAAGTGAAAAGTAGACGTATGTGCTACAGTAATTCGAAACAATAGTTATTTTTATACGCGAAAATGCATTAAAATATCATCATTCTTTTAAAGGTTACATCAAAACTAATAAATAAGAAAAAGCCACGAAAAGATGATAATGAGAACGCGTAATACGAACTGCGTTGTTAATTAATTTCTAAAACGTTATATTTTTCAGCCGCAGAAAATCGGCTGAAAGCTAATTTTAAAAGATGTTTGGAAAATTTTTTTATAATTAACGCACAGCTGAAAAGCAACGCTTTCGCGAGAACATTTTCCAACGTATGAAATCGATCTGCGTCGAAACGAGTTATTTAAAAATTCAAATACCATTAGAGACTTACCTTGAATTTGTAAATTCGTCGAATTCAGGGAGATGCGGGTGCGCGCGTGTGCGCATGCACGCAAATTCTCCGAATTCTAGCTCTTTGGCTCCGTCCATTTGCTTCGTTCATCCGCGAAGAATTCGTCAGAAATTTTGAAAATACTGTAGCCTCGTAATAAAATTTTTGTCTTCGCACAGATAGCATCGGCGTAGTATGGAAAAATGAAAAAGGGGGGGATCAATAATTTGCAGCAACGAAGCTTGCGATAATTAAGTTTTTGACGAAGCAAATAGATCGATCCTAATGGCCCAGTTATCAATGCGCATAAATTACTATTCATTCGAATAATTATAATAATTGTGATTAAAAAGTTTATTAGAGTTGCTCGAATTATTATCCGCGGGAGCGATAAATTGCTTAAAAAAGAAAGGGGAAAGAAAAAATATGGTACAAAAGATTAAAAAGGATCATTTTTTTCCCGCGTCTTTGAACTTTCAAGCTCCCCCGCGCTCCTCCCCGGCGAGCCCTAAACTTTTTATATTTTCATCTTTGTTTTTTCTTTGCGCTCGTAGCTCGCAAGCGCCGCGGCAATCCAGCGGCGTTTCTCAAGATAAACACGTTCGGCACTGCAACGGTTTACGAGATTTACAGCTTTTATTATTTTTCGTCGGTTAACGAAACGCTCACGCTCTGCTTCGTTTATTCGTTATTTACCTTCGGCGATCGAACGAAGCTAAAGGAGCTTTCCTCCTCGTCCTCGACTCGCGCCGACGACGACTTTTCTCCTCCTCGTCTTTTGTGCCGTGCAATTCTCCTCGAAACACTCGAGCTTTCTCAAAGTGCCGTCCATTGAGAGGAAAAGTTGGTCATGCGAGCGAAACTGCTCGAATTGCTTATAGTGCGCTTATACTCCTCTTGCGTAAAGGTAAACCTCGTAAACGCGGTTAAGCGAGTTTTCGTCTCTGCTCCGCCACTTCCGACCGAATTCGCGTGCATTATTTACGAATATTCGGAAACACAGCCGACGCGCAACCTAACCTACAACTGGGCTCTTTTCCTTTCTCGCTCCTGGCATCGCTGCAACCTCGCGTTAGCTGCTTTCGCTCTTCTTATTTAACAATCAGCTGCGAACTGTCTCTTCTTCTCTTTCGGTTAAAAGCTCGCCCCATTGCCAACGAGCAACGCGCAGCTGCGCTCAAAAACGCTTTCGAATCTGTTCGCGCGATTTAATTCTTATCGTTATTAGCAGAGCGAGCGAATCGCGTCGATCGGTTGCTTCTTCGATCGATTTTCACCTCGGGGACGTGTTTCATCGGAAACGCTCTCCTTTTCCATTGATGAAAATAACAAAAAATTGCTAATCTATACGATGGCATTGGGTTAATTAGCTCCGCCTTAAAAGCGCCGAGCCCCTAAAGGCTGCGTTTTTATCTACTCGCGCTTCTCATCGCGCATCTTTTTTATTTAATTACTCAGCATTATGTTTACGTCTCAGAGGCTCGCAGGCTATCGACTGGCGCAGACCCTCGCTCGCTTATGCGAAACACATAGTTTGGATCGATGACAGCGTTCGCTCGCTCAACGTCCCGCGCTGCGGATAAACTTCTTTTTCGCCGCATTTTCCATCGGCTGTTTGCCATATGCTATTTGCTATTTGATATTTCCTATTTGCACTCTCCGTACAAAGTTCTAATCTCTCGGCATGAATATTAACAAAATTTCAGCGCGTCGGAGCCGGAATGGAGCGCGTGACGTTTGTCGCGAGTCATATTGACCTACATGTGGCCGTCGCCTCTGCGCGGGAAATTTATTCGATGGATTCGAAAAAGGAAAGGAAAAAAATTGAACGTGTGTAAATACACAGGGGCTTCATCGATTACTGAATAAACTTTGCGTGTCATCCAGAAACTCGCAACGTTTCAGCACACAACTTTGAGGCTTGCTTTTTATCAATGCGAGCGAACTTACTTGCTTGACGGCGCAGCGCATTTTGTGCATTTTCCCAGAACCTAATTAATGGCGCTCGATTATTCTTAAGCTTAATTACTGCTCAACTACTATAAATCGCGCGCTGGCCTTTGCTCGACGACAGATTCCCAATTACGCGCAATATTGCCGAATTTATTTTTACAGCTCTCAGTGGCGAATGCGGTAATTGCCAAGTATTCGATCGATACGTGCATTAAATTACAAATCTATTGACCCCTTTAATAATTTTGACAAATTAGACGCATTTCGCGAATTATTATTTATTAGGCGCAAATAATAATTGCGCCCAACGACAAAGTCAAATAGATTTCATCTCAAGCGCCGCACGATCTATTATCGTAATAACGATTCGATGCAATTTTATAATTTAAAGATTAATTAATCGAGACACGTATGCGTCGGTGATAAATAGCATTTTGAGCTCTGATTAATGCGCGCAAACTTGTCAACTTGTTGATTTTTCAAATGGCAATGCTTGAAAAATACGTATTAAATGATAATCTGCGCGCGCGCGCGCGCGACTACAAGTGCCATAAGTTTTTTAAAATTTGTTTCCCAAGTTGATACGACCTTTTTATTGCAGAAACTATTGAAAACAGTTTAAAGAAAAGATAAACCGACGAGCTTCTAATTACCCTTTCTTTAAAATATTTAAAATTTGAACTTTTCGAGTTTTACATAACGGAATAATAACGCCGAGGAAAAAAAGTAACAAGAGCGGGCAGGTTTGTCTTAAAAATTGCAGAGTTAAAACAGGAAGTAGCGCGTCGATAACTGAAATTTGCAGTCCAACAGTCCAATAATTACGCCTCGCATAATTATAATTATGTAACTGGTGAAAAAAGTGAAAAAACCAGCGAATCGAATAAATAAGGGAAAAATAAATGCCAAGTACACTCGAAGACTAAATAAAGTGTTGAAAACATAAAAGAAAACTCATTAATTCAAGCCTTGGGAGAAGGAGAGCAGAGGCGTCGCTTGAATTTTACGTCACACGCGTCTCCCTCTCGTGTCTATTTTCCGGCCTGTCAATGCTCGCCCATTCTCTTTCCTTTCTCATTATTTCCCTCTCCAGCCTCTTATTTTCTCATTGTCTGCTCCTTTTTTCCATCCGCAGCTTCAATTTCTTCCCCGCGCTTTTCCTCCTCGTTTTTCCTCCTTTCATTCCGTCGTAAATAAAGGAATAGTTATGACAACGAAAACTTAACTTCTCATTGTAACAGTGACGGCGCGCCGCGGCACTACATCGACTTCATTTTTAATCCCATTACTACGAGATAAGCTGTCAATTTCAGTTCGTTATTGGACAAGTTTATTCTCTTAATCTTCGGCGAGATAACGAGGGAATTATTAGTTTAATTGGCGAAAGGCTGGAGGAGTCACTAGTCGCAACATTTTTCGTTCGCGAAAAGCTCGCACTTGTGCGACTGCGCCGTTGGAATTTGCTCGCGATTACTCGGCTAAGGCTTCGAAATCTTTGATTCGCTATTACCGCAGCCCGAGCCAACGAGTCTATCGATGCGCCTTTGAATTATTATTGTTATTATGTGTTTAGTGAACAATAATCGCATTGCTATTGTAAATTACACGCCAACTTTCTACACTTGTACGTTAATCTTTCTCATACGTATACATTTGAGTCTTTCTTTAATATTAACTTACACATTACGTATATAAAATTCTGTAATTATACTCTTACTATTTTAACAATTGCTCTTAATGCTAACATTAGGCAACAATTTTTGACATTAAATATATATTTATCCTTAATATTACCCAAATTACACTTTGGTTTTATTTAATTCTTCTTTTATTTTTTCATATTCGTATTGTTCATGTCTATTATATTTGCACTACTTGTTGACTATAATAATCAATTTTCTGCTCTCTTTTCCTCTCTCTCTCTCTCTCTCTCTCTCGCTCTGCGCCAATGTATTTTATCAAGCAGACTAATATTCTTTTTGCTCCCTTTCATGCAGTTTTCCCAATTGCTTCTCTTTATTTCAATTTCTCTACTTTCTTCTAATATGTGTTTTATTGATTCCATCTTTTCTTTACAAAGTTTACATAGTTTCTCCTCTTCCGACATCCAGTGTTTGTGTTAGTTTTACCCTCGTTTCCCATTCTGGGTCTTGCTACAATTTTCATGCCAATGCCTCTTTCTTTTTCTACTTTTTTTTGGGAAATACATTGGTTGTCTTTTATACTTTCTTAAATTATGCACTTAAATTCATCGGTATATTTTGACTTTTCGATATGATTAGTCCACAATTGCATCTGTTCTCCTACTTTTACATCTGCTACCTCATCCATACGTATCCACGGTTTCAAATTTCTCCTTCCACATACTTCCAAAATCATCCTAAAGCTTTCCAGAAAAACATTTTGTCTTTCAATCTATGTTTTATGTTTTCTAGCAATCTTCCTTTATCTATCCTTACTTTTACGCATTCTTTGATTTTTATCGTCCCTCACTGTTAATAATTTTATTCTCAAAACTAATTGCTCTGTTGGCTGCTTTTATTTTAAGCCTACTCCTGGTAGTTTCTAGTATTATAAAACTGGCTGGAGTATTTCTATCTGACCCTAAGCTCCGTTAAAAAATTTTTTGTTGCACCCGTTCTCTATCTTCGCTCCCTTTCCAACCCCAAATTTCTGCCCCATACAGTAATATAATTTCATCTTCGTTTTAAGATTTTCTTTGAAAACATTCTCGGATATATTCCACACTTTCCTCATTAGTATCCTAAAACTTCGCTTAACTTAAAAGTTTCCTACGTATCTCCTCGCCATTTTTTAAAAATAAATTTATATGCTAAATAAGTAAACTGTTCAACTATTTGGATTTTATTATTGTTCAGTGAAAATTATTCAATGTTTTTCTTACCGCCTTTAGCTTTTTCAAAAATGAATATATTAGTTTTCTTGACCTTCACAGTTAAGCCGTTTGGCCCTTTTAAGTAATCTCTAATTACTCTTATCGTCTCTTTCGATTCTTGTTTATTCTTTGCCAACAAAACAGCGTGATCAGCGATCGATCTTATCTTTCTCGATTTTTATACCTGAACTACCGGCCTTTTCGAGTTCCTCTTCCGAATTCGACACTCCTTTATTAAATAAGGTTGGAGTGCGTTTGAATAACGAAGAGGGGGTGGTTCGGGGGTGGGACTGGGGTAAACTCGCGCAGGTGCTGCCGCTGTACACTCGGTCTGCTTGTCCGCTCGCGTAACATCCTCTTTTTGTTTCTCAAGGCGCTGAAGTGTCTCTGCGACTGTCAGCGACGCACAACGTTTTTACGTTTTTCGCAGACGAGCAGCTGACCACTAATGCGCAACGAATCACGCGAAATTACAACGCATATTGTATCGGCTGTAAGTGACTTTTTTAAGTCCTCGACGAATGATTTCGTAACTGTTTCCACTCAACTCGGCGCTCACTTTGCTACGCTTTAAAGATCCAGAACTGGCGATATTTTATTTACTCGGTTCTGCAAAAGTTGCTTACAACGCAATAGGAATAGGGTAACGTGATCACATAACCGTTTATCCGAAACCGCGAAATATTTCAGTATCGCGTTCGGGCCTCAACGAACCTTAGTTTGGACGAAGCATTGCAGAAAAAGCGCCGCTCCAGAGACGCTCAAAGGATTATGGCTAAAAAATTCGATCGTCAGCGAAACCAAGCAGTTTTTTCAACCAAGAGAGCTTTTGCTCGGTTCGTAAGGACTCCATTATTCCAAGTTGGGAGTTTTTGGCAACTCCCAAGATCGATAAGACTTAGTCAAATATTTACTAAAACGCGGCGTTGCGAAAGGCAAACGAAGCTCATCTTGAAATTGACGCGAACCCAGTGGAAAAATTCGCCCCGACAAACATCGAATGGATTTACACGAAGCGATTCGTTCAGTTTTGCAGGTTGTGCCAATATTGTTGTTCTCGCGACACAAGCTGCCGCTCGAATTCGTGCTAAAAAGGAGCGTCTGCTGTTGCGGAAATGTTGATAATTCCAGAGGACACGGCGGCACATAAGTCGAGCGCGAGCTCCTTCCACTCGTGGCAGCTTCTGCCGTTGGGCTCTGCGTCTCCCGTCGTCGTCCCGAGTCGATCCGCTGACACGCGCGTGCGTGTCAAGCGCGCGTGTTGCCGGCCGAACTCAGCCCCTCGACGTCTGGAAAGAGACTCGAGCCACGTAGCCGGGGATCCCGAATGGCTGGTCGACGCACGTGCGTAGAATGCGTAGACGCGACGGCGAACGCGGAGATGCACCGCGCAAATAGTTACGATGCAGCCGAGCCTCGCCTCGACTCGCGACAATCGCAGCCGCGGCTCCGACTGCAAGAGGTTGGCGGTTGCACTCGGACTTTGGCCCGATAACGTTTGATAACGGTTATCGGTGTTGTCACCGCGTCAAGGACCTTACGCACGCGGAGGCGCATGCGTAGCCGATCTAGAGCCGGCCTATTATCAGATTGAGATTAGCGAGCTACGAGACGCAGCTCTACGCAGTTGGCAATTCACTTTTGTTCGAAATCGACAATCCTTTGCAAATAGATTTTCCGCAAAGCCACTCGGTTTCATAAATTTTATCGCGCAAAGTTTAGCTGGATAAAGTCGTTTTTTGGATTTTTCATTCGAAGATTGTTCGCGTCTGCACAACAGCCCAGTCGATAAGATTGTAGGGCGTTGTAAAGGGACGATAAAAGGAAAGGGAAGGCTGTCCGAAGAATAAAAATTTTATTTTGTTCATACGCAGCTAGTGCGTCGCGAGCAAAGCTGCTAGACTCCTCCTCCACGACTCCTTTGGAGCAGTTCGCCGGATCCCGCCTTCGACTACAGACCCCCTCCTCCCTCAGCGCGAAACCCCATCGCTATTTGGCAAGTGGACACATTTATTCGGCAATATTTTGATCACTAATCGAAGTACTTTTTTCGGTGACATTCCCGAATTTCGATAGATTGTTGTCTTCGTAATTTTTGAGCAAACTGTAGCACTTGGAGCGCTTAAGCTGGTGGTTACCGAGAAACGTCGAATAGCCTTAAACGTAGATTAGCGCCTGTCGTTTGTTTATTCCTCTTAAATGTAAGCGTGTGTATTTTTATCGAAGACTGAATCAGTGGTGGTTGGTTTTCTACAAGATCCTTGTATTTCTCGCGAGCCATCAGAACTCGTAAAACATCCATCGAATGGATCCGCGCGATTCTTACTACGATACTTCGTCATCAGCTTTGGGCAACTCGCTAACAAAAAATTTCTTTCGGTGCAATAGAAAAATAACGACAAAAATAGTCCGGCTTTGTTCGGTAAGAATGAAATAATATCTGAAAATGTTGGTCAAGTCTAGGCGGCTTTCCAATTCGTCCAAAAGCTGTGATAAAACGTATCGTAAAGTCGAGGAAGACTTTAATAATAGCGCTAACTATCGCGTAAATTGAAAGCCGTCCGGTGAAAAAATCATCAATAACGAGTCACGCGAAATTCATTCGATGCGACCTAAAATAGCCGAAATATCGGGCTGAATCTAACAGGTGCCCCGGAGCGCGACGACCAAAAATCGCATCGCGCAAAAAGTCTAGAGTTAAAGCCGAAATCGCAACCAGCGAATCTCACGAGTAAATAAAAGAGGTGCAGAAGCTCGTTGGATCGCACCATGGCGCACACGTGCTCAAAAGCAAATCACGGGGCACAATTCGGGAAACTGCAGTCGTCCCCTCCCCCCCGACGCCGCCGACGAACGAGGGTTAATTTAACGTGACGGGCTCCCTCTGAACGTGAGCGCCGACACCAACACCGGCAACACACACGTTTTTCATTTTTGCCCCGAGTTTCGCACCCAGGGCCGCGAGCACAAGAGGGCAGAAAGGCAAAACGAGCAAAATAGGCGAAAGAGACAAAAGGTTATATTCTCGCGCAAGGGAAAACCAGGATTCTTACTTTAATTCCGAGCCGAGCGCGCCTTGCACGTGTGTACGTGTGTCTGCTTACTTATTAGCGACGACGGTCCCGAATAAAATAAATATCAAATAAAACGCAAATAATTCGCTTAGTCCGGGAGCTTTGATTAATGCGCTTGTTTCGCGGATTCCGGCGCTTCGATGCTCGCGCCCAACAACCGGGACAGATAAATATTCTGTTTTTACTTTGCGTTCGCTCGCTCTTTAAGGGAAAAAGTTGTTGAGAAACGTTAATGGCTCCACTCCCTGCTATAATACGATAATGGTACTTGTAAATATAATTCTTACGTAACTCACTGCAATACGTTCCGCGATGTAGCGCGAATTTTTCCCCAAGAGTTTTCGAGAAAAGCATAAAGTTTCAGGTCGTTATTTAAAAAAAGTGGATTGCGCAACCTGCCGAGTTAAAAAATACGCGATTTAATCAGATGCTCGTCGGTAATGATTGCGTTGCCTAATTTTTCCCGTGAATTATTTCACAGCTCTGCAGTGGATTGCTTTTACGATATTGGCTTTTGCATTTGCAAATATTAAACGTATTTTTATATAATTCCCACGACGAAACGAGAGCGACTCTTGTATTCGTTAACACGCATACTTGAAAATAAAATTATCTTTCGAGCGAGCGTGCGCGTGTCGTGCACGCCAACCCTAATATTCCTAATTTATTAGTTTACCGATGCGTCGTTGTGCGTATCCAGTTTGTAGTTAACATTTGCGCGCTGCACAACGTTATTTTCGAATATTACCTCCACACTCGCGATCGGGATTAAATGAGAGTTGGGACGAGCTCGTGAATGCGCTGCGCCCCTGTAAAACACGCTGTAATTGATAAAAGACAAATCTTGCAGCATCGGACTAACCTCAACGCACGACCGAATAAATTCTACGATCGTTGGAATAAAAAGATCTAGGAAAAGTCTGGCAATAGAGGAGAACGAGAGGAAGAAGGGCGGATGGCGGGAGGACAGGCGTGATCCTAGAGTTAAAGTAGACGACGGCGTATCCACGATGTTTCTATCGCTCCGTCTCCCCGTTGCAACAGATGCCTGTTGCTACCCGAGCGAAAGCTCCCGCGAACCGACACACGCCTGCCTTTCCCCTTCCCCGTGCCCCGAATTCATCCCCAGTCCTTGCTTTTATCGGCGCCAACTCCTCGCTCCATCGATATATCGATATCTCTCCGATATTTCCCGGCCGCTCTCGTTCGACTTTTCGTTTTTTCGCCAGCAGCACGGGCGCAGAGGTTCCTCAAGTGGCAGTACACCTTATTACTGTCCGGCGGCATTCCGAAACGGCCTTTATTACTTTTTACGGTTTGCAAACGTTAAAATATCTCTCGCCGCGGACTTCCGAATAAATTTATATTCATTTTTATTTTCTTCCTAACCTGAAAATGCCTTTCCGATACTCCGCCTCTGCACCTTTGTTAACTCGAATTTACGATTTCTGAAATATTAAAAAAATCGATTCACAATTATAGCGTCTAGGCGCCCGGCTGCTAATGCTATGCGCACTTGTAATTGAAAAATTGAGAATTATTAACGGTTTCAGTTTCCGTTACGGTTTCCGTTTCGGTTTCCGTTTCCCTGCAAATTCAACATAGTAAACGGGGAAAAGAGTTTCGTTATTCGATACGTAACTATTATTACTTTTGCCGTTCTTGCGGATCCACCAAGAGCCGGGCTTCCCTTTGCTTCAAACCACTTTTATCAGTACGATAAAGCAAGCGTTTAATATAGACACGACGCGGCACTGAGCCTCTTTTGCCTCTTTTCCATCTTTTCCTCCGAATCGATGCGTTTCTCGTTGATAATTTTCCACACATTTATCGATTCTAGAGTTCGCTCGCGAGACTTTAGGAAGTTAATGCGACTACGACGACGACGACGACGACGACGACAACCGGTTTTGGGGCTAAACTCTTTTCGAGTTGCGAAGAAATAACCATCTCGTTAACATTATCTTGATTTAACGTACGTTTCATAATGCATAATCAACGAAAAATATCATTCGATGAGCGGAGCTGCGCCAATTAGAAATTTCAAATTTACGTAAAGCGATAAAAAAAGTTTTGCGTTTGTGTCGGTCTTCGGTAGCTCGAATAATAATATTGGGAAAAACGCGCTTTATTATTAACGTACTCTAGAATAAACCGTTATTCGTCAATTTATTATTAAAAAAACTGTTCTAAAGAAGGCTCAACCTTTCGAGAGATTTATCGAGAAAAAGCTCTAGCCTCTGCAATTCGTGCTACTTCCAAATTGGCAAATCAATAATACGTCACATTGAAAATTCACAATCACGCCTGGAAAAACTTTTTCGGTTAACCGAAAACCAATAAAAATAGTACAGTAATCGTCGTTCCTTTCAAATATTGTAAAACAGAAAGCAGAAGCTGCTCTCGAGGAACGATGCGTATCCCCCGAACAGAAGTAAACAAACTTAAACTCGAGAACTGGTGAAATGACCTCTGGATCGCCCTTGGCTGCAGCTCGCGCCCTCTCTCTCTCTCTCTCTCTCGTTCGTTCGATTCCCTTTCACGACTATAAACCATCCTCTTTATTTTCTTACTCCATTAGGATATTTCACGTCTGTCCTTTTCCAAGCGATCGTCGTCGCATCGAGAATTATTTACGAACTTTCCTCGGAACTGCTAATCGCGCGACAGGATTCATAGGAAAGTGTGCGGCGGCGGCGGCGGCGGCGGCGGCGGCCGAGAGAAAAACTGCCGTTGTTGTTTATTTGCGATAGGAGCTGCCCGTTTCTTGATTCGCGAATAATTTAAAATCGGAAAATAATCAGCTAATCGAACATATTGCAGGTACGTAGCTCGAGAGTAAACTGACAACCCGATTAATTTCCGTTAACAAATTTCACCATTTCTGTTGCTAGCGACGTTGAAGTTCGATTATTTTTCGCGAATATTTTAATCGCCGTCGCCGAGGAATTCGAATCTAATATTCGAGAACGGCGTCGTGGCAAATTTTTATTTCGAGGACAAAAAAAGCGCAAACGAGGACTTATTCGATATTCGGTCTTTTCCTAGACTATTCTCTTTCGGCTCTTATCGGCACTCGAGATTTTTCATTTCGCATGTTTTCGGGTTCAAATATCGCAATCTCTCATCCACCTTTCCACAATCTTGTGGAGCGTGGGAAGTGTAGTAATTGCGACGTATAATTTCCACGTACATCGTACCGACAAATACGTCGAGTTTCCAATTCTGCCGAATCCGCCAATTACGGCGAAAAATGCTGTTTTCCTTTGACTGCATATAGATTTCTGATTAAAGACTCGCGCTATAATAATTGCGAGGGAAAAAACGTAGCTGCGAGATTGCGAGGCTACGCGGACTGAAGGCTGAAGGCTGAACGTGAAGCCACGCTAAAGTAGAGCGTAGCTCCACACTGAAATCGTTTTGGTATCGGGTCGCTAATTTCGCGTCGTCAAGGCGACGTCGCGACGTCGCGTTGCGAGAGCTGCGTTTCGAAGGCGTCGATGATGTGACGCGAAGCTTCTGCTCCCTCCCACTCCCGCCTCTGTCCTTTTCTTTATGCTCGCTCCAAACTGTGTTTACGCTTCCGATTTTCCTTTTTATTTTTCGGATAAAGGCTTTAGACATTGTGCTGCCCTCGAAAAGCGTCTCAGCGGAGGGATGATTATTTACATTTACCTGGAGTTGAGACCCCCCCCCTCCCGCCCTCCCTCCCTCCCTCCCTCCCTCGATGAAAATGAACGGATTAAACGTTTAACAAACAAACGACAAAAACTGCGGTCGTTGCTGAGACTTTACTTGGAAAACGATAGAGTTTCCGTGTTTCAAATATTACCCTCAGCTCCAGATTTCTCAATTTTTTAGGAAGCACGATTTTGTTCGCGAAAAGTATCGAAGCTACAAAGCACAGGGAGGATTTCACTCGTTCATCGAGGAAATGCCTGTAAATTAATTTAAATAAAACGTCTTTGATTTGAAATTGTGCCTTTCTAAACTGAACTTATAACCGAATTCCCTCCACTTATATTTTTTTACTTTTCCTCCCAGACCTTAAATTAACGAACGACATCAGTTTTCTTCTTACGAGTAATATTTCATTAAAATATACGCCATCGTCGAGAGAATAAAAAAGTCGCTGCGCAAAAAAGACCGAGCAGAGCTTAACTTACTATCGTTAAATAATCTTGTTCAGACATTTTTTTATTTCATTTTTACGAAATTAGAATTTCATTTCTCTCGTTGCTCGGCATTGTTCAGCTACCTTAATAATAAGTTTCCTCAGCCCAAATTCAACTTCAACAAGCTCGTTTACGTTTCTCTATATTTCGCGAGGCAGCCTCGGTTGAAAATAGGAAAGATGGCAGCGTTTAAGAGACGATAAATTGTTTTAAAATTGTTTTCGCGTAAACGGGGATTAACGAGAAGAGTGCGTATGCGCACTGCGCAATTGTATTTTTACGTATAATTAGTGGGGATATTCGTCTAGGAACGAATCGTTTACCAAAGCCTTACGTTAAAGTCTCGATCGATATTGCTTTTGCGCGTCACTGATAATATTTTACAGTAATAAATCGACGACGGGTTTTCGATCCGCGTAATTACAGAGTTTGTCTAAAAATACGATTTTTACACGGTGACGAGGTTAACGAGTGACCGAAGCAGACGTTTTCGTTATTTAATAAATTAAATAAATTAAATTAAATTATATAGTCGGCAGATTAGATGAGCTTCTTTTTGAACAAAAATCATTGTTCCAAAAAGTTGGAAAGGGCAGAGGACTTGGTTAAGGAAACGGTAAAACCAATGGACATCGCTAACAATAAATAATACATTCGACTCGAAGGTGGACTGCGAACTTGGCCATCAATAATCTCGGTTCGCGTTCTCGAAGAACATAATTCAGACCGAGACTGATATCGCGCCGAACACATCGCGCGCAAAGACATTTAAAGTTTAGGAAAAAGGAAATGGGACTTTTGTCATGTCGAGGAAAAAAGGAGCTACTCAATGTAAATTAGACCGATTACATCTGCTTCCTAACACGTATTTTCCAATGGAGAATAAAATTGGTTCGACATCGCAATTGCAATGCGGGGTTAGTGAAGTGTCATTGAGATTCAGAATCGAGAGGAGAAGAAAAAAGATCATTATAGGGAGCCTCGGTAGAAGATGGTGATCGGGAGCCTCGGCGCCTCCTCGGAAAGCCAGGAGGAGTTCGTTTAGCGGGAGGTGTCCGTCGGCCCAGGGCCAGAGCCAGAGCCCGGAAAAGTCTCGGAAAAGCCGAGGCGGCGGGAACGACGCGTTGGCGCGCCTCCTGTAGCGAACCCTGCGGAGACACTGCGAAAACGAGATGGCGAGAGGGCGAGAGGGCGCGGGGCGGGGGGAGAACGTGAAAAAAACGAGAAAGACGGAGAGGGACGCGGGAGGCGCCGCTCGCTCGCTCGCTCGCGTAATTAAGGACCGGAGAGACATCGATCGGATCCTATACACGGGTGCGTCAAGTGAGAAAGGGTGGCGCGTCGCTGTTGCCGCCACCGCCGCCGCCGAGGACGAGGACGAGGACGAGGCTGACGAGCACGAGCACGAGCACGAACACGAGGTCGACCTCGAGGGGAGGCGTCCTCCCAGAACTCTCCGTCCGAAATCGCGGAGGCACGAGAGAGAAAAAGAGCGCCGCGGGGGTGGGGGCCGACTGCTACCTACCGATATCTTATTTCGTCTCCTCTCGTGTTCCCCGTTTACACGGCAATGAAGGGGCGGCGGAGGCGAGGCGGAAGTAAACGAAGAGGCGCAGCCTCTCCCTCTCGCTCCCGCGAGGGCAGGTGCGCGCGAAGACAAGTCGCCCAGTCGGCTGCCCGAGAGAGAGAGAGAGAGAGAGAGGGGGCAACGCCCATTTTTTGATAAGCTAGTTACCCAACCACCCTCGCGAGTTCTCTTCTTCGTTCGCTCTCTCGCGGAGAGATCAATAACTGCATAAAAATAAAGTGAGCCTCTGGCCCGCTACTACCTTTAACCCGCGCCACCGTATCCCTCCGCGCCTGCAGCTGCCTGCCGCCTGCCTTCTGGCTTCCCCACCTCCGGCGGGAGTCTCGCGTTATGTGCCCTCTCTACCTCCGGCCGAGGCGGCACCTCGTTTTTCTTTCTCCTCTCGCCTCTTTTTCCATGACCGCTTTTTCTTATGTGCGAGCGCACACCTGCCTCCTCCCGAGCTCGTGTGCGTGCGAGCGCTATTTTTTCCCTCCTTCCCTTTCTTGCGGCACGCACCATAAAATAACGCGTCCCAACCCCGTCCCGCACCTTTTCGCGCACTTTCTCCTACGTATATGCGGATCGCGCATACTTCTTTCTCCCCCGGCGCCCCTCCACCACTTACTTTTTCTCTCGCTCGCATCTTCGGCTCTTTTGTTCGGCTTGGCTGCTTCCGCGATGCCGCGGATCTCTCCCTCTCTCTCTCCCTCCTTCAGCATCCTCCAATGAGATCCGGAGGTTATTGCCTGTATTTTCTTAAGGGATGAATTCCCCGCGGCATACGCTGCTGCTGTGGCTTTCACCTCGCTACGCCTTATGTGCCGAGAGAGCGAGAGAGAGAGCGAGAGGGCCTACGGGAGGAGCGAGACGGATCGAGGAGACGCGAGAACCCGAAGAATAGAACCGGAGGAGGAGGAGGAGGAGGGAGAATGTCGCTGTTGCACTCCGGCGAAATGCGTTATAGCGACTCCAAAGTCAAGCTTTGTGGCTTTCGTCGTGTGTACGCTGCTGACTGTCGATGGGCAGATAGAGATGGGATTGGTGAAAATGCCGCAGTAAGTAAGTAAGACGAGCTTAGACCAAAATGCAAGAAATGCTTTTATATCGAAAGCTTCGAATCTAAGCAAATTATCCCCGGTATAATTTGATAAATAAAAAGACGCGCTCGATAATTTTCGCGTCTCTCTGGCCCGACGTCCCTTATTGCACTCTATTTCTCCTTATTATTTCCATTTGGTAATGCAAGTTCGTGGTACTCGAGTTTATCGATTAATCCCATTAAGCAGCTGGAAGAGTAAAGAAAGATTTTTACAAGATAAATCGATACGAGTTTTAAGAAATTTCTCTTTTTAAAGAATCTTTCTCTTTTACAATATTTGACGTTACATTTTCGCCGACTGAAACTCAAAAATACCGTTAAGCCAATTATTTTCTGGAAATTAAATTTGAGCCTTGAGCTTTTTTAATATTAAATTTTAATATTAGATTAAGGATGTGACGGTATCGAACCTCTACCCAAGAAATCGTATTATTACACCCTTTGCATTGACGAACGTTTAAACAATATCGATACATTTTTTATAATTTATATTCGAGCACAAGTCTAAATACGTCGATCCAGATAATGTGCTTTGCTAAAAATTTTGAATAACCGAACGAACAAACGAACAAAAAACGTATTAATAAATTTTTGTTTTAAATTATGACTCTGATAATTTCTTAAACTTTCTGTCTCATTGTTTTCTTTTCTATTTCAATGCAGTTTCAATGAACAAAGTCTTAAAATTTCCCAAAGGCTGCATCGACTTTTGCAAATTTTTATTAACAATAACGTATGAAAAAGTACTGTAATTAGCCGTTGCAAGTAAATTAGTGTTATTGTTTTAAAATGCCAAGGTAAATTTACTTAAATAACTTATGATTATCTCCTTTTATGGCTCAGTTTTTAATTAAACTACACTTATCACTTCAAAGATTGTGCGAGCAAATTTTTATTAAATTTCGCTTAAAACAAATCGATATAAAATTATCGCGAGCTTCTGCTAATTTGAAAGAAATTAAAATGCAGTGATTAGATAAAAATTTTGACATTAGAAAGAGAGAGAGAGAGAGAGAGAGAGACAATGATTTGAGCTAACGAATTTAAAATTTAGCAACAATGCGAATCAGAAGTGCAAAGTCGCAATCTATTTGAGATAGTGAGTCGATGCAAAAGCTGATCTCAATAAACCCATCCAAGTTCCTTGGAGTGAAAAATGTAAAAAAAATTTTTACACGAACTAAAACCGTCGGAGTCGATACTCATTCGTATTTATCATAGATTCGCATAACAAGCGATACACATAACGATGTTTCTTTTAAAGCGAATTCCAAGCGATCGCTTTAACAGCGTTCCACTGCAAATGTTTTTATAATTTGTGCAGAACAATCCAATAACCGGAGGCTCTGCAGCCTTCGAAACTCGTGCATTTTTTATTTAATATTTAATTGTATATTTCTCGAAGTTGTCGTGTCTCCTCAAAACAGTTGTGTTCTCAGAAGATATTAATTATATAGGGCATTGGATTAGTATTGGATTAGTATTGGTTTGCAATAAGAGCTTAAGATTACTGCATTGCTGCTGCTGATGATGCTGAAAGCTGTTTTTGATCAGTCGAGTTAAGATGTTTTTTGTTTGGTGCTGCGCATTGACTTCTTCAGAAAATGTGCAAGTGAGATGTCAGGGCCTGCAAAAGCCGCCTCGAACTAACTTATGCAAACATAATCTGTAATTAGAGGCGTTCGAATAACCGGCAACATTTTATTAACATTGTTTTCGTCAAGGGTCCGACGTTTAAATTTAATAAAACTCCCATTTAAAATTATAAATTGCGTTCGCGAAATTTTCGAACGCAGTAATTTTATAAAACGCAGTTCGCATCTGTTGGGAAAGAAATAATTATAGTTGTGGAGAAAAATTATCGCGGTTTTCTTTATGCAAAAGTTGCGCTGGCAACTGATTTTATAATGATACGGCAATTTTTAAAATTATAATCTTTGGGAGCTAAACTGTAAAGTAAAAGCATTACGAGTCGTTGACAACAGACACAACAATCGAATAATAACAGCATTACATAAATAAAAAAGGCGGAAAACTAAAGAGACTCCAGAGCGAGAGCAAGAAAATATAAGGTGAGGTAGAGAGAAGGAGGGCGGGAGTGAGGGGAGAAACGTGGAGATGGATGGGCTGATGAACGTTGATCCTAAGGGCATTTGGTTTGTCGCTACTATAGAAAATTGGAAGAGCGAGGGAGAGAAAGGGAAGCTTCATCTTGGAAAATCTTAATTTGTTTTTTCTCCTTTATCGTTGCAAGTATGAAAGCCTTGTAAAAGCGAAGAGCCAAGAGCGAAAAGCGAAAAGCGGCGAAATATTCCTTGGGAATTATGAAATGAAAAGTGTCGGGAATAGCAGCAACAGCCCCTCCTAAATTCAAGATTCGGCAATTTCGCGATGTAATTAATTGCGCAGCTAACGCCCGTCAATTCTTTAAGGGCTAATCGCCGAATTTTAAAGAAGATTACCGCTACTCGAGTTGACGTCCAAAGGTGCAAAAGGCGACGAGCATTTTTGCCCCGTAAATAATAATCTTTGCTCCTTATTAGTTCCTCGCAGACTTTGTATGTATTCTCGAGGGGCTCGACTGAAATTCTCTTCCAGCTGCAGAAGGAGAGCCGCTTTCACAGCCCCCCCCCGCTCACCAGTCTCCTATAGGAAAAACCTGGATTTGTAAGCCGCGCCGTAATGACTTAAGGGTCGCGATCGCCTCCTCGGAAATACTACAACATCCTTTTATTATTTTAATCTCTCTTCGTATCAAAGCCGTCGTCGAGTTTCGAGATTCGAGATTCGAGATTTCGTCAAAAGTTTCTTCCTCTGGCAGATAGTAATAAATCTTCGAAAAATAGTCGGCCTCTTATCTGCGAGGGAACGCAAACTGGTAAAGTCCAATCAGCATCAGCCGAGTGTGTAAAACGTCATCACAAGAGCCGGCGCGGTTTGGCAGAGAAACGGCTTACAATCGCGCGACCGCTGCTCCGACAGACAAGGCCCACCTTCTCCGCTAATCGCGCATTTGGCCTCCAAGGACTCGTTCCGACGCAATTCGGCTCTTTCGCTTCGTTCACAAATAAAACGCAACTCCGAATCGAGCGCGTCTTTATCAATCCTGCCGAGCAATAACGAGCCACGATGCCAAAAGTTTGGTCAGCGGCGGCCTTGGCAATTTGCACCACTAAAACGCCCACAACGCTGAGCAGACGAGTTGGTCGGGCTGTTCCTGCGACGAGGAGGAACTCTTTCAGGTTTACTCCGCGGCCAATTAGCAGTGGAACCGAGAGCCTGTCGAGGCACTGCAGCCAACTACGCGAACTAAGACGCCCCGACGTAAAATAATCAAACGGAGAGACACCTGCTCTTTATCCGCTGACGAGATAATAATTTTCAAAATTTTAGGGCCAATGTCAATGAGCTTTTAATGTTTCGCGACGCTTGGCGTGATTTAACTTTATTCGCTACACCGAGGCGGTTAATTTCACCTCGAGCTCCCAATTTATAAATCTCGCGACGATTATTTTGTTCGGCATTGACGAACAATCAGATTTTTCACACAAATCAGCCTTTAAAAAAGAAGCAGGAAACATTAAATAAGTGCTCTCGGTTGGCTGCGAATAATAATTGTCGTGGCGACTATTTTTTCGACTCATCACCTTTAGATTCTGATATTCTGAATAAGCAATATTTGCGGTGTTACTCGTGAAATATTAAGTTGGTGTTGTATTCCCTGCGACACTGGCGCAATGGCTATTAAAAATTCGATTAGTTCGCCAAGTTTTAGCAATTTGAACGAAAAAGCTCACGGCTTACAAATAATCATTGACATTATAGCCCATAAATTATTAGTGCGCGGGAGCTCGATACTGCGAATTATTTATCGAATTATCTCATTTTTCCTACTTATCGCAATTGCGCTTGTGTTGTATTCAACGACTGCAGATTATAAAGTAGGAAGAGCACCTCGATAAAGATCGATTAAAAATTAGAATTAAAAATGCGCGAGGCGTGATGCTAGCGAGAATCCGAATGTTTTTTCGGAGGAGAAGAAAATACAACTGGAACGGATGGAGAGGGGGGGGCGCGTCGGTGCCAGGAGGAAGAAATTGCTTTTGAAATTATCGCGACGTCTAGAATGATTGTGAATTTGCAGGTAGAAAGGAAAAGGCATATCAAAGAGATTAAATAATTACTAAAGTCTCGTCTGCCGTGAAATTAGGGATATTGTTTAAAAAATTTAGACGGGTTTCGAGGTAAAAAAAGCTGGGCCACCAGCAGTGATCGCCTCAACCGCTGAGTGGAAAATCGCACGCGAAGGGTTGATTGTTGACTCGATGTAAATCTCCAAGACGACAGCATCGCTCGCTAAGAAAAACAGAAACTAGGAACTCGAGCGGGCAACGAAACCTTTATAAATATTCCAAGGAGGAGTTGGTTCGCCGCGAGTTGCTTGCGATCGTTTTGCACGGCAGAGGCGCGAAACAGCCTCTTGATTATCCTGATTATTTTTTATCAGAAGACGCGAGAACTCGTATTTACGTTTCTACGCTCAATTATACTTTCGACAATGTATTAAAGTCTTCTTTGATCATCGTCGTCGCGCGGTACAATACGTATAAAAGAGCGTTTGCGCAAACATTTTTTGGAATTAATTCATTTACGACTCCATAATTACAACCGATAAGTGTAACACTTTATTTTAAGTATTTTCAATTTTTTCTCAAAGCACAGCGCCTTAATAGTTAGTTGTTTATTGAACGATGTGCTAACGGATTGCTATCAGAGCTTACAATATTCTTGCGTGAATTTTCTTTTCGTATAAGCCTTTGCTTATCTGTTAACGCGTATACAGTTTTTGTACTCTTTCTTTTTAAAATTTTATCACTTTTTACTTATTTATTAACGATTTTTTATCATCAAATATAGATTTGCTCGTTATAATACTCAATATTACACTTGACTCGTTACACTTTGGTTTCCACACTTACTGTCATACAAATGAAACAGACTTTTACATATTTTTCACTTCCATCATCTCTATCTTGTTCTTGCTTTCTTCTCTCTCACTTCAAGTGTATTTTGCGCGGAAAACTCGAATCTTTTCCACCCCCTCTTACACTATTTCCCAGTTACTCGTCCTGAACTCCGTTGCACTGCTCTCTTTCACGATGTCAACGTTTTAACGTTTGATCATTAATCCAATCGTCGCTTTTGTTCCAATTTTTTAATTTTCCTGCCATTCTAGTAAATTTTTAGCGTATAATTGACTGTAATACATATATATATATTTATTAAATCAAAACATATTTGTGCACTTGTAATTCGTAGTTACAGTATGACGTATTATTGTTAAAAAAAGCTACTTAAAATCAGCTTTTTCGATTAAAGAGTTTGTTTGTTTTCAGTCGCTGATACCCCTTGACCCTAACTAGAGATTTCCTATTTTCATCTTGCATTTGTAAGAAAGCACTATTTAATCAGCATTTAATTTATAATCATAATTGCTAAGTAGAAAATTAACATTATGACGATGCGCTTATAATAAATACGTTGCATTAAAAATCCTTACGTTGTAAATACTGAATTTTTTATTCATTTATTCAAACATAGAATCGACGAACTTGCTGTTAAAAAAAAAAAAAAAAAACCGTTATAATCGATATTGAATTAAGGAGTTGGTCGTAGGACTCCGCGGCGCGGCGCTGCGTCGGCTTCGGTTTAGAGCTGCGGAGCGACGTTGCGTTTTAGCAGCCGTGACAAGTCCAAGTCGAGTGATAATAAACAGAGCCGTTCTCAAAGCAACACACCTTGGCTCGATCATCTCCTACTCGTGCGCCCTGCCCACGAATATTTAAAATCCTTCGAATATTATCCGGCGAGAGAGACGGAAAATGTTATTAACCTCGTAAAAAATGCAAAAAGTATCCGCTGCCGGGAGAGTTTCAGTATTGTTAACCACCACGGATAACAATGGGCACGCGCGAACATTTTTCGAAATCGCACAAATGAAAAGATTCCAGACAGAGATTAAAAGACGATTTTAACCTCCGAATGCCTTGCGTGCAACGACGAGTCGATCGACTGAAATCAAGATCGCACTGAGAGATAAGGAAGGAATATAGGAAGCCGCGCAGTGCCGAGAGACAGTATTTACCGAAAGCGAATATTATTGCGGTTTGCCAAGTTTCGATCGCCATCGGCTCCTGTTCGCTCGTGCATGCAACGACGTGCCGAGGAATCCGAAAAGTTCTGCTCACTCGTTATTTCGAGTTGAGCCGCGGATTATTATTCGCGCGAGTCAAATAAACAGCTGTGAAAGCAAAAAACGCGGTTGTTCCGTCGAATTTGCGTTTTGTTTTTGGTTATTGACGGTCTGGGCTCCTCGGCTCGGGTCGGACTAGCTAACCGAACTCAGCCGAAATCGCCCGATCACCCGAGCAAGAGTCTGCACACACTCCGGAGCTTCTATTTTATTTCATTTCGTCTCGCCGCAGTCGTGAAAAGGACACACCGCAGCAGTAGGTACAGCAGATGTCCCTTTTTTAATACTTAGCAAATTCTCGCAATTTCATTGTCATCGTTACCCCGACGTCCATTGTTTGGCAATTTATTATGCTTAAAGCCAAAGCAGCAATGGTGATTTTATTCAAAGTTACTCGCGTCGACGCAACACGTTGATTTTCTTCTCCTGTTTATCGGTGCGATGGCGATGGCTTTGTTTGTACAGTCATTTCAAAAGGCTCGCTCACTTATGTATCATTTAGATATTCCATTAGTATGACCACTCGCTTGGAATGAAACGAACACACTCAATTAGCATTGATACGTTTCGTAATTAATATCAATTAACGTCATATTTACGATTTATTTTAATTGACTTAATGTTAAACAGCAATCACATTGTTGTTAAAGCACGAGCGCTCGCTGTGCGAACAACCTTCTTTTCACTCGTACTTATTAGTTTTCTTAATAACAATAGTTCTGCGCTTGTGTTGCACACAATGCTGCCAATTGCGCGAAGCGCGTTAAAACAGGAACATTCGCATGTATATGTATGTATTTTACTCGCAACGACGAAAGTTTAAACTGTGCTTGGATGAAGAATATTTCAACTGTTTTACTTCGAAGTTGTTCTAAAAAGAGAATGTATTATTCAAAAATGCAAATTAAAAAAAGTACATCGGACTTTATGTTTAACAGTTTGTTATTATGCAATACTTATTGATAATTGAAACGTCTATTTAAAGCTATAATTTCTTTCGTTCGATCATTTTTTTAGCATTTCTTAAACCTTGGCGTTGCATCCGCAACAAAGTTATCTCCTGATTCCTCGTGTCGATAAAAAATTTTATAATTTTCGAAAAATTGCATTTTTCGCAACATAACGAATAAATTTCAGAAATATTTAAGATATAAATATAATGATCTGGTATCGTCGTGCTTTGGAAGATTAGCTCAGTTATTTTTTGAAAATAGAACAGATTACTATGTATTTCGTGGTCGATTGTATTCGAATATGTAGATGTGTAATGCGAATACTTTTGCGATAATTCTAAAGTTAAAACTCATAATGAAAAACCGTTTCGTAGAAGAATAAATAGATCGCGCCAGTTTTATAAAATGGTCGTGTCGTTTAAAAATTATTTCTTCCACGTGTAAAATGTAAATATTGGGAAATTAATTTAATCAAGCTTTATTGGTGGATTTTTATTCGCCTAGTTTCTATAGTCCAACTAAGAATTTAATAATTAAGTAACATTCTACGATCGAGTTAATTGTCATTTTTTACTTTTTTACCGTTTCGCTTCGTGCAATTGATGATTTCGAAATTAGTTCTTTTAATAAGTTCGCACTACTTGAAATACTTGAACGCTCATTTTGTCCCACTATTACAAATCGAACTTAAACTTCTACGCCATTTCTTTCAGTCGAACATCGGTTAAAGATTATCAATTATCAATTAATTGAAGTTAATCACGAATTGAATTTGTGGATGAATAGCTTGTGAAAGATTAATCGACGCGCTCTATAAAATTACGTTAAGTAGTCGGCGTTTTGTTTTGATTCTGAATCTAGTATCTATCGGTTACATCGACAGTCAAACGAGTGAATTTTACGTGCCTTTGACACGATTACAATATACCATAAGAATTTCAAAGATTTCTTAATAACCGATGGCTAACGTTGCTGATATCGAAAATCATAAATCTTAAAAAAGCCTAAGAATGTGTAAAAATTATGAAATCTTATAAATTTGATATAAAAAAATATAACGGGGTGGTGAACTTGTTTAGTAGCAAATTTTTTATTGCGTTTAACTTTTAGCAGAGATAATCACTAATAATAATGGTGTTGCATTTGTTTTAGACTTTAGACGTCAATTATTAAAAATTAATTTTTCATTAAGAATTGTGCACAATTTTTATCTTAGGTGTGTACGAGCGTAGTACGAATAATGTTTAATAGTCAAACCATAACTTGTTTTTTTTTTAACTTTGCGAAATATCGCATAAAGGAAAATAATCAATGATTCCTACGTTAAATTATATAATCTCGGAGCACAATAAAGTGAGTTTTTTAAACTTACTTTTTATTTATTTTCCATTCTTCGCGCTTTCTTGCTTTTGATTTATATTTTAACTACATTTTCATTTTCTACGCACACTTGTTTACGTAACGAACCGACGTCATTTGAATCATTAAAACTCGACCCCTTCTTCTGCGTAAAAACAGTTTTTTACGTTAACAGTTCCTCGTAAAAGTTTAATTCTATAAAATGACTTGGTAAATTTTTTTAAATTTACCTAAAAATCTATCCAAAACTTTTTCATCCGTGACAATAAATCTTAGCTTAATTCAACGTTCTAACAATTGAAAACGGATAAGTACGTTTGTGAACTTAAAATAATAAAAGTTGGAAAAATGTTTGCGAACAAGAAGCTTTTGACAATCACTGGAAAAATTCAAATACCGTTCATGATTCTAGAGATCATCACTAAAAATTGTAATTTTTGCTCAAAGCTGCAGGGAAGAAACGCAATCATTAGTCGAATAAATTAATGAGAAAATAGCACTTAAATAGAAATAAATTTAAGTACGAATGATAACCACTATTTTTTTTTTTTTAAGGAATTTTAATTAATTACTGAAATCATAATTACAGTACATTTACTTAAGTTTTAATTATCAGTTGTGAAATTTTAATTAAAGCTTGCAATTAAGACTCTAATTTTCAATTGAAAAAACTTATCTGATATCACTTTTTAATGATTAATTTTCGTATTTTCACATTGGTATGGTGGCGTCTGGGATAATATTATTTTTTAATATTGCATCCAGGGGTGGGAGGGCTCGTACTCCTACTAAAAAAAAAGTTAAAATTTCCCAGGATGAGTGTACGAATACTTGTACGACGTAGCCAATAAAGGTCTGCATAAATTTGTTGATATCGTACTCTTAATAAAACGAAAAGATTTCATCGATCAGTCCTCGAGCCTTTAAAAAAAGCAAATAAAAAATAAAAAATTTTCACCAAACGAAAATCGAAATTCACTCGGAGACTGATTTTTCAGCTTCATCGAATCATTACGAACATCATTGAGTTTTAAATTAAAGTTCCTCGACAATTTTGTATTCCAACGCTTCCAGGCCACATTCCGCACATTAAAATGGTTTGTTTTATTTCAGGTGACGCGCGAGAGATGTCGTCCAACTCGCCGGAAGTAATCAAACTGTTAATAATTAAATTTTTTATTATTTCGATAAAATTTATCGCGGTAGAAAAGTGAAGAGAAATATCGAGGTTTGTTACTATTGGTCTCGTGGTCCAGGGAGGCTGTGCGCAGGTTTATAGGTTAAAATAATCACCAGCGGTTTCGCAACCATCGAGACAAGTGAATTATCTTACACTGTTCGCTTGCCGTTTTACGAACAGTGGCGATTCGATTCTATTTTTTAAAAGAGAAAACCAATGTATGGACGAATGTTTTTAGAAAATCGCAAGCCGGAAGCTTGGCTCGTTGACAATCAAAGAAGAAACTGCCAGACGGTCGCAGTGTCATTTTCCGAAGGCCGTCGAGCAACAGCAGCAGCAGCAGCAAGAGAAGGAGGCGAAGATGCGGCAAGGACGCGACAAAGACGCAGGATGAGCGAATAAATTCATCGGCGTGGCTTCCGAGAGTTCAAAGAGAAATTTTGTCATCTCGCGAAATTCGATTAGCAGACTTTCCATGTACTCGCGAGTAAAAAAAGTCAGCGATCGTGCCTCGGGCTCTCGATGAATGTGCCGCTGGAAAAAAGCCCTGGAAGCGGGCTTGAAAAATTAACCCGAGCAACGTGCAGCAGCCGTTGCGCGCGAGCTGCTCCTCGGGCTCTGCGAAAAAAGTCATTCCTCGAAAAAAGGGAATCAACCTGCTCCGTGGGGAGAGATGGATGGAGGGAGGGAGGGAGGGGGGGCTGCTCGAGCATTGGCTTATTTTAGAAAGTAATAGAGTTCGAGGGTGGAAATGCAGAGCTAATCTCGAATGCACGAATAATGCCTACGCGTACGCGAAACGATGAGAATTTATGTTCCCCGTCGAGAGGACGCGCGGGAAATTGAGGCGCGTGCGCACGAGGACGCTTTTTACGGGTGCGGCTCGTGGAAAAGTCCGCGAAGCTGGAAACGCGTAAGATAATAACCGGAGAAAATAAGTGGAGGGGTTATTTCTATCACCGCTCGACGATTAGCACTCGAGCGCGGAGATCTTATCTTTTCTATTACGTTTACGTTTCGCCATTTGTCGTTTTGTTCGCGTTTTTTCGTTACCGGCGGCAGCTTCATCTGCAGCAGGAATTTCTCGTAAAGCGATTAGCTCGAGTTGCTTTTTGTAACGAACGGAGCTTTGCGAAATTAGGATTTTCATCTTTTATCTATGGTGCCTTTCCGCGCCAACTTAGCCGGAACCGTCGAATTTAAATCGTGAAAATCGTGCAAATCGTGCCAAGGACGGCCCAGGGAAAAAGCCAACGGAAGCGTCCAAGATGATTAAGGCAATTCAAAAGTTTTACCGACTCTCCACGGAGACGATGTTTGGGCTATTTGAATTTAGTGGAGGAAAAACACACGACTAGTGGCGAAACCGAGAGGGGCAACTCTGAAAGAGAAGTTGCAGGGGAAAAAAGAAAAAAGAAAAAAGAGAGGTTAGATGACCGAGTTGCATTCGGGACATGAAGTTGCGTAATAAGAGTTCTTCTCTAATGTGCTGAATGTAAGCGAGAGCGGGTTTACGTGGAAAGTACCTTTTTCACGAGTGCCTTGATTGCGTGAATGCACACTTCAAGGTTTTCACGATCGTATAAACGGCTATTCTAATGATCATAAAGCAGCATTTTTTTTAATTTGGCCTCGTTATTTTTTTAACTTATTTAATGCTCGAGCATTGCCGCTCGCTCAACGCCAGTTAACCTATTTTAATTTCGTTAATCGATAAATTTTATCGGGATGAAAATACGAAATGGTGGGTATTAACTGCTCGGCACCCGATTCGGTTAATTAGGTTATCCAATATTGGCGATGAAAGCTATCGAGTAAATTAGCTGGCGTTTGTCTATCCAACAAACATTTAACCGATACCTTAACACGGATGATATTCGCATTGGAACTCTGCTTTCTTCCGCTGATCCATTCGGACTCGGCACCGCATCTCGCGGCTCACTCGTAAAGTTCTGACGATTCTGAATTTTCGCGAAGCCATTTTGCTGCTCCCAACAGCGATAATAGCTGTACGTACAACTGTTGCTGTAAGTGCAACAAAGCACTCAACGGTGACAACGCGCAAACTCGATCACTCGTTGAGATTTGCTCGCGACATTCTGGAGGCCTGAAATGCGCAGAAGGAAAAAGAAAAAGCGCCGGATGTGACGTCGGGGTAAGCGGTATGGAAACCGTTTTCGGTTTCACTTTCTGCTTTTCTGACTCCGTTTTTCGAAGCAACTCCAGTTTTGGAATAAACTTGGCTTAGAAACTCCGCCTTCAGAATTTTCACTGACTCCTGAAGGGGAAAAGAGACTGCGTTTCAATTACTCTACGAGCAGAGAAAGAGAGGAAAATGTCGGTGAGGCGCCGAAGCTCGCGAAATCTCTTAACGAGAAAAATACTGCATTTTCGTAAAACTCGAGCTTAGACAATTTTTTTACACTTCGTTTGATTGCGGCACGAAACGCTTTTCTGTTCGCCGAGTCTTTTTCCGCCTGTGGCTTTTAAAATCGCGCTCTAAAAGCTACGAGAGCTGACGACACCTCCTACGGCTTTTTTTATTAATTAAACGGGGAATTTTTGATTTCTATCGCTTTATCAACGCTAAATAAGTTTTAAAATATCGAAGCTTTTTCAAGGTGCACTGAGCTGTGCTGCGATATTTAATTTACGAAGAACGACAACATCGTTGCGCCAGAACGATTCTTTTACGAGCTTGCGTAAGCAAACAAAAGCAACATCTTTATCTTTAGTTTCGACAAACCAAAAATTATATTACGAACTTTTATTCGGGAAAACTGTTCTCTTGAAAACAAAAAAATAAGAAGCAAACGTATCGTTATTATTATTTTGTTGAGTCAGAGAAATAATGTATAGTCAAAGAAGGTGCTTAAATTATATTCAGATATTCAAAATACTTTTTTTCAGCCGCGTGATAATTCGTCGATTATCCATTGTTGATTAAAGCTTAACCACTGACAATAGTAAGTTTCGAGAATATAATTTTATTAAGGTTGCGCTTATTTTAATTCGAATAAACGAACTCGACAACTGTTGTTCTTATATTATCAGGTACCGCACAGAGTCGTATGAAAATATCGCGTGCTGGCAAAACAATTGCAACTGCAATGCTTATTGTTATTTACTTATTATCCTATAATATAAATTACTTCTTTCTGAAATATCAAAGTCGCGGGTATTGTGAATAGTCGAGATTAAAATAAATTAATATAGATAAAATGAGCTCTGCAGAAGTGGCTTTGATAAAATATTAAATTCTTGCAAACGGGATATCGGCGAAAAATTTAATTTTAATAAAGTATTTGCTATTATTACGAAAATAAGTAAAGTATTGGAGTTTGGGAAAGGATTCGAATAAACGAGACGAAAAATAATCAGCTCGTATAACGAAAGAATTTACAATTGTTAAAATTAATCGCTGTTTTATTTGTTATCAATAATAGTGCGTATAATCTTGCGAAGATGCGCGATTATCTAGATAAGCAGAAATAAACTTCCAAATAAATCGTAGAGTAGAGCCTGCGTAGAAGTAAACAGACCAACCGAGCGCTCGAGGTCACCTTCAAACCAGTTGTTACTTCAAAATTCGAGTATTTAATTTCGGCGGATGTACGGTGTCCGTCGGCTGGTGATCGGTTATTTCCAAAGGAAAAGCGCGAACTCTTCCGCGTTCAACGGACTCGGACATTTTTGTCGGATTGATCGGCATCAAAGGTGACGACGAGTTTTTAATTTTCGAGCTGGTGATCGATAATAACAAGGATCAGGAGGAGTTATTATGTCTCCCGGTCGCAGGCGCTTGTCGCGCGCTCCGGCTTTCCATGTAATTACTGCTAAGCCTGTGGACTCGAAAGTTTCTAATGTAACGAGCAATGAATTGTCCGAGCAGGTAATCATTGAAATTCTGAAGGATGGCTTTCACCTCGTCGTTGGCTCGATAAATTTCCCGAGGCGAAGAATCCGGAGATTAACGAGATTATGAAACGTGTCAACCGCCTCGTTCTCTATGGCTGCATTTCTCTGCTTAAGCTTTGTCGAAGTGTAAGTCGACAACTGGCGACTGAGTTGGCAGTTCCACACCTGGATTACTGTTCTCTGGTGTACCTCGATGCGTTCGCCCGAGTGCGCGCCGTCGACCTGGACCGCAGACGCCCTGACAAAGGCTATCAGCTGTGCATGCGAAATCGGGCTGAGGAAGGGAGTCGACTCACTCGTGACTCGCGAGTATTAGCTTTGCCGCATTACAAGATAATTATCTTATTCATGAACCGCCGCCGCTGTAAAGGTCCCTGATTCGCCTCGTTTTTCTCCTTTATTCGTTCGGAAAATCCAAGTCTGCGTAGCTTTCTCTCGAGGTATTTTGAATCTAAACGAGATCCTTCGATAAAAACCAAGACTAAAGCTTCCACTTTTTAAATTCCGTTAAATTACGTAAAAAACTAAAAAAACTAAATCTAGGTCAAATTGTTTGTTATTCTTTATAATAATGTAAGCCGGCGATCTTTTTTTTTTTTATCTATTTATTTCTCGTCCGTTAAATAGCCCGACAAATTCGTATCTTTAGTTCTTTCTTTAAGTCAATCGAAACTTTACCCGTTTGACCCAGAAATAATTCTTCAGAAATAATTCTGTTTTTTAAGTATCGCTACTCGATTCTCCGTAAGTATTGATCTTTGAAATTAGCAAAAGACTCGTCGGAGTATCATCGAGTTGGCGATCACTTTCAATGTCATGCTGAAGAATTCGGTTAACCATTTTCATCGTTAGGATATCACCGGCCACATTCAATTGTAATTTTCAAATTATCAAAGTGGTATTATCTATTCGCGTTTCGAGCCGACGGTGAACACGCAATTTTTTAAAGAAGAATTTCAATTTATAATTACAAATTATTAATTCGTACAGTAAAATAGGCATGAACGTATAATTATCCTGCTTTATTGGTAATGGTATATAATTAAAAATGAGTCATTACGTTTTTTTCTATTGAAATTATGGCACGTAATTGTTTACATTTATTTACTATCTATTCAATTTTTCATACAATATATTTAAAATATTTTAAGGTTAACTTATTTGAGCTAAATATACGTTGCAACTTTAAAAGGATTTTCTCTTATTAGCGATTATTATTTTATTTTATAAGAATAAATTCTTAGTATTAGACAGGTTAAGTATTAAAAATGTTAATTGCACAAAGAACAATATAACAATAATAATAATAATAATTATTATTATTATTATTATTTATTCATAATAACTTCAGCTTTTCAATTTATCGTTACGAGGTCAATGTCATAAATATTTGCAATGACTTCACCACATACCAATATTATATTTTCGTTCCAATGATTGAATTTTAATCGCGTAATATAGACAAAAAGAAAAACGCAAATTCGCATTATCTGCTTTTATCGATAATGAATAGTTAACATCGTTGCGTCGACAATAGATTCAAGGAAAGATAGAAAATGTGATTTTAATGTCAATGACTGATTAATATTGCTTTTATAAGCTACAAATTAAATATTAAAAAATCTTAATAGCAATGGTAATAAATAATAACCTTCTCATACTTATTCGATCGAGCGAATGTGTTATGAACGACTCGTAAAAAGCGAGCGAGCGAACGATAATTACCGCACTGGTGTTCGTCATGAGGCGATTGATGAGTGGAAGCATTGCTTTATCAAGAGTACAGTCTTTGTGCATTCCCGGTATCATCATCTCGATGGATAATCATTTCATTCTAGGAATAATTCTACACTGATTGGAATGACGCTTCTGATTGCGGGAATCTGCCCAACGATTTCAATTATGGACACTTGTCAACTAATTCTGGTCGGTAAAACAGTTTTAAAATGTTTTTTATAAACTCGTATATCTGGCCTCACCAGAGATAAGAAAATTCTCGTTCTCGAGTAAACGAAACAAGTGACTACGCTCGTCCGTTGCATTGCTTACAGTAATTTTAAATTACATTCGCAATTATTCGTGTTTGCGTGGCTAAAAGTTTAAAACTAATTTTTCGGTGCTGACTATCGCGGGAAAAATACTTTGTATAGAATAGTTCGCGAAGAATTGCTGCGCCTAGCAGAAGACGTTGCGTGTGCACTTGAATCGCAATTAAAGTAGAATTCTACTTTATCGATGACAGTTGAATTGCGTCTATTCGTTAATTGCAAGCATTAATTTATCACACACAAATGAAATCTCGTTTTATCCGGAGCGAATTAAATTGCAAAATAGTAAAGGACCGGCTGGATAAACTGACTCGAGTTCCCTCGGGCGCGAACAACGTGTTTTTGATACGGTAATAATATCCTCGTGATTTCACGATAACAAATATTTATATGTGCTTTGGAAAAATAAATACAGATTCAAACGGAAAAACTCGATTGTCGCTTATTATTAACGAAAACAGTTCGATTATTAATTAGAAAGCTCTTAGCTAAGAGCAACGCAAAAATTCCTTACTAGTTACGAATATTAAAGGCAAATTGCAATACGAACTTGTCATACGCGTTAAGCTAAGAATTATAAAGACCAACACTTGTTAAAGCTTCAATCGTTTGAAATTTCATCAGCTTCTAATTTAATACTAAATATAATATTAACTGTTGGATTAGTATTATCACGGGCTTTTTAGATAACGCACAATTTTTTTATTGTTTTATCAAGGTCGAGTTTATTTTTGGTAATAATTTTCTGCAAATAGAGAAACTCAACCATTTAATAAACATGGCGACTGCAAGTAAACGTGTACATGAGTACTTTTCCTACTGTACAGGGGTACGACACGTCATTTGGATACCTTGTGAACCAAAACTGTTAAACGATTTTTACTCCTTTGATAATTGTAAGTAAAATATTTTAAATTAGCTCAACCTGAAAAAGTTCGTTTAACAATCCAGTAGTCGTGCAACATTAGCGGTTACTTATTTACAAGATTGTATAATAATTATATTGGGCAAATGTTATTTACTTGGAGCAATAGATAGCGCGTAATGCCTACTTTTCTTCCTAGACGAAGAAACCGGGTGACGTTTTGGCACTGGAGTTTTTAGCAATAAGAAGCGAAAGACGAGACTAAAATTTGTACGGCTTACAGATGGAATTTATCGCGTGTATTCTCAGTTCCCTTGATTGAGCTCAATACGCCATTAATTAATACAAGACCGCTATAAAATACGATGGACTCATTTCTAACCATCAAATAGAGCTTTAATTTTAACATCTATTTTTAATTTTAATTTCGTTCGTTAGATTCTCTCGATCGCAACGAAAATTCTCGAGTGCAAAAAGAGAGGATATCATTTAACGAAAGAAAGAGAGAGAGGCGCTAATTATAAGCCGTTGCAACGAGTTGTTTTTTGTTGGGTTAAACTCGAAGACTGATTAAGATACGTTGCACTTTCGCGTGACGACAAAAAATCGTTATCTTTTACAGAACAGATACGTGCTTTCATACATTAGGAGCGCACGACAGATGCAACCTCATCCGATTCGACGTTTCATTTGCCAATTTAAATAATGCAGCACTAACTATAGTTTTGCACTTTTATAATTCTCATCGAATTACCTTAATGTAACATTGCAAATCGATAGTTTGCAAGCAAAGAAATACTTTCTTCGACCGGGTCATTCGAGCGAAACACGGCTGTGCGTAAAAATTTTAATATTCGCAATTACGGAATGTGGCGAGGCAAAGCGGAAAGTCGCTAGTTTACAATTAAACAATGCGAAAGACGCCGATGACACTTATGCGGCTGAATCAACACGATCGAGCTGCAACGTCTTGCATTATCACCTGTAAAACACACGTTTCTAAAAGTAATAATTCGTTAAGGCTGTCTTTTATTAAAGGATTTTTGAACTTGTTCGATCTGACGGAATAATAATAATAATAATAATAATGATAATACCGAGTGCAATGGTATCCGTATAAATATTTCGGGTTTCAGGTCCTTTAAAAAATAATCAACTCACGAAACAATGAAACGGCAGCAAACAAGGCGAGCGAGTTATCGAATTATATTTAGATAAATTTTTAGCCGCGCAAGAGCCGTGGATTGTTTGTTTAAACGCATTTAACTGCCGAAACGATAAAAATCGAGTAAAAAATAAGGCAAGTTAGGTTAAATTACTAACAAACAGAAAGTATATTAAAAGCCGCTTGGTAAATAAATTACGCGAAGCACTTAGTAGTCCATAAAAACGTGCAAAATGAGACAATAAGTGCGAAGGCAGATTATTTCCTTCCTATTAAATTAAGACGTATGTTAAATGAGGTACGAGTAAAAAAGTTCGATAATCGCCTTACAAACTAGTGGAAAAGGATTGAAATTGCTGCAACTGTAATCTTGCGTATTAACGATATTATTTTAACAGCCGGTTGGGGTTTTTCATTTTTTCCATCGTAACCTGCAATCGGAGTGTTTTTTAAAGATTTATTTGGCTGCCGCTCTGATGTTTCAATATTTTTGAGCGATCGAGATAAGCCAAATCGTCGGCCGGGACGTCCTCGGTGCGCGTAAACTCTATTCGCTCCGCGTTATTCAAACTAATTCGCCGACCATTAATTTACACCAAGTTTTCTTTACGGATCTCCACTGATTCGCTCTTTAATCTCGTAATCTTAAGGTCTATAAAGCGCGGAATGATATTCGCCAAGCCGTTTCGCGAAGGTAAAATATTGTAAAAGCACGAGGCTTAATTGGCGAGCGGACATTTAGCAGGACATTTCGCGAATACCGCAAATGCAGCGGTGCTAATTAGTTTCTCAAAAAGAATGCTCTATGAATTTAATGCCGTCGAGAGTGAGGTTCGCGACTGATATTGTTCAAATTTTTCATTTTTCCGGAAAAACTATTTTTTACGAGCTTATAAGCGGCCAGCGCGAGCAAAGCCTTTCGAGTACGACGAAATTGCTCGTAAATTTTCTCCCGAAGCAAGTTGCTTTCTAACTGCGTGAATTCGAGAGCCGCGCGAAAGAGAGCAAATAATTTTATTATGATAATAAGCAATAGAGCTTTTACCCATCCGTAAGAGTCGATGTTATTTCTGCAATTAAAGGATTACGTTTCATCGTCAATCTTGTCTTGCTGCAAACTCGAATTATTTTCGAGCGATTATGCGATTCTGAGCGTGTGTGCTTCGCGCGAAAAATTAAAAGCACAATATCCTCTAGTCGTTCACTCCAGCGCAAGAGAGACGAATGTAATAAACAGACGGAGGCAATATTGTAAATAGTACAAATGCGCGTTGCCTCCATTAGTAAATAGTTGAAATTTTCTCGCTCCTCTTGCTCGACGGACTCCGAGATACGTGAATAGTAGTGTGGCTTTCATCAATATTGTCTCTCTCTCTCTCTCGATGAAAGCCATATTTATCCAAGCTACCGCAACCTACAGCTGATACATTTGAAACTGATTTCCCTCTTCGTACCTCCTTTTCTTCTTATTTTCTTACTTTTTGCCCTTTTCTCGCTTTTCTTGTTTGCTCGTGGATTTATATTTACCGTGTTGCCGCTCGAGCGATATTTCATACGAATAACGGCTTGCGTCAACGATTTTCAGGATAAGTTTTAATTTTCACGTGTAGTAGTAGTAGTAGTAGTAGTAGTAGTAGTAGTAGTAGTACCTCATTAATGATAATTTTCTTACCGTATAAGAGACATTAATTAATAAGCTTTCACGAAAGCTTTCGGCATTTATAAAATAATAAAAGGGCTTATTATGATAAAAAATGGAACGATGAAGAAAGTCAAGTTATTCAAAAATTAAATTATGAAATCCCTTACTTAATCGGCTCAGGTTGCCTAAGGTCGAATAAAAATTCGTTTTATATAAAAAATTATTAAAATTTACTACGCGTGCAAATTAATTTCACTTTTTTTTACCTTCAATTAGTGCAATTTACACAAATCATTCTCCTAAAGTTTTTCCGATGCTGTAATTTTGATTTGCAATGGAGAGGAAAATGCAATATTTGTATAATTCGAAAATAAGATAAAAGTTAAGTTTTTTTACATTGGACTAAGGGAAACGACGTCGTAGCAAAGACTACGGTTTTTCGCTTTTCGCTCGATATTAACAAGAAAGGATCTCGCGCTCGAAAATTATAACGGATAACGTATTCTCAAGAGCTTTTTGCAGTATTAATAAAATAACGATGGGATTGTTAACGCTTGAAAGCGTTTAAATATTTAATTAAGAAATGTTACTCCTGGAACAGTGAAAAAATAATGAATACGAAGAATGTTAATTTAGAATTTATTCAAGAACTCAGGAGCGTAAAGAAAACTCAGCGGTCTAGACAGATTTTGAGCAAAAGTCCAACTCCAGAATTTAATTGGGCTATTTGTAAAAATTAGCAGGTACATCGCCGCGATAAGCGAATCTAAAATACGTCTTCTAATGCTCGGGCAAAGTTAGTTACATAAATTATATAATTTCTAAATTTACGGAGTGTCGAGCGGAACAGCTGAATTATTTGCCGGCAACTTGTTCTCCTGCTCCTGATTTATCAATCCCTACTTGGCGCAAAATGTAATAAAATTAGTTGAAAATTTGCCTCCGAGTGTATAATGCGAAAATGCTCTCGCCGGCGCTTAACAGATCGTGTTGCTGCAAGAGCCGGGAAAGTGTTTTCGCTCTCACTTCGCGTCTCTTGACTTGTTTGAATATGTAAATGCCGACTAATACCCCGCGCGCGCGTAACTATGGCACTCGTAACTATTCAAACATTGGATGCAACAATTCTAGGAGCTGCGATTTTAACGAGATTTCCTTTAATTTTCTTTGCGAAGCATCTACACCCCCCCCCTTAAGGATCGTTAATAATTCGCGTTTAGTTCGCGACGATAAAGCTGCTTTATCTTTTTTCAAGCCGGCGTACTTTTCAAAGATCGTTCGACGAATATTTGAATTTCGTCGAGCGGCTTTAAATTGCAGTTTGTGCACTCGGTGGGGAGGAACTTAATCCAGCGATCGAGGCTTTTGGAGCAAAAAAGTTGCGACGACGGCAGGGGCGACCTCTCGAAGCTAGCGGCTGAAATAATTATCGTGAAAATGCAACGATAACAGCGATAAAACTGCAGCAGAGCGCAGATAATTAAGGCGATGGTGATAAAAAAGCAAGAACCTAAAAAATCAAGTCACCTTGCGTCGTCGTTGTCGTCGTACCGAACCGATCCAAACGCAACCAATTATTATCACGCCTCCCGATTATCGAATGCATTTATAGTCACTCGTGCGAACATCGGCGCGTAAAAAATAAAAGAGAAATAATGAGCCAATAAGGCGAAGCTTAATCAGGTGGCGGATAACAAAAAGTGCACCTTCCAAAGCGATCACGCCAACGTTATCGTTGCATTGAATTAATGATTGTCGGTGCGTGAAATTTTTTTTTCTAAATGTTCGTCGAAAAAAAGCTTGGCTCGCCGGTAAATAAAGTGCCTGCATCTAAGCTCAGTGTGTGGCCGCGGACAGAGAGGGTGGGAGGGAGGGAAAGAGATCGCTGAAGCGAGCTATTGTTGCACATAACGAGAGAGCGGGAGAGAGAAGCGACGACGCCGATGTCGGTTGAGGCCGGAAGTAAGAATACGCACGTATCTGCCTGGTTTGATACTAAGTCAGGCAACGCTTTAGTTAATAAAACGTCCTTAGGGGTGTCGGCGCTTTGCTGCGTAATGCAGCGTGACGTACGTGCACTATCTCTCTCTCTCTCTCTCTCCCTCGCTACCTTTGGAGGCTCTATTTTTATTTTTAGTACACATTGTGTACATACGTGCACACGCTAGAAGAGTCCGCTCACAGCGAGCGGCATTCCGCGGAAAAGCGATGAATTCGCTCCTTTTATCTTCTTGCTTCTGTGCTGCGTCGTGTTGCGCTCCCAGCCGCCGCTCGCTCGTTCTACCTTGTAAAGCGAATCTTTGTGTCGCCGGCGTCCACTGCTTGGCTCCAGGAAAAGAGCCACGTGAAATCAGTGAAATCTCTTTTCAAAGGAGGCCGAGCACTTTTTAAGGCTCTCCTTCGTCGCCGCCGCCACCGAGCGAACAAAAAACAAATGGGACATTAGAGCGCCCGCCCGAGCCCCTCCCCTCCCCACACACCCATCGTTTCATTATAATTCTCCATTTTAATTCTCTCCGAGATAAGCGTTACAGTTATTCTTTAATGTGTAATTACGCTGCCCCAGCTTAGGAATCCCTTGGATGTCCGTGTCCGTGTCCGTGTCCGTGTCCATGCCCGCACGCGATACCCGTGCGCGCGCGTGTGTGCATTTGTTTGTTGGTACGTGCTCGTAGGCGATATTTATATTGGGCTGTTCGATGACTCGTAGACTTTGAACACCGACTTGAGATTACTCGCGTATTACTTTAACACGTGCAGCTTCGTGTTATCTTATTAGCTCTTGTAAAATTGGTCTCTCCTTTGCATTTCATTACACCCTTTCATGCTCGTAATGACTGTAATTAAAAGTACTTTTTTACTTCTCGTAAATTGTATTACACGCTGCGACGCTCGCTGCACACGTGTTTAATTTAATAAAGATAATTATCGAATGCGCGCGCACATTTTTCGAGCTTAACGTTAACGAGCATATAAATGACTAACTATTCGTTCCGAGTATATTTCGAGAAAGGCGCGCCCTTGCATCCAGAGTCTCGTGAAACAACACGACTCGACGAGAAGACCGAGTTCTTTTTATTTCGATTGCTTCCCGTGCCTCTTTTTAAGCACTCGCAACTGACTTACGACACTATTGTTATTTTCTATCAACTCACCGATAATCTTTCATGTAGATTCTAATGCATTTGCTTCTTCAAGTTTCACGACGACGGGATAACAAATGGATTAATCAGCCCTCGCTCTGCTCCTTATCCTTACACGCTCCGCAGTCGATCAAAAAGGGATCTTTATTTAAGCTACAGCATTCACCACTACACAGTCGATGGATTATTGACTTTTCTCGAGACACTTACCCCCCCCCCCTCCAATCTTAAATGTCGCCGCACCAAGGCCCTGCCTCCAACACAATTTATAGTCATTACAAGTTTGAGATCGGGTAAAAAATTGCAATTAAAGAGATCGCTGCGAAATCCTCGTTCATAATAGAAAGAAATAGGAGAATTAAATTTTTTCGAAGGTTCTTCGAGTTTGTTCGCCGTTCTTCTTTATATTCCTTTAACCTTAAGAACTTATTTTCGCTGGGAAGGTTCCGTCAGAATTGTCGTCCGCATATTTTGAACCAGGACTTTAGTCTGCAGTTCTTTGTTCGATGATCGAACGCAATTGCACAATTGCTGTTGTTTCTAACTCACACATAAAGAAGAAGCTCCTCGTCAACAGGTGGCCTCCTCATCAGCAATAGACATTTACTCGGTAGACGAATCGAGCTTCGGCTCTACTCGCCGAACTGAAACACTTGCCTTGAATGTTGCCACCATTGACTTCCCCATACTTTATAACTCCTTCGGTTGGTACGCATGCTTTTTTTGTAATAATCTACGGTCATTTCGGACGTTTGAGACTTAAGCGTAGACGTACTCGCCGTACGGCTCACGTAATTTATACGTAGCTTTACATTTATAAATTATTAATTAAACTTTAATCGTTTATCTCGCTCGATGCGTACAAATAAACCACGAGGATACATTCGCACAAGCGCGAATCTTACACGGGAATGAACATTGGGAGTTATTTCAATGACATTAACCTGTCCGAATTGACATAAAAGAACATTTCAAGCAGAAGTTTTCAATTGTTATGCGATACTTTGTCTTGAATTTTAATCTCAAGAGTTTATATCAAATTTCTATAAGAAATTAATTGTATAGAAATCGTTAAAAAATTATAAGTTAAAGAATTGAATGTCACTTCGTGTTTAGTACAACACAAAATGGAGCATTAACTTAATTTAAAAAAATGATGTTAGATTCGGTGCAGTAATAATTGAAAAACGATCGATTATCACTTTTACTTTGACAAGAAATATAATTCAGTCTGTATTTGTGGGAACGAATGATACGAGAGAGTGCACGATTATGTTTTTAGCACAGATCTTAATCGGCAGGCTGCAACGTACAGCGACAGAACTTTTTTGAAAGAACGCTGCAGCGATAAAAAGCGGTTTTGTTAGAATTCGCGGTTTCTACGCATTAAAATGCCCAGGACGGTTTGGAGTGAAATCGCGCGCGCGCGCGCGAAAATAGGAATTTTCCAGAGCTAAAGCTTCGACGGGTATCCATCATTAAATCAGAAAGTGCTCTCCAACTGCAAAATTTCCTACTAGTCGTGCGTTCGCATAATTTAGCTCGAGCCGTGACTTGGCGATTTTCCGTACACAACAAAAAGCCACCCCCAGCCGCGAGGCAGAGAAAAGACCAAATTAAGGTGAAAGAGAAAGAAGTGCCCCTCGTAATCCGCGACGCTGTTCGCGCACCGGCCGATGTCGCGCGAGACAAGGTATGAAACGAGATAGAAGTCACATCTAGATAGTATCATTTTCTTAAATAATAAAAGACGGCCATCATTGTGCCGGGGCAGAGGCAATTCTAACGCGTCTGCGTATAAAGCCGAGCGAAGGAAAGCGCAACAAAGATAAGAGGGAAACAAGTATAGAGAGATGCCCCCGTACGTGCGGCCCGATGTACCCGCTAGAGGCGTAAGGAGCGAAGCAGCCGAAGGAAAGAGAGGGATGGAAGATGTTTGTAAAAAGCGCGGCTCGGACTGGCCCGCGGGGAGGGCGCGATACTTTAGCGCGCCAGTGTCGTCGGCCTTGAGGGGGCGCCGTTGCAAGGAGAGCGAGAGTGTGCGTGCGTGCGAGGTCAACGACTCTACCCGCGCCCAGGGGTGGCTTCCCTCCACCCCCGGGAGGAGCGAAAAGGACGGCTTCCTCGTGTGACGGAAGTCTGTGTGTTAGTCGCCGCAACCCAGCGCAACGACGACTGCGACTGCGACTGCCACGGCGACGGCGACGGCGACGGAGATGCAGACTGCAGGGGATAGGTTAGGGTAGGTTAGGCCCCCGCAGCTTACAGTTTGATATCGAAAAAATATCAGGGGCTTTTATTTGATCGCGAATGCGAGTTGCGAGCCCTTCGCCGCTCCTCTCCGCACAGTTCAATGCGAGCGCGTACACTGTTTGTGCCTTTTATTTCCGTCTTTCTCTCTCTTCTGCCCACCCCTGCTTCGGCCCTCTTTCGTACGCCACTCCGCGCGTACATGGGATAAAAGCTCATATGTTTGAGAGGGCGAATTGGAGCAGCGGATGGAACCGATGTAAGAGTGTTATAACGTACGGATTGCTTAGAATTGGAACTCCGCAAGAGCAGCTGCCGTTTTTTGCGAAAGCGAAAGTATGTCGAAGGCTTCAACGAGAACTTATTTAACCTAACCTTAAACTCGTTACGCAATAATTTAAAATCGATCCTTAAATATTCGAATGGTTTTCAGTCAGCTCTTGGTAAAAAATCAAAATAAAGTATCTTGTAGCTTAAACAGATTTTTAGCCCAAATGCGGCAGTTTGAAAGCGATACTTTCGTCTGTCCATCGCTACTATCAACGCAAACAATTGTAAGTCGTCGAGATTGCGTATTTTTAATTTTAAAAGACTCGTCGAGCAAAGTAAGTCTTTCCAGAACCGCCAGAGTTCGCGAGTAAATTTCCGTTCGGCCTACCGAGTATTTTTAGCGAGTGTTTTGGTAAATAATGAACCAAAGTGATATAATGCAGGAAAATGGCGCTTTAATTGATGTAAATAGAAGTTTCGTTCTAAGTATGGAATATGTGCTTTAAATATTGAATAGTATTTAACGTCGTTAAATACTATTTTGAGAGACAAGTATATATTGAAATTTGAATAAAATTAAATCAAAGCCTCATTAACCTAGTTTTAACATACATCGAGGACTTTTAACCTTATTGGGCTTAATAATCTAGTCCCGTAATACAATACCTTTATAAACAACATTCGCCATAACAGAGCTAAGTTTTAATAAATGAGTATTAACCAACTGTCGTGGTGCAGCGATTGTCAAAGACTCAAAAATCGTTGGTGTAAGGCATTTCGTCCATCGAACGACTTCCTGTCGAAATTATAAAAATGTTCGTTTATTAGGTTGTCGGCGAACATTTACGAAGAAAAGTCACAATAAATCGAGCCAACTTGAGTGGATAAAATTTAAAAAAAATAAGCCGTAAATATCGGTTGGAAAAATAATGCAACAGTATGCTGGGGCGATTGTAATTTTTGAGATAATTTCGATGCCAACGTAATGGGAGTAAATTAAAATGGAAAAGCGTGCAAATGGAAGGAAGGAAGAGAGGCTCGCTCGAAATAGCGACATGGAGATCGACAAAGGGAGGAAAATAGAAAAAGATGAAAGACACGGAGTGAAACGTGCGTGTACCGCGTAGCGGTGCCGTACCCGGGTCTATGATACTTTGAATGCGACCACATAAGTGATGATTCGAGCGCGAGTGATGCAAAAAGGACAGGGAAGGGTTGCGCACTATTCAGCGCACTGTTCTGATTTATCCCCGTGACTGACTGAGCGAGTGATATTGAGAGGAGGGAATGAAACCGAGCGTAAGAGAGAGAGAGAGAGAGAGAGAAGCCTCTGTATGTGGGGCTGATAAAAGAAGCGGAGTCGGTAGAGGAAAAAATACCGAGCATTACCAAGCAAAGGATTATGTTGGCATAACTCATTGGGAAAATTTACATTTCCATTTCTGGGGTGTATAACTCATTGATTTGCCCCGTGTATGTTGAATGCGCGCGTAAGTGTAGCCGCGGAAATGAATATTCTTGACTATGAGCTCGAGGTACTTGAGTATTAATCAAGAAAATCTTTTGCTTTTAAATACAGTAAATCGTGCAAAGGCTTGGCTTTGCTCCGCTGCTTGTTTGCCATCGTTTTAAATTAGGCTTTGACAATGACGTTGTTGTTGATGATGACGACGACGACGATGATGCTAATGCTCGTGGAAGAGATTCGAAATTTACACTTGTATTTTGATTGACGTTATTTGACAAAGAGAAAAGCGTTCGCTCGTCTGGCTAAATAAAAACTTGGCACAAAAGTTTTCAATGGAACCAAACGACAAAAATGCCCCTGTCATTTTTATTAAAGACATGGACGTACAAATGGAAACAATAAAACCTCCTCTGCTATTTGCATTTGCATAGGATTCGAGCAACTGCTCGAGTTATACCGACCAATGACATCTTCGAAAATTATTACAAAAACGAATTTTAATTCTCCCATCACCTATTATTCTTTCCATGAGAAATTGCATAAGATACTCGACAAATTTCTTTATGATATTTTGTAATCTTACAATTTATGGAAATATCCCCTGTATTATTCCGAAAAAGAAGTTATGCTCACTCGTGCACACGTACTTAAAATAATATATATATATTCTAAAGGCATATTTAATCAGAGTAATATCAAGCTTTTAATCTACTTTAAAGTTGAAATTGTAAATGTTTGATATTGCTTGGATTCGCACGCAGCAAAAATGAGCGCCAATGTGGCCAAAGTTCGGTAAACAAACGTCCAATAGATGTACAAGTATTTGGAAATCTATCGAGACTCGGGGATATTTCACTAAGATGCAGATTAATGAATTAATGTTCTTATTCTTTTAAAAATTATCATTGGGTCTTATCTTAATATTTTTTTTATATCTACGTAGGAATAGCTTACCAACTCTCGTTTTATCTAAAAGTTATTTTAACTCCCGTGTTTGTCTAATTTATCCTAATCCATTCGTATCATTATTGACGAATCCTGTTGAACAACTTGCAATTTGCAATCGCGCAACCCTCGTCAATTTTATGTGATATCGAATAGAGCAGTAAGTTATGCATTTGTTAGGTTATCAATTAAACGCCGAAGAATGTGGAGAGGAAGGTGCGCGAGTATGTGATCGCGCATGTTTGTGTATTTATGAGTATTTTTGCACAAATGAAAGAAAAAGCGGCATCGATGGTTTCAGTAGAGTAAAAGCGTTGAGTTTCAGCTGGAAAGGGTACGAGGATCGCGAGGATAATATTTTCCTCATTTTTTTTCTATTCAGGGTTCTTTGTAGCTGCGCTGGGATACCTGTTATGCAATAGGAGTACTAATAGAAATGCGCGTGTGCATATTTTTATAGGAAAAACGATCACCAGTAGAAAGAAAAAGAGGTTTAAAGAGAGATAAAGAGGCACGTATAGAGTGAGAGAGGGCGCGCGGTTTTCTGGGTTGCAGGCTCTGCGAGTCCAAGTTACGTGTATTTATTTCAGGGATATATAATTTAAGAAGATATTGCATTTTCATTATCACGAGTTCGATCATTTTAAATAGATCATTCACGTTTGATAATCTTTAAAATAATTGTTCGAAAGGCAAATGACTTTCGATGTTAGCAAACCAAACTTGTACAATATCAGGACAATGTTGAAAAAATGCATGAAACGTCGATCAACAGGAATAAAAAAAAAAAAAAAAAAAAAAACATTAGACACTAAAAGAAAGACTTGACAAATGTAAACGAGACGGCGGTAATGAAGAGTCAGATACATACGATCGGAGTATTTACTTCAATTGAAATTAAAATGAAATGACAGAAATGTATATAGTTTCAGCAGTGGAACTAGAAATTAGAGTACTTTTTCACAGACGAAGATAACAAAGAGAACATCAATAATGCATTAAAAAGAAGAAAGACATAGATACAAGTTCTAATAGAATTTCTACATTGAAGAGAGTAATTACCTCGAGTGGAGCAATAATTTACTTTTTAAATATAGATGCACAGGTATACTTTAAACTTTAAAACTGGTCGAACGAGCTGCCCTACATTTTAAATTCAATAATTTATGTGCTTTAAACTAAACGCTTTCAATTCGACAGAAGATAAAAGATGCGTAGCATCGGATGCGCAAAGATGAGTCCAAGTTTGGACTCGAACATTATTAATGCGAAATGTCATATTCGCTTAAAAATTGCCTTGCGAATACTTTTAAGATGTGCATTAATAGTGATCGATGCCTTTTAAAAGTCTGGACTCACTAGCATCTTTAGTTCGATAATTGAATAAAAGGAAAGTTCTGCGAACCCGTTTAATTGCACTTTGAAACAACTACTATATTTATTAAAAACACTGATTGCATAATTACAATAATACTCTTCGAGACAATACAGTTTTTTGCCATTTAAGCGCTTACCCGCCTGCTATTTACTACCTACACTTGTATCGATTTTGAAATTAACGCGATATTCGGCGCTGGTTTCTTAATTCCGCAACGACTAAATAGAGGCCCCAATATCCGTTCCTGTCTTTCGCGCGTCGCACCGGATCGAGCAGCAATAAGTGCGAACGCAAAGAAATAAAGTTCTGGTGCGACTCGGACAAATTCGTAGTATCGATGAGTGACCGAGTGCGAATCGCTGCGAGAAAGTCCGTTCGAGTCGAAGAGTCAGAGGATGAGTGGAAAGTCAACTTGAACCTACGGGACTCGGCACTTGCATCGCTTAACAATTAGTTGCATAGGATTTCTGCATTCGTCAGCAGGAGAGATACAAAATATCGACAGCTGGAAGAATATAAACAGAGTGAGAGACGTTAGATTGTAAAACATACGCAAGCTTCTGCTCTCGTCTTGGATGGACAATTTACTCTTTGCGACACTAAAATTATCTATGATTACGTAAATTTGAGTCTCGCGCCCGAATATTTTCTTTTCCCAATTTTTCCCAATTGCAACTCTTTACTCGCGACAATATTTTAAATTACAGTCAATTTCAATTCATTTAGCAAGTCTTTTTTTGAAACAGTCGACGAATATAGGCACGATCGAAATTTTCCACGTCTTATTGAATTTAAAAAAGAATTTCTCTTTCATATTTGTAGGACAAACTGAAAGCAATATTTTCAACACCAACTGGTCAAATGTAAAATACTTGGTCGATTAAGCTCGGAAAAATAATAAAATTAATATGTTTGGTAATAGCAGCAGGTTGTGAAAATGTGCCGTTTTAATCGATCGGTCATTACCGATCATTCGTGTCCGAAACGTGCGTTCGTATGTAAATTTGTACTTTTTTGCCGCAGACAATCGGTAATGTAAAAATCGGCCAGCAGTAACTGCAAATATTCAATTAGGAATTGGTGATCGGTATTGTAACTGGCCACTAATTTTATTTTTTCCCGTGCTCCCGAAGATAAATCGCTGGTCTATCCGTGGGAGAATCTTCCGTCGACGGTTTATTTTGCGGGCCGTGCTCGAGGAAAATGCCAAGGGTATCTGCAAGGGTGGGGAGGGGTTCGGAAGGAGAAGGCGGAGAAACGTGTTGCAGGGGAAGATTGCAAATATCGGCGTTCATTCGTTCGTCCGTTCGTTCATTCGTCGATTAAAAATTTTCCAAGATCCGCGGCGGCGTACGGAGTGGAGGGATGAAGCGGAAGGAGATGGAATTATACGTGGTATAGGTGGTAGGGGTGGTGGTAGCGACGGTCCGTGACCCTTTGGCAAGTAATAATTGCGGGCAATTACCGGAGTCGCTAAGAGAGAGAGAGAGAGAGAGTGATATGGGGCGGGGATGAGGCAATAAAAGAGATAAACTCTTGAAAGGCATGGAAAAAAGTAGGGAGGATTCGCGAGACACGGGCGGAATCGTAAGGGAGAAATGAAAAATATAAACAGGCCAAGCATTAAAAACATTTTCAGACTTTTTCTGGTGTCTTTCCACAGCCGCGGATAATAATGGAAAAAAGTTTTAAGTACTTTGTAATAATATTATAATTGATTTCATATGAATCTTAAATTCGCTCAATTATGTCGGGCTCAGAGAGTCTCAGAGCAGCCACTTTTCTTATAGAATAGTGATTACACTGGAAAAATTATCAGCGAGGCACAGTTAGTTGGATAACGAATGGCACCCGCGACGATGCATCACGCGAATAAAAAAATCCCGTGCAACTCATTTGCATAAACCGAAGCTTCTTTTAAATAATACAACTTGGATTACTTTAAACAAGCAATAAAAACTCTCGCTATTATTCTAAAGAAGTGCACATAAGTTGTTATAAATGACGAATATAAACGCCCGGGGAGGGAGGCAGATTGCCGCTTTTAATGATTGTCAAAACTGGTTAAACATTCATTTGAAAATTAGAAATTTAGAAAGAAATTTCAATAAAAAACTTAAAGATGTTACTAATTTCGATCGATTTTCGAGAAAATTGAAGCTACGAACTAATTTGCTTTAAACCCCGTTTTAGCTTCATTCGCTTTGGAAAATAAAGGAAAATTGCGCGCCGAGCATCTTTTTCTTATTATTACCAACTTTCGGAAATTGCTCTTACTAATATTTCATATTTCATATTGAATTTCTTAAAGAACCAGCTGTCTTTGTCTTAGGCACATTTTCATAAATCTTATCAATCGATCGAACTAAATTTTGTCAGAATTCGATCACCTGTTTTAACAGCCGCGCGCATAATGACGAAGAGAGATCCCAAAGATAAAATAAAGAAAACTGTAGATCGTCTAAAATTACTTTTGCCTTCGACAGAAAATGCAGGCAATCGTAAATTCTCCTCTCCGCTGGATTGAATTCGCTCTTTTTCGTTACAAATAATCACGTTAAACGACGCTCTTACGGGTAAGAAAAGTTGTATCTGCAATACAATGGATCAAGGGGATGCAAAATTTTCGACATATTAAATTATGTCGCGTAAGAGAAAATATCACTTATCTTTAAAATGTCGCACAGAGAGATACAACTGTTATTATTATTTTTTTTTTTGCGCCATGAAACAAACTGTTCAAATTTTAAACTTAGTGCTTTGTTGTAAAGTTCGTTATCGTTCACAACGAAACAGCAGTTTTAGGAATAACAAAGATTTCGTTATTGAATTATTTACGAACACTGTACACCGCGATACGTTAATAGGTATTTTCAGTTGGATAAAAGTCCGAAACCCGGTGCGCAGCCTTTCAAATCAATACCGCCATTAAAAGAGAGAAAGCGAAAAATCCAAGCAATTAAAAAATTATCTTTTTGCCCTCGAACTATGAGCAGAGGCCGAGAAAGTAAACGCCAGTGACTGCAGCGAACAGTTAACGCAACAAATACGAGGAGCCGGGGAAAAGAGAGACAAGGTCGTGTTGCGCGAGCCACGCGTTAATTCCATATTCAAGAGCAGGGGCCGAACTACATTGTGCGCGCGGTTGATAAAAATTTTAAGTCCTTCCGAGCACCTGTCGATCGTTACCTTTAATCTATTTATACGTCCAAATTGCAGAGGGCGAACTGCGAAAAGTGAAACTTATTGCCAGTTGTGCAAAGTGTAGGTGTTGTCCGTCAAGAATGAAATATGCATTTGTAGGTTGGCAACGTTGTTGACAACCTCGTCTCTTGTAATACAAGCTGATTATTACCGAGACGCGTGAAGTCGGAAAACGAGACAAAACGCTTAAGAGCTGTTAACCCGTACGTTCAGTCGCCTTATTCCTGCAATTATTTCTTTCTCATCCTCTGTTTGCTCAAACGCGAAAGCCCTTAGACTCGAATATCGCGGCGAAGAAAAACTCGAGAAATCGTTCGGTAATCATCGGAACGCCCCACAAAAGTAGACGGTTTATCTCGGACTAGCAGCTTCTCGTTTTTTTTTGTTTTTTTTTCAGGCACGACGTGTTGTCGCCCATTGCTTCATCGGCTCTTCCGTATCCATACCTGTACAACTGAATCCGCGTAAACGCGAAAAGCGTGTGCGCGACCGAACGGAAAGCGGGAGGAAAAAGGGAAAAAGAAAAAGGAAAGGAGCGAAGGAAACTTGCATCCCTTCGAGAGATCCTCGTTTGCTCAGAAATAAAGACGCGGAGGTTAAAATCAGCGACGCAAGAACTCACAAGTTGAACCTTGGAACTACTTTTTAATGTCACCCGCGCACCCCCTGGCTTTTAATAAAGGAGTTAAACGCGGTTATGTTTGTCTCGTTGAACGCTAGACAGAGTTGGTGAAGAAGGGGGAGGAAGAAAGTCTAACAGTCATTGTCAGTGCTTAATTTGTGCTCGGGCCCTGAGTCCGAGATCCAGCCCCTGCGAAGAGGCTACCGGAGTGACTCCCAGCAACGCCGGCTTGTTCTACTTGCTTTCTTCGGAAATTCGCGAATTGGCATTCCCCCGACTTTCTCCGAGCGACGTTTCCATCATTTGCATTTGCAGTTTTCGCTTTTTTCGGTACTCGCAGGAGAAAGAATTTAACAAAGATAATTAAGATAATTAAAATAAGATATTAAGTTAATGGCTCAGCGAGGTTAAGTCGCGGCGTTAAATGATAATCTCGTTCGTTGCAAAAACCGTTTGCTCGAGCGCAAATTTATCTATTATTTGCAATACGGCCGCTCACTACCTAACGATTAAGATCGCTTGAAGATTCTTATCGATTTAATATCCACTGACTACCTATTTTTTAAATATCCTATTTTAGCAGAGTGATTGTTTAACTGTAGACGGATTATATCTAGCGCATCGCGCATAAATCATAATAATACAGAGGAGAAATTAAAAAGGCGTTTAGTTAATACTCTCGTGTTAAAATGTGTTTACTTTGTAGAATTATGGATCAGCGTAAAATAATAAAATAATGATTTTCGTGTACTTTGTTAGAATTCATTTTTACGACGTATTACAGCACAATTATACGTATGCCTTGTACTCGTCTACGTTTCTTTTTCGAGCTGTTAATAACAAGAATAACAACAACAATAACAACAACAATAATAATAATAATAACAACAATAGTTTTATTATATATTTTATTATGAATCTCTCATTCGCCTATAAGCTTTCGTTTTAGTAAAGCAGATTATTGTTTGCAACGAATCTCGGTTAACTGAACTTGGATCTTGGAAAAGAGGTTTCCCACATGTCCAAAAGATTGGATTTTCGTTGTTAAGCGGCGCAAGTCTGCTGCGCGAACATCAACTTTCATGCTTACTTATATATTTTTATTTATTTTTTATTATTACCATCAAGGTTGGCAGTTCAAACTGCTTTATATTTCTAGAATTAAGTCTGATTAGATTAAACATAAATTTTTCAAGCTTAACCAATTTGCGGTCGAAATTTATGAAATAAACATCGTTAATTTACACATTACTGTTAAAAAAGAATCTTTTTTAAAGGTGTAAACGTGCATTCTAATAACATGGGGTCAGTATATGTTTTTATACTTGACTATGTTTTTAGAAATAAATTTAGACTAATTTTTCACATTTTACTCTGAATTCTATGCATTTTAGGTTCAAATGCGGATGTAAAAGTTCTGATAATAATGATAATAATAATAATAATAATAACAATAACAACAACAACAACAATAATAAATAATAATAATAATAATAACAATAACAACAACAACAACAATAATAAATAATAATAATAATAATAATAATAATAAGTTATAAGGCACAGCCGTGAAACTTTAATAGTTAATAATTCGAATATAAAAAAGCGTATTTTGAAAGTGTCCAAATCGTCAAAGGTACCTTAACTGTTAAAAAGAAAAAATAAAGTAAAAATTATACGAAAAAAAAAGAATGTAAAAAAATGCAAAAAATTTAATGAAGCTACGTAATAATCGATGTAAACGTTGACATTACAACTTCCGCTTTTCGTTATATTCTGATAAGTTATTCGTAATAATGCGTTTCTTTCTTTTCGACCAATTTTATTTTCCACCTCGATGACCTACTTCTGCATTTCGAGTTGTATTACCTGGAAAAGTTCATTTTTAATCAAGTTCCTATAATTTCGTTGCGTTTAATCCATTGCATTTCGTTTCATATGTCGCACTTAACTTCTTACCATGAATTTAATTTATACTTCGATTCCTACTGTAGACGGCATTAGCCGTTTCGCTATTTGGCGAATTTCGTTTTTTACTCACGCAGAGCTGAATGTAAAAAAAAATTCAAAATCTGAAAAACTTTTTGAAAAATTTGCGTCGTGTCGCGATGAATTCAATCCTATTTTGCATTACTATTGCAGACATGAGCGCGCACAAAGTATCTGATGAGAGGCCCGTTTACTGGACTCGTATATTTTGTTCGCGTGTTTCGAATATCGCAGAGGCGATATTCTAGTCATTAATATTTAGATAAATTATTATGAAGATACTTGACAGTAGCGGGTTGTTTAATCGCTTAAAACTCATGCTTAAATAAAGCGATGGAAAAGTATAGGAAATCAGGAGGAAGAAATTAATTGAAAACTCGTAAGACTAGCTGCGCTTTTGGTTGCATATTTGAACGAATCCTCACGCTTATTGCGAAAGCTCCGAGTAAATTGGTCAATAAAGAGGATATAATTTATTTCGCGCTTAATAATATTAAATATTAAAAAAAACATGTGTATGCATGATGAAGTGGAGACATTGACACGACGGCTCGGGCGTCTTTTACGAGGTTACTTTTATCGAACACTTGCTTATTAAACAATTGCTATAAAAAGGGAAAAGTAAAGCGCGTACACGCATAACTGCACAGGTGGGGGTCACTGCGGAGAGGAGAGAATTGCAGGTGCGAGGTTAGGTTGCTTTATCGCGTGCCAGACGTGCGTAGAATCAGGCCGCGGCCGAGCTCGCACCCGTCCACTCAATAGAACCTAAATTTCTAAATGAAATAGGCCAATTAGCGTACCTGGAAATGCCCGGCAGCAGCCCCGAGGAGTCTAATTGCCGGGAAGCATATTTTCCCCTCCGCTTCCAAAGCGAAAGAGAAACGAGCGCTCGTCAGATTTAAGGCCGGATAGAGGTGTAGTTCGTAAATTTAAGCGGCATTACACTCGTATCCTCTTTTTACGCTGCGCGGCTGAAAACTTTTTCCTTCTCATTGCGATGTTATTAATTGTGCAAATAGTCGGCGTTGAAATGAAAAACGATACTGCCATCAATGATCCGCAACAACTGAACTACCAACTCGCAAAAGCTTGCCGATCGAGCCTCGGATGCTACAAGATTGCCTTGCTTGGGTTAATTCGAACCAGGCACTCGGATCCTCCGTGATTTGCTCGAAGGAATTCAGCGTGAGTTTGTTGCCTCGCGATTGTAAAAAGCACGAGCGGCGAACGTGGGAAAGTTGTTTCGAAGTTTTCGGCGGCTTCATACGTCTCGAACGCTCGAAATTTCTAAGCCGGTTATGGTGAAAAATCGATTGTCTTCGAGTAAATTTGAGGTTAGGCGCGATCCGCGACGTTTTTCTTTAGCTCTTGTTCGTTACTTTCTATTTTGCGGTGATATCGTGCAACATTCGATATCGCCGCGTTCAATTTTTGCAGAGGAGATCCGAATGTCAGCCCGGTACTATGGACGCACACATGTATACTCAATCGACCTTCCCACCTCCTGTAAAGCAGAAAAACTAATTCCATTTTTATTAAAGTACTTGATGTGGTGGTTTTGACAGGTTGGCTGCACTAGACCTTACGCGCTTAATATTCAACTTTTGTCGCGCATCGTCCTTTTCTCGTTTTTCACTCGTCCACGACAAATCTCATTAATCTTCTGCACATCGTTAAGTCAATTTCTTATCTAAAATAAATGAGAGTAAATGAGTGGTTCGGTGGGATGGAATTTTCAATTTTTAAACAAATTCTATATTTTAGGATAAAAGTTCGTCGAAGAAAACCTAGCGACAAAGTTCTCTGAATTTAAGAATAATAAATGTCCATTTGATATCAGCATTTTATACAAGATGAAGGGGAGTTCTGAGAAAACGCGGCTGCCGCCGACTAGACGTAAACAACGAGATCTGGTCGAAAAATTTAGAGAAAACGATCAGTCTTGGCTCGTCAGTCGTCGCTCGGTTCGCGAGTTGCCACGTCTAAAACATAATCTATCTCCTCGAAACACCTTTGTTTTTATTGCAACATCTCTTGTAACGACCTACACACACACACTTACGTACGAGTGTCGCACCTGAGAGCAAATCATAAATTTGAAAATCGATTGCTCTCTATTTGTCCATTGAAATGCTCGCAAGCGCGAGTTCAGCGGAGCTGCGCGAATTTAGATTCCTAGAAACCAAAGCATTTTTTTAATTGCAGTGTTCTGTGCAATACTCGGGGACAAAAGAGCGTGGCGGTGAAAGTAGAACATTTCGCAGCCCTTTAACATGATTTGGTGTGGTACAGTTGTAGTTATCAGCGTTTACGGATCGCAGTTGTCGCGTGAAAATGTGTAAACTTTTCGCCGAGTTTTAAAGAAACAATCGATCGAGATTTCTTCCGTAGGAGCATAAGAAGTTTCAAAAACGCTTTGATGGAATAAAGCAAATTTTACAAAACACATTAAAAATTCTAAATATTGTAGGGTGAAGATGACCAAAGTGAAAAAATAAAAGCAATTTTATTTTCGTTCACGACAACGAAAATTCTTAACGATTAGCCATGAAATAGCATCTAATTGGATCTATTAATTAAAAACAACGTGATGCCGGTTATCCGTCGGTACAGTATTTGTCAAATTTTTCAATCATCAAAATTGACGGTAAACGACACAATATCATAAAATGATACGTTTTTCATATTTAACTAAACGCAGATCGATATTAAAATAATCGCTTTACAATTGGTTTTTAAATTTATTTTTAGGGAAGCCCGCATCTTATGAAAAAAGTTTTGCTAGTGTCGTGAAATTTGGATATTAATCGTTGTATCCGAATGAAACTGGCAAAGTGAATTTTGCTCGTCTTTCTAATCCTTAAAAAACGGCGAGGGTCGAATAAAGCGCTGGTTTTGTCGAACACGACACAAGCGAACATTTCTACGATGGGAAAATTTATCGTGAGAAATAGTATAATAAGCGTAAAAGTAATTTTCGGATTCGACGGTCGAATCTCTTCTGTCGGGCAACAGGCGCGAGATAAAACTCCTTTCAAAGTAAGATTAGGTAAACGAACGAGTTGGAGTACAACAATGAGAGCTTGGATAATATTAAACGGAACGAAGAAAGCCATCGCTGCATTTATTAAGTCTTAATTCGTTTATTTGACATTTAAAGTCGACAACAGTGTTACGGCATCTGTTATTCATGAGTCCGTCAGGCAGAGAGAAAATGATTATTTACAGCTGCTAGGAAAATCGTTTCACGGAACGCCGAATCTCGTGATCTGTTATCTATTTCAGATTTCAAGATCCCAATGGGTTATCTTTTATTGCTTTCGGCGATCGAGAGGCTGCGTACCGACGAGGTCGAGCGCTCGATAATTTACTTAAAAGAGGTTATGTAACTAAATTAGCTTTCAATTATCCCCTATCGGCGGCCAGCTAAGATGTGGCACTTGAAATTATGTAATTCCTATTAAAAGCAAAAGTTAGGTGCGGCAAGAGCATCAACGGAGCTTCGTAGTTTTATAATACACAACGAGGAGCAACGAGCAAAAAGAATCGTCGCTAATTGCATATCGTACAATAACACCGTCGCTATTGTAATTAAATACGACTATCGCTACGAATATCTCCGTTATCATTCCTAGTCTATTTTATGATCCGTTGAATAAGAACTTGCAAATTGGGCAACGGTTTTAGCAGTGCAACCTACATTATTGTGCTCGTGCTCTTCAGCTGATTAATCGAAACCGAAATTTCTGATAAATTATTTAATGAATCTACGAGAGGATCGACCCGAATAAATCAACTAGCTAAAAAATCACAATTAGAATAATTAGATCATTGTAAATGAGCATTAGTCGAGGATTTATGAAAGATTCATAAGCAAAAATTAATTTTAAATACAGGATTTCTTAATTTTAGTAAATAGATTTTTAATCAATTTAGAGGTTCTAGTTGTATAATTCAATTACGTCTAAATACGGACTTATAGACGCTAATGAGTCATTCGTTTAAAAGCAATATAATTATTCGATTACTATATCAATTATTTTATTATTGTGTCATTATCGAGGATAGGCGATAGGAAAATTGATAATACAATTTAATTATTGAAGAAAATTCAGAATCTCTAATTTGTTCGCGTAAAAACTTAGCTTACGTTCATATTTAACACGTTTAAAATATTTTAACGTTATTTTAGATTTTTCAAATTCCACGCGACTAACCTCGAGCGATGATTTATTTATGAAAAATTACCTTTGATAGTCGATGCTCGTCTCAGTTGGACAAAGCCATAATCACGAGCGTGAACACGGAATGAAAATTCCCAAAGTTAAACAAAACTTTCGATATTCGCAGAAACTGCTTACCGAGATAATACAATTTCGTTATTAATAACTTTTTAAGAACACCTCATCCGTTTCCTCGTCAAGATTTTCAAAATAAAAACACAAGTCTCTATTAGGAGCTCATACTTAATAACTCTTAATAAAACTAATCCTTTATTATTAAATTCTTTGGAATTCTATAAAATGCTGAATATGAAATTATACGTTTTTTAGAGATTTGTCTTAATAAAAGACGATATAAAGTAATAAAACGGCAGAGTTGATAAGCTTTCGCCGGAAAATTAAAATCCGGAAAAATCTATAAAATATTAATATGTACCTTATTGCAAATTTTTTGCGAAAATTATTTTTAGAAATTAATACCGGATTAATTAAAAATATTCTTAAAATCGGTGAAAATTGCGCGAGTGTATTGATAATTAAATTTTATTCGCAATTATATTAAAATTGTTGGAAATTTATTTGGTTGATAAAGTCTAGACGCGACGATGTATTCAAGAAATAGATTTTTTACTTTCTAACGATGAATTTGGCCGTAGCTGCTGTTGCACGAGCCGAATAGTTTGTTCAAAATGTTTCCTTTGGCCAAGCGTTGTTGCAAATGTCGTAAATTAGTGGTATTGCAAAATAAAAGGGAACGTGACCGACTATTTTTGAAAATTTAGTTTCGCACAGTGTTGGTAGGTAAGCGTTACGCGAGAGATCCTAAGCTCGTCGGAGGAAAACAAACTGTAGAGTGCAAATGGCTCCTCGTGCGTGAAACCAACGCTGCAAATTACAAAAGCTTAATCGATACAATAGTCAAAACGAATAATACGGCCGCGTCTAAAGGGATGGAAGCTTTTCTTTGTGCAGGAGCGGCCGTCGACGGCGCCACGTCGCTTTAGATATTAAACTTCAGCCGCGGGGAGGGTAAATTAAAATTTTCGCAGGAATCGGAAGGGGTGGCAGCGCTGAAAAGAGCGAGCGAGAGGGGAAGGGTGGGAGGGGGAAATTCGATTTGTACATTTGTGTATTTGTAGATGCGCTGGCGCCTGGGGCCGTCCTGACCGGCGCTCTTATGCCTTTTAGGCTTTAGGAGACCTTCCAAACAGATCGGAAAACATAGGAGTTGAATAATTTAACGAAGACCGGGTATACACGTCGAGGCGACACGCAAAAAAGCTCGGGAGGCGCGTCTCGACTGTTGTGTTGGTCAGTTTTTGCCTGCACTTACACGACTTTAGCCGCGTTTCCCTACAGCGGCTCTTGCATTGCAAATGACGACAGTTCATTTATTTTTGGACTGCTAATACTGATTCCGTGGTTCGGTGACTATAAATCTAGAGTTGCTAATTTCCGAATGCATGCGTTTACCGCTGCAATGAAAAAATACAAAAATACCTTCCAAGCTTCTCTATTTATTTATTTATTTATTTACGTCCCCCTTTCTCCGAATTTTAAAAACACTCCGTCAGGCTCGACGCTTCCTCTACTCGTTCCCTTTCATTTTTTCCGCCTTACCAATAGCCATCAACGGAAAATTAACAGAAATTTAGCGAATGCTTAATGAGAGATAACTTATTATATTGCGTCTTTTTTATTTTCCGCGTATAAAGAAGGGCACAACCCAACTGTCCTCGAGCTCTACAATCTCGGTAATTCCTCTCTTTTTTCCTTTTTTCTTTCTTTTATTGTATCTCCCATTTTCCACCATTTTTCGCTCGAGCTCACACCCTCGAGCTCCTATGGCTTATTTTACTACAGATGTTTAAAAAGTGCACGCGAGCATTACTTTTTGACGGTAAGAGGAATTATAATATGTTATCACCGAAAGAGAAAATTGTTTGCGCGTTACATTAGTAAAAGCAGAAAGTGATGTTTACGAAGGAACCGTCAAATGTTGTTATTTATAACGTAGCCATCTCTGTATGTGATTATTATTTCGTTGAGCACTTTTAAAAAAATTATATTAAAAAAAATCGACAACTGTTTTATAAATTTTTTTTCTCGAAATATTACTTTAAGTGGCTCAATATTGTTTATTTCATACTATATCTTCTTATTTCGACCATCTAATCATAGATTTATGGAAAGTTTCATTATAGGCAAATAAAATGATAAAGAAGTGAAAGCGAAGCCTTATTTTTCATTTATTATTCGCTAGTGCAACATTCTGGTCAGGTTAATTTTAGATTCCGATTAATCTGGAGTCGCATTCGTTACGAATAAAGTTTGTCAAATAACTATCAAACTATTATTTATTATATGCTGCAAATAAGAAAGCTTTTCAATTTCGTGATGGGTAACTTACTAAATCTGTAACTTCAGATTCTGAAGCTGAATATTAACGTCTCGAAACATTTGAATAGAATATGTTATTTAATTTAATTAAGTTTCATAAATTCCAAATTACGATTTCACGTATCTTTTTCGATGTACTACAACAATAAGGAAGGACCTGCAAATTTACAAATATTTGTTAAATATTTCATTGGGAAAAAATTACTCGCAAATTATTTAGAAAACTAACCACAAATAAATAAATCAGTTTGTTTTAATTTCAAGAGAATTTTCACGCAAATAGTGCTTTGGAAAAGAGTTCGAGTTATCTTTGCATATAAGCTGAATGTCACTTTTACAATTATTTTTTAGTTTTGATCTTTCACGCGCAAAAATTAAAATGGCGATTTCATACAATTATAGTTAAATTCGCGAATTAATCGCTACACGCATTTTCGATAGTTTTATGTTTTTTATAAGCAAAGCAACGAATAAGGTTTGCGACGTCCAGTAAATAACAAGTAAATTGCCGTAAAAGTATAAAAAATTTTAAGGCGGCGATTGTAACGTAAAACTAATAGGTCAATGATAGATATATTAGCAACAATTTAAATGGCGTATAACGCGACGCAATTATTTTATAAAGATTGATCGTAGGTGTATAGTTGGGTAAAACTACTTGATCGATAAGGATGAGGGTTGTGAACGCGAAACATGACAGGTATAGAAGCCCCTCATGATTTATGCTCAACTATTGCAATTTGTTACGACTCTCTGTAAAAAAATTGCTAATATTAGTTCGGTTGGAATAAGCTCCAAAACAAAGTAACAATTTTAATCTTGAAGATATTTTGCGCATTATTATTATTATTATATATATATATATATATATACAAATCCAAGATTGTTTGCCTCGTCGAATTAAAATTGTGGACGAGTAAAAATCGTAATGCTCATTTTGCGAGCAATTTTTTTAATTATACACCTGATGAAATTAATGTAATCAAGATTCAATATAAATTCCTAATATAATTATTTAACATACAGTAAATATATTACCTACGCGTACGTTACGTAAATTTAGAATGATACCTGCGCCATACGTTCATCACATTTACAATCAACTACAGCACTTTATTCGAGTATAATTTTGTTATTATTTAAACATTACGGACGCTGAGTGACAACTTTCCAATAATATTTGGCGGTAAATTTTCAATTAAATTAATCCGTGATATAGATAATACAACATGCTTACTCTGTTCGCAAAATTGGAAAGATTTCTATATTGTTTATTGAATTGTGTGCATTTTTGACCCATATTCTATGCATTATATATTTTACAGTCTTAAATAATGTAATTTTGATTGCAAGTAACTTAATGCCCAAATGGTTGAAAAAATTCACAGAAATTTTCTCTAAATACATCTCGGCATTAGATATAAAAATTTAAAGATTATCGTCTTGCTAAATTTAAACTTTATAAAGTTATATTGTACGGTTCGAAAGTAAGTTCAAGTGCAACTTAAACTGAATTTAATTAAAAATGAATAATAACACAAGTAATTAGTACTATGAAAATCGCTTGTTATGATTTAAATTGTATATAAAAAAAACGAGAGGTGTCGATGCAAATACACACAGTAAACTTTATATGTAGCCAACAGCGTTTACTTGTATTGTATATACCAATTGTGGTGTACAGTTATCGTATAATTTATCCAAGCGCAAAAAAATTTGATTTTACAATCAGATTACGTTATTATTACAAAATTCTCTACGTAATTTGTCGATTGTAACAAAATCGCAACCATAAAACGATTAATCATCAGTAATAACTATTTGAAAAATTATTTTTAGTAGCTTTATTTTTATTAACATTTGAAGAAAGGACACGAGCGATTATAACCATTTTAATTAATTTTCTAAATTCGACAAATTTTTAGTAATAGATTAAAAAGAAGTACTGTAATATAGTGTCGAGTCGATCACGGTCTCAATAATGTAAATTGCTGAAATTTAAAGAAACGTTTAAAGAAAGACCTCTCTTTCAAGACTAAACCTTCCTCGTTTTCAAAATAACGCGTACATGATTATTGATGTGAAATTTTCCAATTTGTACTGCCACCAATAATAATTCGTTGAACTTTGAAGAAACGGTTAGACTAAAGACAGGATAAAAACTGAGCGATAAACTCATTGGTTGAAATGCTAAAAATAAAGCAGTCAATCTTTTAGGAAAAGAGCGTCTTCCCGCCTGCGGTAGCTTCTCATTCTTATCAACTGATAACGTCTCACAACTCTAGTACAAATAGCGTGTAAAAATGTGTAGCACTCGCCGTTCGTTAAAAATGACTTTGACTTTTTCAGAGTATTTCAAAACACGTCATTTTACAATATTATGTATTTATTCGATTGACGATACGATTGTAACATATCGTATATGATTGAACGATTTGAATACTGAATTCGCGGAGCGAAAAGTGATTTAAAAGTAGGAAAGATTCTTGTATCTGAGCGCCAACACGTTATTAGTTATTTTAATGGATTTCACAGAGAAATGCACGCGTACTTTTCCAAAGAGAAATGTCGGCCTCCTTCGTAATACTGCGTCGCTTCTAATTCAAACGATGGTTGTTTACCAAAGACCACGCAATACGTGTGCTTCATAAATGCACACTTGCCAACTGTCAAAAACCGATTCTAGCGATTGCGAACGATCGTAAGTGTTCGATAGTGACGTCCGTCCGAAGACGAGGCTTTTTCCGACGAGACGAAGTGGACGAAGAAGCCGGACAATTTAATCAAAACCACAATCGTTTAAGCGAAACGAGAGTAATTAGGCAAAATTTAAGGCTACGCGCCGTTGGTGGGAAAAGCTCGCGTTCCTCGAGGCGCAAGCAATTCTCCGAAATTCAAAATAAAACGCGGAGCCGGCTAATGAAACACGACTTCACGAACGAGGAAAAATGTTTTTACCGAAGGCAAATAACATCTCCGTATCAAATAGCAATCCATCTAAAAATGATTAACAAAGCATTATAAGTAAATAAAGCTTTTAGTAAATGTTTGCGCGTGCTTTTTCAACAAATGCGCGCACGCTTTTGGGCTTTACTGCTGTTTGTCCGCATCCTGATGGTACTTCCTTGCTTCGTAATCGTGCTTTTCTCCAACATGATACTTTTCAAAAACGTGCAAAGAATGTTAGAAAATTCTCTCACGAGTTTTATTTACTCTAGAACAAAAGCCTTTTATTTTGGTTTCAGAAACGTTTGTATAAACCCTTTTTATAATGATGGACGAGCTTCAAAGCTCCCACAATACGTGCATTATGTCAGATATCCTCCTGAAAGGAATTAATTATTATTATCATTATTATTTTTATTCTCCCGTAATTCTTATTACACTAAATTATTCGTTTAATTCCAGTCAGGGGCGGCATTTAGTGCGAATGCTTTAACGGATCTCGAGCTTTTTAGTAGCAACAATTTAAAAGTACAAGGATTTAGATAAGCGAATGGCCAAAAGTTATTAGCATATCTTAAATGTCCTTAAACGTTATTAAAACCGACTTCCTCGAAAAAGTAGACGAGCTATTGGGTAAAAATTCACCGATGATGATGTTGGAACACTTTGCGGTAACTCGGAAATCCACTCGTCTGCCGAGAAAAGCATTAGATTTTTAGTAAAAAAGTGTAAACACGGCAAATATAAGTATAGTATAGCTTAAGTATTAGTAACTATGTGTTCAGCAAAAAAAAAAAAAAAAAAAAAAAAATACAACTGAAGCGAAGTATAAGTTTAAGTAAAGTATAAACTGCCATGTTTCTAGTAAAAAGTATGAATAAAGTAGAGTAGAAGCACAAGGATAAGCAAACATTACCGCATATGAGGGCGATTTTTCCATGTATATTTTTATATCGGTAGGATAGCATAGATAGTCATTTTCTCGCTGAATTGTCTTTAAACTTTGAATTTTCTTATCAAATTTCTCTCCAGTCCTATAATCCAGTTAATTGACAGAAGCTTCTTTAAATCAATATCCGCTAAAATTATATCGCAAATATAACCTTCAAAATGCAACATGAGCCTAGTTTTCGGTATTCTTAAAATTTCTTAAAATTGTAAAATATTACTCAAATTATGCCTTTCATTTTATAGATCATCGATCGAAACGTTGATAAAAGCATAAAATGGTACGCTTTTTTGATTTACAAAGCAAAGACAAGTAAGAGTTTAACTCGAGAAGGGGGATAAAGACGGACTGTTTTCGCGCTGTCGCAAATGAAATAGTCTAATCGGGGCTTAAATTTTCGCGAGCGAAGAGTTTTTAAAAGCTTAGAGTATTAATTCGTGGAAGAGGACTAGGAAAGCCGCTATACGTGTAACATGTAACGCACACGCGACATTCGTGTAGGCGCTTAAAATGATTGGTTCACGCGCGTTGTCACGAGGTTCCAGATGCGTCAAAGAGGAAAAATTAAGGTCATCGGCAGGGCCGATCGCGCATTCCTTCTGTCTTTCTTTATTTGCCGTCTCATCTTCCTCTCCTCCAAGCCCCTGCTCTCTTTTTTCTAGTGCACGAACGCGGTTGATTGATCGATCGATTCTCGCGCTCACCCGAAACAAGCACACGCGCGCGCATGTATACATCGGACTTACTCAGGCAAGCGCTGCTGGCTCTCAAGATTGCCCCCTACGGGAAAGATATTTGTGCGCGATTGATTTATTTTGCACGAGCTCCGGAGTTTGGTGTATTTTTCGGGGCATTGTATCGTTGCGCAACTTGTTCGATCGCGACTTTGCCAATCTTTTTTTTCGACTCGAAAACGTGATAAGCGTTAAGGAAGGCTCTTGCATGTTTACATCCAGCGCGTTCAAACAATGGATTTAGCATGCGTGTGTTTTTTACGAGCGAGCGTTCGTTCAACCGCATTTTAACATCATAGATTGCGCGAGCGTTGCGGTGGAACACTGACAGTTCTCTTTTAAGTTGTCGCCATTTTTTTAATAATTATAGTTTTAAAGTTTCAGACTTCGTGGGTTATTGATACCGAACGTTTATGTCGCTTTGGTTTTAAGGTTATGACGCTATCCGTTGAGACATTTTTTTAGTACGGAGGTCATCCGAGTTTTCGAGTCTGAAGAGGAACTGTAGTTTTTGCTCGTCGATAAGTATCTAATAAAATGTATTTAAACGTATTTATCACTAAAACGATTAACCGGCAGTGTCGATTTGTCCAACGAGGCTAATGTAAGATACATTCATAATAAGCGCAAAGAAATTTCAATCATAATTCGAACGCTTGGAATGATAAAGCTTACACACAAAGAATAAATACGCAATATTACTTTATTCGTTATTCGCGTTACATTGTTATATTTGTAATTTTCACCACCGATACAGAAGCTTTGATATGACGAAAATAAGCGTATTTCTATAAAGCGTTACAATTTTCAAATTTATCAATAACGTAGACGTTTGAATTAAGTATTTTACACAACAGCAAAATATTGAGAGATAAAAAGCAAACGTTGTTTAAACTATGCATTTAAACTACTCCAAATAGGATAATTATATTAAAAGAAAGCTCAACAAATTATTTGTTAATTCTTCGTGGTCGTGAGAATAAAAAAGTTTGTCCTTTAAAAGCATGTAACTTTTAAAAAGCAATATACAGAGAGGTAGAAGCGAAAATTCGAATAAAATTTGACTTTGGACGTGTTCGACGTAAACAGGAGGAAGGAATCGAGCATCGGAATTGGCGCGAGATTTTTCAGTTTCGCAGTACATAAAATCCGGCTCGCATTTGTTTTATTAAAAAAAACATTCTCCAAAAGTGCACGAACCAAGTCCGGCCGAACAAAATAGTCGGCTACATGTTGTCCAGCGGATTTGAATTCAAGCACGAACGCGCGCACGTCGAAGGCTTCAAATCACGGCGATCGGACACGTTTTGGGATACCAGGATACTGCGTTAAATCAAACAAAAGCGAGTTTACTCTGCACTAAAGTTTTAAACGAAGCTCGAGGATGTTTTTAAAAAACACTTTTGAGACACACAGCAATCGTCGGAAATTCTTTTTCGCGCAGTTGTGAATCTATCGAATGAAGGCGATTAAGTCGGGCTCTCCCAGCTCTCCAGTCGCGTCGGTCATAGTCTAACGAAAATCATTCTTTTTTACCGACCGCAGTAAGATAGATAATTTTCGATCGCAGATTAAAATTTGAAGACGCTCGGACGCTTAACTTCTTCGCGTAATCACATAACTTACTCCGGCGTCGATAAAAGTCAGAGTCTCATACCTAAATTATTAGCCTATGCGGATCGCTGATTGCAAATTCTTAACGTGTAGTTACATTAAATTAAAAAAGTAGCATAATTATACGTTTGTGGCACATTGTAGGCTTTAATAGATTTTCGAAGCAGATATCGTATCGAAGTTCGTGAATATTTTACAGCTAGCAAGGAGCGATTTTTGTTCGGAAACATAACGTTAAATAAATTATTATGATTAAAACTTTTGCAATCGGGAGAATATGAAAATTCAGTTATATATTTATCTGCTTCATCGAGTCTCCCAATTTCACAACCGTTACTTCGACACGAGACAATTTCAGTTGGCGAGTTTCGAAAGGGGACACTCTTGATTTTTCGAAGAAGAGAAGTCTTGGATAATTTACCGACCGATGCGGGTAAGCCTCAAACGGTTCGAACGTCCAAGGCCGTTGGACGTTTCAATTTTCTCGAATTAGGCGATCACTGGAGAAGACTTCATCGCCATTAATCGAGTAAAGCGAGATGCATAATAATACGAAGTTAATTCGTAACGTACGAGCCCTGACGAGGTGCGAGGAATGTAGAGCAAATACGAGGAAATAAAATTTCGCAACATCTCATATTCTGTATCTTGGGATGTTCCGGAATGCTCGCGTGTTGCAAACGTAATGCCAGAGTTAATTTGCGCCTTCCGTCCGGACCAAGTCGCCGCGTGCACTCCCAATTAGTTGGCCATTTTCTACGTTTCCTCTGTGGCGGCGCAACCGCGCGCACTGAAAATCTCGCGTTATCATAGCTTATCGGGCTGTTGCGTCGATTTTTCGAATTATAATTTATTTTTAATTACTCTGAATCAGCGCTAGTCGGTGCGATCCCAAGCATCAGATTGATCGTAATTAAGGTTTGGAAATAACAGGATTGCATTATTATTATTACCTTAATTGAGTTCTCCCGCTCGCGAGGATATTTCAAATGCATTTGTTAAGAGCGAAGATAATTGCAAGAGCAACGTTAATGTTTTCACACGAGCCGCTTTTCGTATCGAATTAAATATTTCGAAGCGTTACACGATCAATGCCTAATGATTTTAACCGCGCCTTGATAATCACCGCTTTAACTTTTTCCCCATTTTTAATTCGCAATAAAGTATTCGTTTTTCGTAACTTCAAAATTTCGAAGTTTTAAACTATTTAATGTGGAGCGATGTTGACGCAATTATATTTAATTGCTGCAATTATGTGCAACATATGCATGTTGAAAATTTTACCGCGTACGTGTTGTACTAAAGCTGAAGCACACAGATAATTATCATTAATTTTTCATAATTTATATTCATTATGTTTAAAATAACAATTTTATAAAGTTTAAATTGTTAATGTTTCCGAGATGAAAGACGGCCTCCGCGAAAATTGTAAGCGACGATATGTTAATGTGTTAATATGTTAATATGTTAATATGACAATCGAATCTGATAAAAACGCGTCTTTGCTATTGTAAATTGTAAGTTCCCGCGATTACTTATTCCAGCGACTCGTCAGAGGATTTAATTTTTAATTAATTTTAAGGTGCAATTCGAAAATGCTTTTGCTGCAATCTCGCGTCAAATTCATTTTACATTCGGAACCATGACGCAACATCTTTAGAAACAGTCGTTTCGAGGATTTACGCTCTTTACGAACACGTAATTATTTCCATAAATTACGATATCGATGAAATATTTATATTTGGTTCTTATTACTCGCGCTCTTGATTATCGGAGCCGTGCAATTCTTTACATTGATAAACATGGTTTTTAAATAAATAAAAGCGGATGCACTAGCTTATTGACAGACGCTGCAGCTTACCAGCTTACCATTTTTCTGAAAAAAAAAAACAATAGCTGGAAACGTCGACACATCCAAGGCATACTTTATTATTATTTATTTTCAAGCATTTGCCAAAGCATTTATTACAAGATAACAATTACGGATAAGCATAAGAAGCGAAAACGATGTATCATTGCATAAAATACGATTAAACTTTATCGACAAATTATTACTTCGTTTTTTAATTATAATTATTTTCAAATTAAAACTCGCAATTAAATCTAGACTTTATCATTATTATCATCATTAAGGTTTTTATCGCAGCGAAAATAATAGCGAATACAGTACATTATTCACATTTGTTAATTCTCAAATTCGTAAGATGTTTAAAAATAATTTGCACGCGTAGTTTAAGAGTTAAAAAGACTTATTACGGCAGAGAGTGTCGTTAAGCGTTCGTTTACCACAGGCCGAGAAATATCAACAAATAGAAGAAGTTGGAAGTTCCTTCATTACCGATGATTTGCAAAAAATCGAAATTGTCAGAAGCGAAAAAAGAATGGAGAACGAGCGGCTTTGAAAAGTGCAAGTCGCGAAACGAGTCAAAAGCGAAAAATGGATTATTAATGTACATTGTAAGCGATAAAATTGATTTGCTCATTATTTGGAAGAAAAGACTGTCCGTGTCTGGAGTGATAAACGACCGACGACGAGTGCTAACCGGTTTGTTATAAAAGAAGATGTCGGTGTCGAGGGCTTTTCGATCTAAGGGCTGCAAACATCAACTTTCTGCAGAATCGCCGTGTGCGTCTCCCATCCGGTGTGTTGGCATTTTCCAGAGGATTATTGGTTCACCAGGTGTGCATATCGGGCGCGCGAGTTAAGAGACGCCAAATCAGCGATCGATGCGGCCAAGAACGCGAAAAGAGGAAGAAGCTACGGAGGTAGCGAGGAAGGAAGGACGGAAGGAAGGAAGGAAGGAAGGAAGGAAGGAAGGAAGGAAGGCGAGGCTCGTATTAAGGAGGGTCAGGGCCGGCAGGGCGCTATATTTTCAGGCCGGGCAGTACACGCGCGCGAATGTTTGGCTGCGCGACGACGCTCGTATGATACGCCGGCCGTAGTTACCGAGAGCGAGAAAGAGGGAGAGAGAGAAAAGTGCCGCAGGTCACTCACCGAATATGACTGAGCGCACTCGCTCTCCTCTCTCGCCAACAGGGGAGTCCTCGTTCTCTCTCTTTCATTCTCCGCTTGTGCGTGTTGCAGCACACCTATGCACCTCGTGGTAGTGGTCGTCGTTGCGCGGCGCGACGGATTGGCCGCGCCGCCGCTCCAGCCCTCCCCCCCCCTACCCCGCTGGCGCCGATCTTTTATACGCACCAAGGAGAGCGAACCAGCGGAACTAATGGAATTTCGACGTAACCGGGTCCGCGTGGACGACGGCCCGATCGGATCGCCCGGGCGCACGAGTCTCGCGGAGTCGCCGCGAACTGGCGCCACCTCGCGGCGAAAGAGAGAGAGCAACGATCGACGGCGACGACGACGATGAGAGGAGAGAAAAGGCGACGGAGAGGGTTCGTTCATTGGCGAGCGCTCCGACGCTCGTCTTTAGCGCGCTCGATTAAATAATTTACGAATGATAGAGTGCGTCAAAATTCTTTAGCTCCCAGTGAGCGTCGCAGCAGTCGCATACCGGCCAACCGACCGACTGCCATCTTCGCACAGAGCTTTTGCTTTTTTAGAAACTGACCCCCCGCGCCCCTCGATGTTTGCGGTGTCCAAATGCTTCAAAGCCAGGCTCCAGTAGCACACTTGGTTTTCCGACGCGCCACCGCTAAATTCGTAAACGTAGCTGCGATTTCGGCGCGCGGCTCGAGCGCCTTTCGAACTTTTCAGTAAGAGAGGCCGTCGCGTACCCTGTGCCAATTTTTAGGCGCCAGCCGAGGAGAAGGTGCGCAAAATGGACCCCGAAAATGGACTCACAGGGGCATCACAGACGAGAGAGGAAATTCCGAAAGATTCCGGTTCTCCTCTCGGGAGCCGCTGCCTCGACTCCCCTTAATCTCTAACCAGAATCGTAAAGCAATTTCTGCAATTGTTCCCGGTATTGCCGAGATGCATCTCGACGGTGAAAAGGGGAGGAGAGCTTCCTTCGTTTGGAAAACAAAATAAGTCGCAAATAGAAAAGAAGGACGGGCATCCGGTGCATCGCGAGGACGCATTTACCATTTACACAGGGAGCCGAACGAGCCACTATTAAGCCTTTGGGATCGCTTCGGGGCGATCCGTCGGATTCCTCGTAATTAGTCGGGCAATTGCAACGACAAGGCGAACGCGCGTCCGTTTGATCAGCGGTTGTGCGCGAGCGACTCGACAACCGCGCCGAGCACGACCGCGACGACGACCGCGAGCGGCTTGGTTTTCGCGACTTTTCGCCGCCAGCTAATCCGATTCCCAACTGCCTTCGCAACCTCGATCCGATCGAATTTCGGATAAAAATTGCGCGCCGCTGAAAGTTCAGGCTGCGAATAGACGGAAATTCGCTCGTAATTTTTGCAATCGCAATCCGCGTATTTCTCCATCCGAGTTCTCCTCTTTCTAAATCTCAATTTATAATGTGACTAATGAACATTTTTTATCGCATCCGGTTCGCCGCGGTAATTGAACCATTTTACGGATTCGATCGATGCTAATAAAATACACGTCCGCGGAATTTCTAGTCGTTCTTGGTCTACGAGCACACTTGCGCACACGCACACACACACACACACACACGCGCAGATATCGCGAGGATTTATAACTGAATTTCAGTTAATTATTTATGCGCAGCTCCTCGCTAGTGCCATTACTAGTGTCATTTGTTGCACGCACACGCGCACGAATTTGTAAGTTTGTCGCTTGCTGAAATTGCCACAAATTCAAGTTATTTGGAAAAATATATGATTTTATAAGCTGCAAAACTTGCGCAACTGTTTTCTGGTTTGAGCAACCATCGAATAAATTTTCAAAATCAGTGACTGCGGTACGTGTAAGCGCTGGTCAGTTTACATGATTATTCGCAGCTGATCGCTTCTTACTTTTTTCTTGTTTTCATCTTTTTTTAAAATAGCTTTTACGCTACATTTTTGAAACACCAACTTTTTCATGGTTAGTAACTGGATTAACCATTCGTTACACGTTTGGATGTATTATTTGAATTCAGTAATGAATCAAAAATAAAAAAAAAACTGCCTCGTCCCGATCAATTACCGAAAGATTCTACGTCTGACAAAAAATTTGAATCTTGGCTATTAAATGCCAAAATAAAAATAATAAAACGTATTTTGGGATTGTAATGCGATTAGTCGTGAATAGTTAAGAATTACTCGAACACCGCTTACTATTAATTATGTAATATTTACGATCGAGCAAGATTTGGCTTGAATTGAAAATAGCGCTTTTCTACACGGACTAAATACATTTTCTTAGGGCGATTATTGAGTTTGAGGGCAACTCGATTCGATTCGACCAAGTCCCCTTGCATCGTCTCCGGAATACTCGTGGAGGTCGAAGGGGGCGACCTTCCTTCGCATTTAGTTCCGCGCGCGCGCGAGATTCGGACGAGATTCGCAGAACGCGGAAAGCCGGAAAGGAAAGCGCGAAGCCGAGGAAGGGCCCAATTTAGCGGTGGGCCTGAAAAAGGAGGCTCCCGAGAAAAGCTGCGGCGAGCCGCCGGCCGCCCCTCAAAATCAATGTTATGTCTCGCGCGTATCAGCCACCGGGACGTTCGCCTTATAAGCGGCTCTAAAAATTCAACGGCTCCTCATTACAACAACAAACGCGCGTAATTAAAGAAACAGAAAAAAGACAGAGAGAAGGCACGAGGCGAGAATACTGCAGCGCTCGCCAAAACAGATAGACCGCAAGCGAATCGATAAACGCGCGATCCAAAACAAAGGCAGTGGCAGCGGCGACGGCGACGACGGCGGCGGCGGCGGCGGCGGCGGCGGCGGCGGAGAGGAGCATTGGCGCGCGTTCGGTGACGCCACGCACACGCGCTCAGGTGACACGCAACGAAACTACGATAAAAGTGTACCGCGTCAATGACCTGACGCGCCGCGAGGAAAAAGCGCCCACGTAGCCCTTCCCCGTAGCTCCTCTCCGCGGAGGGCGAGAGGCGCGCTATCGCCGCGGTCCCGGGCACAGCCATTGTTCTCTCAAGGTCGGGCCCAGCTCGAGCGCACCTGTCCCTTTATTCGGCGACTCCTCGGGCTTTTCAGGAATTTCAGAGGCCGTCGCGAAATCGATAAGAGCGACGCCGTCGAACGGCGAGTCGGAGAAGTACTCGGCTCGCGTCCGACGAAAGCGGTACTGGCCCAATCGAGCCAACAAGGCCCGATAAGCGGACGCGAGGAAGTAAACCAGCCCGTTTACAGTTTATCAGAGCGACGGTGGTCCCTTTCCCAATTCTTCGGGAGCATCTTTTGTCTCTTGGCTGGGGCGAAACATCGATCGATCCCGGATGTTTGCGAGGACGTTCGTCGGCTATCGACGCGCGCGCGCGCGAATGCTGTCAAATTGCACAAGCTGATTTGCGCAACTGGACGCGAGCGCCGAGCGAAATCAAGCCGTTAATCGTCTTGTTGTTCGGTAAGCCGTAAAATGCACGGGCCAATAGTCGAACTCGCGCCTTCGTTATTGTTGAGCAGCGGCGGCCAATTGTCCCTCGAATAAAAATGATCGGCTCTTTGTCTCGAAAGATTTATGCGGCCATTAGGCGTTTAGTCGGCGCGCGAGTGATTTAAGCTCGCGACAAATCTAATTAGGAGTGGCACAAGCTTATCTCCGGGCCGCGGCCCACCTGGTCGTCAAATTCAGCCTAACGCCGGAATCGCATTAATCGCCGCGGGGCCCGCTAAGAGGATAATACCGGCTGGGGACTCGTAAATCAGGCCCCGAGTCGAATGGAGGCGAAATGGAAATGAAAACGGAGCGTGTCCTGGAGGGTAAGTGACGCACGCGATATCGGCGTCCTGGCAGCCGCCTTTTCCGAGCTCTTGTTCCCCCTCCGATGCGTTTCTTGGAAAAGAGAGCAATGAATTAGCGGAGCCCCGTTCCGAAAACGCTGTTCTCTCGCGCTTTCGCAGCAGCGGCGACGGGGGCGGGGGGAGGTTTCAGCGGACCCGTACAATACGCGTTTGATTAAGAGCTAATGAGTTAGTGCCTCGAATTTCGCGGAAGATATTTGGTATTCAAATTGCACGCTGCGCCGTATCGGCGTCTTATATTTATGACCGAACAATGAACAAAATAAATTGGCGGCCGCCGCCGCGGACTTTAATGCCGCCTATGTAGGTCAACTGCGCGTAATAACTCCAGTGCCTTGGTCTCTCTCAGTCATCATACGGGTGCTGCAACAGACCTTATTTATTTCTCTGTTTTTAATAGAAATGCGAGATTGAAAAAGTTGCGCAGTATCGAGCGGCTCGAGGCTCGAGGCTCGCGCGGCCTTTGAAAAGCTCGCGAAAACGCGCAGCGAGTCTAATTGCTCGGCGAAATTTTGATTTAATTGCAATTTAAGATTAACGAGGCGCGCGCCTTGCCCCTGCAACGCGTTCGCGGCGCATTTGCATGCGAATGAGAGCCGCGGCGCAGCTCTCAAATTTATTTATCGTATTCTTCGCTTTTGTGCGCGTCTCGAGTGACAACGACGAGTGATCGTCGAGCGTCGAGCGCCGATATTGGGTTATTGGGTTTTTGCCGAATCGCCGCCCGCTTTCGCACACCCAAGCGCTTTTCCCTTAAAAAGTAGCCGCGCGTTTCTTAATTAGCTATTCCTACCAACAAATTGTCTAAATGTCCAAGGCTGTAAATTGTGAATTATTGCGAAAGTCATCGAGATCTCCGCGTGCGTAAATATTGTGGAAACGCGTTAGCTGTCCCGCTGACAAAAATGCAATGTGCATTATTTATGGTAGCCCTTCTCGATACTCGGATACTCGATCGATTTATTTATTCCTCGATAATCGACCGGCAAAACTCGTTGAATTCAAAAATTCCCCAATGCCCGTTCGATTCAAGTACACTTCAGTCTAATACATAACGGCTACTTTTGCAGTTTCCCTTGGCCATTTACCTACGATTTTAAACTAATTTCGTAAATTGAGAAAATATTAGGCACAAACGGGAGCGAAGCTTGAACGGGAGAGAAACTATTGCACACCAATTGTTCTTAAACATTCGGATCGACGGTTTTGTTTCGAGCAGAAGAGAAAAATTTTCCGAACACTAATCTAATCTAAACGTTAAAACGTTCTAAAAATACGTACAATTTTGAATAATTAGAAGTTAAATTCGAGCCGGCATCGGCATCTTAAGATATCACAAATTATAAATTCGGTTGCGGTGGCTTTAGTCGATATTATTATGTTTCCTCCAGATCGCGCAGCCGATAATTTTTACAAACGATGCGCTCGATTAAATAAAGATAAATCTCAAATAATTCGATGTACGCGGGGGAGAGACAGAATTGCACGAGTAGGAGGTGGTTCATATTTATAAATTCATCTCTAATTATTCGAGAGTAGCGCAGAAAAGTTTGCAGATGGCGTGGCCAGAAAAAGTTGATACCGCATCGATGACACGTTTCAGCGGCCAAAGCTGGGAAATGTTTTATAAATTTAGGCTTGGAGCGTTCGGATGAAATGTGCAACGGAGCGGCGGCACATGTTAGAGGCGGGGGGGCACACGCACACGCACACCGAACGAGAGAGAAGGACGCATTGCGTTCGAGACACTCGAAGCGCTCGGTGCACGTCTCTAATTTAATTCATATAATTAAGAGCGTTCGCGAAATGAAATTGAAAGGAGGAGAGGAGAATTTTGCGCCGCGCAGAAGGAAATTCGAAAAATGAGCGCCGAGCGCTTGCTCGGGTTCGTTCGAAAGAGAAAAAAGTGCATTTTAAAATTACGTGCTCGGGCGCAGGCAGGCACGCACGCGCGCACGCTCACGCATTTCGGCACTTGGGAGCATTTAGCAGTTCGCCGAGCGCGTATGCGGGCGTCGCGACGTGTGTGCGCGGCCGCCGGTGCATGCGATAAGCCGCGAGACAGATATAAAGGCGTATTGCGATCGCTTGTCGGATTCCCCGCTGCTGCTCGCGTTCTTTGACCCTGCGCCTAATACAAATAGCGAGCGAAAAAATGTGCAACCGACGGCTCGCGCGTATAAGTAATTGCGGGCCGCGCTGCGCCTGCGCGAGCTTGGCTCGACTCGGGAAGAACGATTTTTCTCCCGAACGGCCGTCGCCGCCGCCGCCGCCGCCGCCGCCACCGGCGCAGCCACGATTTCTGTGCTAATTTTTTGCCCCGCACACGAGCCGACCGACGCCGAACGGCGAAATTATTTTCCCTCGTTTCTCGCGCCGAGACGCGCGACATCGACGACGCGCTCGGCAATGACAAATGGCTGGGAGATGCCGCGATACGATCTCTCGGTTTCCGCCGCCGCTCGCTATCGGAAGATTCCGCGGACTGCGCCGATAGCGCCGATAGCGCAGAAATTAAGTTGGCGCAATTTTCGAAAGGTGCGTCTGGTTTTGTTCCAAACCACTGCCAGCGCCCTCGACGATAACCGCATTAAGAATAAGGAGCAATTTTCTCGCGAGGCGCTCGTACGCGCCGAGAATAGACTTTAATAAGGTCTAATGGCGCGGGTGGGTGGAGGGGGAGGCTCGGCGAACGGCGCATGTCCAAAAGCTGCCGATAAAGAGTCTTGCGTTTCGATTTTTGAAGCAGCCGCGCTCGAGTCCTGAGCCAAACTCGTCGAGTCGAATAAGCGCGCGAGCTATGATATGATTTCTGGAAGGGGCTGGAGGGGTAGGGGCAATATAGAGGCAAAGTTCGAAGGAGCGACAGGACAAAGCGACATTTGGCTTATCGATCGCGGATTCCTCGGGGTTGCGCCTCTTAACGAGAAGCACTTCAAAGGCGAGTTCTGGACCTTAAACCGTCGCCGTCGTGTCGTAATCGCCGATGATGACAAAAGTACGTAACGACGGCGTCTTTCCCTCGTGCTTTCGAGCATTTTAAATTAAAATTTATCGCCTCTCGCCTCCTGCTTTCTCGCGTCGATGCATTGTTTTGCGATTTGGCATTCGTTAACTTTGCAGGATCCTTCATCGGCAGGAGCTCGCGCCACCTTTCCATTATGTCACTGGCATCCCCCGGCCTTCCCCTCCCACGCAATCGGGCAAATTGTAAGATCGCGCGAAACGTACTCTCCTTTCCGTTTGATCGGCTGATTATTTTACGAATGACCATTCGTGGGAAACCCCCCCTGCCCCACTCTCGCCCCGAACGGGCAGCAGCGCATCAAGCTCCAAAGACCCAATGCTCGGCTAAAGTTGGCTAAAATTTAGTTGGCGATTCTGGGAAAATAGTTATTTTAAACGATTAGAAGCGGAGCCTCGAGTGCGTGGCAAAAACGCAAATTGCGATACTCGGAGAGAAACTCTTGGAAAATAATAATAATAATATAAATGGCAGCGGAGCTTAGCGCGAGGTCTCGACTGAAAGTAACGCCAATAAACGGATGATATGTTATTAGGAGGAGCGTCCGAGAACTTGATTCGGCTCTTGCGCTTCGCCTAGTTTCGCCTCCTCGACGAGAGCAATAATATCGGTTACCCGCGAATGCGCATCGCTGGAGTCGCGCTGCGGAAAAATGCACCCGGACCGGGGGCAGCGAGGGCGGCTCGAGCCGGCGTTTCCGGTCGAGTGGATACGCCCCGTCGGAACTTTGCGTTAGAATTTTCGAATTTTCGAATTTTCGAATTTTCGATAGTCTCGGTCTATTTGGCTCGGCATTTTCTCGATCGGCGGTCGCGCGCGTCCTTCGCTCGCCGCCGCCGCCGCTGCCGTCGCCGGTTACAAAATATTGGAAAATAACGATTACGCGGGAATGAATAAGTCACGCTGTGGTTTCGAGGCTTATATCGGACGCGCGCGGACATTATTTTCCTGGCCGTCGGAAAAAAAAGAAGTTTGCGCAATTATTGGCCGTTTCTCGGAATGTTCGAAAGCTGCGCCGGGGGCAGAGGGACCGAGAACAATTTGTTTTTTAGCGCTCGCGAGCGTTTACCGGAGAATCTTTAATCGCACACGCGTTGTTGCAATACAAATCCTTCCTCGTTATTCGCTGTCTCCTCTCGCGAGCGCTAATTACAATTAGGCCGGGAAACGCGAATGTAATCCTCTGCTGGCGCGCTCCGCAACTTCGGCTCGGCAACTTCAGCGAGGCGAATGCGCGAGTAACGTTGCGGCTGCAGTTTATTGTTGCGAACGCCACCCGATGATCCTGCAATCGTTACTCGAATATTTTCGACGTCGCGTCGAGGCCAATTGCACTTCGCCGAGCTGAGAAGAGTTTAGCCTAGATTTTGACGAATAATCTGCCAAGGCCGCGGGAGCGTTGCGAAAATGTCGAAACGCTTCCCACACAGACAGACCGACGGAGTTGCAAAAAAACTCGCGAACGCGACGCGTGCCGCCAAGTTGCCTGGCAGTTGTACTTACCTCCGGCGCACGCGCGCAACCCCAGCTTTTTGCAATAATTTAAGCGCATCTCGAGCGAGCGAGTTTTAATTGAGAAGCATCGAACAGCATTTCGCCTATTAACTTTGCAAAAAAAGTCGCTCCTCGTATCGGAGCGGTTATCGGCGTCGATGAAAACGTCCGGCTCTATTTTCGCGCGCTAATTACTTTCCGAAGCCGCGCATTCGCACTGACGCCGGTTGCGCAAAGGACAGCCGCTGCACTCGTGCCCGGCGCCGTAATTTTATTCAGCAAAGGTACGTTCGGCAGGGCACGCCGAGTGTCTCCGGCTGAACGTATGCGGCATTAGCAGACTCATGGCTGAGCAAGTGCACTCGAGCACTCGCGCTGGCGATTGCGCATAGCTGCATAGGTGCATAGGTGCATAGGTGCACTCCCCGGGACGGCGAACGCGCGTTCGGCTGCGTTCCGAAAACAGCCGCGGCGATTTATCGTTATTAGGCGGAGACGGGGAAGCCGAGCGAGTCTTTATAAAGAAACCCGATTGACGTATTGTCGAGGATAGATTCATTTCGCTTTAAACGTAACAAAGAGTCGCGGCGACGGCCAAATCGAAAAGCGCGATATTGAAAAATAACGCCGGGGAGCTTTGCTTTTCGCTCGTGCGCGCGAAGCCTTGCGTTTTAGAGAGAGAGAGAGAGAGGCGATCATCAATGGGCCACATCTTGGCTGGTGACGGACAAAGTCTGTCCCCCGATGGCATAAGCGAATGGCCGCTAAAATCTGTAATATAATAAAGTAGAGGGGGGGGGGGCGAGCGATATTTCGCAACGGCGCCCGTGCGCGTCATCAATCAATTACGCAAATTTTCATTTCCTCTCGAACTTGACGAACGTAACACCTCGGCTCTGGAAAGAAAACAAAGTGAAAAGAAGCGAGGAATAAAAAGGAAGGCGCACGAGCTTCGCGAAAGACTCGTAAAACCGTCGATGAAACCCCGCGTAAATCTCGAAAACGTCGCGCGTCCGCTCGCTGAGCCCGAGCCATTCGCTTTCAGGGGTCATCGACCAGTTGAGCGAATTGAAAGAAAAAAAGAAGCGAAAGAATAGCGAGCGAGTGGGGACGAGGCTATTGCACAGTGGAAGGGCGATGGAATTTTTTGGCCAGCCTGTACCTCGCTCCGGGAGAGGGAGAAAGATGCATAAGGAAGCGCAGAGGACGGAGAGAGAGAGAGCGCGCCCGCTCGAGAGCCGAGCAAGAGATAAAGAAAGAAGAAAAGAAGAATGGGAGAAGGAGGCAGAGGTAGAGAAGAAGAAGGAAAGAAAGAATAATGCGTTGCGTGTAATCAATGTATATTGTTGAAACGTACTTTTTTCAATAGATCGCAGTGGCGTCGCGAGCAACGTACGTTATTTATCGAGTTCCGCGAACATTTTGCGCCTGCGTTTGGCTTTCAACAATATTTACTTGGCGCGAATTGCAAAAAAGACTGGACGCGATCGCCGACTGGTTATCGCGCGAGTTTAGAAAGATTATTGGTGCGCCGCGGGTGCGTTCGCTAGGTCCATCGGTTCTTGGAAAACTGCGAGCGGCAAGTGGCAAGCGGCAAACGGCGACGAATGAAAATGTCGCTGCGCTCTCTCCAAGCGAGGAGGAACGCGGCTAATTGATTCAAATGTCCTCTTATGAATCAAATCTCGCTCACGGCGATGGCAGAGACTTCGTTTAAACTTTAGCGAGTTAACAGAAAATAATAGCGCGACCACAGCGAGTCGCTCTCGGGAGTGAAAAATACCGTCGAAATTATTTTTAGCAGCGCGAGCCGAGATAAGCAATTTACGCATTTAAAAGAGCACGATCCTCGTCACCGGGCCCGAGGAGCAGCAGCAGCAGCAGCAGCAGGAGTAAAAATACAAAGAAGAATTGGCCCTAGAAGCTAATTGTTGCGGTGCGCGCTTAAACTATTGAAACGGGTGACAGAAACAAAGCGATGCGAGACCGGCCGCCGATAAAAAGCGGACGAAAACCAAATGGAAATAAAAGAGGGAACGGTAATTGTAGCGACGGGGACGGAGGACTAGGAGAAGTCCGGCCGCAGTGAGGAAGGTTAGGGCCCCGGACGCGGCTAAAGTTTTGTCCGTGTCGTTGACACCGCGCGCGTAGGCCTCCGCTCTGGATATTTGGGGTAGGTCGTGCGGCCGGCCGCCGGAGGAGGGGGACAGCAGATACCGAGACAATGGCAAAGTTTCGTCGGACGCCTCGACACAATGCCAGTTACCCGAGGCGCGTTTCGCTTCGCCTCCCGCCGCTCGCTCCTCTCCTCTTTTCTCATTTATTTCGTTTTCGGCCGCCGACTCGTAACTCGGCCTTGAATTACTTTTTACGCGCGAGGGAGCGACGACAGCCTCGCTGCTGCTGCCCCTCTCTCTTTATTCGGCGGAGAGTCGCTTTTGAATCGGCGCACGGTGCGCGCTTTTCCTCCTCCTCCTCCGTCTTATTGCACGCCGGGCACACTTTTCCAAATCGCTTTCCCGGCCTTCGGACGGGTTCGGATGCGCCGCGACCGCCAGCCGGTGCACGAATAGCTGCTGCCGACGCACCGCGAATAATACATTTTTACGCTCCATTGATTTCCCATTGCGAGGAATTTGTCTTTTATCGACGCGAGGTGTGCGCGAGTCCGCCGACTCGTTGCCTCCTCGCGACGTCAAAAGATATCCGCCCCACCTTGGCACGCATCCGCCGACTCCTGGATTCCGTTCCAATTTCAGTCGTTAAAACCTCGTCCGTTTTATTGCTCCGGGGACGAATATCGTCGTTTCTTCCAATAAAAGCCGGGGAATCGCCGAGCCAGGGCTGCCAACTTTGGCCAAGTTCGCTCGGTCGCGCAACCCAGCGGCGCCTGCGCTTTTTCTAATTGGCCCTGCTTTCGCGACAAAATTTTGCAATCGTGTAAATTGCGCGCGTTATTAAAGTTGACTGCTTGGTATCGCGTATCCATCCATCTCTATCGGCCAAACTCGATGGAAAGGAACGTTAACGTTAGAGCTGGAACCCGCGAGCTTAGAGTTTCGTACTGCTGCTCCAGACTCTTGCGCGAGCGACCAAATTTTATCATTAGCTCGAGTCTTGCGCAATTTTCACGTCCGCGGCCCGCCGCGTCTTGTAAATTTAACGATCGGCTAAGCACTCTCTGATAAAGGCAATTAATTTCGCCGCATCGGGGAACGGGGGGAGTCGTTGGGACGAATAATGAGAAAAGCGAGGATTGTGCGCTCGCGTGAGGTCGCGCGACCGAATAAATCGTTTATCCCGAGCAGTCCTTGGAGCTCCTTCCTTTTGCGGAGGCGCAATAAGTCGCTCCATTTTTTAGCTTCCACTTGGTCTTTTCTCTCGGGCCGCTCGACCTCTGCCCGAGCACTCGTTAACAAATTTCCTGAAAATTCGGCTTTTTGCTCGAGCGCTTTGGCCTCGTTTTTTGCGGTTTTTGCGACGCAATCCGCCGAGGAATATTTTCAAATTCCGCATGCTCCTCGAATGCCTCGGTAATTGACACGTCGAACGGAGACGGAGGCGCTCGTTCCGTCGCTTTTCGCGAATCGGACGCACGAAGAGGGGAAGGAAAACTTTGGCGTCTTTCCGCCGAGGCTGAGTTCGACTCGATAACGGGGAAACCTGGCGCTGCCAGTGGAAGGCTCGGACTGCAAGCTCGAGCGCGTGGAAACGTATCGAGAGCTTTAATCTGTTCGAATGTCCATGCGAAAGGGCAATTTTTCACCGACGAAAATAACAATAATTTCTTAGAAAAAAGCCCGAGCGCACAATTCTCGGCTCGATTCGATAGCCGTACAGAGAAAAGTAACGACGGCCGGATTTTTGTCGCACGCGCGCGCCTACGAGAGCGTGATTGTTGGCTGCGTCAGAATGGAACAACTCTTGCCTCCCCTCCGCCTCTCTCCATCTTTAAAGCAGATGTAATCAGATAAAGCAGAGCCGGCGTTGTTATTTTCCTTGATTGCGCGACGATCGAAGTATAATCGTGCTTCATCGTGTGGTTAAAATTGACTTCGCCGAAAGCTTATCGCTCCGTGAAATTTAGTCTACATGCGTACGCGGTAATGGGCACACGCACACCCATGCGCCGGGTTTTTCGCCTTTTTCATTCGCCCCTCTGGCGAATAACGAACACGGCCCCCCTCCCTTCCACTTTTACCCCCCAAACGGTAAATGCACTATTCGGCTCCACCACAGCCGGTGCAGCGTGGACGGCCGCCGATAAGAGACGTCTCGCAGTTTTTGCGACGCTTGCTTGAAAACCATCGGAGAAACATTTGTTCGCCGAATGTCAATAATCCAATAGCTCGGAATGAATTTAATCGGGCCGGTTTTGCCTTTGGCCGAGTTAAACATTTGGTCGTCGTTGCGCCATCGCTGAAAACTCGGCGGAATTTTAATCGGCGAGAACAAATTCGCTCGGATGTTCGTACTTTTGAAATAATGCCGCTCTACAATGGAAATGTCGAGCGAACGAATTTCAGGTGCTCGAAAAACAAAGAGTGAAAAGTGCATCGAGAGAGAGAGAGAGAGAGGGACTTAGTCGGTCCAAGTTTTTTAAGGATCGACTAGCTTATCTAACGAGACGACGGGTCGATAGCGATAAAGTGATCGAGATTGCATCAGCGATGCGTTCGTGTCAGCCAATGCCGTTAGCTTCGACCAGGAATAGGGGCCTACGGGTTTCGCGAGCTGCAGTCGAACGAGTAAAAATGCGCTCGGAACTATATCGAAACGCTCTTTACGCCTAGCCTCGCGTGAAATATTAACAATGCGCGGACTCGGGGGGGGGGGGGGGGAATGTTGCGAGCGGAATCTGAAGGAAACGGCTCGCATGTCCGTCTTGACGCGTCGCACCCGAGCTGCTCGATAGTCGCTTCCTCCCGTAATTTGCGGCGCGCGCGCGCGCGCGTTGATTTGCCTCGGAGAAACAAGCGCCTACGACCACCGGCAGCCAATTCATTATTCAGTGGCGCTCGTTTTAACTGTAGAGTCGAGCGGTGCATCCTCCGGGAACGCGCCGATACCCAGGCTAAGAAAACGTCGCGGCTCTCGTTGCTTTCCTTCTTCTTGGCGCCGATTCGAGTCCGCTACGTTGGTCGCTCTTTTAGAGACGCTCCGAGCAGTGGTTTCGGCATCTCGACCAAAACAAGCACTCCCCGGCAAAATGTTCAACCAAGGTGTACGCGTCGAGCGACAGTTCCAGCCACATTTTCACCCAGACCAATCCAACGCATCTCGATCGTTATTAATTTATCGAGAAAACGCAGATTTCACTTTGGTTTCCAGTTTCAGCGTCGTTGGCTTTAAAACACCCGCCGCCCGTTTACTCCATAAAATGCAGTTATTTTTAAACGTTTTATCAACGCTTTATATCTCATCGATTGTTTCGCTGCAACGATTATCTCTCCGAGCAACAACTGAAATTTTAACGGATTGATTATAATATATAATTCAATGAAATTTAATTGAATTTGAAGAATCTAACTTTCGAGGCCGTACTTTGTTGGTTGTGCATCTGAAAACTCGGATCTAACCAACAACGAAAGAATATAGAAATGTAACGTAGCATCGGTAAATTTAAATGTCAGATAAGCAATTTATTACCATCTGTTCGTAACTATAAAATCTCTACAAAACACTTGGAAAAATCCTAGTTTCTTTAAATGTAATTTAGCATCCTCCTCATCCGTTTGGAAATCATTTATTCTTCGTTTGTATTTTAATCCGTGCAATAGTTGTTCTCTCGATGTAACCACGCGCGTAACGATCTTTATTTGTATATTTTAATTTACAACAACAACAACAACAACAACGGCCGAAGGGTAACATTTTTTATCTTTCGACTGGACGATTCCTTTATTTTGTCGAGTCGTCGTCTTCTCGCCTTACAGCGACATTTTAAAGGCGAAACTTGGCTTGTAGCTAAAAAAAATAGGACGAAATTCATCGCTTCGCATGAATATTACAACGCATAACAATAACGTTTGCGCGAACGGCGTTGTAAATTCAAACTCTGGCGGAATAATGTATATCAAACGGGTAATGAGTATTGTTTACGTTACGTGAAAATTTAATTTGCAGCGAACTATAATTTGTTAAAAGTTTAATGTGAACTTAATAGCTAATAAGAAGCAGTTAAAGTATTTTCTAAAATATAAATGAATTCGTTGTTCGCTCGTATGCGCTTGAAATATTTAATTTATACAAAGCCTATCATGCACTTAGAAAAACTTGTATTAATATGCGACGCCATTTTAAAGTAATTACTATTGATTTAAAATACACGCATTACCTTAGTTTCCCTTCAAGTTTTCTTCAATGTTCGACAAGCTATAATTTAAACTCGAAACTTTCAGTAATTTTAAACTTTTTGTATTTTAAAATTGCATTATGAAAATTGAATAAAAATAAAGGAAAAAATTTTTAAACGCATCAAACAGTTCCCCTCGGCGCAAGATCGCCACGTACCTAACCGCAGTTTGACGAATGCACGCGCTGGCGCATAAAAGCGAGCGAGCGAGAGAGAGAGAGAGAGAGAGAGAGAGGAACGAGCCAATATCTGAAAAATTTACGCAGACGTACGTTTATTGGCTCGGATTCCCAATGATGCGCAATAGACGCGTGGGGCTTCGATTTTTGATGACCAATCAGACCGGAATGGATGGATACTAGTTTGCACTGAAAAGCAGCTACGAGCAGCAGTCGCGGGCATAACCGAGAGCAAAGAGAAAAGAAGCGAGTGTAAAAAATACGTTACTCCACTTTGCTACTTACTCGCTTAAGTTGACGATTTCCCGCCCGACACCTGTTCTCGCACCTTTTACGCTCCGCGGCAATAGTATCGGCAAGCCGACTAATTAGCCCGAGCCCGAGCCCAACTCTCTTTCGCGAATTTTATTCTATCCAGTGCGCGTGACTCGATGTCCGTTCGACAGCTCGGCGGAGTTGCACCTTAAAAGCGCTCGGGCACGCACGCGTTCCAAGCGCAGCCGCCGTCCTTATCGCGAGGGGCGTCTCGAGGAAGCACATTTTCGAGCGAGCGGATCCTTGCTGCTGGTGGTCGATGACGTCACCGCCACCATCGCGTCACAGTTTCGTTACACGGATGTTGCCCGCGTTCACCGGTCGCCCAACTTAGCTCAGCTGCCCGAAACAACCAAAGCGACAACATTACAGGAGCCGGCCAAGATTTGGGACCGAGCTGCTGCCGCGGCCTTAATCCCTCCTCCCATCACTTTCGTCCGCTTAATCCGTTTAAGGGCGCACGGGCGCTGCTCTGCATTAGAATCAGAGGCAAATATAATTATCGCCTAAATGTGCAATAGGATGTAACGTCAAGTTGTTTCAAAAGGACGAAAGCCAGAACAGGGCAACGATCGCGTGTCGAATGCTCTAATTTATGCGCGGATGCGTCGGCGCAACGCAAAGCGAACGCGATTCCGAGGACGGCAACGTCAGCGCTGCCCGACGACCAACTGATAATTACACTCGGCCCTAAATACAACGATTTAGCGCTGCGACGTTTGGCGCGAGTGTTTCAACTCGAACGAGAGCCGCATCACTCGCTTCGCTCCATCGGTGCCTTCTCTATTTTTTAGCCTCGCGTGAGCCACTGCTCCGGCCCTCCGAACCTCGCCCTCTTCCATCCTCGCGACTCCCAGCGAGAGCTTCTCTGCTTCGAATAACGATTAGCTGGTCTGTCTTGGCGGTGCACCAGTCCATTCGTTCCGAATCTATTGTTGTATCCTCTCGATGGCGCCGACTTCCGTTTGGCTATTGAATTAGCGGCCGAAAACCAATGGCTGCCCCGTAATCTTCGAATCGAAGGCGCAGCAGACAACGAATGACCGCCGACGCACGGCACCTATGAATTGTTAACGACTGTTGGAAGTTTGCTCGACAACGCGGTTAAAGAGCTAATTTTTCGCCGAGCGGCCGATTTCGGATTTTGCTAAGTAGACTAACGAGCTCCAGTTGTGTTTACGCGCGACTTTTTTGGATTATAAAAATGCCGTCTTGACCGACCAATGCTTTGGGTAAATAGCGTTCCGCCTCGTAAAAGCGCAGAAGCAAATCCGACTCGTGCAAAGCAGCCGCTAATCCACACAATAGACGACACGCGACGCTCGAAAGGCTAATGGCAGATTTTTCAATAACTCTGATGTCTCAACGATCGCGATTTAATTACGTTTTTCAATGCCTGTCTGCAGACGCAGCGCAGCGAGCGACTGAAAAACCTAGAAATCGTAAAAGTTAATTTATTTATAAAAATCAAGCTCCGGCTTGACACAAATAAATATAATACTTATAATTAACGTGTCTTTAATTAGTAATGCAATTTAATTATATTCGACGATTCGATTCGAGCTTCCACTGCAGTTTTCAGCGACAGAAAGATCGCGCATCGATGAATTTCCCAGATATTAAGAGTAATTTTCGATATTTTTAACGCGATTAATTAAATCGATGTTTTATTCCTCCTCGCGCCACTTCATTGAGCTAATGATAACGAACCGTTAAAATGCATTAGGAATATTATTAATTATGTTATTGATTATTTGAGGCGATTTGTGACTGGAGGAGGCTTATCGAAGCACGGAGACTAAAAGGTGTTAGTTATTTGTTCGGTGCTGGTTGAGGAATTTTCAGAAAAGCCACAGCCACACTAGCGAATTTATGCGCGACTGCGACCAACAAACAAAGCTTGTCTTATTGCTACTCGCGGAAATGCCATCGAGTCGGGCCTAAATTTGTTTTCGATCTCCAGCGGATCGGAGCGAGATAACTTGGTGAAATAAAAATACAAGTTGGCAGAACTGCGTTGTCGTACAATCGCATCGTACGAAGAAACGATTGCCGGTCTCTTTGACATTTTTGGCCTCGTACCGCTAATATTTGATTTACCCGTTTAGATTGAACCAGTACGAGAGATGCTTGGGTTAGGGAACAATTTTTCAAAACGTGATCAGCCGCTGTTTGAAAGTCAGCGAGTACACAGAGGCGCCGCACCCTCTAATTAGCCTCTCCCACCGAATAAAAAATCGGGTTAAACTCGAAGAAAAAGTTAAAGTCGCCTTATAATTAAACGGCCGCTTTCTCGCTTGGAATTGCTAAAAATTTGACGACGAACATCCGTTGCGTGATTTTAATTTCGGCTTCTGCGACGCATAATTTTCTTCCCGGTTACTTTTTCCATCAGCACATTGGAAGAACTGGAGATTCGAACCGACAAATTACCAGCCCTAAGATTTCAGGAGTAAAGTGGATGAAATCCTTTAGAGCTAAGAGGGGCAGCTCGAACGAGCCGCTGCTGTCCTTCTCATTTAGATAAGTACGTGGGTGCCCAACACGAGCAGAGGCGCATCGGTGGCTTAGTCACGGACGAGGTTCGACGCAGTCCCGCGAGTCCCGCGGGTCCCGCGGGTCCTGCGGCTTCTTCCGAGAGCAGACAAATGCGTTTCCTCGTGCTCGCGAGTTACACCCGAACATTAGCGTTTCTCCTCGAGCGGCCCGAGGACGCTTTTATCGAGCGAGCCAGTTAAATTTCGAGTGGAGGAACGTCGATTACGTTGCATTAGCAATTGTTCTTCTTTCTATCGTTCGTCTTCGATCAAAAACATCCAGTTTGCGGTTAACCTCGATTAGACGCTACCTTTTCCAACCGACGCAAAATTGTCGTTACACTTTGCTCGGACGTTGTAAAGAAATAATTCCGCCTTTTCGACTCGTTACGATCGAACGATGACGACCGCTGGAAAATCTCCCACCCATCCGCGCAATATTTTCAACGAGTTGGCGTCTCCCTTTTCATTCCAATATATCTAATTGTGCGCAAAAACAGAGGCGGTGCCAACTCAAAGCCCTTAAAACAAAGGCGCCAAAGCGAAGGATCGCCGAGAAAGCATTTGAAAGAAACTTGTAAAACGCCAGCTAAGCTATTTTCAATCGAAACGCATCTATTCGAGAGGATGTGGGCCGTTCTATTTTTTCTTCCTTCGGTCTTCCTCCTTCGGCGGAAAGAAAATTCCACTCCCATTCGAAAATCCTTAGATATTATCGCGTTCTTCGAGTGGGACGGCGTTTCGTAGAGTTGAACTGCCGCTGTTCCGCAAGTTGTCTTTCCGAAACGATCGCGGCGGACCCTTAAAGTTCACCCTCGGAACAAGATGTCGACGGACGCCGAGGGAGTTGCGGAAAAACCAAGTGCTGCGAGGATTGTTGCGCGGCTCGCAAAAGCCCTTGAATTAATTTTCTATCGCGCCTTCGTTGTTAGAACGCAATAAGCGCGATAATGGACGAAAAACGCAGGGTCCGTGTCCTTCTTGGAGGGGAGCGCGAGTACTAGAATTCGGAAAGGCGCACGCGCGACATGTAATGGAAGAATAACCTCTTTTCGTCGGGGCACTCGAGAAGAGGAGCTCGAGGTGGGGCGCGCTCCTTTGCGATTGCGAAAACGAGATAAAAAGTGCTCGATGTTGTCAAAGGGGGAAGGGGGTAGAGAAACTGGCTGAAAGATTCGAGTCCTTAAGGCTATAATCATAGCATAACGCATTGGCGGCGTGGGGTGCGCCGGCCGGGGGACCCTTAATTAGACCACGAGAAGGAGAGATGGCAGAAATTATACAGTCTGCAATTGCAAGATCGAACGCCGAACGACGACGACGCCGAACGCCAGGTGAGCTCTTGCTGGGAATGGTAATAGACCTTAAGAGACGATCGCTTATTTTCGCTCCCTTTTCTCGCTCTTACGCTCACCGTTTCTTCCTCTTTTTCTAATAACGATAATGATATATGCTCGTCTTTGTTTTCGCCATTGTGGGAATACGCGGCGCAATTGTAAATTTATCGATTCAAAATAGACGTTGATCGTCCAAACAGACGAGTTTCCCGACCTCGTCTACCCTTTATTTACCCAGACTTTTTTACGCATTAACATTTGTTTTTACGATCTTACTCCGCTGTACTACTAATATCCGCGAATAGAAAAATGCCACTGTTTTGTTTACGAGTACGCGACAGTTGCCTCCTCACTTGGGCTTCAACAAAATAGTTTCTCCAATCTTTCTCCAATTAATCGCGTCTTGTTGGCAAATGCACGAAATTTCGAATGTTCTTTCGTTACGATGGTCGTCGTCGTCGTCGTCGTCGTCGTCGTCGTTGTGTTGCTCTTGTTGCTGCTGCTACAACATCGCGCGCGCCCTGCTGTTCGTGTTTACTCTAAAATTTGATTAATTTCCAAAAGTATATAATCAAAATTTCATCCCTTCTGACTTCGAGTGAATTAGTAACAACGCTGAACTTCGTGTTGATGCTAATTGCTTAACCGGAACACGAAACTAACTTTAAATTTATATAAATACATACACGCATACTTTAGAAGAGTCACTTTAGTTTGGCTAGTATTACTGTCTTTTATCTAACCTAAGAATTAAGTTTAACATGACAATTTAGCAATCGATGATATTTTATTCGTTAACTTCAACTGAAGCCAGCCACTGCGCTTATTTTCGTATTAAAACATATTATGAAAATAATTAAAATCAACAATGATAATTAGTATTCGATAAATGGTTAGCCGAAGATTTTTGTAAACACTGTTCTTTTTATGTTTTGCTAAACTTAAATAACTTACGTTTAACAATACATTCCTTTTAATGTTTTCAAATTTATAAAATTCTTAGCTTCAATTCGTAATAATTGAAAAGAAACACCTTAATTAGAGACGAGAGCTTAATTATTAGACAGACGGAGACCTCGTAATTCACGCACACAGATAGACAAAGGATTTAAAGTTACGACAAATAAGAAGCTTAGCGACTGCATAACTGTAGGGACAAAATATCGAAGAGAATCTGGCATTTGTAGCGTCAATTAAAGACTCGCGAGGCTACGTAAACCAGCATAGGTCTGTTTTCCAATACCAGAGCATTAAAATAATAATTTCGAAAAATAAAAAAGTTAGAATTAATACTGAGCGAATTATCATACGCAATATGCCGGCGTCAGCTAAATTCTAAATTACAAAGGCAAAAATGCTCGGTACAGGAGCATGGGATTTATAAAAGTAGTGGCGCACCGTAAAAGCGAAATTCGTGCGCGATAAAAGAGCCAGAGAAGGACGGAGAAAGGAGGAGCTTAGAGTAAAGGTTTTTGCCACTAGACGACGGATTGACGAAAAGGAAAGTAAAAAAAGCATAGGAGAAAGGCCTTTGTAGATACCACCGAAGCTTTTCGCGCAGCGGCAATCTCATTATTCTTAAATATAATTTTGAAAAATATAATTTGCGCAAAAGCTTATTTTTGCTCGTCGTTTAATTAGCCATCGCCGTCGCGCTCGCAGTTTAATCGCGAAATTTTGAGAAAATGAAAAAAATTTTTAAATTGACAACCGCGAGGCGAATTTAATTTGCCGACTGCGGCCGCCCGTTCGGGCGCAGATCGATGATTTACATAAAAGTCGCCTTCGATCAGACTTCCAACGCGAGGTATGCAACCAAATTGCACTAATTAAGCACGAGAATTTTTGCGGAGGCTACCCGAAAAGGAAAGAAAATTCGCGAAACCCGAGAGTCGTTCTCGGATGCAAATGAAAGCGTCCAGCCAAGAAAAGTTTCCGACGAGCTTTTTTTATAAGCGCCACAGAAAGAGAGAGAGAGAGAGAGTTGGTACGGGTGACGAGGAAGATGGGAGCCGAAATTTTCTTTCACGAGAGACGCTGTTGACGCCGTTGTTTAATCACTATGCATACGAGGACCGCACGAGGAGGAAGATCAAAGAGAACGAGACGAAGGGCGGGAGGAGAGATTAATCGCGCCGGCGGCACTGACCTAAAGCCAACGTCACATTCTCGAGCGCTACAACTACTAGGAGCAGCGGCGACTTGGCCAGAAAGCAACAGGACGCCGGCGTCGAGTCGCATCTGGAATTCGCTGCCGGGATCCCCGATCCACGATCCGCGATCCTCGAGAGAAGACGAACGCGCTGCGTGCGCGTCCCTGAACTCCATTTTAGAACGGAGGATGCCCGTAACGAGTCTTCCTCGCGATTTATGGGCCTCCACTCGCTCCCTCTCTCTCTCTCGCTTGCGCAATTACGCCGCTCTGGTACATTTCACTCGGTTGGCGCCGCGCGCAGCCACGTATCTGGAGCTGCACACGTGTAAACACACGGGGCGTTGGCGCGACTTTGGCCAACTGGCGATCAACAAAAAAGGCAGAACCTAAAAATGCTCGAGTTGCCGCGAGAAGAGTCTCGTTGCAATTAGAGAGTCCACTGGTAGTCGCGTAGCTGGTTCGGTTACCAGGAGAGAGAGAGAGACCAGTTGGCACTTGCTCGAGTAGGATTAGCTGCTCGTAAACAGTCGTCGTAGCAGGAGCCGGTGCGAGCCAAACTCCCGACCGCTGCAATCGGCCGATACACCTCGAGATATCGCAATCTTAAGTTGGACTAGCGATTCGGCGCCCGCAGCTCTGCTGGTAAAAATAGCGGAACACGCTTAAATCGATTGATAAATAAAGGCGAAACCGGTATCCTGTGGCGGCCGTAGGAACGTTACATTAGCAGCGTTGCTCGCCGTTAAAATATTGGCCAGCGTTAATCTCCGAGCAGCGCTGGAACGGCCGTCGAATTTGTCGTCGCGAGCAATCGTCTCGCCTTTCCCGAAGACGGCCACTTTTCTATTTCCATCGACGAGGCCTTTCCAACCTTAAACAGTCTTCCTCCGGTCTTTCCGCTTTTCAGAAAAACGCCCTAATGGCGCGTTCCGATTCGCGTGGCATTGCAAGCTACTACGCGCGAAATTAAATCCCTCGTAAACACGCCATTCTACACTGCTGCGCATCAAACAAAATTACAAGATACTACAAAACTACGTACTAAACTCGTTTCTTATAATGACTTTAAATACTGCGCGCCAAGTGTGAGCCAGAGAGAGAGAGAGAGAGACTAGAGACTGAAAACGAAAAAGAAAATGCGCGAAGAACGCGGCTCGACAATCTTGAAATCTCGAGTGCAGCTGAGGCTAATTATGCTCGAAGTAAGTACCGATTGTTGGTTAAAAAAATTTTTTTCTTCCCTGCTCCTTCAAAAGCGTTTTAATTAACGCACGGCGGAGGCACGTCGCGTAGCACGTGACCCAGTTACCCTCGCCGCTGTCGTCGTCGACGACGCCGTGCGACTCCAAGCGACGCGCCGTCGCCAGTGCACGTGAGCAAGAATGCGATTCGACCGAGAGAGAGAGAGAGGCAATGCATCTCCTCTCCCTTCCGCGCCTCGAATATCTAAACATTTTAGGGCGCAAGTGCGCGAAATTTGGCATTTCGAATTAGATTTCGGGTCGTGGTGCCGCCGCCGCCGCCGCCGTTTCTTAATAACGCGCACACGTCTGTGATTAAAATGCCCCTCGAGGAACGAGCGAAATTCATTTTCATTTAATAAACACCGATTTTTGTTTGATCGCGCTTGGCGAGTTTCTGCTGAAGCATTTCAAATAAAACGAAAACTGAGTTTCGAACGATAAGCCGCGTAACCGAAATAAAAGCCAACATTTGCGCAAGACGAATTGCAGCTGCACTTCCGACATTGCCAATGATTTTTTTCGGTGGTAATTCATCGTTATTTTACTTTTATTTTTTCGTTGGGTCGCCCTTACACCGGACGACGAGTCGTCGTCATCCTCGCCGTCGTATTCGATGTTTTAAGCGGCCATCCGTCCGACGAACATCAAACTCGCCCAAGTGTAAATCAAACTCCATTCTACTCTCATTTGACGCCACTAGGTTATAAAATAAAATTAATGGACGGCAACAGGTTTAACGCGCACTCGTTTATAATTGCAGCATATTTATGTTAATTTTATTATTTATTAACGTTCAAATAATCCAATGGATAATGTCGCGCACAATGGCGCTCGAGTGAAAATGTCGAGACATTTTATTAACAGCATTCGAGCCGCGGCGGGTATGTAAATCGGAATTGGATATTCGCACGCGTTTATCGGGTATTGTTGTATCGCACGCGATAACTTTTTTCCGCGAAACTCTTAATTTTATAAAGCGATTGCGCCAACTTCTCCTTCATTTTGCACATTAAAGCCTCGGGGACTTTCTTTGGCGGAGTGGGTGTTTATCGTTAGCAGCACCACGCGAACCGATTGCGAATCGCGAGCGATAAATTATCCGCGTGATTCATTCGCAATGATAAAAAACGCCTTCTGCGCGGAATGTCGAGCGCGACGAGGGTTGATGGCTCGCGGGACGGGATGCAGCTTTTGGAAGGGATCAAAGGGATCGCGAATAGAAGTTGACGGACGCACGCGAATGTCAAGGAGATAAAGCCATAGCTGCGTAGACATTTCCATTCCGAGAAAAGAGTCGGGAAGGTTCTCAGCCTAGAGGGAGGCGGCGGCGGCGGCGGCGGCGGCGGCACGTCGACTGGTTTCCGATCGAAACGGCGAGCGCGGCTGCACGCGGAGACACAGCCAGTGCATCCTTGCCCCAAAAAGACCGAAGAGCGAGCGGAGGAAAAAGGGAAAGACTGTGTAACTCGCAGCTCGGAGGGAGGGGGCGGGGTCGGCGGGGAGTCGAGCGCCTCGGGGAAGAGGAGATTACAGGCGAAAAGGGCTCAAAAGGAGAGTGGCCGAAGAGTGGCCGAAGAGTTGCTCGCTCGATAAAGGAGAGGCAAAAAGAAGGATTTGGCTCGGAGAGCGAAGAGAGGAGCAGGTGCGGATGGCTGTGCGAGCAAAGGTGGTCTCCGATTTTTTCTTTCCGTGGGCGGGATTTTGAAACCTGTTTGAGCAGCTTTGAAATCTAGTGGAATAGAAGAATGGCGATGGGAGGACGGCGACCAACGGAAGGGACCAGGAGCTACGAGAGCGCGGGGAGGAGCACCGGGGATAATTGGAAGGGGAACCGCACTCAAAGTCCTCTAGGACGGCCGAATGGAGATAGACGCGGAGGATACGGAGGAGCACGGCAAAGGAAACGCGAACTTTCGTATACTTTTTCGCTCTATACTTGTGTCACTTCCAGTTGCAATTTCCCTTTTCAGATCTCTCCTCCCCGTTTATAATCTTTCTTGCATCAGTCGCGATTAGTCGCGATCAGCTGTAATCGCTCGAATCGTTGCAATATCACCCCTCGACTTTTATATTCCACAAACGAATTTTAATTTGCATTGTTGCTAACCCCATTATTAGTATCGATCAATGCTTTAATGCGGAACGCGGCCTGGTTCTCGATCGGCGGCCCATCCCCGGTATTACTCTTTCGCTTTTATTACAAAAGGGTATTAGATATTATTTCAATTAGACTCGGAAAATCCGAGCGGACGTGTATCGATTCTCAAACAGCAACTCGATCATCGAGACCGAACCAGATTCGCATTTGTAAATCTCGAATCGATGCCTTGGAATTGCAAATTCAGCTGAGAACGAAGAAGTAGTGATTTATAGCGATACACGTTCGAAGGTACAATTATTGCGCGGCCATTGCTAATTGTTTTGGACTCTTGGCTAAATCATTTCGAGAGTCAAAGCGACGGACATATTTTTATTACGGCGATATCGTGCCACTCGGACCAATGGAATTAATTGAAATAATCGATCGACCATTGTCGATTGTTTTGTATAATTCTGATGCGACGTGACAATTTGTTGTATTATAGTACAAGTTGACGACTAACTAAGGACGGATTTTAATTCGTAACCTCAATCGCAATTTTGCGGTACGAGTCTATTAGTCGTTTCATTTCGATAAAAAAGATATAATCGATTCGCGTACAATTCGATCTTAATTATGCGATGCGTTTACAGATGACAAAAATTCTTATTCAAATCAAATATGCGTTACGTTGTATTTGGTTTTGTGTATTTCCTTTGCGATTGACTTTCGGCGTTTTAGAGAATATCGATTAAATGCGATTGGATAAGTTGCCTGTTCTTCAGTTGGGCAGACTTACTTCTGTTGACTTACCGTTTGTATTTGAGTAGCGAAAAAATGCGTCGCAAATCCAGCATTTAGTTGAATTTTAACGGCGGTGGAATTTTATAATTGTACATATCCATGCATTTGTCAGCCGAATTATCGTAATTAATAGATTACGAATATTATTGGCTAGAGATTCCTTATTAATAATGTATCGTTAAAAATTTTAAATTCCTCGGTATTGTTCGATCGAAAAGTTGGCAATTTTAAGCAGAAACAAGTGTTGACATTTTTTAGGAATTCAATAACGATGAATCAATATTGAATGGAGGGGGGGGGGTGATGGATGAAAATGCAGGGGTGATAATATCCTTTTTCCGCGCCATTACAATAATAAGTAGCGATAACAATAGCGCATGGGTAGCCGAAGCAAATTTTAAAGGTAAATAGAAAATAAAAATGCAATCAAGAGTGTAGCGCAGTAAATGATCGCGAAGATGATCGTAAGACGCAAGGAAAGGGAAAAACTGATAAATTGCATCGGTGAAAGAGAGTCGAGGCTTTATTTGCATAAGACCAGCGAAAAAACAAGAAAGAAATTAAACGATAATATTCAATAATTTTGCATCAATCCGGTATTTCGCATGCGGCTACAGTATTTAATCGGGCTCTCTATGAATCACCTTGAAATTAAATACACCGCATAAAAAGTATAAAAGTATTACTCGAGTAATGGAGGCTTTTATATAATGTTTTAGTCACTTACAAAACAGTGTGTTTATGTAATTAATTATGCACATCTGAGAGCCGAAGACGAATTATTTAAGATCGTTATTCCATACGGAAAAACAAAATTTTCAGTCTTTCTGTCTTCCACAAGAGCACTTTTAGCTTACGAAACTTTTTTTAAATAAAATTCGGGGCTCGAAATAAATGTGCCTTCTTTTTCAATTGACAACTTCAATATTTTGCTGCGTTGACGAATATCTCGATTAATGTAATTTATTTTCATATTAAACCACTAATTTTTACCCTGTAGATATTTTATTGCGTAAATTATGAAATAATAACAACAACAACAACAACAACAACAATGATGATAATAATAATAATAATAATAATAATAATGATACTATTATAATACTATTAAATGGTTAATATGTTTGAAATGTAATTTTTTATCATATGTAATGTAATAATTTATGTATAATACATGCGAAATAATAATACGTAAATAAAAATATCTTGACATCAATGTCGTAGTCGTTTTGGAGTCGGTGGAGGGGTTTTCCGGGAAAAGACGGCGGCCACCGACCAGAAGTAAACAGCGAGATCCGGTCGAAATTTTCGGAGCTCGTCGCTCGTCGACTCGCCGCCACTCATTGTTTATCGAACGTAATAAAGTTATTTTGTCAGACGACCTTTCCTTGTCCTTTATCGACCCTTCGTAACGTCCTAAAAATATACATGTACGGTAGTTAACATTGAAAAAATAAGTTGCACCAAAAAATAGCCTTTCGATTTCTTTGTTTAATATTTAAAAAGTATTTGGACTTAATTTTATAGGCGTCGGTTAATAAATTATTTTGCGATTCGAATAAATATTTAAAACTGACTATTAGCAGAGATATTGTTTATTTCATTTTTCATCCTTAGCAACTGAACATTTGTTACAAACTCCATATATTATAAAATTATTTCAATAGAACATGTAACCGAATGTAAATTTTTTAAACGTGCCAGTACAGATTTAAAAGGATACTAATTAATTGATACAAAGTTCCACTCCGTGATATAAGAATCACGCGTCGCCATTACTCGGATACCATCTGATATACGATATGACGCTTGCTTACGTAAATTCATCATTTTATTGACTAAAATTGTTAACACGTGCAGCAGGACGACATTTTCCGTTTTTGCCGCAATCGTTTAGAATTTTCCGAAAACGACCGAACATTTAACGCAAATTTACCGGCTCTATTATAACATGGACTCGTGATATCCAGAGCACCTACAAGTAAGCACTGACCCAGACTTAGCAACCTTTGATACAAATAACGAAGATTTCGATAGAAGCGGAAGAGTTCGATTGCTTACCTATTAGTTGATTATTCAAGCACAGTTGTTTCAGTTGAATGGACGCCCGTACAAACCTCCTCGTCGTCTACCGACAATATTTCGATAAATACAAGTTACGTTGAGGACGTACAACTTTCGCGTACTTGGAGACACGTGACCAACACGATAACATCATTCCAGTGGCTCACCGTTGCGCTGCCCATGTGCTCTTTCTTATAAATATAAGATAAGACGATGCTCCCCTGCACCGACTCGGGTTTTTCGGTTTCTTCGTAACAACGTCAACCCGTACTTTTGAAGACTTTACGATTTTTCCCAAAAATTACTAATCACTTTCACCCGCTGTACCGTCTCTTTAAATTGATGTAAGAGCTAATAATTTTCGGGCGCTCAAGATTGTGACGTGAAAGGTGAAAAACAAACGAGTTTCACGAGCCGTGAAAACCATTCTAATTTTGATTTCCTAATTTACCCGCTGAGTGAGTAAAAGCAAACATGGCTTTACGTTAACAACATTACACTCAATGTCAATAAAGTGGAAACGCGTGTGCCTTTCTTAAGAAAGTTAAAGCTTATGCGCATCAGTCTCAGCGGATTTATCGAACCTCGAGTTCAGTGTTCCGTAAAAAAAGTACGCGTGTGCGTCTGCATTTCTCGGGTTAAACGCATTTGAGCTCCGAACGAAACTTTATCAAATCGTAAGTAGTGATGATAATGGAGAAACACTGCTGAGAGAGAAAAAAAGTTGCTGCAGCTGTTGTGTAATTCATCAAGCGTCTAATATTGTAGAATATTTACTCCCAGTCGGCTGCGCGGAGTACAACAACGTGAAAATGATATCGTAAAATGCCCGGAGGAGCGTTGGGTGTATTGCTTACACGCCGATTTTTGAAACGGCGGCGAGTTGTATTAACAAAGGCAGAAAAGGAGTAGGGCACTACGCGTTAAAGCAAAAAGAAGTAACGGAAACTGCAGGACAAGAGACGAACGTCGGCCGTGGGCTGTTCGGTGCCTGGAAAACTCGAAATATTCATCGGAACAGTACAGAAGAATACACCTCGGGCTAAAATTACATTAATGGCAGGAACAGGCGTTTTTGCAGGAGGGGAAGGGAAGGGAAGAGAAAGGGAAAAGCGAAGAATGGGCCGTCAGGAGGAAGCAGCGGAGCAAAGAGAGACGAGGCTCGCAAAAAGTAGTTGCTCCGTCTTCTCTCCCTCTCCCCGCTCTTCTTTCTCGTGTTCTCAGTCGCTTCGAGTGCGGCCGCGCGCGCCTGACTGCGTGTGCGTGTGCGTGCGCGCGAGACACAGTCATGGGCGCTGCACGAGTTACGCGCGGTTTCGTGTTTCTCGCCTACCGGAGGGGGGACACCAATTTTTCGTTTCGTCCAGGATGACCTTCGCGCGGACTTTCCGCCGAGGCCGGGGGGAGTCAGCGCCGCTTTAAAAACAAAGTGACGGATGTCGACTGATCCGGTCCATCCGCAAAGGATCGTCATTATCGTTTCACTCGCCGCATTTTTCCGATCGCACCGAAATTATTATTCTTTTTTTTACTCGAGGCTGACCTTCGGGTTGGCGCGCCGTGTACTTTGGTGGTGCGCCTCGTCCCGTCCCTCGGCTTCGCACTCGGCGGACTCGTATTTCATTTTTTATTCCTCGCATATGCGGCGGCTGCCACTCTTTTCTCGAAAGCTGAATTTCTTCCTCGATGGCTCTTTTATTATTCATCCCCGGCTCGTGCAAATTGTTGGCTTCTCGAGAGTCGTCCTCGAGAGTCGTGGATTAGAACCAAGATTTCTGCGAGAACCTTGCCCGTAGCACGTGCGATTTTTGGAGAAAATTCAAGATTTATCAAGCGATCGCTCGCGTTGGAATTTCTAGCCGATCCTTTACCTTTCCAGCCACACGCACGCGAGCAAACGCGTCGACAAGCATTTGAAAAACAGTCTTGTGACGCCGTTTCGATTAGAAGCAGCGAAAAACTCTTGGCTGTCCGACTCTCGTAACTGTATTCTTGATTAAACAGTAGGAAAAGGTCGCGCTCGTGGTTTTTTCTCAAAAGGCAGATGCCACCAAGAGCCTCGTACACTTAAAACCATAAGCCAAATAGTGTCTCCTTGTATCGCCTGCACGGCCATTCCTGAATTTTGCTAATAAATTTAATTCCTGAAAATATACACTTGTACGGGCAAACAATTTGCAGAGCGATGTTCGAATTAAAGCATTAACTTGTTTCGAATAGCCGCCCAAGGTGATGTTGTACGTTTATAATTATTATTACGGGAAGAATATTTTTAAAGGAAGTACACTATTAGGAGAAAAGCGTCGAAAGATATCGCGAATGTTGAGTTTAATTAAATACGTCTTAAGTTCTGGAAAATGCGTTTTGCATAATAATTACCGACGGGTATTCGTTGGGTCGTTGTGATTTTGCAGTAATGTTTAGACGAATCGCTTCAACAAAAACCGAATTAGAGCATAACGATAATTGACTCGAGCAGTCGTCCGATATTTGAAAATCTTTGAGCTTCTTAGGAAGCTGAAAGACAGAATCGATTACAAATGCTTCCTATTCGGAGCAACTAAATTGTAACGATGGCCGTCAAGTTTTCAAGTATCAGGTGTTATTTTTTATCGCAGCCCGAACTCGCCAACATCATTACAAATCCAATTTCGCAACATTTTTACGGTATCCCTTATTATATAAGATGTGCAGACTTTGAGTTTGGTTACGGATTGAGAAAACTACTCGTCATATATTGCGTAGCGATCGATTTGCGTTGTTTTTGACGAACTAGAATCGAGGAAACGAAATTTGGAATCGAAATACATCGCTCGAAGTAGACTTCACACACACAAAGTCGAAACGCGTATTCTCTATTTGTTTTAAACGCGCTGCTCTAGCGATCGTTTTTATTTTTAATATTACGTTTCATTAGCGTCGATGGTATATCACTGATGTAAGGAGATGAGATGAGTCTTAACGATGTAGCGAGCGATTGGAATCGAATTTCTGGATCGAAACCTGTTATTCTTGCCAACTTGTAATATTCCCGCGATTTTTTTAATCACAACCTGCTGCACGTCATAAGTTATGCTTACCATTATATTTTTATCCTGCTCTTCGTGTTATATTTAACGTGCAGTATATTCAATTCAGTCATTAATAAGCTTAAATAATTGTTAAGGTTATAGTCGTACTGTTTACACCAGTTGTAAAACCCGCACATCATTCAACATTATCTCTCACGAGCTTCGTTTAAAATAAGCTGTAACTTTTAATTTTACAATATTTAAAGGTTGCATCATTGCATATTCATCGCGACAACACAAACGGATTTTTTTATAAAAATTTGGATTCAATTACCGATTCGTCATCTATCGAGGTCAACGTTTAAATTAATTAATTCCGAATTAATTTCAACGGTCGCATTAAAAGGTTGGTAATGTCGAAGGGCCTGCAAATTCAAGACTGATTTTATTCGCGTTACGAGTGAAGTGAACGTGAATTTGAAATTTCGTGCTTTAAAAAGACGCGAGAATGAGTGTTCAAAAGTTTAAATTGAAATAACGATGGCCGGTTTAACATAAAATACAATTAACGAAAGTGCAACGAGTTGCACGCGATCAAATTTGATTTATAGGTTAATCTCACATCCTGCCTGAATCTCGAGAGCACTTTTTGCGTTACGGTCCGTAGCTGCAGATTGCAAAAGATATTCGGTTATGACAAGGTCATAGTAATCGGCGTATCAAAAATCTGACTTTTACTTTCAAAAGCGACTCGTCGGTATTAACGTTGCGCTGCGCCGAGCAGCTTAAGGGTTCAAGGATGCAACTTGCAAAACAAAAATTATTTTCGAATATCTGAAAGCCGAGCAGAAGAGCGCTCTCAAGAGTGTATAAGGTTGACCCAAGGAAAGAATGACGGGGGGGGGGAGAGTCGCGGCGCTTCAATTTTAAGCCACATGCACGTCTTGGGCTTCGTATTTAGATGCGAATAATCGGCTTAGCCATCCCCGTTTGTCCGTCGCCCTTCTTCATCCCGAGGCTGGGTAAGACGCATGCGCGCGCATTGTATACGTACGGGCATCCGCGTACACCTGTAACGCATAAAACTTTTTGTAGGCGCGCGAGCGAGCGAGATGGTGGGGGTTGGGGGAGAGGCTCGTCGTCGACGCCTCGAAACGCCAATTTTCGTCAAGGCGAAGGCGCGCAAGGACGGCGAAAATTGGCGAAACGCACTGCACTCGGAGCCGCCAATTAAAGCGCTGAGTGTGAAATTTTGCCGGACGATGCGCGCGGCTGATAAGCAGCTGGCCGATTCCTGGAATTGCGCCTTTATTGCGGCAATGAAATTATGGGATGCGCGAGGCGCAATTGATTCTTGCCGATATGTGTCGGCTGCTCTCTCTCTCTCTCTCATTCTCCTGATGCGGTGGTTCCGTCACCCGGAGCCGTTGCTCCCGAGCTTTCGGTCGAACTCCGCCTTCCTCTCCCATTCGATAACCCAGCTGGACGACCTCGGGAATTCCAGCCAACTACCGATTAAATGCTCGCACTTGCCGCAGTTTTTATCTCGCGAAACGACGGCCGAATAGAAAGTCGCGCGCCCGGTCACGAATCAGCCGCACGCGAGTAATATTTTACAACGGCCCTGCGAATTTACGCCGAAAAAGCACGAGCAGCTTAGCTTAATCCGGGCTGCGATGCTTAAGCAGGAAACGTTCGGAGTGAAATCCGAAGGATTGGAGTTGGAGTTGGAACGAGCGACAACGACAACGACAACGACTCGAGCCAGTACTTTTCTTAAATTCGAGCCCCTAGTTCTTCCGCCCACTCGACTCGCATTTAATTAATGCCAGTGCGCAGAGGCAACACGTGCGAATTTTGGAGTGACATCCTCAAGCTCTAAATCCCGCACTGGTGGAAGCCTTAGCGGTGGTGCGGCGACTGGGCGGCGCGAGTCGGCCGAGTAGCTTTTATTAAAAGTGCTCGAGCGTTCGGCTATCGGTGCGATTGCCCGAAAATTCAAATCCGCGATAGGGAGTAAAAAGAACAAACTCCGTCCGCGATAAACATGGGAATGGCTCATTTGGCGTGCGACCTCCTTAGCTTTTGCGAAAAAGGTTCCTCCTCCCTTGCGGAGGAGATTACTTTGCCCCGATAAAAGTGTACGTAAGAATTCTCGAGGTTCTTTGCGCACGCGAATGCACTTTAAATTCAGCGGATACGCTCTCTTTTTTTAGAAATTCTGGACGAGTATAAATAAGTGCACAACTAATAATATACAGGGAACACGCACACACAGGGGCGGCCGCGTGGGACGCACACACAGCAGCCGGATGCTTAACGCTTCGCGACTTCAACAAGCATTGAATATTCGGTGCGAATTTATTCGGCCTGTGCGAGAGTCCGAGTGGCGCGGGACTTGCGGCGATTAAAAAATTGATAACGAACGAATCGCGCGGGCAGTCGCGAGGCCAATGATTTAGAAGATGATTTTCAAAAAAATTTATCGGCCGCTTGCGGACGAATGCCATTACGAGCGACTTTGCTCGGCTATACATTTAATACTCGCTTAAGCGCAGCTTTTTTATCGGAATTCTATGCTAGGCTTTGATGGCGCTTTTTCATGGCTCGAGAGGCTCGTAAAACATTATACGAAATCAATTTTTGCAATTTTTAATCTTTGCACACAAGCTCGCGCGTCCTCGCGTTAGAAATATTTATTTTTTTCGCCGAATTCCTGAAACGGATCGCGTCTCCCAACTGAAATGCTCGCGAATCGCATTACAGCACTCGAGGAAACTTTTATTTAGGCTGTTTTCGAGTCGGACTCGATTTTTCCTCCCGCGAACCCAAATTTTGTACTGCCCAGTTTTAACAACGACGATTTTCAAGACGCGAAACTAAAGCCACGTAGATTCCAAGTAAATTCCGAATCGACGGGAAGGCAAACAAATTAATTAAAACTGAACGACGAATACTTTTCATAATGTTTGAAAATTTCTTTCCTTTTTCTCTCCTTTGAATTACGAGTTCACTTAAAATGTACTACTATATTAACAAAATTAATTCTAAAATGCAAGTCATAAATTATTCAAAAGGAAAAGGCTAATTTAAAATTTAAATACTCGTAGAATAAAAGTACAAACTTTTAAGCCAGAAAAAAACGCGTTTCAAAAACTTTATTTGGCTCGTATTAACTAAAAGTTTTCCGCTCAATCTATACGTATTTTTAGCCAACGCGCGTGGATGTGGTAGTGTAAATAAAATTACAAAAAACATTAATAACAACAAAACAATAACAACGAGTACAGCAGCAGCGGCAGTAGCAGCAACAAAAAGAGGAGCGACAGGGGGGTGAAAAGGGAGGGAAAAGGTTGAAATTTCATTTAAAAGATTACCAGGGTCGCTGTAAAAGAAAACTGGCCGATACATTAATTTACGAAATTCTTATTATCTCGTAATATTGGAAAATTGCCGTGTTAAGCGGAGAAGATAGAAAAAGATGGAATTAAGCGCGAATAGAGAATAGGAGCGTCTCCTTTAGCCTCCATTTTACGAGCATAACAATACGGGGCTTAGACGTAATCGCAATATTTCTTAAACAAGAACAAGCGGCGCTGCTTTTTACGCCCAGGCGATGAGTTTAATAGAAGCTAAATATTTGGTGCTAAAACTTACATATCCATTAAATGCGGCTGATTGCCAGAGTCAGAGGCTAGAGCTAGAGGAGGCAAAAACGAAATTAGCAATCAGAAACACGAATTTCCGTCGGTTTTTGCTTGCTAGTTAGCGAGTCGCTGCCAATCGAGCAGCTTCCCTTTTTGCGCGGCGATGCTTCGTCCGCGCGCGCGCGCGCGCTTATTTATAAAGCGACCTTGGGCTGCCGGCAAAAGAAAGAGAGAGAGAGAGAGAGAGAGAGAGGAGAGAGAGAGAGCAGCAGACAGGAGTGGAGCGATGAAAAGGCGGCGCGGAAGACGGCAACAGGACCACGACGCGTCGCTGCCTCTTTTCGTGCAAATTTAAATTATTCCGTTTCAGGGATACGCGCGCCTCCATTATCTCCGTGCGCGACTTGGAGGTCGAGCTCTGAAACTTTCACGCCTGACGAAACTTGCGACGCCGCGCGTGAGTGTGCGTGTGCGACTCCGCGAGAGAGAGAGAGAGAGAGAGAGAGGCAGAGAGGAATAAAGTGATATAAAAGGGTAACAGAGCGGACGAGAGAAAAGGGACTGGCGAAGGAGGGAGTCGATGTACGAGTGAGTGTGGCTCCCATACCATTCCAAATAATAGCCACTCGTTGCAGAGGAAGGAAGGAAAAGGCGTTGATAATGATCGCGCATCTCGCGTCTCGCGCAGAGCTGCGTTTTGTCGTTAGAAATAGCCGTCGCCGCTGAATGTTGTTAAACGCGGCCCTAAAAAGGGACGAGACTGGCTTTTTCGGGTGGCCGTTTTCCGCTGAAAGTTTAACCGATCGAGGAAAAGGGCGCTGCATTCGTTTCGCCTCCATTGCTCTGCGCGTAGTAGAAGCATCAAGACAGGACTCCGGCGAGAAAGAAAAAGCCAACCCAATTTCGAGGGAGCGCCCTTTGCGATTTTGCGAACTTGCTCAATAACTGCAGTACGGGGAAACAATTAAAGAGCGCGTAACACTCGCAAAACTGCTTTCTCTCTCGATTGGCCGCAGCACTCTAACGTTTTTCTAGCGGTTATATCATATTCGAGAGCACAGCGCCGCTCTTTTTAACTTAGTAATTGCTCAAAAGAGTGGAAAATCATAAACCTACCACCCTGGCTCGGGCTTTTCTTCGCTGAAAATACAGCTGCATTACGCGCAACTCGACCACAGCTGCTTTTCCACGAGGAAACTCGAAATTTTCGATTGTGCTCTTGGGCTCCTTATATTAACTAATCGAGAAAAGTGGGTTTCGGCCGGCTGCCTTGCGAACACCCAAAGTCTACCTGATGTAAACATATGCAAGCATTTACACTGGAACAGTTGGGTACGGAGCGATTGGCACAAACTGTAAACGACGAACATTGCCCGAGCAATTATAAGCAATGATTACTAGCCTCGATAGAGTTGGCAATTATTTATTCGATTCGAGCTACTCTTACCAACAAGAGATAACTCGAGCTTTCCACCCGACTGATTGTCAAGTGCTGGAAAAATAATGTACAATCAACGCCGCTCCTCGCATTCGCAAAAATTGATATTCAAAAAATTGTTGTCGCGCGCACAGACACGCGGCATTCGGTTTTTACCGAGTATTTCGGTATAACGCGCGATAAGATATTATGAAAGTACAGTTGGAAAAGTTTAAGACGATTGCTGGCGACTTTTACCGCAAAAGCTGCGTTTTTTCTCACGGTATCTTTTTATTTATGCCTCCCGATGTCATTCGTACGAACGAGTTGTATTTTATTAAAAATCACAAATTGCACACTTACAAGTCTGCTCTCGTAGACCGATCAGATTTAGGTCTCGTTTGGCAAAGCAATAAAAAATACGAGGAGAAATTCGAGGAAGTCAGTCGGGGTTGCAAAGGGAAAAATATTTAAAAAGAATAGTTGAGCGTTGGTTCGGAAGAGAATTTTTAATTTCAAGGAAAAGAGAGAAATTAGAAATTAGAGTTTGTGGAACTTAAGCAATCCGAATGAGTGGCTTCTCCATCCGCATGCGTTGCGGGACAGAAACAGATGAGGCGCATTAATTTTAATACCTCGTTTATCATTTCAGCTGCATCTTTTACCGTTACGGTAAGGCGCAACATTTTGCATCGTTTTTTGCGCAAGACAAATCTGATGTGCTACTCGCCAAGGGAAAAGGAGAGGAAGAACAAAGTAATGAAAAAACGCGGTAGACTATTTCGACTATTTTGATGTTGCGGAAACAATCGCGCATATTTCCAAAGTTGTTAAGTAAACTCGTGCGTTTAATTTTCTACATTCGAGGAAGTTGCCGCTGAATCGCGCTAAGAAATTTCCCATAACTGCTCGACTAATTAGCAATCACCTTTTAACATTCTAATCGAGATAAATACATCGCGTAAACAAATAAATGCCGAGTCGTATGATTTACAAAGGAAACTGTCGCGTGAAAAGTTCTGTTCCTTCGTCGAGGACGTATTTATCGTCAACACTACGAACAATCGATCGTAAATGCCTGCATCATTACCGTTATTAAGCTTTGAATAAACGTTTTTAGTCGAATCGTTTTTTATCCGCGCTTACAAATCGCTTTGCTCGCAAAATAAAGTTGTAATTCGCAGCCATAAATTTATCTGTCGACTAATATCGTTGCGCAAAAAAGTTATTTGCAAAAAAATGTTCGTTAATCGATTACTCGATCGAAATTGTATCGCCGAGAGAGAAGCGTTGATTTGGAAAATCCAACGAGCATTCGCAAATATGCATTATCCATGCTACTAGTTATTAGCAATTTGTAAATAATTTTAATTATTCGAAAGAGTTAAATTAATTTGGCCCCGGGTCACGTCGCTGCCAAAATTAAAGTTTTTAAGTTAGTTTACGAGCGAGAGCTAATTTCCCAGATAATTTCCTAATTGTAGCAGAGAAAGAGTAAAGTTTATAATTATAGCGAATGGAAAGTTGGACTCGAAGGCGGTTTAGTCGAGCAACGAGCTCAAAGCTAAACGACGGGGCCGAAGGGTGACTCGGGGGTGGGTAAGCGCAGTCCTCCTCGAGGTATCGGGCAAAATCACTATTTTTATATAATTCGAGCTCATTTTTTGCAGGCGCTTCGAGGAGAGGACGTCGATCGGAAAAACGGAGTGGGCTGCGGTGCCTTGTGAAAAACTGAAAAATCCACGAATAACGTTAAGGATCGCTCGCAAGAAGCGACTCGTCATCGACTCGGACCGGCTTTAATCAAAATAAGCGAGACGTCACTTTTGGCATTTCAATTCATCAAACGGATTCCAATCAGCCAGTGGCCTTAAGAGCAAAGCGATGCCCGAGATAAGGGAAAAAGCTGCGCGCGTGAAATTCCGCCAATCAAGTAAAATAATGAAGGGGGCGAAGAAGAGCGAGCGAGCGAGCAGCGGAGAGAGAGAGAGAGAGAGAGAGAGAGGCCAGCGATCCCAACTTTTTTCGCTGGCGGCCCTTGAAAAGAGAGACGGAGAGCAGCGGCGGAGGAGGGAGGCGAAAACCTCGCCCAACCGATGGGTAATCGATACAAAAGTCCACAAGGGTTGGGCCGCCAACTTACTTCCCTCCTCGCCTCTGCACCGGGCGGCGGTGTCGCGGCGCCACCACCACCCCCGCCCTCGTCCCCGATGACCGGCCTCGAGGTTGCGCGCGCCAGAACGCAGCTATTACCGAGTTCGCGGCGACCGGTTCGCCGACCGTTTCTCGGTCAGGACCTTCACTTTCGAGTCGGGATGATGTCCTGGGCAGGAGACCATCGGCTGCTCGTCGGTCACTCGAGCCGTTTACAGTGTGCATCGATCGTTGAGCAAAGGCGAGCAAACTCGGGAAAACTCGCGGCATATTATTTAATTGCCGCGATGCAAAAAACGAGGAAAAACATAACGTTCGAAGAGAAAGGACGAGTCTTTTGAAAGCATTTCAAAGAACACGTGTTATTTGCAAATTTCAAATTTCAACTTCCATTAGGTCTGCATTCGAGATTTTTAATTTCAAGCACACGAATTGAACTTATCAAGATTATAATTAAACTTTTTGCCGCGTGCAAGTTCCGTCACTTGCATTTTTATTAATGAAGTTAATTTGAATAGGCGTTATTCTTGTTAAGAAAGCTCGAGCGGCTGCAGTCTCGAATGATAAATAAGCAAATCAGTAAAAAATGAGAGTGCGCGCGTAACTCAATGTAGCGGCGGCTTTTTAAAAATAAAATCGAATCTCGCAGGATTTAAATTGAAACTGTCGTTTAGCGCAAACTGACCCAGAAAGTGTACGAGGAACGCTTCTGCGAACCGGAGCGATGGATTATTAAGAAATTGCATTATTGTCGGGGAGCGAAATGCTGCCGAAACGAGAAAAGAAAAAGCGTAGCGGGACCGAAGGCTTACTCGGAGAAAAGTAATTAGCTTGTTTAGCATTTTTCGATCTTTAAATCCTTCGCGAGCGTTCAAAGTCTTTTCGTTGGGAAATTTTTTATTTTCTCACCTCACTATTGGAAATTTCCTTTTCACCAGCCAAGAGCTTTTACGGTCCTTTTTCCTTACCTCCTCTGAGATTTCCATCGATTCACCCGTCGAATACACAAGTTGCCGTTGCAAATTTAAAATTAAATGGATCCGTAGAAATTTCGCCTCTTAATAAGTTCTGCTCGCGGTCGGTCTTGGATTGACGAGGAGTGCAATGGAATTGCTGCTCGTCCTCCAAAAATCCTCATCTTCGCGGAAATAGCTGCGTAAAGACGTAACGCCCGTTAACCCGCAGACTATTGTTAATACCCCGCTGGATTGCAAATGGTGCGTTCAGCTTTTAAGAAAATACGAACTGCGTTATATTTCAATAAAAGCAGGAATTGTAGTTGATGCGCAGGCAGACAGCGTAAACTAAGCCCAAACAAAGGAAAGTTTGAAATTCGCATTTGTCACATCGTCGAGTGCTATAATAATATCTCGTATAACAGTATAGGGATCGTAGGTGTGGTGGTGGGCTCGTATCTCGCGGTGCGTATTGCAACGGTGCGATTTACCTTGGGAGCGCCGCAGACCCTCGGGGAAAGGCGAGAAAAATCAGGGGACGGGACAAAGACGGAGCGACGGAGGAAGATGAGGAAAAACGAAGATAAACGTAAATTATGGGATAAAAATAAAGAGTCGGCGGCGAGCGAGAAGCGACAAGGATGGCTGCTAAATAAAGACGTTACTATAGGCAGGATGATGAATTTGTATACAAGTCGATGAAAGGACGCTAAGATGATTTAATGATAATTTAATAAGAAGCGTCCAGTGGCCGATTAAAAGAGTCGTTAAAAATCAATTATCAGCTTCTCTTTCGTACGGACAATTAGTTGGTTACGAAGGAACGTTTAATAAAACTTGTATTGTATACAACACCAACGAGATACCGATACGTACTCTTACGGTCCAATTGCCCGTCTTGATTCGTAAATTGGCGCAAATTTAATAATTACCCTGGCATATCGCAATTGCCCAAACAGCCGCTCTTTTTCGTTTATTTGTCAAAATTATCCATTCCCTTTTACGCGATAAATCACGCAGGCTCTTCATTTTATTCATTAAAACGGAATCGTACCGATCACGCGACAGATTAATGCGAACGCGCGCCTGCACCCATCGAACCCATCAACGATATTTTACAATCTTGAAATTTGAAACAAAACGAGAAGATTAAGATAAATTTGGCCAAGTAAATAACCGGTTGTATAACTTCTTAATATATTTTTTTTTTTTTTAATTAAAACAGTAAATTAAGAAGATGCCGAGTGAGTGGCGTTTAATTTTGTCCCAAGCAAACTGCGAGAATTTCGAAAAAATTTTCAATTTTTGCGTGGTATTAATAAGACGCACGGACTGAATTTAGTATATTCTCTATATTTCCAAGCTCTCGCGCTGTCGAGAGAACGAGTCACGTGATAAAATATACTTATTTTTTAGATGGAGGAAACCACTAGCGAAAGCCATTAATTCACTAGTGTCAAACGATATTTCATTGTTGCGCCGCTAAACATCTCCAATGCATAACGATCGGTGGTAAGCCTTTTCCTTAACCCCGAGGTTGCACACCTGCATAAACTGCAAGTTGATTTTCAGTTTTGCAATTTTTTGCGGAACGAGCGCCAAACAACGACACTTTGCTGTGAAATATCGCAAAGCTTTATCGCGCGCACAGAAGAGAACTCGAAATGTTTTTTAAATTTCGACACAGATTTGGGGGAAGTTGCTATTCCCTGTTTCGTTCAATAATTGTTTGTAAATGTTCGCGCTGCGCCACCAATCGAACGGCTTGTTTACCTTTTCATGCGGCTTTAACGAAGAAACAAATAGAAGGTCGAGGGAAAAAGTCTTGTCTTGCGTCGAGGCTTGAAAAGGAATCGGTTTAGCCGACAGTCGAAAAGAGAAGTTGGAGAGTTGCGAGCGAAAACCTAAAAGTCTGCTAAGAGTGTGGAATCTAATTACCCGGAATTCTGGGCTCATGAAACGTTATTAAGTTATAAAGGAGGACAACTCGAAAAGCAATCGACTTCTCCGTTTTCCGCGCGAGTTGCAACGCGAAAAATAAAAGCAAATTCGTCAGAAATAGCGGCGGCGCTCGAGTGCCGACCGGGCGAGAAATGGATTTCTCGAGCCCGAGTCGCCGGACGGAGCCAAGGAGCGACTTTTAATATCCAGCAGCGTCGAACAATCGCCCGTTCAACAATGGCCGGCAGCAAGTCGAGCGCAATATTTTTGACGAAACGCGTCCCCTTAATTACGGAAAGCGAGTAATATCGGCCGGACGGGGTGGAGGGGGGGGGCGACGAAGACGAGTAGCGAATCCAGAGCAGAAAGTGAAGCGAGACGGGGCTTTACGAAGCCAAGGCGAAAGATGTACAGTTGACGTACGGGTGGGGTAGATGGGAGGCCGAGGGTGGGAAAGGGTGATCGCACGGTTGACTGTCGGGGCTCGTGTGCCGATCGCCCCCCCCCTGCCTTACCCACCTACCCACCGGTGCCGTATATATAAAATAAGGGCGCCCCTTTTAATGGCCAATACTACTCAATGAAATACGAAGTCCCGCGATTCGCCGTTGCTGCAGCTCGCCTTGTTACTCTCTCTCTCTCTCTCTCTCTCGCTGCATCGAGCGCGAGCCCGAGCGCCCTCGAGAGCAAATAGAGGGACAGCATTGGCTCTTACTTACCTTTTGTCTTTCTTCTCCGCTCGCTCGCTCGCTCCCTCCCTCTGCATAAGCTTCCATAAAAAATACACGACAATTCATCGCAAACGAGTGTACGACTGCGCCGATCGCTCGAGAATCGACCCGGGCTCTGGTGCGGTGCGGTGTGCTCGGGTGTACTTTTCGGCCGATCGATGTATTTGCCCCGGCAGCAACTCCGCCAGCGAAATTTTTATGACTTTTTAAGATTTCCAGTACGCGGATGGAACGACGAGAAATAGATTAATCGACGAGTTTTGAGCTTTTCCCGACACTGCCTTCCTTCGCTTCTCGCCCTATCATCATCCAACGGTAAGAGTCTTCCTCGAATTATTCCGAATTCAGCTTTTATCCGAAATTCGCGATGCGTGCGAGTCTCCGATAAAGGCATTGCTGGTGACTTGCCAGCGATTGCCGAAGCACTTGTTACGCACTCGGTTGCAATTTTCCAGATAACGGATAACGCGATTCGTCGTCGTCGTCGCTCGACCAAGGTTTCGGCAAAAACTCATAATCGCGACGTTTTTCGATTCGAGGCAATGCCACGGCTTGGCGCCTGTTTACCAATGGCACCGGATCATAATTTTTTCACGGCAAAGAGAAGAATTCGTATAATTGCGTTGGAAGAAAAATACCTCGTCTCCGAAGAACGAAAACGCGCCGAGCAAAGATCTCCGATACATTTAAAATTGCAGGAGAAACCAAAAAGCTATCACAGCCGATGAAATTCGATAAAAATTGCTGCACTATGATGATGAAATAAAGAGCAAAAAAGAAGCAAAGAAGCAAAACAACTCGTCCGCGCGGAAAGAAAGATGGAAAGTTAAGTAAGAAGAGAGAAAGAAATGAAAAAGGAAAAAAGGAAAAAAATCTCCTGCACAATTGGAAGTATGAAATTGTCGACCAAAAGGAAAACCGCGTGAAATGTAATGACTACACAAGCCCATTGGTAAAACTCGAATCCGGCACGAAGAAAAGTGAAGAGTAGAACCGCAGGAAATCGGCACAACGTGATCAATAATGGGTATGTGCCAGAACCGAAGCACCACAAGGCATCGGAGAGTAGCGAAGACGGGGCAAAGCCCCCGACGAGCGAGAGAGAAGGAGAACGAAAAAGAACGCGTAGAAATATAAAAAGATTGGCTAGGTAGGGAGAAAGGGAGGGGAGAAACAAAAATGGGAGCAGAGTAGAGAGTAGAGAAGGAAGAGGAGCGAGTAAACGAAACATCGTTAAGGGCACCGGCGTTCAAGAGTAGCAGCAGCAGCAGCAGCAGCAGCAGCAGCAGCAGCAACGACGGCGGCGGCGGCGGCAAAAGGAGATAAAAAGAGCGAGAGAGGGAGAGAGAGAGCGAGCCTGCATAGAGCGATATTTTTCAGGACAGGATATTTAACGCGCGTTGGCCAGGTCAGTGACCTTCGTTGGCGCGCGTAGAGCGATGCGCGGCTCGCCGGGGCCCCGGCGCAAGCATTGGTCGACGAATTCCCCCCGGGCCGCCATTGGCCGGGCCCTGGACCTGCATCAACCTCGCACGCACACTCGCGCCGCCCGAACCTCGGGCACGCACGTCGTTCTTGCGCATGGTAGGCACGTCCCGTACGTGCTGCGTGCGTGCGTGCGTGCGTGCGTGCGCGCTGCCGCTTTTTCTTCCCCTGCCCTCGCCGCCTCTCTTTTCTCCGGCTCCCCCCGCCCCGGCTGCCCTCCCAGACTTCTTCTTTCCTCGGGCACACCGAAGAACCGGGTGCACGGAATCGCGCGGCTCTACGATTCCCAACCGCTCGGCCGCGATTATTTTCGGGAGTGGCGTTTTCCGCTTTCCTCGCTCGCTTCATCTCCACCGCTCCTTTCCTCCTACGCTCGCTCAATTTCAGTGGCTACCGCTGCTGCCCTTCCCTCGATTTTTCATTCTGCAGAACGCGACCGGAGCACAGACCCACAAATTGAATCGGAGTCGCGCGAACCGTCCGTACCGTACGTCGTCGCAGACACGGCACAACATAACCAAAGCGAATCCCCGTTCCCCGTTCCCGTAACACGTTTTTTACGCCGCTCCGAGAAATAGAATCTCGCACGAGTTCATTACCGATGCTCGATGACTTGGCTGACGTTCAACGCCACTAATGGCAAACGAAAACCAGACACGAGTAGTCGAGTTAGCGTCTGAATAAAGGAGCTCTGCATCCGATATTATTTCGCTAGCGAGCTCCGGTTAATTTCACATCGACTATTTCCCAATACTACTACGATGACGACGACGACGACTCTCTACTCGACGTAATTAATTCCTCGCGAAGAAGGGGGTCGTCCGCGTAAATCCATTTGGTGGCGTCCCTTGGCGCCATTCTAAATCACGGGGACGCTTTTTGCCCTTTAGATCGCGGATCCACACACGCGCGCCCGCGCGATTGGCAGCCGTGACGACGGTGGGAACGCGGCCTTTCTTTTGGGCTCGCACGCCGCCGTTGGAGGGGAGGGGCGTGGTTGATTAGAAATGTCACGGGCCTGATGGACTCGACGATGGCAATGGCGATGGATTTTGTTGCTCCGCTCAAGCGAGAAGCCGAGTCGAGTTGCTCGCGATCTTTGCGCTTTGTTTTTCTCGTTTCACACCCAACAGACGACTTCTGTACCACTGAGGCTTGCCCCCCCCCCTCCCATCCTAGCCCTCGTTTCATCGCGGCTTTTATAAGGACGAAATCTCGTTTGCTCTCATCCCTTACGACAAAAGTTCAAAAGTTTTTTCGATAGTCAACATTGGACTGTGTCTCTCGAATATACTAATGCCCTTGCAGTTGCATTACGTAATTATTGCAGTCTCGCTCGATTATTTCTTCGGGTTACAGCTCATCTACCTCGGTTTGAACCCCGAGAGCTTACCGAAGAGATCTGACGAGCCGATTTAAAAAAAAAATCACTACCCGAGGAACTCGACGATAAGGGAATGTCGCGGAGCTGTACGCGTATATTACGTAGATAGTAAGTGTATCTTTAGGCGAATCTTCTCTCGTCCTCGTCTGATACGCAAATATCCCCTTTTCCGCGTAAGAATCAACTGGAATGTGAATGCAGAGAAAAGAGTTCGTTAGCCGACGCGTATTTTACCGCGGCGTCCTTGTCGCTCCTCTCGAGCAAACAATCGGCATTCGTCTTCCAATTAAAAGAAACGCTTCTTAGCGAAGGCTTTGAATCAACAGGTAAATTTGCGGGTCGTATCGAACGACGACGAGTCTATTCGCGTTTCCTCGGCCAAAGATATTCAACCGGAGGATAATTGAAGCATGACCCGCGCGTTTGGGCGCTCGGACGAGAAGCGCTAATACTTGGGGCCGTTTACGTAAGAGTCACTCGAATTATGCACATGCGCCGTACGGCCGCTAGATAGCCGAGTGAGCGCGGGATGTAGGCTACGAGAGTTACGGCCTTCCTTCCTCCTTTCTCTCCTTCCGCCGAGTGCGCCTCTGCCTCTTTCCGTCCGCGATTTCTTCTATTCTCGGAGACGTGGGTAGTTTTCGGTGCCGTCGACGAAACTTTTACTTGTCCCACTTTCTCGACGCGCGCCACACGATCTTTGAACTTGGGGAACTCTAAAAATAAGGTACGAGCTCTAAGTCAAGAGGTAGGTGGCCTTGCACCTACAATTGCATATCAAAGGCTCGCGACCGGAGAAGCATTTTTGCGAGTTCAAAGATTTTTAGGGTAATGATCTTTTGTTAATTATTTCGCTTGGAGGTTATGCGACAGGAAGTAGGAGAACCTTTCATTTTTCTCAGCTTTCGTTCGCTTTTGCAAGATTACGAATTATCAAAAGAAATCAAAAATAGGATACCGAAAATACTCGTGAAAGCATGCGTAAAGGCTTGGCTCGATCGAGCCAAGGTCAAGCAAATATTTGTGGCTTGCAAAAGGGATTTTGAGGTAGAGATATTTAGGATTCGATATCAAAATTACTCGTTAAAGCCTTTTTACACTTTAACCTAAAAATAAGTTATTTATAGAGCAATAAGCAAAATAAGTTTTGGCACAGTAGCAGTTCTTACTCATAAATAAATTACAACTCGAATTCATTACTTGATTTGGTTTTTAAATTAATCGCATTTTGTATGATTTTATGTAATAAGATAGTATTAATGATATTCGTATAACCTGATGATACATTCTCCTGTTCAAATTCCGTCGGTAAAAACGATTAAACGAATGTAGTTTACATTTTCTTATGTATGTACGTATGCATATTTAAATAACAGTATTTTTAATAAACACTTTACTTGCGATTCTGTTTTGACAAACGAAATTAATTAAACCAGTATAACAAGGCCCTAAATATTTAGTGAATATCCATTATGCTTTAAAGATTCTTATGTTAAATTTAAATTTACAATTAAGAGAGAGAGAGAGAGACGCATATGTACTTATATATATATGTGTGTGTGCGCGTGCGTGTGCATACGCGAGGATACACGTATCTTTTTACCGCTTATATAAATTTAACCTATAAAACACAAAATTGTGCCTAGAAGTAATAGGAATATGGCGCTTGTTCAGTAACATTGGCCTCTTAGATATAAAAAATATTAAAAAAAGATCACGGAAAAATGTTAATTAAAGTAAGACTGACATCTCTGCTGTGTGCAATCGGTTTACTTTATAATGCCCGAAGATAATACTTTTCCAAATATACAAGTTGATGAGAATCCAGTGGCATAAAATACTGTTACAACTGTACGCATGAGTTTACTTCAATCACAAGCTGTCAAGCCACTTTCAAGCATTTCAAACGCGATAAAAAACGTAGAGAGGAGAATAACGAGTTCCAAAAACGTGTTCTTTATGTTTATAAGGATTTTCGTTCGACTTAGAAGTACATCATCGGAACAGAAGTTCTTGCGCATCGGCTGTAAGAGCGACTTGGAACTGTGCTTTCTGTAAAAAGCGTAAAATAATTTGAAACGCGGTTGCGTAGGACTTTACATAATATTAAAAAATGTGGTTTCATCTTATTGAAAAAGCTAGAAATTCAAGTTTAGATGAAATAATGTTTAAATTAATAGCTATGGTTTTAGTTAAGCTAGTTCCCGATTTCTGTTATTCATTTACATACTGAAAATCTAGTCTTATGTTTGTAAAAAATACTCGAGTAAATTGAATTAATTTGTTTGAATGTAACACCGGTACATGTTGTTGTTTTTTTTTTATTTTTTCATTGAATTATTAGAATGTAAGTGGAAAATGTATTTAAAAAAAGTTGTAAGATACATGTGCTTGAATTTTTTAGTAAATCAATAAATAAAATATATTCATTTTTTAAATTATTTGTAATGTGTAAAATATGTAATATGCAATCGATAAATCATGTATTTCAAGTCGACTCGTGAATGTTTTTTTGAATTAGCTCTAATCGAAGTTCTCTTCGCGATTCTTCTTTCTTTCTGTTTCTTGGTAGACGGAGATACGCGCAATCTGTTCCCGGCTTCCTTTTCTGCATTCCTTCTTCTTTCTCACACTTTTCTATTCATAAGTTGGTCAAACATCCTTTGTCAAAGAGCTGACCGACAAAATTTCATTGCCTCCCTCCTATCCCTTATTTTTCGATTTACTAGAAAAAAGAGACGATATTAAATCGGGTCTTGCGTTGCATAATAAATGCATTATTATTGCTTAATTTAGTAAATAATTAATCATTGATCATTTGTCATAAATTTTTACTCGATAAATCGTTCTACAAATTATCTTTGGTCGAGTAAAAATATGTAAACAATTTTTCTTGGCGTTTACGTCGTTTCGGTGCGAGTAAATTGTGTGAAAACAATTAAGCGAATAAATAATTAAAATATAAAAAAATACAAAAGATAAGTTACATTTAATATGCAGGAATAATTATTATAATTATTATGATTTTTAAGTTTTACGGCTTCATAAAAATGAAGGAAAAGCTCGTGTCCCATTACACATTAATTAGCGAGTATACTTTAAGGCTTAAGTTAAATACCGGTGCACGCGAACTTTCTCGAGATGGAACTCATTAAGAGTGCGTTTGTCCGAGCCGTTCAAAAACAATACGGATTTATTAGCTCTCAATGGCTGGGATGAAAAAGTTTTGAAAAAGTGTCTTCCATCGTCGGATCGTAATCGTAAAAGCCTTTATTCCCAAAGAACATCCAGACAGAAAGGCCGAACGAAAGTAAGGAAAAACGTAACGGGTAACTCGAACGAGTCGGAGTATCGGAGTACCGGAAAAACTTCTCGGCTCAAAAATTTAAGTCGGAGAGTGAAAGAGGAAGCGACTGTCGGGAGGAGGGATGAGGAAGAGGAAGGGCAGAGAGGACGTTTGGAGCCGCGAGTCCTATTTGCGCGCTGCGCCGGTGCAGCCTCGGTTTTTGCATGCACGCACTCTCTCTCTCTCTCTCTCTCTCTCTCTGCGTGTGCGCGCGCGCTCCGACTCGGTGACAGGAAGCAATTTATTGGCTCAAAGAGAGCCCAAAGTAGGATATATCTCCTGGCGGGCACGGCAACGAATATCGAATCGGACTCGTTCATTTTAGATTTTCGCAAGAGCGAGGCGAGAATTTTTTCGGCCGTGCAAGATTCAAATGGATTCTCAGCCGCCTTCCTTTCGCCCCTCGTTCGCGGCCGTACGCGGGTGCGTGCGCGCCTGTAACTCGATTTCCTGATTACAGGATCGTTGAAAGTTTCGAGAGCTCAAAAATCTAGAAAGACAGGCTGCGTAATACTGAATTAATTGCCACGGGGATATAATACCTTCGGCGCGAATGTTTGATTAGCGGGAGAGCGGCGATACCCCCACCGCATCATCAAAAGTAATAAAAACTAATTAGATTTCAGGGAATCGCACCAATTTTGCCGATTTAATATGTTTACTCGACGTAACTCGTTCCGTTTCTTTTTCGCGACGTAATGGCTCAAAAGCGCGCACTTTGGCCCGAGGCCGCGTCGCTTTCCCCGGTAAAAAGAAATATTCGACTTCTGTTTTTACGCGCTCTAACGGCTGAAGCGGCTTAATTAAATGCGACGCACACGCACGCACGCACGCACGCACGGACACGCGTAAGCACGTATCGCGGACTGTGAGCCTTTACAGCGCGTGTAAATAAAGATACGAATACCGCGCAAACACGTTTCATTCATTAAATTGTATTTTTTACGACCGAGCGCTTTGATAGGCGATACGAACTCGCTTTGACAAGTTTTGCAAGAGATGTTGCAGGCGCCAATATCGGGATTCAATTTCGTCGTCGCATCCGGCCTCGGCATTTCCGCTAAATTATCGTAACATTTTCGATAAAACGCTTATTGCGAAATAAGAATGCGAGGATTGTGTGGATTCGCAAGTGCATCCGATTCACCGCTCGCGACGAGCAGCTTCGCCGCGAGCCTCGAGTTGCGCAACGCTCGAGAGGAAAATAAACGACATTCCGTGCCGCGATCGTCGGTCACGCGAGAGCCTCCGACAATATTGTGAACGTTAAAATTGCTTCAATTTTGGCGCGAGTTTGGCGCACTTCCGCTCTTGCTGGAGCTCCTCGAATTTGAGGTGCCAGAGGAGCGTGACGTATTATTCACGGGGCCAAGCGAGCGCGCGACGCCCAAAATAGCTCGGGCCTTGGCGCGAAAAATGGAAGCGCGTGTCCGGAAAATGCCATTCCCGACACACGCTCGCTTTCTAGGGGCCGGGGGAGGGCCGATGGCAGCCAGCCAACTCCCGGCTCGGAGTCGGGGGGCGAAAATCCGAGCTCACCGCGATGAATGGGACACTTGTTTTGACGACGGGCTGCGTTGCCATTGACCCAGAGATCGGGCTTTTCGCGAGCGCGGGAATCGCGGTCGTCGTCCGTAACGACGGCCAGCCTCGACTCGCATTTATCCGCATTTACCGCCGCCACGAGCGCCAGTTTTGGTGCAAGCGGCTCTTTACCGCTTCCGTTGATCATTTTCGTCGACCGCGACACTAATACGGTTCGTTAACGATCCCGAATCTCGCACTTTTACTCGTATCGACATCGCCATCTTTCCTCCGTTATTGCTGTTACTGTTACTGCCACTACATCGTACGCCGTTGTATTGTTACTGTTGGAGTTTCGGACGATAAACCGATCGAGCGATGATAATAGTAAACTCCAAAACTTGGCGAAATTGCGAATCACGTACTAAATAGCATCGTTGCCTTCTTCAGAGTTCACTAAAAATGTCTATTCCGCGTATGCGTTACTTTTCCTTCCAAACAAGACTTGGCTGATGCATAAAGTTAGAGCCGCGATTTATTCGGAAAACTTTTCACGAGTCTCGTATTGTACGTCACATTAGCGAGTCGCGCAATTCGTAGACTTACAAAAATTGATAGCGCGTGCTCATTCGCATCGCGCGAATCGCGAATTGGGCCGAAAAAATGGACCTCTAAAAATGCTGTAACTTCTGGCGCATAACCTACAAATTTATACTCGATAGCACAAAAGCTGGTCGATCCATGAAAAATATTCGTCGACTATATTTTTGCAACTACATACGATTACTCCGTAATCAGAAGCGGACGTAAAGATTTAACAAGCGTATTATCATCACTTTGGTGCTTTAGGGGCTTTAACAAGTTTTTCCCTTCCGTCTTCCCGTCCTTCTCCGCATAAACTATGGAATAGCGGCCGTTGCCGGTGTGCGACCCTTCCTTCCACTTGTTTCTAACAGCGACAGACCTATTCCTATCGATTCAATTACATCAGGCTTGCCATTGAAGAAAATCGTACGGTTACCGCACGTATAATCCTAAATTTATATCGCACGACGTACGACAGTAATAAATTCTACATCGATTTCTTCCCTTTTTTCGACACAATTTTATTCGGGCAATGGCGCGTCCGTATTGCACGCGTCACTCGCTTACCGACTAATTAATTCATTACTTATTGTTTCAGGTTGTTCTTTAAGCTCCTTTTAGAAACTATTTTACAATTAATCCGCAAGCACCTACATTGTCGAGTAAGCCACTTGTGCAAATCGCGCACTTTCTTGAAAATATATTTTTTTAAATTATTTTCTGCGACATGCCCTTGATTGCGATGTTTTCCATGGCTTTGCTTAAACTACAGTGTCGTAGTCGTTTTGGAGTCGGTGGAGGGGTTTTCCGGGAAAAGACGGCGGCCACCGACCAGAAGTAAACAGCGAGATCCGGTCGAAATTTTCGGAGCTCGTCGCTCGTCGACTCGCCGCCACTCATTGTTTATCGAACGTAATAAAGTTATTTTGTCAGACGACCTTTCCTTGTCCTTTATCAACCCTTCGTAACGTCCTAAAATATAACCTCAAAGTAGCACTTTAGATGGCGATATATCATCGAGTACTTCATTACAGTTTCAAAAAATAAAAATGTGCTGATAAACATTATAATTTATTTAACGAATATTGTGATAGAATAAAATACACAACGAAGTTGATAAAAATAATTCGAATCCCAGCTTTAAAATATCATTTGTCGCGTATAAGGTCTTTATTTTAATCAAGTTCAGAATTATTATTTACAGATTATGAATAAACATACATTTTTATAAAAATATCACTCCGATGCAAATTTGTCGATGCGCGAAAAACCATAAATATATTATCACGTTATCACGTAACTTGTCTGACATTAATTCCACATTATTCTGAAATTTCTCATGGGATTGTTTGACGATAATATGCCCATTTGGCTCGTAACGTTTTACTTCAAATTCGGCTGCTTATTGGTTCGCCTCCTATAAATACTCGTTCAATCCACATTCAATTCATTCGAACGATATTAACGATCAATAATTTTATTTTGAATAAAAATAACGCCAACTGAATCTATTTAACATAAAATAAATACAGGGTTGAAATATATTACATAATTCAGAATTCGAGACGTAAAATCATTCATCAAGTAATATTTGCCGAACATAAACGTATAAAATAATAACGGTAAAAAATATTTCATTCGATATTGCATTTAAATCTGATGGGTAAAAAAATTTTATTTTAGGAAATTTAAAAAGTTGTTGCTTTAATGGTTAAATGATCAAGGATGTAAAAAATAATTGAAAATCTTATTTAAAATTTATTCGCTTTACTAATTAAGCATTTATAATTAATCGCGTTCACCTTTATTACATTTTGAATAATAAGCAATTTTAATTTAATCAATCAATGTTATTAATATGATCGACAACGCAGTAAGTAGCATTTTTCATTATATTATCGGTTTTATTTTAATTTGAAATTCAGTACTTAAATTAAAGCTATTTTAATCGAATAAAATATTATCGAGTTGCGCTGTCTAATTTTAAAATCAGAATTATAAGGATTTAGAAATGGGGGCGGTGGGGGGGGGTGGTGGAAAGACATTACAAACCGCGTTCGAGGAGCTCGTCAATTACAAAAATGAGAATCGTCGAAAGCTTCCCGAACGAAATAAATAAATTTAGTAGCGGTTACCGGCGCTTTTGCCGCGGGACGACGACGAGTTTAATAAGCGCGCACAAACATACCCGTGCAATAAACGTCGCGAGATAACAGCCAAAATTTTTCCCTCTAAATCGCGTGGTTCGCGATTCTCGACTAATTTTACAGCGGAAACAAAGGTTTATACGCGGAAGCTTTGTCTTCTCTAACTCTTTCTTCCCCTTTTTTTCTCTGACTCTGCTTCCACCTTTTCTGATTTCCACTCCTTGCTCTGCACTCGCTCTCCTGCTCGGACAAATACATTTTACGAGCTTTACGAATTCAAGTTTGGTCGAAGCTGCGATTATCCTCGAGGTTAATTTCTGATCGATTGTGTTTCGCGGTGCAGTTTATTAAAGCTCGGCATCGACTCTCGAAAACGTTGTAACGATCTTACCGCCGCTGTTCGCTTAATTTCTATCGTCAATCCACGCGACGAGGATGGTGAGTTATCCCACTTTGCCGCGACAAATGTAATTTCAATAATACCCATAATTTAGCGGATAATTGATTGGGGCCGAAAGTCAAGGTTTACAACGTTAACTCCTTCTACTCGGCATTACTGGACCAACAAGTTTAAATGCCCTTTGTCGGATCAGTTGCGCTCGAGTTTGCGCGCTTAAAAGTTTGCGTTGCGGTTGTCGAAATTAAGACACACGCGAAACCGATGCGAGCCGTCGGCGACGTTCACTCGTCCTTCCTCGCGCTTGTGTAACGAGCTTATCGCTGCCCTTCCTCGAGGAGAAAAGCTACGGAGGAGTCGCGCGCGGCTGCCGAGTGAACGTCGACGCTTCCCGTCGATCCGCCGACAACGAGCGCGAGTAATTGCACACGAGCAGCGTTTCCAAGTGTCGAGTGTGTCGCAGATTAGGACGTCGTGATCAAGGACGGCGACGATCTAATTTTGCAAAGCCGCACTTTTTCGAGCTTAGATTCGAAGACAAAATTAAGTGCCGGTACGGCATTTCGTCCGCGTTTTATTAGCGTCTCCGATAGCTGCTATCTAATCTGGAAAACGCATATTTGCCGTGTTCTCGTTGGGTGAGTTTAAGCACGTGTGGCATTTTTGTCGGGGATTACGACTCGCGGATGGAGCCGCGACGTTCAGGCGACGCGCGAGCAATGTTGATGATACAAAAACCGTTGAAAACTCGAAAACCCAACTATTTCCCAAGCCCGTAAATTTAGTCGTTTTGTTGGCGAGCGATACTTGGGATGCTCGAGCGCGCGAAATTGTCTTGTGCCTTTTTTACGGTGTCCGCGAAAGAAAGTTTTTAACGGCTCTTCTTTCGCGCACTTGAATAATATCTTTAATAGAATAGCTGTTGGAGTTTATTATTTATTATTTGCAGAGAGGAGGATTTGTTTCCTACTGTATTGTAAAAAGGGAACGAGCGCATTCGCTGCAGCTCGCAGTCGCAGTTCTGTCAGTGCAACTAATGCAATGGGAGGAGAAGACGGGGTTCGCGCAAAACCTGCGCAATTAACGCGGGCCCGAGTCTAATCATCGACAGTCGGTTGAAGCGATCGAACGAAATAAAGTGGCTGCGATTCCTCGCGATGCTCCACCACGACGTAGTTTGCCGCCTCACTTCTAGCGCTCGCGCTTGCTTTTTTATTTCCCTCGGTAACCCCTGGAGCCCTCCACCGGCGCCGCTACACTTTGTGCGCAGGCTTTGAACAGCGTCGCCGGTGCAGGACCCGAACGTTGCTCTAAAAGTCAGCGTGTTAATGACGGCCGGCCGCTGGAGCGCAAGAGTCTCAAAGACCGAAGCCGGAGATCCGAGAAAACGAGGCGTCACCCAGATATCGTTCGGCGCTTGCTGCTCTCGATCGAGGCTTTCCCGCGAGGGGCCGTCGCCGATCTCTCAGGGCCGGCCGCCTCGAACAACTGACCGAAAACGGCTGTCCTTCTGCACCCCTGGGCAGTCGCGGTTCAACGAATTAGAACAAAAAGTACGCCCGACTGCGGAAGCCGGCCGAGAGTTTCAGAAATTGAGCTGAATCGAGCGGCTATTTTGGGCCGTGCATCTTGACTATTTTAAATGACCGATTGCAGACCGACATTTTTAATAGGCCGATCTCCGCTAAATCCGCTTTACCAGCCTCGCCTAGACTTTGAACGAAAGCGTTTATCGGCCTACGGACGCATCGCCAGTGATTTTTAAACCTTTCTCTCCCAGTGGCTTCTTACGATTTAGTTATAGAGGGAAGGAAACACGCGCGTAACCAATAATGCCTAATTAATGCTTAGCTTGGGCTCTCTTTCATTAATTAAACGCAAATTAAAACTATCTTGTAATAATCAAGTGTAATTAGAGATTAAGATCGTTTTTTCAAACGGAACTAGTTTTATTCGCGAAGCTTCTCCCTCTCCCCTCTCGTTTTAGCTTAACAATACATATTATTTCTATCCGCTCTGTTCTTCTAATATCTAATATCTAATTCAATTTTTCAATCGAGCCTCGCAAGCTTATTGTATTCTAACATTTAATTTCGTTTTTTAAGTTAAAATGTTTGTTTTAAAAGCGATTCCTATTTGCGTATAAAGCCACTTCCTTTATATCATTTAATGATATCGGAATCTTATTCTATATCTAATAGATATTAATTTTATAATTTTCGATATATTTTAAATTCCATAATTAAAAAATGAGCTTCCGAGCTTCATTTTATTTATAAGAGATGAATCGATACGATTGAATGTTGCGAGTGAAACTGGTTATTCGAACAACGACTAATTTTTCCAAGAACAAATTACAAATTAAATCTTTATTTTAATACGCGAATAAATAATCAATTAAATATTTATATTACATTTTGAAAAAATAACGTATTAGTATTGATTGCTTGTGTTGGTCAAATTAATATTCCTTTAAAAGTCCCACCCAAGTATCTAAATTTTTAAAAATTATCTACACACTTTATGTCTGTATGTATGGGTGTATGCAAGCGTGTATACATTTTTATTTCACCGTGAAATAAATAATTTAATAGTTGTTAATTAATTTTAGTTCTGTAAGTATAATAGAAGAGCAGAGCAGGTGAAATGAATAAAAAAAATAATTTTCGTCAAATTAAATTTTTTTCAGGAAAAAAAAACGATAATGAAATATGACGATTGACTATCGACTAATAAGAATTTAATCTTGTTCGATAAAGTCAATCAGTTGCGATATTCGAAGATACAATAGTGAATGCATTGCTATGAATTTTAAATAGTATGTAACACAAAATTATTGAAATATTCGCATAAGATGCTCGGATAAGATGTTTTGAAGCTACATTGTGAATTTGTTAAATCGTTTTAAAAATATGAAAAGAACTGGTTTGGTACATTTTTAATTAGATTTATAAAAATTCTTGTTTTTTAATTAAAATTAGTATAAATGATCAACTGTCTTATTGTGTCGTGGATTGTATTATGCAATAGGTAGATGATTTGTTTTTTAAATAAAAAGTATTAAAAAATTAGGTTTATTTAAAGAAAAGCCAACCTTTTTTAATTTTTTAATGACTAATTCTCGAATGAAATTGATATAATAAGACCAATTTTAAATCAATTTAGCATTCTCAACTTATTATTCATGAAACATTTCAATTAAAGGCTTAAAGTAAAGCAGTTTAATTTGCAGTTTATTCAATTTAGATGATAAAATAAGTAATTCAGAGAGGGATTAATAAAAAGCTATATACAATTAGAAAATTCAATACATTTAAATAATGTTAATGTTATTTTTATAGGTTACCCGAGGTAGTTTAAGTTGAATCGATTTTTTCAAGTCAACGACATCCAACTGAAATTCTGACGGATCGTTGACCTAATTTAATTCAATTCAGTCTTACACCTTCAGCTAACATCGAAGCGCAAAGATATTATAAATAAAATTTTGCAATTATAATATATACGATTAGAAAGTCGTGCATAAAAATCATTCGTACTTTTTATAAAAAATTTTTTAACCAGAGATAGGATTAACTTTTTTATTTATATTATACATTTTATGGATATTATAACATTAATTTTCAGTCATAGTTGCATACATGCATATTAATATTGAGTATAAATTATTATGTTAAAGAAGTTCTGTATTTAATACTTTATTATGTTTTTAGAATGTAACTTTCGATGAACAAAATATAATTTATTATTGCAAATATGATTTCGGTAGTTGTTTAAAGAGGAAAATTAGAAAATTTAAGAAACAAAATATTAAATAAATTGTTTAAGAAATTTTCCACGTTGCTTTATTGTAAAATTCAATTTACAATACCTTCTTCAATAATTTACGTATAATTAATTAGAAACGGTATTAGTTTTAATAAAATTAATGTTATTCAATTACCTTTTTCTTTAAGAGTTTTAAATAATAATTTTTAATCGAGATGAATCGAAGCTTGTAGCCATCATTGATTTCCCTGCATAATCTGTACTTAATTAATCTTTATTGCAGCTTGATATTTTACTTAGGAAAGGTAAGCTTGTAACTAATCCACATAACGATCATTACCGAATAACTGGTATTTATCGATTATTTTAATAAATAATAAATTAACGATAGATTCGTTTATAATAGATTAACAGCTGTAAAAGGCTTTGCGCGCGAAAGTATTAGGCGGAAAAAAATAGCGCAAAGCTATTTTACGTCACTGGTTTTATAACTCGAAATTCAAGCATAAGTTTTTCGCAGACACACGTGCGCACATAGGCAGCAACTCTATCATTAAACTTATATCCCCGGTAGTTGCAAAGGTGCAATCGATTGCACAGTAGGAGATTGACGAGCGATAGTCTCCGAAACAAAGTTTTATTTTTAAAATGACAATTAAATTTCGACAGAAACTAGCAATTTATCGGAAAAGAAACCTGCACAATTTTCAAGGAATAAGTCGCGGGTTATTGGGCAACTGGTTAAATGGAGCACACGAGAGTGCAATCATCTTTTCGAGCGCGAACATTTCAACCGAACAAATTGAGCCGAGATGTTTCGAAAATGAAATAGAGGAACGAGGCTAAATACAAATGTCGCGGCAGTTGTCGAGCTCGAGCCGCAGAAGCTCCGAGTCGACGCGTCGATCCAGTTCTGGATTGCAAGCAGTTGCAGCCGGAACGCGGCTCATCTCCGAAACTGCGAGGCCAGGAGGGAAGAAAAAGGACTCGAGTGGCTGTAGGCTGAAAATTCGGTTGGCCGGGCGTCGATCGACTAAAACGGAGACCGGACCGACGAGGCTCGGCGAGTCGCGCGCGATTCGCTCGAAACACGAGCCCACTGGCACTGTTGCGTAAGCGAAGCCAGTGCCCGCGGTATTGATCTCCGCGACGGCCGAGGAGCGCCAAATTAGATCGATTCGTCGAATATCGAAGAGCGGCTTCCTTCCGATTCCTCGAGAGTCGAGCGTTCGCACTGGTTTCGCTGCAACTGCCGAGTGCCGAGGAAATCGCGCCCCCTGCGCCCCTCGGCGAGGCTAACCTACGGATACGCGCAGTCGCGTCTTAATCGAGTCCGAAACTTTTCTCGCGGGCTCTCGTAAGCTTCGCTGCTGCTCTTCCACGTGACCGGCTCCGAGCGCCTTAAAGCCCGGGAGGCTGTTCGCGCGTCGCATTTGCCAGACATCCGGCGAAATTTATTCACGAGAGGTTTCCGCCGAATCCGCTGCGCACTTTTGTAATTCTTTATTAAAAATATCCCGAGAAAGGGGAGGGCGCGAGCAAATCCGAGTCCCGGCGAGTTGGAGACGAGTTTCGAAGCCGGCAAACTCCTTTTATTAAGGACGTATACTACCTTGGCTACGATAAAAACAAACTGTAAAATAAATAATGCATGCGTATTAAAAGAATACGATCTCCAAGGCAGTTACGAGTTTAGCATACATGTATAAAGTTGTGCGAAACGGCTCTATCCATTTTTTCATAAAAATTGTATGTGCCCGCAGCGCGTTCAATCGTAAAGAGTTAAGTTGGTAAAAGGTCGAGTAATCAGTTTACGAGGAGCGAGTGGCCAGAGCAAGCGATTCGCCGTCTTCGCCGGCGCGTGGAGGCTAGTCCTCGTGCCCTCGTCCGATGTTTTTCCAGCGATTTTCCGGCGACTTACCGGCGATTTTCCGACGTTTTTCCAACTGGCATTCCGGTTCGTAAAATCAGGTGTTGAAAGCCTCGACGGCGTCGAGCGCAATCGCCAAAAAGCCGGAAAACGAGCGCCAGACGCGGCGAGGGAAATTGAAGGGAAACGCCAGGGCTGCAAGTCGGAATTAAACTAATGCTTTTCCTCCGTCTCGCTCGCTTTACTTCTTCCGAGCTTCCCCGTAATCCGCCTGCCATAATGAAAATTTCGAAGGAGGAATGTAGTTAAATCGATAAATGCACTTTTTTCCATATCTGGGGAAAAATTCATTTTTATCGACGAGGCTGCTCTTAAAGCTAAGCCTTATCTCTCGATAAATTCTGCTCGCGCGATTCCACCTCAGCGCTGAGCGATAACAGAATCAAAGATAAAATAATGCGCGTTTCGAATCGTAAGATACGTAATTGAGCCGCTCTTACTTAAGAGGGAAGTTTATGCGATTTGTAGTATTTAACATTGACGATACGCACTGCCGCGTTATCCGGCAGTTGGTATCGAGATAACGACTGCTCTTGCGAAATATTCGCTTCTCGCTTATAATGCAATTCGTCGAACGTTATTCGACATTGGCCCCGGGGGCAGGGGGAATAAATTTTTCAACCAATCGCCGAGAATTAAAATTCGTCCTTCGCTCGTTCGTTCGAGCAGTCGAGGCGATAAAACGATGAAGCGTCGATTCGAAGGAATTTTTGAAAGCGACTACTATTTTGCTACTATTCGAACAATTCGGTAGCATCGATCGCGTCCGTAATTTCGAGCTCGTCTATCAATTTTTCAACTCCTGCGCTTCCCTTCTTTATTTACCGCGACGCCTCTTCTTCTCCCTCTCCGTCTTTCTTTTCGGACTTTAAACTTGCGGGATAACGAAGAGGAGAGCGTGGCGCACGAAAGATGAATGTCGTGGCCCGCGGGGAACGCAGGAACCAAAGGCACGAGAACCGAGAAAATTAAGAATAGAGAGAGAGAGAGAGAGAGAGAGAGAGAGACCTCTGCCTAACTTTCGTAATTAAATCTGGAGGCGACTCGAAAAATTGTCGGCTCGCGCTTCTCCCGCTTTTCCTCTTGGCTTTTTTCGTTTTATCCCCCCTCGACTTTTTCTATCTCCTTTTTCTATTCTTTGGATATCTTCCCGCTCGCTTCTCCTCCTTATCTCGCCTCTCTTTCCCTTTTATTACTCGGCGCTCGCTTTTATTTTCCCATTTTTGTCATTGCGAACCCTTTCCACCCGTAGACTCCAATTTGCTTTGCGCTCGCCTTTGTCGGTGCTTGTAGTTCCTTATTGGAGCGTTTAACTGAATATTACTTGCCCCCCCCCCCAATCTTATCGACATCCAAATCAGCTTATCGCTATCGCAGCATTCGTTACGCGAGCAGCGCAATTTTCAACAACGCACGCGAGAAATTTCGGATTATCGAGTTGAAGATCACGCGCCGAAAGACTTTGTACCGACTGGACGAGACTGGAGCGATCGTCGGTAATGTGTAAAATCGTGAATCAGTCTCGATGTTTTCGCTTTCGACTCCTTTTTCCGGGCTTTCGAGGGACTGACAGCCTCGGGCTGTCCAAGACACTTTCAAAGAACCACTGGGCAGCCCAGTGGAGGCGAGCCAACTCGGGTATTGGGAGCAAAGTCGAAAAGTCGCCCAGCGACTCAGAACGCGGCTATCGTTCTGAATTTGCTTAATTAAACGTCCTCCAAAATGGTCGAGAAGGCAAATATTGATTAATTTAGAGTTGGGCGAGAGGGCAGAAGTAAAAGTTGGACAATTACTTTAGGAACGGAGCCCGGAGCTCTGGAGGAGGATGTTTCTAGTACTCGAATAAAACGCAATTAGCGCGAATGGGATTGCAGATTAAAAAGTCGATGATACAGAGTGAGAGTGGGGGGGGGGAGGGCAGATTATTAGGCGGAGTTGGCAGAGGCGGCCGGTAATGCATCTATCGGATGGGGCTTTTTCTCGAACTCAGCAGCTCAGTGACCGTGTGTGCGTGACCGCAAGTCCAAACAAACGGTGCGCGAGCGGTGCATTGGACTTTGGGCTGCGCTCTGCAATGAAAATATTTAATCGACACTTTTGTTTTTCAAATCAGCTCTCCTTTTTTTCCCTCGCAACTTCTTTGAATTCACACTGATGTAACAGTTTCGCGAAACTTTGAGCGCCGTTTTTTCGCGATTACCCGCCGCCGCCGCCGCCGCCGCTCCTTGTTCTCCGCCTCGCTCGCGTTAATTTATACAAATAGTAATTTTTAAGCTCTCGAGCGTGAAAAATGCGAGACGCGATTTTTCTTTCCGTTTCCACCGTTTGAAGTTGCGTTCGCTCGAGAAGCTGTAATCGAATAAGGAAATTAGAAACGTTGCAGGCTTCGATTCCGAGGTAGCTTTTCGGTTTGCAGAAAAAGTTTGTTATTCCTGGCTTTTTGGTAAACGCAAACGCCGAGCATTTTTCATTTAACGGATCCGATTTCGCGCGCGTGATCGAGTGCAACATCACTCCTTCGAGGAAAGCCCATTTCCATGGCGATCGCGTTAATGGAAACGGCAGCCGAAGCCGATCTCCAAATGGCTCGCGTCGCGGCCAAGACGCCGAGCGATTGTCCGCGCGGAACCCGAACGCTCGAGAAATATTTTCGAGCTCCCATAATCGCCGGCTAAATAGTTTTGGGCTCCATTGTGCGCGATATCCCCATCGAAATAGTTTCGATTCAAAGCGCATTTACGAGTTGGGGTGAGGTTAGACGCCGAGCGGAGGAAGCGCGCATTTTTATATTAACAAAGTCAGGGAACGGAAATAATTTTCGCATTCTTCGGTTGCGAGGCAAACATATTCCCAGCGATGCACTTGGTCGCGGGCAAAAACTTTCGGGTCGCTCTCGCGAGTTCGAAAGCGAAACGAAAGACGGCGCCCGCGGAGAGGGGGCAGGCGCGCCCGGGGGGAGAAGCGGAGGACGAGGACGAAGACGAAGACGAACGCGAAGGGGGAGAAGGACAGATGAGTATAAGCCGAGGAGGAAAAAGAAACGGAACACGCGATCGAGCAAAATGAAACGAATAAGTCGAGGAGAGCTCGAGCGAGGGCCGAATTACACTAGCCTCGATATTAGCCTGCGCGCATTAAATCGAATAAGACGGTAATTCGTGCTCGAATCGCGAAATCACGTGTTTTTGTCCGCAAATTTTCAGCACCGGAGAGACGCGCACCGCTGCAGCAGTAAAAACGAGCAAAAACGAGCAAAAACGAGCAAAAACGAGCAAAAACGAGCAAAAACGAGCAAAACCGAGTGAGACCGAGAAGAAACACTCCGCTCCTTATCCTAATCGCTATTTTCGAATTTCCATTTACCTAACAATTTGCCCGACGGCGGCCAACTCCTCCAAAACCGTGTTTGTTTAATTTTCGCGATGCCGTGCCCGCGCGCACACACGCGCACCCGAGCCCGGCAATAAAGCATTACGTGCGCGAACAACGCGAACAATTTTATGCGACTCGGACAAGATGCTATCGTTTAATTAAACTCCTCTATAGTGTCGTGTAATATTACCGACGGCCTCAATGAGAATGTACATAATGCAAGGAATAAAATTAAGATTGAGATGCGATTGTTACGTAGCCATGATTTTGCGAAAAAATTGTTTAGGAAGATAACCACTGGCTTTACCGCGTCGGCCGGCATTTTATCCAGTCCCGATAAATAGAGCGGGAGAGGGGCACAGGGGGAGACAAAGCAAAGCAATACACGTCCATCATCCAGGGCATCCTTACCGACGTAATTGATTTTCTCGATAGGAGAGAAGTTGTAGCGATCATTGCCACGTTATCGTAATTTTTAATTCAGCCGATACGCAGATATGCAGCCGGTAAAAAGACGTCGCTGCTAAATGCTGCCGCTCGAGCTGATATTTGGTTTAAAGAGTTGCTCGCGCCAATTACAAATCGACGTGCTACTCGAGCGCAGCAGGTGAAAGGTGTCTTCTCTTCATAATTCAAGCGTCTGCATAAATTTCTCTTAAAAATCAGTCATTAGCAGCGTCGGCAGGCGAGCTTTTGTTACGCAAGAGAGAGAGAGAGAGAGAGAGAGAGAGAGACCGAGTCATTAGGTCATTCGTCTCGGGATGGTCTTTTAAAAAGAAACTCGTAAACAATTTACAGGCCTTTCGGAGAAACTGTGCGTTTTCGGCTGTCGATCGTCTTCTCGCTTGTTGTTGTCGGGACGATAAATATTCAGGAGCGGCACAAAGCCGATAGAAATAACAGCAGCGAGGTTTTGCATTATGCTCCAAAAGCCAAAAGCCCGGAGCCCCGAGAGGTTAAGAAAGGAGGAGCTGAACGAGTCTATTTTTGGATTACAATGGAGCGATTTTGACAAGGGCCGCGCTACAATTTGCAATTTGCAGTTTGGCCGGGGAGGGGAAAAATTTAATTTCCCCTCTCCCGGGGCCCAGTGTAGAATTTCACTCGTAAATTATCTCAATAAAATTAATAAAGCCGTGCCGGGGAAAAGCGAAGAAATAAATAAATCGAGAGCCAGTGATATAGTTAGCGATCGGAGAGGGAGATAAGAACCAGTTTCAACGGCATTACTTATAAATTTGCGAAAGACCGTCCCGCGACGAATTAAAGCAGCTTCTTTTCGTTCGGACGCGCTACAGACTGCGTCGAGATAAGCAGCGAGACAAGCCGAGCTGAAATTTCTCGGATAAAGCGGGGAGGAGAATTCGGAGGGAATAAAAAACGGCCGGTCGACCGTCCGATCGCCTCCAAAGACGCCTCGTGGACGCTAGTGTGGTCCGGCCCTAAAGAGCTAAAGAGCTAAAGGCGCTCGAGCTCGCGAAAAGAAAGAGAGCGAAAGGAAAAGAGGGTCTCCACTACCACTGGCACCGGCCCGACACACACGCACACGCGCCGCCGAGTCCTTCTCTCTCTCTGGCCGAGCTTCGGCTGTTTTCATGGCCGTCATTTAGTAGGTTCGTTCACCCCTCGAGGTGCCTCGCGCTCTCCGAGTGGGGGAAACGCCGGCAGCAGCAGCAGCAACAGCAGCAGCAGCAGCAACAGCAGCAGCAGCACCGGCACCAGCAGCAACAGCACCAGCAGCAACAGCGGCAGCGGCGGCGGGGGCAACGGCTCCTCCGTTCCCGAAGAGGAGGAAGAGGTGGAGAGGCAGCGAGCAGTCACCTAGGAGGGAAGGGCAGTGCGGAAAAGGGGACTAGACGCGACACGTACGACGATGCGCGCGTAGTCGCGCGAGGGCCGAACAGAGACGGGCGTATTCTACTGAGGGCTGCGGGAGGAAGGGAGGGGGCGCGCGCGCGCGCGTGTGTGCCTCACCGAGCGCCACGACCACGAACGACGACGACGACGACGACGACGACGACGCGTTTTCCCCGCTATACTTTCAGGATGGACGCGGCGCGTTTTTTCGCTCGCGCGCTCTCGTGACGTGGCGCTCGGTCTTTTGGCTTGATGTATGTATATGGCGCGGCAGCATGGCGTAGGTCGTGGGTGTGCACATGAATAAACGGACGCGGCTCAGGAATCTCGGCTTCTTTAGTTTTACTTTTCTCTCGCTGCGGCGGCGATACGGCCTTTTTTCCTTCCGACTCTTCCCGCCTTCTTATTTATAGCTCCGCGATCTCGTGAATTATTTCGGGCTTTTATGAGATCTAAACTTTCGGCTGTCCTTCTTTTTCACTCGTTCCTTTTTTCCATCTGATTTCCCATCGATCCCTTCGATTCCCTCGCTCACAAATCTGCCGCCCCCACTCTTTTGCATCCGCCAAACGAATAGTTTGCTTAAGCCTCGTCCGCTGCTTCTTCCTGCCTACAACTTTGCTATTTTTACGTCGTCTGTTTACGAACTTTCCCTCTTCGATGCGGTCCACTTGCGTCGCATAGTCAAATTTTCAATCGCCGAAGATGCGCTCGACGTTACCGATTCTTTTGCAATTCGGTGCCTTGCGGAATCGGAATGTCGCAAAGTGGTCCTCTTAATATTACTCAACGGTGACGTTCCTTTGAAAGGCGACTGCAGTTTAACAACTAGTAATTAAGCCGGATGCGCTTGATTAATGTTGCAAGCCGCGAATGTGGACGATTTTAAGGAGATGACGAAAACACGAGAAAAACAAAGTGAAATACGAATGGACCCTAAAAAACGAGGAATACATTCACGCGCGAGTAAAAATGAGATTGAACCGCGAATAAAAGCTGCTGGATCCTGCGAACAATGACGATTATTAGGGAGGTCGATCGATGAATAGTCGAGTTTGAAGAAAACTTGGCGTATTATCGCGGCACTGCCATCACAAACGAGGCCACGATAAATTTCGGATTTATTTCGAATTAATGCCGTAAAGGTCATGGTTACGATTTTTTCGGTTTTTTGATCCCCAAGGTCTTTTTGGAGAAAGGCGCACTGTTCAGTACCGAGTCGCTGAATTGATTCAACGGGAAATTGAAAAACACGCAGCTTCATTTGGCACTATTGTTCCACTTGGACAGCGTACCAGCCCACTCATCCAGAATCATCGCGGCCAAATTGCACGATAGCGCTACGAATATCCAATAACCGTATCCGCCGTACCCACCTGTCCCCCAACACTCCTCCGTGCGAAAACGCGGTTCGCGACAAAAAGTTTAGCTCGAACGAGCGACTCGTCTTCCTCGTCGTGATCGTTGAGACGGAAGCCTATTTGGGCCGCGCAAGAAGGTTGGTCAACGCTATTTTGCTCAAATCATCGTCTTCGTTCGTAACTCCGCTACTTATTGATCCAGCCGAGCGCGGATCTAAATAGGACGCTGAAAGCTAAATAAAGTAATCGAATAAGCAAGCACAGGTGGGTGGAGTGCGACAATAATAATTTTCCGTTAAAAAAAGAAGCGCCGTTACGAGCGCCACTAGCCGTAGCGGACCCATCGATAAACAAGGTGCCTCAGAGGAAGTGACCGATCGATCGCCTCGTGACTTTAGCAACAACAACAATTATAGCGTTTTCTTGGATATGCCTGCGCAACATTCGCCAATAATTGTTATCCAGCTTGGAAAATGGGTAGACAAACAATTGACTCGAGAGCATCGAGAAAAGCGGAGGACGGAGCCCCGGGGTTCGTGGGAATGGGAAAGGGAAAGGGGCAGTTAAAAACGCCGAGCCCAGCGGCAGAAACGAAGACAGACAAGTGATCAAGAGCCTGCGCGAGACAGCTGAGGAAAAAAAGCAGCCAGAAAAAGAACGAAAAGTAGGGGTTCGGAGAGTTGCGAGGGTTAGGGCCGAGTGCGAGGAAGGATATGGGAGAGGAGGGAAACGGGGACAGCGAAGAAAGAGTTGAGGTAGGTTTGGGTTCCACTCGCAGCGAGGGTGAATGCGTGACGGGCTGCCAGCCTGGCTTGTGTACGCAATCTCCCTCTCTTTCTATAATCTCGAGTCGGTGCGCGCGAGTGTGTAGGTGCCTGTGCGTGTTAAAGACAGAAGGAGAGAAGGAGAAGAAGGGAAGCCCCGTAATACAAGTATTATGCGTGTACCTCATCCGCCTCGGCTACCTAAATTTAGGCATACATAGTCGGCCGGAAGCGTTGCTCGGTTGTGTTGGTGTACGAACGCCAGCCACACGACAATAGACGCAAGGAGTTGCACTACTCGTCTCCTCTTCCTTCGTATCCGCCTGTCGTCGTTTCCTCTCGCGTCCTTTTTCTTCGGCCGCTCTCCGCGCATTTTTATCGCCCGCGCCCGCTTTTCATTGTCGGTCTTCCGCGCGCGCGCGCACGCACGCACGCACGCACACGCGCACAGAGCCGAGGAATTCGCGAGGCATTTTACGCTTTCGGCTTGCTTTTATTCTGCTTGGCGGTGACGTTGTTGGAAAAGTCGCGCGAGATCGAGGGGAGATCGAGTGCTCGAGGAGGAAATTATTTATCCTCCTGTATTTAAAGTGAAATTTTACGACTCCAAATGCATCCCGGCAAAGTTGACGCGCTTGGCTTTTCTAAAGTTAAAACTTGGAGAAAAGCAATATCAATTTCGATCGGTCGCGTTTAACATTTCTGCGGCGATTACAGTCGAGGACATTTGTAGTCGCACTTTTTCATTCACTTCTCTGTCCGCGAATGAGTTTGGAAGTTTATTCAAATTTTCTATTCGGCCGGGAGAGGCGAAGAGGAAACGATGTTTTCTATTACGATGAAAACGGCATTTTCTATGAGAAAGACACAAAGCGTCTGCGCCCAAAAGCAAAGCTCCTATCCTCGGACGGATTTTTAGCTTTTAACAGGTTCCTCCACGCCAACGATACTCTTTCAGCACATCGAGAACAACAGCACGCGAGTTTGACTTGTAAATCATTTTTGTCATTTGCAGCCGGAAAATTGAAAGAAACTTTGTCGAGGTAATAATTAGGTTAATAAACTTGTATTAGCGAAAAAAACTCCGGCTCTGCTGGTTGACTTGGGAGTTGCGCGTATTCGTGCTGTGATTAATGCCGCTTTAACCAACATTTATCGCGTCGCGTTAATTGAAATCCCATAAAGTGAGTATAATAATTAGCTCACACATTCGAGTCTTGATTCAAGTAGTAGGATAAATTAAAGCACGGCTCGGTGGAAAATGACGATTAATATCGAAGAGCAGTTTTAAAAAGGAAAAGGAAGAAAAATAGGCGTTAGCGCGTAGTCGAGGTGAAACACGTTGGTTGGTATCAATTAAAACTTTGTAAGCAAATGATACCTTCGGCGCTCGCTTGGAATTTTTGCGAAATTTTATTTTTCTTTGTAGCCTGTCGTTTCGTGCTCGGAATCATTATAACTTTTCGAATAGCAGGTAAAGTCTTTAGTTCGCAAAGACGAAACTAAATCATTTTCGTCATCGAACTCGAAACAAAGGCAAAATCATTTGTGTAGAAACTAGAAGGGGTTCAATGGGTTTCGTGGAACCGAAGCGGCAAACTCGCTCGAAGCGTTTTTCCTCTTCTTCAACTTCGCCTATGCGTTGCCCCATGGTGTAATGACCTTTCCACACATGCACAGGCTCGTACTTTTTCGAGGTCGGCCGTAGCTTCTCGCTGCTTTATTATTAATTTACGGCATTTCGCTAACCTTAATTTATTCAAATCGATATTAAATCGCCGTTAATTTAATCCGCCGCGACTTCAAATGCTTTCCGAAATTCATTAAAAATTATGCCACCGCCGCTCGAGAGTAAAAACGTAAATCCGGGCGCGGCTCCAATATTTATAACGACGGCATTTAATATTCCGATTTGAAAAAATGTAGGATTGGAGTTGTAAAAATGTTTTAAAGCGCCAAGCGAGGGCCGGCAACATTTCTCATAACGCGGTCCATAATTTTTAAACGCCTAAATAAATATTAAAATATTCAGCGGCCGTGGAAAAGTTGTTTAACGATTTTCTTACGCATTCGGATTGCGTAATTCCCTTTAATAACCCCGCTATTTTTACGGAGATGCATATTTTTTAATTTTAAAAGGCTAAAAAGCTGCCGTAAATTATCAATTCGAGTCGTTAATTCCGCCGCCGACGAGAGCGAGACTGACTCTGCAGCGTCGTTGCGATTTTGAAAACTGGCTGTTCGCTCGGACGACGAGCAGCTTTTACGGACTTTGCGAATTTCACAAGGGCGCGGACTGGAGCAGCGGCCCCGAGGAGGGAGGAGGAGCTTTTTTGGAGCCCCGAGATCGAGGCGGCCGGGGAGGACGGGGCCCTCACCGGCCCTCGTCGTCCGACCGCGAGCAACCGCCCTCGCACTCGGGACGGATAATAGCCTCTGAAATCCGGGCGGCAGTCGGACGAACGGAGACGCACTCCCATCCGAGCAGACGCCGCGGGTAGGAAGAGCTTAAAACATTCATCCCCTCTCGAGGGCTGCATCTCGGAAAGAAAGATGGAAAAAATTAGCTGCCGGAAGGGAGAGGGAAAAGAGAGAGACCTCGAAAAAAATCGTTAGCGGGCGCTGCGCGTTAACGAAGCTGGGGCTTGCGCTCTGCGGCGGGCCCAGGCGCATTCGTAACGCACCCCCCTGCGGAAGAGGGGCTGCGTGCGCGCACTCGACGAGGGGAGTGCGGGGGGCTCGCGAAAATTTCACGCGAGTCCGCTCTCTCTCTCTCCTCGTTGTCGTTTGTGACGAGCCGGACCCGCCGAGCGGCTGCTTCTCCCAGGGGCCCGATCCTCGATTCGAGCCGAGGAGCGACGACGTTTGCGGAACGCGCAGTACACGTTTCCCAACTGATACAATTTGCCAACAGATTTTCGAGGCGCTGCGAATCGAGTGTCGCGAGATGCGAAGTGCGAGAATGATGGCGGTTGGTTGACAAAACCAATCGCGCGAGTTGGTTGTTCGCGAGTGGCTCGAGCTCGATCGTGTCGATCCAACGCTCGGGCTTGTCCGTTTATTAGTAGCGTATCGATAAGAGTAGTTGGGAGCGAATCCGATAAGAGGAACCTGAATCGCTACTCGCGTACTCGTTGCAAGATGCATCTGGTTGCGTCGTGCAAGTGATTATGTAGGCTTTGCGGATTAAACGCGATCGGACGGATTACATTGTTAATGGAGGCGAGCAAAAAATATCTTCCAGGCGTTTTGGCCCGCACATTTCGCATTTCACGCTGCGAACGTCTCGGCGGCTGCGTATTATGATTATTATTTATTTGCCAACCATCCGCGCGTCGCGCCTCACTTTTGCACGCGGATGCTTATCTTGGCTACTGATAGCGTTACGATCCCCAGCCTCGCCTTCGCTCTCGTCCCGTCGTTTGTCCACCCTGGCGATTTATTCTCCCAGCTGTTGTTTGGCCTGCTCCGCGAGGATTTTAAATATCGTTGGCCAGTCGCAAAAACCCGAGGCTCGGAACTTAAAACAGCGAGCTCGAAACGAATAGCGATGCGCACTCGTTGCGCTTGGTGAACGCGATTTCGGGAATTAATTTCGGGAAAACGTTTAACGGAACCGCGAGTGCTGCGCAAAACAACGCTCGAAACGTGCAATTAGAGCAGCGCCAGTTTTGAAACTAAGCCAGAGGAGGTCCTTATCCGAGCTCGATCTTTCGTAAACAGCATTATCGCAATGTTGGCTGCAGGCGAGCGCCTGCTGATGGGTTTTCGGGTGTTGGCAGCAAGCAGCTGCCGACGTTATAATTTGAATCATTGCCAATTAGCAGAGGCGAAAGAAAGGCTGTAGCGGTGACAGGCGGCGGCGTGTATTTCGGGTGTGCTAATTGGGAAGGGATGAGGTTCGCGCTCGTCTTGTATCGAGCGAGTCCGACGCGTCCGCGTGGAAGCGGCTTAAGGAGAAAAGAGGAGAGAAGAAAGAGGCCACGCATAGCGTACGCTTAGAGTACATTCCACGTCAGTCACCGACTGCGAGCCTACCAACTGTAAACAACTGCAAACATTGCGGCGCGCAGTTGCGTTTTCGGATGCCTCCTCGGCTGGCTTTTATTTTCGCCTGCCTTTTTTGCTCGCGGTCTTTCGCGCCTCCCTTCACGCTTTACGAGCGAGCGCTCGTTGTCGCCAATGTTGCTAATGTTGCTAATGCTCGCAGGCGCGACTCTCTTTACTCGCCGAAAGTTGCCACTATTGCAGCATTTCCGACTTTCCAGTAATTAGCTGTCGGCTAGCAGCCCAAAAGTAGTGTACGCATGCGCGCATCAAATTCACGCCTCGAAATATTGGCACGAGCCATCTTGAGAAGTCGTCGGCTCGCGCACTTTCGCGTTAATCGCGCCGCGGTCCAGAGGATGAGCCGCTTCCCCTGCGATCACTCGTTTACACGATTATCGCGAGCTGATTTACTCTAAAAAAGAATCGCGAATTTTCGTCCATCCAATTGGCTTGCATTTGCCGTCCAACGCGATTCGGCTAAAAGTTAGCGTAAAAAGGGAAAAAAACATCCTGAAAAGGCAGGTTAAAATTTAGAGAAAAAGTGAAGAGCTCTCGTGGCTTAAGACAGTTTCAACCTAGACTCTCTCTCTCTCTCTCTCTCTCTCTCTTCTCTCTTTCCCCCGTCTTCCTCGGCGCCGCTTTTTATCGCACTCAATCTTTCCCTCTTTTTTCCTTTACGCGACAGTTTCGGAAAATAGTCGTGTCAACCGCGACACTTTTCTCCTCGATGCGCTATCGCGAGCACTCGAAAAATTTTTATATATAAATTACGAGACGGTTTTTGGGTTAAGAGCAGAGCTTAGGAGTGCAAGGGTGCGAGAAGGAGGACGGAGAGGAAGAGAGGAATAAAAGAAAAGGAGACGAAGCTCTCGATCGCGCAAAAAGCGGGAAAATAGCTGGGGGCCATTCGCGGAAAAGTGGCCACTTTGCTCCTTCTCTCTTCTGCCTCGGCGCCTCCCTTTGCGCAAGTCGCTCGTTCAATTCGACGTCGATGTCGTGTAACGCTTATTTCCGCGGGGGCGTTTTAGCAGCAAAGGCGACGGCGAGGGCGACGTGGCGTCGGGCCGGGCTGGAATTTTCGCGTCGAGACGTAATGCGCGCGGATGCGACTATCATCGGGATAAGAGTCGAAGCGCCGGCCTCGAATCCAAATCGACTAGCAGCGTTACGCGCGTTAGCCTAGACGCGACGCGTCGCTCGCCCCTTTCTTTCCAATCTTTCGAGAGCCTTCCGTTGGAATTGAAATCGCAATCTCGGGACTGGCGCGCGTGCGAACAGCGACTCGGAGTTGCTGCAACTGCAGTTTCTCTAATTTTAAGCGGCGACGCGCCTCGGCGCTTTATTTTCGTTCGATTTCATTTGGCTGGAAAATTTCAGGTTATCAATTTATTTATACCCTCGGCGCCACCAGAACCAGCCAAATAAGCTGAATTATGGAATAGCCTTTCTTTTAAAGAGCAAAAATAATACGCTTCGCGCTCCTGCTTTAATATACGCCTTTCGCATATTATTACTTGGAAAAATAAACCCTCGAATTAACTCAAAATTAGCATTAATTTAAAAGTAAAATGTGTCATTGCGCTAAATATTGCTTTAAATAATCAGCGTATCAGCATATTTGCATATTAATATTATTTTATTTCTGCAATAAACATCGGTAAGTCAAAATGTGAGGCGCCAAAATAATTTCCATTTTAAATTGTTTAATCTCGTCGCTCGCGCGGCGTTTCATCATTTTATTCCCCGATTGACTTTTAAACGGAAATACACTTTAGCTTTTATTTGCATTAGCCATTGATAATACATATTCCCATGAATGATTGAAGAGTCTTTAACGTTATTTTTAGACACTCGACGGGGAGTCCAAGTGGATCAACGCTAATAGATGCGACTGTAGCCAATATCTACCCGAGCAGGGGCTTACCTTCGAAATATATTGACATTGTGCAAGCTGCGGATGTGTAAGGCTGCGAATAATTTATGCGCGGAAGAGCTTTTTTCTCGGGAATCGATGCGCCGGACTCGAGGATTCAGAGATTTATTGGATGAATCGCGATGCAAATCGTTTAAAATTAAACTTTGCTTTACGAATTCCAGCAAAGTTTTTGTCAACGACAGAACTTGCAAATTTTCGAGCCTCGTCGTTGCAATGAAGATCCGGCTGTTTTTTGAACGCGTTCGATGCATTCTCCGAATATGCGTTAAAATAAATAAAGGAGAGCTTAAGCAATGGCCGTCACACGAAAGCTCGCGTTCGCAGGACGGGGGGATGCATTTTCCTTTAACAAGCACAAATCGCTTCGAAGTTGCCCTGCGCGCACAACTTAATAAATTTATTCCACTTTCCACCTCGCCGAGTTTAACTGGCTGGAAAGAGTTTCGGAAAGCTGCTTTCAATTTTTAAAGCGTTCCATTATTAATCGGCGATTCCATCAAAACGAAATTATTATGGTTTAATTAGTTTTTGGGAGGCGAGAGTCGATGACGCGTAGTTGTAGGCGTAGCTTCTAATCCTTCTCTTGTGCCCGTTCACCACTCGCAATCTCCATCTAAATTCAGTTACAAAACTGTCGTTACCCACTGATACCCTTTTCACACGATCATTTTGTATTCTCGAGTACAACCACGCGTACTCGCGCGCCTGATATTCTCATTCCGACACCGTTAAATCGAGCGCAGTGCTTCTAGTGCTCCCCGATCCCGCAGCAATCGTGCAATTTCGCGTATTCGCCGGCACCGCGTAGACCAAATATTTTGTATTCTCTTTACGTCCCGCACTGGTGGCACTCGTTCCGTTTCCTAAAAAAGGTGCGTCCAATTTGCGAAAAGACTCGGGCTAATGGCGTCGTTGCCGGTTAGCTCGGGCCGCGCGATCCTTGCAAATATTCGCAATAATTAAGAATTTCGCGTTAATACGTCAGTGATTACTTTTGCAGCTCTCCTTTCATTTAATTGCTCCATCGGCGCAACTCCCACTCTTATTAAACTTGCGAGCTTTTTAATAAAAATTCCAGCCTTACGTTTGAGCGCGCGGCCGCACCATTACAAGTTCCTGGAACTTGAGTTTTACCCCATTATTGTTTAATATGCTGATTAAAGGACGTATCACAATATTGTAAGTAAATTAGCGCGAGGCTGTTTAATACTCCGAAAGCGTCGCTAAGTTCATTATGAAGTATTACGGGCTTATGGACTCTTTCTGCTCGGTTATTAAATTTGACTCGCAACGGCTCTTTAAATCGACTCGAGCGATCCCATGGAGTTCTAGTTAAGATTCGCCGGCTCCGCGAATTCTAAATAATCTAACGGTTATTAAGCGATAACGAGGACGGGGGAACTAACTGCAGCAAAGCGAGTATAATTTATTAAAACAATTTGAGGGGCGGGGGAGGGGAGTTGAAAACAATCCTCGGAAGCGTCGAAACAAAATTTCCCGCCACGATAACAGTATACCGTAAAAAAGCCACTAAACCGCGTAATATCATTCCTCGAAAATTTCCTTTTCATACCTCCCTAAAAAAGGGTATAAAAGTGCGTGTTAGTGGATGAGAGGGAGGGCGGGAGGGAGGGGTGCAGCACGGTAAGGGCAAAATCCGAGATTCGTGGAACGCGCGAAGCCCCGCAGCAGACCGAACGAGCGGCCGCAGGAGTCGACTTGGGGAGGGGGGGAGCGAAGGGGCGCGCGGGGGCGAAGGAGGCATGCAAGCGAAATGGGTCGTAATGCGTGGGAGGTGCGCATAACCTTAAAAACAAGGGAGGCGAATGCCACGGGAGAAAACCAAGACTCTCGAGCTTCGCCGCTAGGAGATAACCGCGCGGGGACGAAATCACGGTGTGCGGCAGCGATTGGAAGTAAAATTGAGAAAGGAAATAAAAGCGAAAGAAAGGAAGCGGGCGGGAGGGTAAAAAAGTGAAAGAGCGAAAGACCAGCGGAGGGAGCGAAAGAGCGAAAGAGAGAAATCGAAAAAAATACGGGGAAAAGTAAGAGCCGGAGGTAAATGTGCGAGAGGTGGTAAAAATGGCAGACAAGGACGCCGAGTGCGCGGTATAAAAATAAGGAAGGAAGCATAAAAGAGAAAAAGTCTGGTGGTTGTAATGGGAAGCGGAGGAGGAGAGTGGCGGAGAGCGAATACGCCGAGAAAGACGGCGAGAGGTTAAAAAGAGAGATAGACGGATAGATGGATAGATGGATAGATGGATAGATAGATACTGCAGGGTCAAAGAAGATCGAAAGAAAAAGAGATTGGTCTTGCAGGTATGACAGGAAGTAAAAATAAGGATGGTGATAGAAGGGATGGAAGAGCGACGGAGCCACGTAGGCACGGCAGGGAATAAAAATAAGAAAGATGAGAGAAGTGACGGGGCGGGGGAGGCGGAGGGACGAGCTTGCTGGGCCTTTGCGTCGTAAACGAAACGACGAAGGCTCAAGACTGACGACATTTGGAACAGATAATGGCGCGAATGTGCAAAGCGAGAACGAGACGGAGCCAGCGAGAGACAGAGCGCGAGTTGCAATGCGGGGGTGAACGAACGGAGGGTCGCTCGGGTTGGGCGGGTTGCTATCACATCAGCTATCGATCTTATAACGCCGCTGCGTGGCCTCGCACAGCACGACGACGTTTCTCTCTCTCTTTTCTACTCACTTTATACAAGCGGCCGCGTGTGTGCACACACATGCCCGCGCTCGCTAGTGTTTGGTGAGGGGAGCCGTGCCCTGTGTATATATGCCTAGAGTTATTCGAAGATTTTTACACAGCGGGAACAATGTCTTAAATATTTTTTCCCTTCCACGCTAGCGCTCCCTTTCTATTTTCTTACGCACGTTTTCTGCTCTTAATTGCATCCCCTCGGCTCCTCGAGCTTATCGCCTCGACCGAATGCATTTTGATTTTTTCTATTTCGCAAAGTGCCGGCGCAGACTTTACAAAACTCGATGCAGCCCTCGACTTCAGTTGGGGAGTGCTAATGCAACGTACAAGATGAACGAAATAAGTTGTCGGTTCATCACTCGATTATTACTTTTACTGCGGCAGCTTACCTTTTTTAATAATTTGCTTGTTTACTTTGCGAGCGACGCGAAAGTATTAAGTTTCCTTATTACTTTATTGCATTTTGAATGTTCAGTCTTATTTGACTCAATTATTCTAACTTGATATCAAATTGGAAACAAAATAAATTTATCATTTTCCCTTTCGTTGCGCGTTACTACTGATTTATGTAACCCTATAAGGATTTAAAGATGCAAAATTATCTCGAGAACGATTTTATAATAAAATCACGATATACGTATTGTTGCTATTTATAAGATAACAAATAATAATATAACAATGAAAACAACTGATGATAAAAGAATTAATAATAATAAAAGTAGGAAGGAAAGCTGAGAGCAATTGTCATTAAAATTATTGTTAACGTACAATCTTGTTTTAATTAAAATAAGCTTTTTATTACACAATTCTAATAAATATAATAATTGCGAGGAAACGTTTTTGATCGAAATTGAAAAACTATAACTAAATAATTGCTAATTAGTGCCAAAAACTATTATCCTTGGATCAAATTGTCAATTCCTTTTGTAATAACGATTACGGCTTCTACTAAAATAATTTTCTTCGTTTCAAATACTCGACATTGTTTACGCGTATTGACTTTAGTGATAACCAATTACCTCATTTTTTATCAAATAGTCTTATTAAATACAAGTAACTTTAGAATTTTACCCACTCAGGTATCTTATTCTTACCATCGAGTAAAATATTTTCGCTATGGCTCGTTCGTTTTTATACTCCTAACCTATTTTTATTTCTCTAACGTTAAACTCATCATCTAATACTGTAAATGTACATTATACTGCTCTTCGGTACGCGCTTATATTTATATTATTGCTTCAACAGATGGCGCTTTCCTTTTATTTGTGTATAGAGGCAAAAGCATGTATTGCAGATAGACGGTACGGTAAATAACGCTTATAGTGATTTTAATTTCGGTCTCAATTTTTTTAATCTTTCCGAAAGTTTAAAATTTCTTATTATAAATCTTGATAATCTTAATTATTCGCAGCTCGCACCAAGCGCGCAAATTATTGTTGACATTTTATCGGCATAATAATGGCTTTACATCGAATTTTTTGTTATATCGTGTTTATACTCGTATGATTTTTGGCTTCCTTAATATCAAAGCTTTTTTCTCGAAAAATTAATGGCATTAATAAAAAAGGAGGGTATGTTTCGATGATAAATATTTGACGTTTAAAATTGTAGATTAAGTTTTCGGAAAAATTTCTAAAATTAAAAATTATGAAAGTGCAACGTTGCGAAGGTGAATTATGAATCGAAATATTTGTTTCGTTACTTTTTAATACTCGACCGACCGGCATTAAATTAAAATTGTGGATAATTTTTTTTGAAAAAAATGCCATTTTTATAATCCTACAAATGTGTGCCACGTTATAATTATTTTCAGCAAAATAGATACAGAGCTATTTGCAAAATAGCCTGAAAAATATCAACCTCTACAAAATCACGTGGATGCCAGAGAGTAAATATGATATAAAAAAGAGCTTTTTTGGTTGTTTGCAGATCTTAAACCGACGGAATAATCTAAGAGGGTCGTAGCAATTTTCGAATCTCCACCGTTCGCTGTGAGATTACGATTATTTTTACTTAAGTAAGTCATAAAAACAGTTGCGTAATTCGCTGTTTGAATTATGAAATTAGATTCGAGAGAAATTAACGTCGAAAAAAAATATCGCAGACGGATAAAATATAGGTTCGACGTGGCGTAGCCGTGAAATTTGAGTTGTAAAACGCAAGCCGCTAATGATGTCAAATAACATCGAGCGAATGCGAAATGCAGCTGAAGAATTGCAGTGCGGCTGTAACATCGGAGAGGGAAGGCGGCACATCGACAAAATAACGATATTATTGGACGCAAAACAGCAATTGCGCGCGTACAACTGCTAATAAATTATAAAAAGTGTAACGAATGGGAGGTCGAATTAACGGCTCGAGACAAATCCACGGGTTCGGGAGGGGCAGGGGGAGAGGGGGGGGGAGCACGCTGCAAACACTCGCGTTGCTTGGCACGTCTAATAAGAACCGCATCGCAGCGGCGTTATGATGATTTCGCAAGCAGTTGGTGCGTGTACACCTCGGCTGCAATTTAACCAAAGGGAAGCGACCGTCATTTTTTCCGATTCCCAAGATCCGAGGGGTCGATAAAGCGGCCCGAGAGAGAGAGGGAGAGAGAAGCCGGAATAGGAGCGAGATGGAGATGGCGTTCAACTAGTTCGTAGAACGCGAAATTGACGGGCCGGGGGGGGGGGGATAGAACAAGTGCACGCCAGGTGTCCGCACGGACAAACGCACAGAGCAAGAATAAGAAGCGGCCGAAGGGAGCGCAAGGAGCAGCGACTCTCGCTCGCTCCTAACCGCGGAGAAACCGCACCGGCGCCGCCACCAGCGCTTGCTACCGGGACGCATGACTACCTCGGCAAAGTGGCGGTCTTCGTTTCGCGAGGGCCGGTATGCCGCCGCTGCTGCTGCTGCCACTGCTGCTCTCCATTAAAAGTCAACTCGAGCTGCGGTCGCGGAGGCCGCGTCAGACTCCCCTTTAGCGCCCATTAGGCGAGAGCCGCGCTCTCGTCGCTCCTGCGAACGTAGCGCGCGGCCAGCGGTCAATGAGCCGTGTAACTCCTCGCACTGGATTTCTATCCGAGCGTGGGAGATTTCCTCGCGGCCCGACTTTTCGACCGATTCGCGAGGGCCCCGAGGAATCGAAGGCGCGACTCCGGGCCCGCGAAGGGGTTGTTGCCTCGCTTCGCCGAATAAACTGCGAGCGCGAGAGGAGCAGTCGGCGACGTTTCGGAGTGCCTCACACACCCCCCCCCCCGTTCGCGAGTGCGCCGGACCTAACCTAGCGTCCCCGACAACGAATTTCAGGCGACGCACGTTTGACCTTTCGCGAGCTTTTCGACGCTTCCGCAAAGCGACCGTTGAAAATGTTGCGAAACGTAAACAGTAACCGGTCGACGTTTCGCGTTACGGATCAGAGGGCCAAGTCTCCACGAATGTAATGTCAACACCCCCAGAACTAAACGTCGAATTTTTGGAACCGAGTTATTTCGTAAGAAAGGTTGGAAAAACGTTATTTTGTCAGACGACCTTTCCTCGCTCTTTATGATCACTTTGTGACGTCCATCAGACTTGTTTATGAAGTTGAAAGCAAAAAATCGAAATTGAAATGCAAGTTTCGTTAAATAAAAAAACGCCAAGTGCTTAATGTAAATACTCGTTTAACAAATTCAGTCGAGGAGCAATAAACACTTGAGCTTCTTGGTTATATGGTTGTAAGGTTAATGTAGGAGTTGGCATACCAATCATCGTTTAAAGCGGACGATAACGTCTAATGTGCAAATACAGTTTAAGTTTCATATTTTTTTCCTTTTTTTTTTTTTTTGCTCTGTTAAGTCGCTCCTTAACCGAACAAATAGCTTTAATTGCAGTTATTTGCCGAAAATGGGTTATTTTAAATCGAGTAGTATAAGTAGCGATAAAACCTCCCTTGTCGCGAATAAAATTGCATTTTCTAATTTCTCCAACGGAGTCGATTCGATTCGATTGCTGTTGTAAGATGTCAATTATGCGATAAAGAAGTGCGAGTTGTGCAACACGTGTGAATGGAATGCTAAGGTATGGGAATAACGAATAAAACTCAATTACGCGCCGAACGACAAGGAAGGGAGGGGGTCTTTCGGAGAGCGCACCAAAAGATTCGCCCCAAAAACACTTATTTGTGCCAATACGTATAGAATGGTGTTTTTTAAACTCACGTTATTAAGAATACGGATACTTTTGCAAAACGAACTCGCTTTCGTTGCTCTTCGATAAATTGTCGATAAACAAGAGTCCATTTTGGTTCTCCACGATTTTAAATATGTTTAATCTCCTACTTTGCCTCGGAAGTCCTCGATGCCAGAAAGTTTATTGTAAAGCGAATGCAATTGCGCGTTACTTTGGATTGAAATTTATATCTCATTATTCGTGCCCCATCCAGTGGCGCACCAACAGGTTTCTCGGCAAAAAACTTAATTTATATAAGCAATTCAATATCTGTGGCGAATGAATATTAACGATAATCCCAATGGTCTTCGTAATCCGTTTATACGTTAAAAATACGGCCGACGCTTCGCTCCCTTTCGCGCGAAGGAATTATCGGACATGAAATCGTAAATTAAAGTTTGCCGACCCCGTGGAGAGAAACGAGCGAGGGAAGCACCTGCTATACTCGGAAAGAGGAAAAACTAAAACTAAATTCCCTCTTCCCTTCGGCCCGAAAGAAGCGCGCGGTACCGTTGTGCTCGGGCCCAAAGGAAGACGTCGCAGCCCCGAGCCAAATATCGCGGATCTCACCTACTTTTCCTCCTCTTTCTCTCCTCCTGCCTCACCACTGCTCCGGGCCATGATGATACGTGCATCGCGCGTCTTAATTTACAGGTTCGCGGGTCGGGTATAGGGGCAACATAGTACCGTTTCTCGCCGTCGCTTTGTTAGACGTCTAATTTTTGTATTCACCGATGATGCGCCCCGTCCTGACTTCGTGTGCAGACACCTTCAATTTACTCGAAAACGTGTTCATAGAATTGCCCCACCTCTGAGATTACCGACTGAAACAAAAATCTCAAACTTCCAAGTAGCGGATTCTGCGCGATCGACCGAGATTCTCATTCCAAACGCCTATCCGAGAGACGTTCCTATTTCTTGTGATAAACAAATGGGCCTCGTTGCGTAGGTGAACGCGGCGCGGCTCCTTTCCGTGCGGACGCTAACTCATTTTTTAAAAGTGAATCTTTTCGGTGTATCGATGTGATGCGACTGTAATTTAATCATTGTTTTAAATTGCACAGTCTTTTATGCGTTTTGAAGCGAAACAACCCGACGATTCTTGAGAAGAGTCGCACACGATGTACCAGAGTGTTGCGTGAAATTGAGGTTAGAGACGTTCTATTAGGGAGATTAGTGTTTACGCTACTCAAAATGGGTGTGACGTAGCTTTCAAATCAGTTTTCCGAAGCCCGACTCGACGAGTATCGAGTAATCTAACCCTACATATTTAAAACTGTAGAACTGCATTTTGAAATTTTTAGCGAACACGAAAGTTTGTCTTCTCTTGTTTCATCACTGTAATAATGTAAGAGATGGATATAAAATTACGTGCAATCCTCGTATCTTTCTAGATGCAAGGAAATAAAATCACTTTGAAAATCTATTAAAAATTCAAATTACAAATTCGTTCGAGCGGACTGTTTTCAAATTTAAAAACAAACAATAAACACACGCTTTATTGAATAAAAACGAGCAATGCGTAATTTGCATAAACTCGCTCGCTTGCAACAATTTCAGTTCGAGATAAGCAAAGTGATGTGCAGTTTTATAGCACTTTCCGGCTTCTTGCTAATGTGTGTGCTGTATGGAAATATTCGTGCGAGCACACACCAGCGTTAGATCTCTAAATATAAGATGCGCGAGTGTAGCACATTTTTGACGAATGTAAAAATCTCTTAAATTAAAACTTAATTAAAAGTATTTAACTCGTCTTTACTCTCTCTCTCTCTCTCTCTCTCTCTCTCTCTCGTGTATTGATTTTTATACATCTCTATTAAAATTTAATGCTCATACACTACTACTGGAGAACAGCACCGACGACAAAAGTTAATTTAGGCTATTAATTAATTCGAGCCGAGCCGTCAATCGATAATATTTTAGTTCTCCTTAAACACAAACTCGAATAAGTATTTTATATTTGCCTGTTGCTATTGGACATTGAAAATAACTTGTACTGTATTTTCGGTCAGTGGCTCTTGCTTTGACGGATTGAATTTTACTAAGTGCATTAAACGAAACTATAATTAGCTATAAACAACATGTAAGAAAAGTGCTTTGTTTCGACAAGTATGCGAATAAAAAGGCAATTATATAATCAACGCTGAATCGTGATACACTCAATCGTAGCCGATGGAGTGTACAAAGATAATTTTTTAATAGTTAAACACAATTCCTTTTAAAGTTATTTTTATACATCATACTGCCCGAAATAACAATACAGGAAACTTATAAAAGAAACGTTGTTATCGAGCGGTTAAAAATAAATAAATTCTTCAAGGATGTGTTTAAATTTGGTAAAGTGTTCATCAGCTTAAATGAAACCTAAACAAACTATTAGATTCAATAGGAGTGAATACGGCTTGTCTTTCGACGAGGAATCAATTTTATTTAAAATTTTAATAACAATTGGAGAATCTTCTGAATTTAAAAAATCGACATACGTAGGGAAGAGAGCTCGTTGATGGACATTAAACTTTGAATAATTGATCGGTTTAGATTCGGTTTGCTTGGAATATAGCGCGATACAGTAGCGGCCCACCCTCCAATTGTGCCTTCCTCATTCTTCCCGTGGGAGAGTCTCGCTTGCTCGCCCCACTCCCTTCCACCTCCATCTCTCAGCTTACACTTAAATTCTCTCGCTGTAATGAAATATTCAAATAATTAAAATCCCGTATCATTCGCCTTGCGAATATATCGACACGAGATTTTCATTTCAACGTTAAAATACGTCGATGCTTGCTTTCTCGTTCGGATAACCTGCACTCGGGCGTTTCCTGCAAAAACAAACCTTACAGGTTGTTCGTGCAAAATATTGAAACACATTTATTCTAATAAAGCTTTGCGAAACTGCGCGTTTCGTTTGAATTTTAACGAGCGAAATTCGGATAAAATGCGGCAAACAGCTGGTAAAGTACACGCACGGCTACTTAAGAGTCGGGAAAAAATATTTAGCTGTCGGTGCATTGAAATTTTATTATGTCGAGTGGAGCGAACAGCAACTAGTTAAGCGGTCTTTTTTCAATATTTTATAATAATAATCTAACTTGTTTCGACGGCAATGATTGCGAATAAGGGGAGAGTCTTTGTAGATAAAACGATGAAGAAAATTGAAACATGCTCTCCGATAGATTTTAATACCCGTTTGACAGATCATTAATTCAACTTGTTACGGTAAGAACGTACGATAAACGTATTGCTGTAATTGACTAATGCAAATGTAAAGTAGCCTTTAATCTTTCAATACTTCAATTGGTCAAATATGATTATTAAAATTTCCAACTGAATTCCAATAAATATCGATAATATCGAGTAGCGAGGAGATTTTTCGCCGGATCGGATTAAATTAACAGTATTTTCATTAAAATGATGTAACAACTGCCGGTCGCGGCCAGGTCACGCCGAAATTAGTGACCCCGAGCTCGCAGCTCATTAGCTGGCACAGTTCATTAACTGCATTACCGAAAGCAACGGATGCGGCCCAACTTGAGCCGGCCCTCCGAATTTTCCCGGACGCGCGAATTTGTGAATTTATTTTTTCCAGGTCAGCTAATAATACAATGCGGCGTTAATTGAACGCTCGAGTATCGGTGCCAAGCTACGAATTCGTTGCGCAATGGTGTTTGGGCCACGTATTGTGCATCGCCGCCTCGTGTCGAGGAGCGGATATTCAAAAAACGACGCTCTGGACGTCGAGGACGTAATCTTGTTGCGTCCATTGCGCGGAAAGCTCTTACGGAGACACGTGCACCTGCTGGCTGTTGTCGTCGTTAACCGCGTCATTTTTAAATATAAAATCGTTATTTTGACCTATCAGAATGTCCAGAACGTCCAGAATGTCAGTATTCCAATTGAATTTATTGAAATATTGAAATTTGTATCGAGAAGTGAATTTAACTTCACCGCCTCGTGTTACGAAAAAAGAGTAAAAATTTAACCTACATTTGGGACGATATCGCGCTGCTCTCTTGAAATATGCGCAGATAACGCGAAACAGTAACTTATCTTGTATTATCTGCGTACATTTTCGCGAGCCATTTTTGTTTTATTCGCAATATCAGTCATTAAACATTTTTCAGCGAAATTGCGTATAAACGAAAATTTCACTCCAACTTGCGAATTGCGAATTACTAATTATTAATGCTCGGCAGTTTCGCTGAAATTTTTCTCAACATACCCATTCTCCGTTTAATCATCCGCAATTTTTAACAAATTAGACAAATTGTTTAAAAAATTGTTTTATCGAAAGCTAAAAATTGAAATTTATTTTATGAAATTTACGCGAATCTCAACGACGCGCTTTTTTATCGCGAGTCCGAAATTCGTTAAATGCAATGGTTAATAATAATTTAGTGTAAAAATGAAAAATAAAAACGGATTTTTCTCCGTCCCGTAGCGTATGACGCCAGCGCATCAACGCCTCGTCAAACAAGTAGTCGCTTAAATTATATATTTGTTTAAAGCCTCGACGACGGTTTGTACATTTTATTCGAGTTATTTATTAATGTATTCTCAATTGCATAATAACAATAACGCATTATTTTTCAGAGCCGGGCTTTTCGGCCGCATCTTTTGCTCGCGTCAACACAATCGTGCGAAAATTTACTTGGCCGTTTGAAATTAAAAAAAAATAACCGCCCTACGGCCCGCAACGTATTTTCAATTATTTGCGGCATAAAACCATAAAACCATGAACTTTTTCGATGGCATAATCGTTGGGGCTTAGTTTTTACTCGGACTTTCGCAGCGTCTGCAAATTGTTATTGCGTCATTCCGGAATTTAAAGCTGTTATTCGTAGAGCTATAATCACCTTTTTATTACGTTTAAAGCGTCACGCATAACTTTTGTTTCACCTTTTATTTCCGCGAAAAATATGTAATAAAATAAATATGTAAAGTTGGAAGTCGGAAGGCGAAAGGCGTGATTATAGTTGGCTGCGTTTAGGACGCGCCGGTTGCAAGCGCTCGAATAAATTATTCTGTCACAAATATTTAAATCGAGCGGCACTTACTTCCAGAAAGACGCGACGAATGATTAGTAATTATAATACACGCACGCAGACACGCGCGCACACGTCTACACGCGCGAGCGGGATCGTTGCAATTATTATTCCAAGCGTAACGTAAAAATGTCTGTTATTAGAATGGTTTTGCGCGAAAAATGCAACAATTAAAAAAATCACTGAGCTGGAAAAGAGTTGAAGGAGGGGAGGGTGGAATCTTTGAAAAGCGAGGCATCATTATGCGCTGGTATTCAAACGATACTCCATTACTTTGAAATCGCCTCCGTGGCAAGCCAAGATTATTTTTTTCCTTGTCCCATCGACTTTTATCTCGGTTGTTTTTTTCTTTTCCCTTTAAATAAAGCGAAAAGAAAAAGAGGCTGCTACTAGGGGAAATTCCAAGTCAACGGTGTCATTTTCATCTCCCCTCCTGTTGGTGGTGCACCTTCCGGCGACCGACTCCATGCGCCCGTCCGTCCATCCAGTCGTTCAACCAACCTCTGTAGTTATAACAAGATGAGGCATGTTCGCTCACCGGAAGTAGCCAACGATCGAACCAAAGACGCTCTCCGGCGTCTCTCTCGCTCCTGCTCTTAACTCTTTTCCCCGACTTTTAAATATAGGCTGCAGCAGCTCTGGCGCAGTTATCAAAGGATTGGAAGCCCGTCGAGGCGCCTCTCCATGAAATTTTGCGTGCGTCATAAGTGCACGCACGAGTGGCGGTGGCGGCGGCGGGGGGAGGGGAGGGGGAGGCAGGAGGAAAACGGGAACGCGGGATATGGAGCGAGGAGCCGCCGCACGACGCTAACCTGCCCCAACGCCGTTAAAACTAAGGGCTCTCTTGCGGCGGCGGCGGCGGATCGATGCCGTCCTCGAGGACACACACCCGTTTCGTCCGCTGCCCCGCGCCGCTTTCGGTCACCCTGAACCGCCTCCAGCAGGAGAACCGGAGCCACGCCGAGTAATCAGAGACGCGCATTATGCATTGGCCTCCGAGCATTTTTCACTTCGCGTTAATATTAGTCACGAGCTATGCCGTAAAGTCCGTTGGAGGCCCTCGCGAAACATTAACTGATCGGTAATTCGATCCGCCGACAAATCTCTTCCCGCTAAACTTTCCGCGAGTCGCGCGTTAATTACTTTTGAGGAGCGGATAATTGGCAATAGTTGGGCCCGCGCCGCGTTACCGACGCCTGCTATCAACGCCGAGTCAGAAACCTAAAATCCACCGATTGGCTTTGATCGGACTCCGTTTCGCTTATTTTTTATTCGCGACGAGAAGAGTCAAGCGAGAAGCGACAGCCGCGGTCTAATTTAGACAACCGCGTTGGTTCTCTCGAGCGAGTCGGTCGATGAGGTTCGTAAAACTAGCGAAGAGCGAAACCTGCTGCAGTTGGTAGCTGCGGCAGGTTTCGGTTCAAAATCAGATTTTGGAAATGCTGTTGGAAGGGGCGCGCGAGCCACCCACTAACTGTTTCAACTCGTTGATGGGAGCGAGGGCACGAATTCCGTTCTGCGCCTCCAGCCTTAAGACGTAGGGTAGCTCTCGATCCGACCTCGGCCGATACGTGGACGAAAAACGCCATAAATCTGCGATTGCGCTTTCGCCAATTTGCTTCCAGCATTAGCAGTTGCGCGTAATTTATTCAAGCGCCTCGCCTACCGAACGCCAAACCAAAGTTCTTCAACTTTTAGCGGGGTAGCGCTGAAAAATGACATTCGTGCGCACGCGCTCTGGTGCGAGTCCTTAAAATTTTAAAGCGCAGCTCGAAATCCTTACTTAAATTCATTTCATTTTTAAAAGCTCACCGACGCGCAGACCTGCAATGGCTTCTTTGACCCCCCAGACCTTACTTTTATTTCTTTGATATTGTTTAGCGCCTTTTTCGAGGAATAATTGCACTTAAAAACTGCCGCTGCAAACTGAAAATTTCATCCCAAGTTTGTGGAAAAGTTTTAAAAGTAATTTGGAAGGTGAGGCGCTGATAGTCTTTCGCTGTTTGGAGCCATTTTACGGCTTTAATCAATCGAGCAGATTCCGCATTTGTTTCGCCCAACTGTTTGCGCGTCTAGCGTGAGTCGTGAAAAAATAGACGGATCAGCCTGCGAATAGAATATTGTTAAAATTAATCGGCATCGGTATAATAATGCCACTTTACGAATCAATATCGAGCGAAGCCGCCGTTCATTTATGCAAGACGACGCATCGCGAAATGAGAGACGCAAAGTCGAAATTACAGTATCGACGGTTCGAAACGAGTCTAATACTCCGCCCGCACTTTTAATAATCCGATTAAGTTTGCTACTTTAATTACTTTCCGCTCGGGCCAAGCATTCGCTCTAAGGCCTTTTTACAAGAGTTGAAAATAAAAATCTCAATTCAAATATTCTCCGTATTTATTTCAACTCTGCCGCAAAGATGGATTATTTTTAAATGAATATTCGTTTGAACGATTTCTTTTTCGAATATTTTTCAAATAAACGTAATTAATGGTTTAAAGTATCACGCGCGTATTCGGTACGGCGCACGACTACGCGAAAATCATCAAAATGATGACGTGTCAGTATTAGTGTGATGACCAGTAACAACTTAAATGGATGCAGCCGTGTCGACGCGGAGAAAAGAAGTTTCGCTGCAAATTTCAAAATGTTTAACCGCGGCCGATAAAACGGATGCATATTTCACGCGGCTGAATCGTTGATGACAAGACGGAATTCCGCGAAAGAAGCGCGCGTAGATTTTCCTGTAAAATTAAAAGATTTTGGACAAATGTGAAAATCATCGCTCGCGCATAGATTTATCACGGGAGCGCATTAGTCGAGATTTAGCAGAGTAAAAGTAAAAATGGTTTTTGCGCGAAAGGCGCTTGGCGAGAAATTTACGTCGGCGCATCGTTTGGTTGAGTGAAACTTAATTAAAATCCAATTGACTTTAATTCGTTTCGAGTCCTAATCGCGTTTTCAAACTTGCGATGACAATGATATAACTAAAAACGAGGTAGACGCGTACGTTTATCTGCTTCCGGAGTCACACGTCAGACCGAGTAGACGCACACTCGTCTTCGAATCATTAGTGGTGGTAAAAATGTAGCGATTCTTTTAATCGTTGCTGCGTTTAAGGAGATCGAGCTCGTAACCGAATGCCCAATAGAGAATGCGCGTGCGTACACCAACACACGCAGCGAGTTATCGAGCCGTTGAAGAAATTTTTCCTTCATTTTGTGCAAAAGCGGCCTGCGGCAATGGTTTCTTTGCTTTGGAGGAACTGCGACGCGAGGGAAAAAATCGCTCGTTCGCAGCGAAGCGCAGGGGGGTAAACATTACGTATTTCATTAGGGGAATTTGCGATTTTTTAAGTGCGATTCCGAAAGTAGAAGGGCTTTGCGCAAAAAAAGGCGATAAAATGCTGGAGGAGGCTGTTATTAGAGAGGAGATTAATGTCGTTAACGCGGCTCGCTGCTGCTCGGGGTGGGGAGCGGAACCGGTAAAAGCGCGGCTACGAGCTGTCCCGAAAAGTGAGTTCCCCTCCCCGGCGTCTCTTTTTTTAGCACCAATGGGCAGTGCTCGAAGCGCGAGTCTCGTGAACCTCGATGACCCTACGGTGGAGATGCCGATCGATCTTCTTCGTCGGCTGCGACTACGCACACGCGGCCCTCCGCTGCTCTCTTCTCTCCTTTTTGCTCCCGTTTGCGTGGGCGAGACTCGGGCTCGTTTCTTCGCGTAGAAGCTGGCGGCTCTCCTGTCACGGTCCTTAAATTGTTATAACGAATCGCGCGAGGCGATTGCTTTTCCTTTTAGCTCGGCTACGGCCGAGTTGGAAATTACGAGGCCGTGGGCGGCGAGAGAGAGGGAGAGAAACGGATTAATAACTGGAACTGCCAGTGTCGTCAAAGATGCTTGAAAAAATGCAACCTTTGAAAGTGAAGTGCCGAGCACGATGTTGTAAATAATAAGAGCTTGCAGTGGTGCAGTGGTGCAGGAGTCCCAACCCGAGATGCACGTCGATTAATTTCATAGCTGCACACGTCGACTGCAATTATTCCGAGACGGCTTCCACCTCCTAATGCGCTAATTGCTTCTCCCTTCGACTCTCGCAAAAAGGCGCGGCCTGGCCGACGATATTTGCGAACGCGCCTTTTCGCGAGAGTCGGAGGCGCGTCGCGATAACCAACAACTAGGAATTTAAGGATCTCGAGGATCTTGCGGAATTTAACAATCATCGTGGCCAGCGGCTGCGATAAATAATAATCAAGGCTGCGGAGGCTCGCCGTCGGAAACCACACGAGCACCAAAGCTCTTGTGTTTCGCAAATAAGCGATTAGCGTATCGCAGAGAGCGCGACCTCCACGACCTTTAGCCGTGCCTCGCATTCCGCAAAATTAATCCCCCTCGCCTCGAACTCGAGCACCGGGCTTTTACCCGTTAATTATGGCGAGCCGCCTGCCGTTTTAAGGCGCCGAATAACCGACGAATGCTTACAACGACTCTAACAGAGCTTCGCGGTATCGCGCGACAGCAGCCAGCGAGTAAAGTATTATACCCCGGACGGATAATTCGCGAGTGCGAAAAAAGCCAACTCTGTCTTATCGTCGATCCGAAGAAAGGCGCGCGACACTCGTCCCCAAATATTTAATCGCGCACCTGGCGCTAATCGCTCTTCGTTCTCGGCGGGAAAAAGAAAAGCCAAGCATATTTCCTGCGGACGCTCGCTTTTTCTTAGTCGCGCGGCCGAAAAAACCGAGAACCAGCCTGTGCGATTGCGGATTAAAATTAGCGCTGGTGTCGCCGAGTGTAACCGATCGGTATCCTTGAAAGAATAAACAAGATGGCTTTCGGGCAAAGGTTTTTCGATTGCTCGGGCCGAGATTATTTTAATAATGCGCTGCGGCCGGTTGTTTTTAAAAGAACACGTCGGTCCGCGCTTTCGCAACGCGCACTCCGAAAACATCGGAGCAAATTAAAAGTCGAACGAAGGGAGCGAGAAGCCCTGGCACCGGTTGCGTAAGCGACTGGGGGAGGGGCCCTTAACGTCGAATAATCGAAAATCCAGCCAAGGCCAAGGGTTCGCTGCCGTTCCCCCCGCGCGGCTGCAAGGACACGGGAAGAGGTGCACAGGAGGTGCAGCAGCGGAAAATAAGAGGAGCAGCAGTCACGCCTTTTCGCAACGCTCGGGCAAGATTGGCGATTAGCACGGGCAGCGAACTCGGCGGTAATGTTACAACGAGTCGGCCTTGAAATTGAAATTTCGGTGTCCGCGTCCCGTCGGAGCAGTTCTCGCTTTCTTCGTCGCCTCCTTTGTGTCTGGGCTCACTTTCACTTCCCGGACGCCGAGGACACCGGATGAAAGTGAACGAGAGCGAAAGGAGCGCACTCCTCGGCTTTTTTCACTCTCTCTCTCTCTCCGCTCCTCCGCTCCTCCGCCTTTATTTTCACTCGAGAGCGAGAGATGTGGGTCGGAGCCCGATGAATTATCTTCGCGAGCACCGCCTCATCCGAGCGCAGGCTCAGCTCTTGGCTTTGATGCACCGAGTGCAGCGAGTGGAGCGCGCGAATCGGTGAATCGGTGAATCGGCCCCTTCCCCGGCACTCGGGCTTCGTGGGAATTCGCGAGTTTCGAAGGTCGGCCTCCTCCAGATTGATCAAAGTCGTCGAGGCGAAGCTGCGCGTCGCCATTTTCAAAGGGACGAGGCTCATCTTTTGAACCGCTGACGCGGCTCCTCCGACGCGTCGATCCTGCAAATTCATCGGGGATTCTCGGGGAGTCGCGCAGCCAGTGGAGGGGGATCTGTTGAAAATACGGCTTATCTCGTATCTCGTGGTTTGGAAACGGGCAGCGCGCCGAGCGCAGCCACGTTAATAAGCCCGCGAATCCGGCTAAAGAGCGCCGATCTCCATCAGCAATCAGCAATCGGCAATCGGCAATCGGGGAGTGATTCCGTGTACTGTTATCGGGGAAACTGCTGCTCGTCCGCGCGAGGATCGGGCGTTTATCCGATGAGCTCCAGAGAGGTATTTTCAATTTACTGGACGATCCGGGAGTGATGATGCGATGTCACGATTCGCCGGAAACCGTTAGCAGCAGCAGCAGCAGCAGCAGCAGCAGCAGCAGCAGCAGCATCGGCAACTCCGTATGCAAACGCACTCGAGAGGCAGCGGCGCTTCCGCTCGCCAGCAGTCGCGGCAAAGGGGATTAAATTTGAGGAGCTCCGAAGCGCTAAAATCGGTCGGCGTTCATTTTGTCATTCTCCTCCAGGCCACGATCTTCGACCACTCTCACTCTTCCATTTTTCATTTTTCGCTCCCTCCCCTGGCTCTCGGGCGCTCTCCGCTTCTCTTTATCCCGACTCGTTCCCCGTCTGCTTCTTCTTCTTCTTCTTCTTCTTCTTCTTCTTCTTCTTGCGGCCGTCGTGTACCTCCGGCGTTCGCATTTTTACTTCCTTCCACTCCTCGCACTCATTTATTTATTCTTTCGGTGGGCCGGACGGCGGCCGGTCGCTCAGCGGCCTCTCTTTGTCCTAGGGGCCGATGGCATGAGTTCTCCGGACCGACGGTTGGTCGTCGTCCTCTCTCTCCCTCTCGGCGGCCTGGTATGCGCTGACCCACCACCACGAGTCCGCGTACCTGCCAGAAGGGAGCCCAGTTACTTGGTCGCACAGTCGGCACGAGCAGCGCCTTCCGATCGGACAACTTTATACGCGAAAAATTATAAGCTTCCCGCCGAGGAATTTTATCTGCTTTATGAGTTTGCTTTACAATGTAGCGGGAATTGTACAGTTAAGCAGCTCGTTACTCGCCTCGGCTTTCACGCGCGAAATTTTATGAAATTTCATTCGCGATTTCATGAAATTCGATCCAGCCGCGATGCTCTCGAAAAGCTTCCCCCGGGCGTAACGAGACTGCGACGACGCGGAAATGAGCTGCAACTCCAGCTCGAATTCAGATTATCCAAAAGACTCGGCGCGAGAGCTGCATTCCATCTTGGAACGAATTCAGCGTTAATACAGAGCTGTAATTGCATCTTCGGCGCCTCGGGATTTAGATTTCCATTTCATTGAAAACGAAGTCGGCGACAGCCTCCGGCGCACGAGCCGCAGACTGTTGTGCGACAAATTACATTTTCCGGCAATCGAAAGCGATTTATCGCTGGCCTTGATGTTTTTAGCCGCAGCCGCCCGAGGAGGAGCAGTGTCTGGAAAAGTCGAGCGTCGCGACGCCGGCGACTCTGGAGGAGTGACAAGCCCGCGCTCCAGCTCCCCGACTACCCCTAAACGAAATACGATCGTCGTTCGGTTACTCGCTCCACTAGACTTTCTTGCGGGCATACTTTGGAAATTAAGCGTAACAACGCGCTCCAACTCGAAGCCGCGCGAGCTTTTTTAATTTTTAACGAGCTGTGCTTTCGCGTGGATAAAGAAGGAATCGGCCGGTTCGCGCGTCCATTGAAGCGACGATCGGATTTGGCCGCTGCAGCAGCTCGTCCAACTTTTACGCGCCTCACTCTTCCCGCCGTCCATTTTAAACTCGAGCAGCGGTAAAGAAGGAGCTTCGGACCGACGGCCAATTTTCGCTTTAACTTTACCGCTTCCATTCTCCGGACTCTGCGATCGCAAGGGCAGCCGCTAAATTTGCGGAGTTGGAGTGTTTTCGCCGAGGCGATCGATGCCTGATAGCTTTATTTCCTAACGCGCCGCGAGGACAATTCCGAAACGCTTGCGCCGCAGCGTTTACAGTTTATCGGCATTGTTGGGTGGACTAAGAACGAAAGCGAGCCTCTGCTCTGCTTACCCGGTGCACCTTGTGCCCAAACTAATCGAACGAGTTGCGAGCGCGACTTTTACGACTCGAACGCTGCTCGAAAAATTGCGTAACGATCAGGGGGGGGGGACGGCAGCTTTGCGCGTTTGCCTACCCAATATTTGGCCCAGCGGTGCTCGTCGACGAAATGCAATATAGGTGGGGTCGCGACAAGCGATCGGTTAGCTTATTAATAAAACAAGAGCCCCTGGCGATCGGCGCCGCTCGATCTCGATTCCGCAGCCAGCATTAAGCATCAAATAATGGACTCGACCTTTCGGTTCGTAAATTTAAGTTGAAAACAACTTTACTCAGAACTCGGCGCGGAGAGAAATAAGGAATTTCGCGATCGTGAGAAAATATCTAAGCCTAGAAAATATCTGCGATTCGCCGGCGTTCAATTTACGAGTTTTGAAATATGCACGGACGTAAATGGGTGCGTTTATAATGCTGTCCGTGTTGTGCAAGTTTTTACGTAGATCGTTGACAAGACCTTCTCGTTGCGCGTAAAAAATTTATCGTTTAGCGTCCTATAAAACTCGGCTCGGGTCAAAACAATGGAGTGAATCATTGGCGACGGTCTCTCTCTCTCTGCCGCCGAAAGCTCGTGCGCGCGGGGAAGCGGCACCGAGCCCGACTTAAAAATGGCCTTCCCGCGCGCTCGAGGCGAGAGCGTGGCTCTAATCTAACCGGCGACACGAGCGCAACGGCGATGGTCCTCGTATCGATCATTGCGCAGCTTTACTCGGGGAAGCTTTTCCAATTCGAGCGCCGCGGCGTCGTTTATTGTTTTGTTCTTGTGAGCCATTGCCAAAGCCCGGCGGCGCAACAACTCAGAAAAGGAGTGGCATTGGCTTCGCTTGCCGTTGGACTCGGGGCAGCTTATTGTGTCGGCGGCGGCGGCGGCGGCGGCGCCTCCCGCGGAGCTCGAAAAACGCGGCCCGCGTCCGGCACAAAGCGATCGATCGCCGGCGAGCGGAAAAGGAGCAACGCACTTCTCGCGTTGGCTCCCGTTGGCGCGTCTCCCTCGAAAAGTGCATCAGCCGAGGTGCGCCAGACTGCAACGACAGCTGCATCGGCGGCAGGCAAATTTAACGATCGGCCCATTCACCTCCGGCCTCCCTGCTTTTGTTTAATTGTTTCTTCAAAGGGAGAGCTGTTACGCGATATTTTACCGGCCGCGTGTGATTTTCCGCTCCTCTTCTTCCCTCGGCTTCTTTTCCTCCCCCCGGGGGCGCCGCCGACTTTTGAAAACAACATCGGGGCTAATGTCCTCCGGTCGCAGCCCAGCGCCGCCGCACCATCTCCCGGCTCCCATTATCGCACTCGGCCGGCAATTTGTACGCGCAGCGGCGCTCGGGCGCAGGTGAAAAACTATACATCGGGCGCACATTGAATGCGAATTCGATCGCTTATTATGGTTACGCGTAATACAAGACGCTATCCTCGTAGTGTTTCAGGTTATCCGAGAGTCAACGGGCGCTCGCTCGCGATGGCCTTCGAGTCGCTTAACGTTTCTCTCCGCGTCCCCGTTCGGCGCGAACTCGACTTTGGACGCGCGCGCGCGCGATGATTTACAGTCGCGCTCGCGTTTTCCTCTTGGTGCGCAACTTCGGCTTTCCTCTCTAACGGGCGCGAATCCCGCACTCTCGGCCCACCGCCTCTGACTGAATTCGGCCTCCAAACCCTCCAAACTCTGAGCCGCGTTAAAGCTTTGTAATTCCGAGGGGGATTAACGGGCAAACGGCGAATCGGTGCGAACCTTCCGACTTACGGGCCAATTAAGGGCCCAGCGCTGGCCGTCGAACGGCGACGCTAGGACTCGGGAAAGGCCCCGTTGCCGCCGAGGACCTCTTCTCGAGCGGCGAGCGTTGCAGGCTGTCCCCGAAAAAGGCGTCGCTGGCTGCTGGAGCATCTGCTCGGAGACGAGTCAATCGGGTCGGAAATAGAAGCGCCAGCGGGGAATCGCGGCAATTGGCTCGTAGGGGCGATAAGCGATCGCGCGTCCAGCGATAAGAGGCGCCGCTTCCTTGTCCGTCGCTCGCCCGATCGCAGCCCGAGAGGCGAAATGGGTCGAGCCGAGCGCGTTTCCCGTTCTGATAGCCGTGCGTTCGCCACCTCCTCGGCCTCGCGGACGGCGTCGCGAGAGGCTCTCCGCCGATCGATCGCCGATTACGCGACAGCGGAGGCGGCTCTTCGCGCTCTGATAAATCACTCTCTCTTTCTCGGTCCGCGCGTCCCAGTCGTTTTGAGCGCCCCGGAGGATCCCGGCGCGCTTATCGGCTTGGCATTCATCGATGCGCCGGTCCCCGGAGTCGGGCCCTATTTGTCAGTCGGCTACTACTTTATTTGTGATCGCAGCCCGGCACGGACGATTGGACGGCGCTGCTCTTTAACTTCCCGACGTCCGGGACCCGTTGCGATACCGTTGTTTTGCCGATTGCGGTCCGAGGAAAGGGTTTTGCTTTCTCGATCTTGGAGATGCGTGGACCGGCCCCTCGCACACCAACGACTTCTGGCCTCGAACTTTTAAATTTCCCGGACGACGTCTCGGCCATTGTTTTTAGTTCCCGGCAATGCACTCGTTGCCCAATTCGCTTATACGAGTCCAAGTCTCGTTAAATTTGGCGCGTCGCCGCGCAACGCACTTGCGCGAGCAATCACTTTTTAATCGGAAGAACGATTTGAAAATTCTTGGCGCGCATTCGAAATAATGACTTGAGAGGCGAGTAGGCGCTTTAAATTTGGAGAGCGATTGCTAGCCACGAATTTCATTTTCACTCTTGAAATAAATTCGCTGATACTTGGTACTAAATACTCGAGTAACTTGCTCGAGCTGCCACGAGCTCGCAGAAATAAAACTGGATATTGTCGAGCAGTCGTAAACCGCATTATAAAACTTTCGAATGCACTCGAGTATTGTTTTGGTCGATCGAAAATCGTGTTCGTGATTTATAGACAAATTCACGCACACGCGACCACCACTGGTGCAAAGGATTCCATTAGTTTTGAACAAAGTGCAGATTCCGGCTATGCGCGATAGAGAACAAACGGAAAATCGGTAGGGAAAAATAACGTTGACGTCTTTACGGATGCTCGATTAACTCGAATAGCTTAGCTGCGTTATGCAATAAGAGCGAACGACGAAGCGAAAGAGAAAGGAGAGTAGAAACTCTGGATATTTATGGATTCAGAATTGCCGAGCAGTGGTTGCGAACGAAAAGGAATCGAATAAAAAGCTTCTTTTTAGATTCTGAGAACAAGATTTTAATCTTTTTTTTTATCTTTCGGTCTTATCTCTAAAAGGAAGATTTTCGAAAAAGCTGAACAAATGACGAAAGAGAGGCCAAGGGAAGTGATCGGGCCCTGAAAAGACGGCAATGTCGAGGCTGTATCAGTAGCAGCAGTAAACGAAGAAGATGAAGAAGAAGCAGAAGAAGAGAAAGAAGACGACGACGACGACTACGACGAAAGAGTGAAGTAGAGAGCGAGTAAAAGCCGATCGCTGGGAGGGATCGAAGGAAGAGGGAGGAGAAGAAGCTATGGACGACGAAAGTGGAGTGGAGAAAGAGAGGGGAAGATGGAAGCCCTAAGGCCCGTACGCGCACCAGGCGGAATTACTCTTGGGTTCTGGTTCGGCTGGCTCTCTCCTCTTTCCCTTCACCTCGTTCTTCTTCTTCTTCTTCTTCTTCTTCTTCTTCTTCGGTTCGGCAAAGTCGACGTCGACTTGCTCGCGCGGTTTCGTTGGCAATCGTGTGTTTGGCGCGTGAAGGTCGGGATCAATGGCCGTAGGACCCCAGAAACGAACGAACACGCACCGCGTGGTAGGGATGCGGGACGACGGCTCTTTCTCGGCGCGCAGGTAGCGCGGGGCGAAGGGAGGCCCCACCGAAGTTGGGTACCAAAAGAGGAGAAATTGAGTTGAGTCCCGGCCTGGGTCCCAACCGCCCCAGGGGAGGTTGAAGGGAGGTGGAGCGGGACGTACGAAACGACACGGTGGGGGCAGGGAGGATGCGGAGGGACGAATAGCTTTAAGGCGTGTTTACAATAAGCTGCTTCAGCCGAAGCATGGCTTCGGACGCTTACCTGTTTTTCGTTAGTCTAAAATAGAAAATGGCTCTTGGCCGTAGCGTTCAGTTTCTACGCCTCTTGCCTTGTTATAACTTTTATTAAATTATTATCGTCAACGCTGTTATCGTTATTACTTTTACTATTGCTATCGAGTATTGCTATCGATGCCTTCAGTTTTGGAGTTTTCCACTGATTTTTAACCTTCTCGCGTCTCACTTCTGCCATTCGTCGCTTAATCATTGATCTAGCGCAGGTTACGAGGCGCGTTTAATCGCTCCACTTGCTGCAATTTTTGGAGAGAATTTTTCATCGCGCAGATTAATATTTCCAGTAACATTAATTTCCATATACTTCAACGACTCGCGCGCGGCCTTTTTTTCGAGTATTTTCAATTGTAATTTAAAGAGCGACTTTTGAAACGGACGCGAAGATAAATAGGCGTTTGTAACATCGAGTTTCATCATTTTTGCCGTCGTTTCGAAATAACTAATTACCGATCGGATTTCATTATCCCCGTAGAAGAGAAGTTAGTTTTAACGTGTGCCCACACTGACGAAAGTATTGCTCAGGCGCCGATCAAATGTTGGGGGGGGGGGAGAGGCTTTTATCGGGAAAATATTAAGGACAACTCAGCCACTGAGTTTAGTTTTCTCTCCGAAAACCTTATTCGCGCCGTTTTCTCGCAGCCCAGTGGTGGAACCTCGAGTTTCCGGAAGGCGCTCACACGTGCACTGCTCCTCCACTGTAAGTTGCAATGGCTCTTCATCCGGTGCATTTCTGAATCGCTTTTCTTTTTCGCTCCGGCGATGCTTTATTATCCGCTCGTGATTCTAGCCGTATAGGACGATTTTTCGTTTCCGCGAGTGCGCGGGCTCTTTTTACCTCGGGGCCTCCAGGAAATGATAAATTATAGGTGGCTGTTTGTACGTTTCTTTTCTTCCTTTTCTTTTTTTCGTTCCTCGCCCGCTCGTTCTCTTCATTACGACAGAAATTGCGCGATTCCAACTTTATTGCGATGAAAAATTCCTCTGCGGAAATTAACGGATAGATTATTTAATTAATAATAACGCAATTAATAATCGCGAAATGTGCACTTATCCTCGAATTAATTCCAGCTTTATTTTCGTGCTAAGCGCGCAACGCGGACAACGAAAGCTGCTCCTCGTGACACCGTTTGCCGTTTTTTCACGTTGCGCCTACGTATAAAAATGCAAAACAAATGCGCCAAACTTTACAGCGGCAATTGCCGTGAAAAATTCCTTTGAAAAGTCCGAGTGCTGTGCAAGTATATTAATTGGAGTTTGCACGGATCTCAAATATTTCGAATGAAAATCCTTTTTTAACGAGGTCGCGACGGTAAATTAAAATGTAAATGAGCGATAAAATGGGAAAAGTTTCCCGGCGATCAGAACTGACTGCGGTGGGACGAAGTAAACGTCGAGGAATGAAATCCCGAAAAGAGCGGCGACGCTGGGCTCGACCGAGCCAATACCTACGCATTTTCAGCACACAAATTACAAGCGCACCCACGCTGCTCCAACTGCCCGTGCCCAAGAACGATTCTGCAAATACAGAGACGAATAAAGCGTCCCGGGGTTATTAAATTTTTAAACGCAACTACTGCGACCCTTTGTTTTGTTTATCCAATAACAACGGGTAATTGTTCTCCGAGAGAACATTGTGTTTTTGTGAAAAATATAGGATATGAGCATAGAATGCCGAAGCGATGGACAATCGATGCGCTCTTTGTTCAATAAATGGTCAAGATGTGGGCAATCCTTCCAATTATTCCCGAATCACATCTCGTCTTTTAACGCGAAACTGGTATTAATTAGTCGACCACGAATCGCTGCAGTGGCGATCATCGAGTTTTCCGCGCGGCATTTATCGTCGTTATTTTATATTATGTGCAAAAGTCTCGAATAATCTGGATAGATAAAAGTGACTCGTAAGTGGGAATAAATTTAAACAGCGCGCGGTAAATATTATACACGAGCGATCCGATCTTTAAGCAAATGTCCTTTACTACTTTTCTTTCAATTAATGGAATTTCGAAATCCTTGCGACCAACTCGGAAAAAAGTATACGTATTCAGAAACGTCGCTCGCTGTCGGTGTTAGGTAGTGTAAGGGGTATATTTGGTAAAAATGGTTACGCTCGTATCCGCGTGACAATTTGAATCTCCGGAGAGTGTAGAAAAGCACTTCTCGAAATATAAACGAAACATTAGTTGTAACCAAAAGGGAGAGGATTGATCACATTGACATTCCTGGTGATGGTATCTCTGATTTTGCCTTAATGTGCTGGACAAACTGCTCTGTTTTATAAAAGCGGCACAAAAGCAGCGACGATAAAATTTTCTTCCGTTAAATACTTGTTGCTCGCGTTGTTTGGAAAATGGCATATTTTCAGGCAACTTTTTTTAATCCCCTTTACGTAAATCCTGCCCAAATAAATAGTTGCAAATGCGATAGGAACTCCGGGAACAGTATTGTGCAAATAAGTTACCAGAGAAGGCGAAAAACCGCGCGCGCGTTTACTTACAATACATTATTAGGTAATTATCCATCGATGTTAAAGACTCGCGATTGAAATCAGCATTGAAAATAGAACAGATATCATGTTAATGTTTATTAATTTACTTTCGCTCTAGACTCTTTCAAGTTGCATTACTCTAGTTTTCTATTACGATATTAGAGTCGAGCACGACGCCGAGTTTACTTTCGAAATATCTTGTCTAATGAATTATTAATTTAATTTTCCGAATACACAATCTATTAGAGTCAACATTGTTACACACGCGCGCGCGCACGCACACACATTAGTTTAAAAAGTAATTAGAATTCAGTTTTTTCGTTGCCGCGGAAAATTACGCTATCCGAAATGTTAAATTTAACTTGACCGAATTCACCTATTACATTGTAAACCAGCGATTCGTTGCTTTTGCAACTGATAAATAAGCACAGTATACGTCGAGTAGAAAGCCTCTCGATTGATTATTTTGTCAAATTAACGAAAAACATTTGTGCAATAAGCCAGTGCTGTCACACTAGGCACAGAAGCATCGCTTCCGATCAAATAGTTTTATTTAACACGACACGAAGGTGTTCGAGTAATTTACGTTCTACAAATTGATTCGTTCGATTCTAAAAACTTTTTCAATTTATAGTTATTACACAAAGCGAAGAGACCGATGTTTAATGTGTTTGTCATTGCTTTAGGTTAAATAATATAGTCATAGAGGCAGATAAAATGGACTAGCGTTACTGGTTTTCATTGTCCTTTTTTCAGCTGAATTTCCACTTTGACACGTACCAAGAAACAAAACGCGTTATCTTTGAAAAATTCAGGCCGATACACGTGCGCAGCTGGTATGTCGCTGTGCTTAAAAAAGGTCTTGCAAAATTTCGATCGAGACTCGATCGCTGTTCAGCGAGTAGTTGAAAAATATCGTAAACTGTTCAATTGCAACAATAAAATATTCAACGGCTCAGTTTATAAGCGAAGGCATTTTTGTCTCGCGTAAGAGTCAACTGCGCGGCAATGACAACGAAAGAGCAATGCGTTGGTGCTTTGTTCGCGGGTGGAAAAAATCAATCATCGGGAGTGTATTTTATCGTTGCGGGTAGTAAAATGAGGTAAAGAGACCAAAAAACAAGCATCGACGGAAAGTAGTCGGTTCTCACCATCTGGGACGTCGTGGAAAAAAGCGAAAAGTCTCGCTCGCCTATAGGAACTGTTATTGTTCGTTAGCCGAAGAAGCGGCAAAGCGGAGTTTCGAGCTGAACAAGAGGGCCGGCCAGTTGTGGGCGCGCGCGCGCGCGCGCGAGAGAGAGAGAGAGAGAGACGAGAGAAGAGTGTGAAGTATGGAAGAAAGAGGCACATCGGCTGTTACTGAATTGAGTGACGCAAGCCGAGCGCCGGACGGGGACTTGAGCAACGGCTTTTGCTAACCACGACGGGAGAGACTACAAAAGACGCGATGGACCCGCGTCCCGAAGAGTCGCAGGAAACGGGAAGCGGGTGGCGGGGGCAGCGTCGAAATCCCTCGAGGAGAGGAGCGAAGGAGGGGAGGAGGCGCCCGGTTCGAAAGCGAAAGCGTGAGAGAGGGACTCGAGTGGGGACGAGCGCGCCGGTAGGCGGCGTAAGGGGCGCGTTGTGTTAGGTCAGTGATGCGAGGGGGCAGCTAAACACGCGCTCAGCCGGAGGTCTGAGGGTAGGTCGGGAGGTAGCCCGTGGGAGGGAGCAGCGGTCCCGAACTGGTCCCGTCCTCGTCGCTCGTCGCCGTCCTAATTCGGTCCGGCCCTGATCTTACCCACTATACAGCAGTCAGTACTTTTGCCGCGCGCCGGCTGCCTGCCCCTCGCGTTTATGCGAGTTCCTTCCCTCTCCTCTCCCCCCCCCCTCCGCCGGCAAGCAGATCCTTCCTCGATTTCTTTAGCGCTCCGTCTCCCCTTTCTCTGGTTTCTTTCGGCTCCGTCTGCTCCTCGCCGTCCTTTTTTCTTTTTTACTATCGTTCTCTTACTCTCACTGGTGGCCTTTAAGTGCTGCGTGTACTCGCCGGGTCCTTGCGGCGCTGCGGCGAGTCTTTCTCGTTTCCTTTTTGGAAATGCGTTAAGAATCGCCCTTTCATTGTTCGCCTCTATATACGACGCCGAGCCGTCGTTACAAAAATTAACGAGTGCGACTGCGAGCCTACAGATATTGACACAGGCATTCGTTGAATTTTCTTTGGGACTCGCGCGCGAGTGTGCGTGCGTGCGAGTTCTTCAAATACTCTTGTTGCATTTATAATTGAATTCTTACTCGCTCCGATTCTTTTATTTCCAAGGCAATGCGCGAGCTTTGATAAACTCGTCCATTACGCTATCGCGTCCTCCACCGCTGCCCCTCCTCCACCCGACGACGATCGATTAAACTCGAGGCAAAAATACGTTTATTCGCGACTCGCAACGTTAAAGAGTCAACGATAATAAGGCGCACACTTTCCTCGGAAACTTGTGCAAAAACGGCATAATTTTCGACCGACAACTCTCTTATGTGCAATGAAAAATAGCCATTCAACTTGAAAACAATATTATCAACTCAAGCGCATCGAGAGCTCGAGGCGTGCGCGTTCCTACGTCATCTCTCCCTCCCTCCCTCCCTCCCTCTTTTTACTTCCTTTTTAGGGGGAAAACGAAAAGCAAGAGCGAAGAGTCGCTCAAAAGCCAACTATTCTTTTGCGACTCCCACCCCCTCCCAACCGCTCGTTGCTCTCTCTTTCTCGATATCCCGATTCGTCGTTGTGTGCAAACTGATTCGAGTTAATCAATCGATGACGCTTTTCTCGTGAAAGAATGTACCATTGAGGCGAATAATCGGAAGAGGCGCGTACGTGCAAGCGAGCACTGAATGTGTTTGTGCTGATCGACGAGTACGTACGCTGTTTCCAGGTGCAGAGAGAGAGAGAGAGAGAGAGAGAGAGAGAGAGAGAGCGCGCGCGCGTCGAATCAGCCTCGCGATATGTCCATTACTCCTTATTATGCGTCGACCATTTCCTTGACTTTTTAATAACAAGCAGTTACCATCCGAAGAGGTGAAGGAGAAGCAGAGAGAAACAGAGAGAGAGAGAGGGAGAGACAATGCACGGAAAATTGAAAAAACCTCGTTTCTTTTGCAATGATAAAAATGGTGCACGTAGAGCGCTCGTGTGCACTTACGCTAAATAAGCATCAGTGGTATCAGCAGCAACAGCAGCTCGCCCAGTAGGAGAGACCAAGTTTATTTTTAGTAAACAAGATTTATTAGCTCTTAATGAATGCTGCACGTCGAGGGCATTTCAAGGAGCGGCGCGTAAAATACGTGCCTTCGAGTGCATTCGATTTTAGGAGAAACGAAAGCGTTTCTTATTGTCTCGTTACGTTGATTACCGAGTGTTTGCTCAGAAGCAACACGAGTACCGAGATGTCGTGCGTGAGGCAATAGATATTCTCGAAGATAAACGCTTCGGTAAGTGCTCCGGTGCCTATCCCGTTTTACTCGGTAAAATTCTCGATTAAAACAATATACATCTGTGTGTACAAGTGTAGCGACTCGGGCAAAAGAGAATCGCTGGCTTCGCTTGTGGCAGAAATTGAAATTCGAAACTGCGAGTAATTGCTTTTACGGCGTTAGTCGAGCAAGTCGGTCGTCGTAGCATCACGCGGAAACGGATTGCAACTGCCAGGAGGTAAGCTAAGCTTCCGGCGCTTCTTTAAGCCAGGTATTAATTCGATGCACGGGCCTGGGACCGGAGCCACTCGAATCGCTGCGCGCTCTCGCTTCCTTGAAAATCCCGGAGAGAGTCCGACAGCAGCGATCTCTAAACTCAGTCAGCGTCCTTGAGGCCTCCTCGAAAAAGCGCGGCAACGCGAGTGGAATCGCATCGGCGACTCGGAAACCAGTCGCCGCCGCCGCCGCCGCCGCCGCCGCTCGTCCTCTCCATTCAAGTCGACGGGAGGCCCGACTTGGACGCGCTAAAAACCGCCGGGACCTGAGCCGTGAGAGGAGGAGTTCCCTGCGTGCCGCGCGGCTACGGTCAAAGGGAAACGCATCGCAGGAGAGCCGCGTATACCGTACCGGGAGAGGGGCTTTCGGGTCTTTGCACTCCTGCGAGCGATGGGATGCAGCCCCCAAAGAGACGCGATTCGGCTGCGAGCGCTAGCCAACTCGGCTTTTCCGCGCTCCCTTCTGCTTTTTCGCGCTCGAATGCGTGTGAATGCCGCCTGCGCGAGATGACGTGTCAAGATGGTGGAGGCCGTTTGCCGTTTTGAGCAAGAGGTTAGGTTACTATTATCGGGACGCGATCGCCTTTTCCCGAGGAGCGTCCTTTTTGGTTTCGCGTCGCCTCGAGTACGTACGAGTTCTATCGGTTACAGCAATTTCTGTTGCTTTATCTTTATTGGCTTGGGAAGAAATAGCGACATGGAGACCGCGCGGATCGAGCCACCAAATGTCTTTTTACTAAATTTGACGGGCTCGAATTTTACTATGGTTATTTTACATTAGTTATGCCGTAACATTCGCGACTCGGTTGTTCGCCATCACAAGCGTAGTAATTGATAAACTTACAAACCGACGCGATAGGGTATGGAAGGATTGTAATGGATTTGCTTCGATTGGTACTGTTATTATATAATTTTGAAAGCGACTGCTAGCTCGACGACAAAATAAAATATTATTTACAAGCGTAAATCTTAGCTACTGTCTCGGCAATTTCCGGGAATACCAGAGACTAACTTCAAAACACTAACGGAATTTCTGATTTTTTGAACGTCGACGGTTCATGACGTCGAATGACGTTCCGACGAACTAATCAATTCGCGCAAATTGTCCTTCGCTTTGACGGTAGATTTTTTTTTCTTCTTATTGCACCGATTTTTGAAATTATAAAACATTCAAACTTTATCCGATAAAGTAAATACTCGACTGTTTGATGTACAACGTCACGCTTTTAAAAAAATATATTTTTTTAAATAATAAGGTATACATGGAATTGATAAAATAGTCGGCTAAAATTAATTATAAATTTGTTTTACACACGTAAAAATATATTACGTTTACATCAGCGCAATAAATTTATTGGAATGAACCTCGGTCTTTTCCCCTTTACCAACTACTGTGAGAATTCAAAGTATCAGCTAAACCGCAAGAATGACTATTTTATGAGGGAATGACAAAGAAATACCATTTAACTTGTTAAGCCATAAACAACGACGTAATGTTCAAAGTTTTTAAACGCTAGAATACTAAAATGTCATTAATATGTAGCTAATATAAATTATAGTAATCCGTCGATCTAACTTATTTTAAATAAATGATCGATAGAAATAATTTATAAGAAAACTTTAATTTTACAAATTAATACTCGTACAATGTAAGACGGCGCTTTCGTAAACCTACTAAGTATGGTTAATTATTTTATTAAACAAGGCAAGTAAAAATCTAACAAAAATAAGAGGATTAATTAGATTCCTTTTATTTCATTATAAAACTTGGTATATTAAAGATGGTTAAGCTCTAATAAATTTGTGTGCCCATCTTCGATAAATTAACATTTAAAATACATCTCTGTAATTCTTCCTTTCGCATAATAGAATTACGTCTGCGAGTGAAGTGCGAATCGATTTTATGGCGTTATCTTAATCAACCTATTACGGTGCCATTTGCTACTGTTAAAACAACGCAATACGCACCCGCAAAAGTTACGTAGTCACAGCATGAAGTAACAACGTCATTTATCATTCTTTTACGACAAGTGAAGAACACTCAAATTCCTTAACTCCTGGGTGTATCGGCGCGTCGGGCTTCTCCTCTTCCTCCGCGGCAAGCTAAGAACCGATCGAATTTTCATTTTGCCACCGCTCGACAAACATTGAGAAATGAAAACTCGAGCGGCCCCTTAATTTCGCAGACATTTCGGAGCTCTTCGTGAACGTTTTCATAATAAGATTCTGGTTGAGAGCGAATACTCGACGGTCGTTCCTGTTGTTTTACGTCATTAGCGTTCAGCTGCTTGGCTAACATTAGCCAACTGGATAATAAGGGACACCACTTGGAGAGCTTCTCGCGAAAGAGTTTGCCCGGTAAATTTTTATTCCTAGTAAAATACAAGTAAAAGTGCGCGAACGTGGGACGCGAGCTTAAGGTTTCAAGTGGAAAAGAAGGAAAATTCGAGGAGAACGGGAAAGGGCGCAACATCTGATTATTAAACGCTTTACTCGATCCAGTTGCTCACGCATCGATTATTCCGAGGAACTTTCTCGAGTGCCGCGACAGTCTGGCCGCGCGCGGGTACGAGAACCCAACCGGTCGATAACTTTTCGAACGATTCGTGAACAAAAAAAAAATGGCGAACGAAGCGCGTCACTGTTGGGGACGGAAACAAACATAGAAAGCAACTCGAGTTTGAGCGAGCGGAGAACGGCCACAAATGAAAAACGCTTTCCAGCAACGTCGCACAGCGGCGATTTTTCCAACGCCGAGCTGCACCATCCAGAGGAAGAAAATCGAGGAATCCCGACGGCCGCGCGCGCCGCCAACAAGAAAAAGCATCGGAGGCCATCAATGAATTATATCTGCAGAGCCTCACCGCGCAGCGACAAGTAATTACAGTAAATAATCCACCTGTGCAAAGACATCGTAAATTCCAGTTAGAGCAGCGACGGCGGCGATGGCGATGGCTCATTGTCCACTGCCGCGGTCCAAAGCCACGGACGTCCGCGCACGCACACGAACGTGGCCGGAGCGTCGAATCGAACGAACGAGGCACAGTTGGCCGGCCGGTAGCCGGTTCGACGGGTGCATCGTTCGGCTAAAAGACAGCTCCCAGCGAGCGAGAGAGAGCGCGAGCGCAAAATGAGCACCGCGCACACATACCCCCACATGAAGGACATTACGTTGGTCGCTGGTAATCTTGCCCCCTCCGGCTCACCGCCGACGTTTTTTCCCATTTTGCGCAGCAGCGCAGTGCGGGACAGAGAGGAGGAAGGTGCCCCAAGATATAAGGAATGGAGGCTGATGGACAAGCAGCTCGACAGAACGAGAGAGAGAGAGAGAGAGAGACACAAGCACAGAGAATGAACGAAGGAATGACTGAAGATGTATGCGAGGTAAAATGTTGAATGTGCCGCCGCCGCCGCCTGCGTTCGTGCGCTGGGTTGTCCGTTGCAATGGCTAAGGGCTGCTCTTTGCATTAACCCTTTTCTCTGACTGTGTTCTTTTGTTTTTCCTTGTTCTTTGTATTGTATTTAGCTTCGGTTACAGATATTTGCAAACTGAAATAATAAAATGCGAACATTTTCATCCTCGCGCGTTGACTAATTTTAGTCTTCGACTCGACTCTGGAAGACGCGATAAAAGTATACGCTCGAGCTAAAAAAATCTCTTTCTTATTTTTAATCCGTCTAGATTGGTCGCGTAATATTGAGTTCCGAAGTCATAGGTTGAGGCTTAAAAAGTATGGAAAATGCAAGTGTGTGCATATAAAACGTAATTTCATTCTTCTGAAAACATCGGCCAAATTAATTTAATACTTCCAAAATTTTTACTCCTCCCAACCATTTGGGTTTTAACACGACGAAGAACATAATATTATAATTCAAGCTTTAATATTTATCTAGAAAAATGATACTTTATCTTGGTTATTTTACGCGTATATCTTACACGGAGCGATGATACCTGTTTATTTATATTTATAATGAACTCTTCATGTAGGACGACTGGGTTTATTTCAAACGAGTGCATACATTATAAAATATATTTCATGGCTTCAATTTTTGAAAAAATCTTCCTGGCTTTATAAATTATTTAATAAATTGCATTTGGAAATAAATAAATAATGAATTCGAAATTAAAACAAGATATGGAGTTGAAAGGAAAGAATACGAAAAGATACTGGTATAATTAGTTGCGGTCAACTTTTACTAAAAAAACAAACTCCATAGCGTATATAAGGATAAGGTCAGATTCCTCAATAATCGAGAAATTTGATCTTATCTTACGAAATAAGTGAAAATCGACCTTAGAAATCAGTTTAAATGAAATATGATTTATTTTAGTTATTTTACTTCTGTATCGCGTTCATCGTTAAAGACTTTTATAATTTATTTTTGGAATCAAGTAAGTACTTCTTTAACGCATTGATTTTGCTTTTCGGAAAAATCATATCGATAAAGTTTACGATCATAACCTCTGTTTTCATTTAAATATCGCGGCCGATGATTGCAAAATCTATATCGCTTGACTCGTACAGTGAAGTCCCCAAAGGAGCAGCGACAACAACTTACCTAAATAACGAGAACTAAATTACATTTCCTCGTTAATAAGAATGAGGTGGCTGTAGGTGCGAAGAAAGGATAAGCGCTTTGCACATGCACCGATTGAAATCTTAAGACACAATGAGAAAGGCCGAAAGAAACACAGACAGGTGTCGACCACTAGTGTAAGGAATTCTTTATCTGTGCCCACATACACACGTATGCAAATGTGACCGGGAGTACACGAATAATCGCGCGACTCGTGAATCGACTTCGAGAGCTGTTGTCCTCAACTTCGACTCCCTACTCCCTACGGGCTTTCGAGACACGGCCGAAGCGAGCCGGTGTTTGTATGGCTTCGGAGGTTTTTCGGCTTCTCCCACCCCCGCTTTTCCGAGCAATCGCTCCAGAATTGCCAAGGAGTTCGGGAATTTGGTTTTTGCAGTGGGACGCGACAGAGTCGTTCCAAGTGTTTCGAGGTTAAGGTGTAGGCCGTTCTTCTGCGTACCTGTGACTTGTATTTCAAGTGCTTACAAATAATGCGCATCGGTTTCTTAATTTCTACCGCGCGACTCACTGGCATCATCGTGTAAGGAGCTTCTGACATTCTACCGCGAATTTTCCTTGCATTTTAATTTAAGTCAACCTCTGTGAATGGAATGAAGTTGTCGTTTAGTATCAACTGATTGCTCGCGTTAAAAGACAGCTTTTTTTTATCGATTTACGTCGTTTAAATTAGCCTTAATACGCATTGTTTTGAAATTGAGCATCTAAGATGCTCAAGCCCAGAGATTTCCAAAAAAACTGTTCTATTTATTTCTATAACCTATAAATGTATGCTTTATTCTAGGAAAAAATGTCAGTTTTAATCATATTGAATTTTTTTGAGTTACGTTTTTAACAGTGTATTGTAATTGTTGATATAGTCGATGTAGATTTTAATATATTGCATTAATCGCAATTATTCAATAACCACTTAATGCTTAATTACGTCACTTTATAGACTTTAAATTAACAAATGTGTAATAAATAGTGCAATATTATCTTACATACTAAAAATTAGTACATTTTATTGGAAATTACTTACTGAAGTTGTTAAATGTTTTCCTGACACTTCAAATGAATGTGTATTCGTGCAGTTTTATGTATTTATAAATTTTATGCAGATTTTAATGAGGTATCGTTCATACAACCATTTACCACATTCTATGTAAACAGTTTTCTGCAGTAAAGAGAAACCACTGTATGCATAATAATTACACGTTCAACTTACGTTTTCGACGCTTTTTCATTGATAAAGTTAAATTTGAGCGACACATTTAAAGATTAAAATAAAAACGTAAATTTTACTCGATTGCATATATTTTAGATGCTATTTTTTTACGAAAGAGTAATAAAAGACCAGAAAAGGTTAACAGTTTTTAGAAACTCGCGAGCCGAGGTAAGACTAACCGACAAAACTCATTTGTAAGTTTCGGCCAAATCTCATTTGTTTACGTCTGGTTGACGCAGGCACGGTTTTTTACAGACTAAATTAGTTCTTCGGAGATTTTTCTTTCCATGAAAAAATGCTTATAATATATACGTAACGGAGAAAAATTTTTCAAACTCGCTAGATTTCGAATCGCTTTCACGAGTTTTACTTTATCCAATTGATTGCGACGAGGAGATTTTTTTTCAAGTCCCTTTGTTTTTAATCCGACATTGGAAGGGAATAAGCTTTATACGAAGCGCCAATTCAAGTAAGACTTGGATTGATTTTTGAAAAGGAGCGAAGGTCGAACACGCGAATCGTTTGCGTTAACGGCCTGAAGGAAGAAAGAGTCTTAGACTGGCGCTCGGACACGAGAGTTACATTAGCCATTTTGTATAGCGATATTCGAGGCTGCAGCTCAGCGTTCATTAGTCGCTTCACGTACGAGGATTAGTGATCGAAAGTCTTTTATCGGGGAATCGAAGGGAATTTTTGTACGCCGTTTTCTGATAAAAGCGAACGCTGGCGCACAGAGTCTTTCAGTCTGAATTATATCTTTAAATTTCTCGAGTAAAAAATCAATCGATCGCGCGAGGCAATTGGCTCGAAACAGCCAATGCGTCCAAGAACAATAATAATAAAAAAAGTAAATTGCGATTAAAAAATTGGCGCGAATACAGTGGCGTTCGGCCGCTAAAAAGGCTAAAATAAACGAGCCGAGCGGGGCTTCGCGTCGTCCTTGGGAAACATTAAAAATTTCCGGCGCAACGAGCGCGGAGTGAAGTAAAGCGAGCTACCATCTCCTAAATTCCTCTCGTGACTCCGGCTCCAATTGCGATTCGAGGCAATAACAATGACGCCAAAGTGCGGAGCGAGCAGCGGCGGCGGCGGCGGCGGCGTCTATCAGTCGCTCGTCAAACCGAGCGCGGCATTCCCGCGCGCAACTGTTAAAATAGCAACAACAAAGTAACGAAACGGCAGAGTTGCGGAGGGGAAAAATAACGCGCTTGGCCGAAATCGCAAGCGAAGGAATTACGCTCTACGGAGCCGCTCGCCGCCGCTGCCGCCGCCGCCGCCGCTCCATCTTGAAGGCTCGCGCGTCCGGCCATGACCTATCGCAACCAGATTCCATCCGTCCAAAAACCCCACCTTCGGCCACCGCCGGCAGTCCCCGACCCGCGCAACGCGTTCCTTCGGCTGCCCCCTCTCTCGCGCTCGCTCCCGGGCATGCGCACTCGCGCACCGAAAAAGATAAAAAACGCAGCCCGCCGGGGCTCAATTTGCGGAATGATTTTGCGCTCCTTTTGTTGCTTCGCCTTGTCGTTGCACCCGAGCGGAGGCCTTACTACTCGAGTTTCGGTTTGATGGATGGCGGCGTTTTCCTACCGACGACGAAGCTGTCGCGCAGCGGCTTCGCCGGCATCGAGCGGCCAATTCCCCTCCAAATGCCTCTTACAATGGTGACTCCACAAGTGTTTCGAGCTTTCTTTCAGTTAAGTCCAAAGTCTCCAGTGAGTGAACTCCACTTAATGAACAGCGAATTAAGTACGGACGACAAGCTGATACGGCTAATGATAAAGTTAACGTTTTCGCTCGCAAGACTGACGCCAATAAAAAGCTAATAATCAGCTACAAACGACTGGTTTATATTTCAATTTTTCTGATTTCTAGTAGCGCAACACTGGCGCAATTTCGAAAAAACCGTTACGCTGCGAATACCACACTATCCGGACAGGATGTAAATTTTTCCTCGAACGCAAACATTTTTCAATATTCAAGATGCCTTGTACTTATTTAGCCGCGCTTCTTATTATTTTAGCGAAAGCCCGAGTTGTTATACAATATTTAATGCTTCGCTGAGAATTCCATCGCGTTCTTTCATTACAATTAAGAGCTGATATATTTGTCCGTTCGAAGAAATACGATGTTTTAGTAGGCCGATAACGTATTTCAAGTTTTCAATGAAATTCAATATAACTCGTTTATCTAATATATTATTGGAACGGTGGAACGGTGGAAAGTCGATTGATCCGCGAGAAATTAATTCTTCCAGTGGTCGTCGATGAAAAATATTGTTAATCGCTTCTGTTTAAATATAGAGTATCAACGATAAATCTTTATTTCCCATCAAAGACTGCAGTATGTAAATTTTTTGTTTATAACTTTATAACTTAACAAGATTAGAATAAAAGTAAGCGGAATAGACTTTCCGAATGCAGAAATTTTACGATAACGCAATAAAAGAGACACGTTTTATGGGTCGATAAAAAATGATGAATTTCAACCATATTTCTTTCTTAACAGGAGCCTTCGAGTTTTGAATTTGAAATGAAAATTGACTTTGAAAAACTACCGAAAGTTGACGAAACCCACGACGAGGTGGAATTTGGACGAAAATTCTCCATTTTGAGTTATGCGCATCGTTGACTCTCGCTTGCTCCTACTTGAAAAGTTAACGCAAGAGGAAGGAAAACGCGAGACGAAGAAAGAGATAGAGTGATACGCGGGTGACACCGCGAGAGAGCGGAGAAAGGACTGTATAGGCAGATTGGATTGCCCAAAAAGAATATAAAAGAAACGATAGCGAAGAAGAAGAAGAAGAAGAAGAAGAAGAAGAAGAAGAAGAAAACGAAGTTAAAGCAGAAGAGAACGAGGCAGTGAGAGGGAAGAGCACCGGCGGCTGCGAATACACAAGCCAGTGCGATGGACTGTGCGAACTCAAAGATGAGAAGGCGAAGAGGAAGAGGAGCAGGAGAAGGAGGAGCGCGGAGCGGGAGGAGGAGAACGAAAGAGGAGCCTCCCGGCCACACGAGGGGAAATAAAGGAGGCTTTCGGCGGTTAGGTGGACTCGCGGCTCTCTGTGTGCGTACCGACACGGACGGGGGAGGCAGCCTGTGTGCGTGCGTGCGAGGCACGAACGCCCGGAGTCGAGCGGACGAACCGAACGAACCGAACGAACCGAACGAACCGAACGAGCCGAACGAAAGCACGAGAGCAAGCGAACGAGCGAGATGGGAGAATAAATCGACGACGGTCTAGACCCGTCCGCAGCCATTTTACACCTTCCTCAAGCCTTTAGCAGCATGTCTGACTCGTCGCACGCTCCAGCTGCGGATTGCGAATTCACCGCGGCAGGGTGGCATTTTGGAGAAAGGAGGAAGCTTCGACGGAAGACGGATGAATTACAAAGAGGAACTCGTTCGGAAAAACAAAACCGCGCACACCAGGTACCGGCGGCACCTGGAAATCGATGTTTTCGTCGTCGGCAGGAATTCCTCCGTGATCGCTCGAAAATGCGCGATGAGCCAGAAGTGCGCGCTCGGCGAGCGCCGGCCGAAGGGGCGGGAGAGGGGAGCGAGCACATTTTCACTGGCCTTGACGCAACGGCGGAGGGCGATGCACCTCTCGGTGTTCTCTGGCGAACGCGCTGCGAAAACCGGGACCGCGCGTCGTCGCCGGCTCGGCGTGTGAGAGGGGACTTTAATCGCACACAAGTGCAATTCGGATGCCGTGTCGAGTGCACGGACGAGCGCGTCCAAACTGCCTCGACTGTGTGCACTCGACTCGAGCGCGCGCGCACTCGAGAGAGAGAGAGAGAGAGAGCGAGCGTGGAATCTTATTCGGCCCGATGACGACGAGGATGATGCCTTCTTTGTGTGCCTTTTTCGTACGGGCGGTGGGGGCAGCGTGGCACCGCCGAGGAATGTTTTTGTGCACTGGCGAGCTCTCGACTCTCCTCGAAGGCGCGCCCCCGACGAGCTGACGGGCATCGTATTTTTCGAGGGCCTGGCTTTTTGCGCGCGCATAATTGGTAATGCAGTTTTCGACAATCGGATCTCGCAAGGACGAGGTTCGTTTTCTCGCTCGGAGGGGGACGCAAGCGCAACGAGAGATAGGTTAGGGTTCGGCTCCTAGTTTTAGAGCTCGAAAACAGACGTAATGATGGCCCTGCGCTCCGCTAAACTGGTAATGAGGCAGTTCTGCGTTGAATGCCGCTGCTGCCGCTGCTGCCGCTACTGTTGTGCAATTATCGTGCGCGCTCGCGTTTCAAGTTCGAAAGCTCGGCGAAGGGCGTCCTTGTTCGGGTTCGAAAATCGGATCTTCCTCGGCGAGCGATCGTTTAAATTCGCATTATCTATGCAAATACCCGAGGGAAGAGGAGCGCGCGAAGGCCGAATGGATATCGCGATCAATTATTGCCCCGGGCGAAACCGCGATAGAGAGAGAGAGAGAGAGGGGGGGGGGGAGACGGAGTAACTCTTTTAAAAGTATCGTACGGTCGTCTTGAAAAAGGCCAGCCCATAATCGTCCCGTATACGGCTATGCACGCACATCGCGCATCGGCTTACGTGCATGTTTTCAGTCACGCACGTACATCGGTCCGACGAGCGCATTCTCGCGCGTGGCTGTGTGCGTGCGCCGTCCGTGTGCGCGCGCGCCTACCGGTCCAACGTTCTCTGCAGGCCCGGTCCAAACACTCCCGACACTGACCTCACCCAACTGCCTCCTCTCCTCCCTCCTCTGCCCCCTTCGCGCTCTCTTTCGTCCTCTTTCGTCCTCTTTCGCTCTCTTTCGCTCTCCGCTTGGCTTCTCCCTCTCTATTCGGTACACTGCCCGCTAAAAGCCAGCGCAAGAATTCGCCCGTGGTTCTCTTGCAGAGACGGCGTCAGCGTCCCCGTATCGGCGGGTCCGATGTTACTGCTGCCCTGGCTACGGGCTCTGCTTCCATCGAGGATCGGCTGATTTTCCCGTGGACGCGGCGGGCGCAGCAGACCGGAGAGCGAGAGAGAACTTTGGACGCACAGCAGGTGTAGGGAGGGTTCTCCTATAAAGGTGTCCTCTCTTCTTCGATCCTGCAAACTCCTCCTTGGCCCGTTTATCTTTTCAACTTCAGACGAGTCTCCTGTGCCGGGGATATTATAAAAATTCAGTTTCTTTTTTCACGACCAATACGAGTAAGAATCAAAATAAATACACAGCGCTCGTGAAAACTTTCGATTTCCTCGTTTATTTGGAAGTTCGTTTTTTAATCGTCCCGAGGGTATTGAGACGTCTACGTCGTATCAATTTTACTTTTGCTCAAAATAAAACTTTTACTTTTACCGGTACTTAACCTTGAATATTTTAAGATGCACACGAGCACAATTTACGGATAAGAAATTTTTAACGTATTCTTCCTAAGGATATACGAGTATGATATTTAAGCGAGTGTGCAAGTTCACGTAAGCTTATTAACATAAAATACCCAATGCATCTTCCGTTTAATATTTGTAATTATTTCCTCTTGAGAAGATTTTATCAACAGCAGTTGCAGTATTCAATTTCGTTTCTTTTTATTCGTCATTTTTATTTCGAAACTTATATTTTCCATTGACAAGCTTTCTCTGTTATTAAATTATAATAATAATCCGTCGTTAAAATTATATTTCAATTTATTTTAATGTAAAACTCGGGAAGTTGTGTCTTTGACGTTATTCTAAAATGGCTGCTCTCAAAACAGTTTGTAATTATTTTTTAATTTGTCTTAAGTTTTTTAAAAAAATCTCAAACAAATTTTAAAATGAATTTTGGCCTGATCCATTAGCTTTAATTTCGCGTCGATAAAAATGCAAATATATTTTACGCGCTAGTTTTCAGTTACCGAATTAAGGAAGTAAGCAAAATTACATTTGTTAGTTGTAGAAGAATATCTCCCCAAAGCTTGTAAATATCTACGATAATGAGAAATATTATTACGCGTCATGTCGAAGGTTCGCGTAAGAATTCAAGCCGCTCAGCCTTGAGAATTTAAGTTTTACATAAGAATTTGAAATGATTAAATTTAAAAGGAAGAGTCGGAAAAAGAAAATATGCGATTCCGACGCCGATTACCGATAATAGCACGTGCCTCGTAAAGTTTAATATATATTGATTCAGGTTATAATTAGAGTGTCTTTAAAAAAGATTAATATCTTTATAGGCAGCGACGGTGGCGGCGGCGGCGGCGGCGGCGGCGGCGGCGAGTATTTGGTTATGGAGGCGATGAAGCGCGAGGCCCAACGCGTTACACGAGTAAACAAAGAAACGGCAATAGACTTTCCATCCACTGGAAATAAATAATTCATAGATAATTCAAGGATCAAACTAGGAAATAAGCTATTTACGGAAAAAGTAATTAAGGGAGAAAAAGCCGAAAGACATTTTTCAAGTATAATCTTAGCTCGGAGCGGGAGGATCGCGTCGATAAATTATCTGGCTGCATCATCAATCTGAATGCTAACTTAACATCTTCTTCGCGCAAATAATCGCATGTTCTTAATCACTAGGACGCGACCCCGACTAACCTAGGAGCTACGGAAAGAAAGCACTAAACTAAAAACTCTTAGCAGCTGCGCTTCCCTCGAAAACAAAAGCAACGCCTGCAAAAACTTCCAAGGTAGTCCAAAATTATCCTTACGGCCAGATCATCATTAATCTTCATCCAGGTGAAAAAGGGCAATAGCGTTAAAAAGAGAAAAAGAGGGAGGAAAGGCGTAAAAAGGCCGGCCGGGCGCCTCGGGTTCCGAGTTCCGAGTTCCCACTCTCGCGTTATAAAAAGAGCTATCAAGCCGCGCGGGCGCATTAACCGTGCATTTTCCCAATTAAATGGAAACGGCCTATGAAACGCACACAGTTGCCTTCTTTCGAGCCACGCACACGCTTCTGCTCGCGTACAACTTTATTCGCTCGCGCTCGCAGTTTGATTATCGCGAGATACGAGCGAGGGCCGAGCGCACGCTTACCTAGTGCCAGGTAGGTGGCAGCGGGGGCAGCCCAGAGGAAGAGCGCGAACGCGAGCAAAAAGCAAAACCACGGGAGAGCGGCGCGAGCTTAGACGTAGGTGGGGAATGTTTAAAAGCGGCGCGGTAATAGATTACGGGCGAGTTACGCGGCTGCTCGGCACCGAGAACAGACCGCGGCTAATTACGCATAAGTTTCCAGAAGAAGGCTTACAGCCCTCGTGCGCTCCGCTTCTCTCGCGCTTTTTAGCGGGAAAAATTGATCGACTGAGCCCCACGAGGGTGCGTCCGGACCCCCCAACAAATGAAACAGTCGAGATGGAATTTGGTGAAAACGGAAAAGCAGGCTGTTGGGTGCCGCTCCGTCGGCTTACGAGTGGACCGAAAAATCCCGGAAACGCTCCCACCCACGCGCGCACTCGTTAACGTCAACCGTCCGTGTTTACGGGCGCTGTTTCGCGAAATTCGCGCGCGGGCCGCGTCGGAGATCCTCGAAGGCGTAGGTGCGGAGCCGCTGCAACGACGCGTTATGCAACCGAGGAGCGAGGAGTCGAGTTTTAGTGGGTCGTATAGTTGCGTCACTCGTGACGACCATCCGCTAATCAACGTCTCTCCAATGGCTCGGTGGCGCACATCCGAGATGCAAATGATGCTCCAAGCTAAATTGCTTCGGAGTGAAATTTCACGAGATGCAATGGAGGCTCGCGAATTCGCCGACGGTCTGGATCGCGATCGTTTCTCCCCGAGCGAGTAACGGATTTCATCTACTTATCGCCTCTTTACTCGAACGCGACATTCGATCAATTTCCGCTCGATGTTGATGCGGTATTGATGCGGCATCGATGCTCCCAGTCAGCAATCTTTGCAATCCCAGGCCGTATTCCTCTTTTCATTTTACTCGCAAGCGGCTTGGAAGAAAAATATTTTAAACGTTCCAATCGCAACACGCATTCGAATCAACGATTTTCTTAAATTCCAACAATTCGCGACAATGCGCGAGCATTTGTGCAGTAATTACACTGGAACCGAACAACTGTCTTTATTGATTAATATTTAAAACAGATAAACTCGTTTCGCGTATTTCGCAATTTTACACTTTATCTGGAAATGAACATTATAAATACTTATCTTGTGCTCATTTAATTATCACGAGCCACGATAAGAGAAACTAAAAATAATTTTTATTCAATAACCTTTTTCCAGCGTGAATATTCAACGCGTCTAACGTGAATTCTGCCGGCAATCATCTTACTATTTATTTACCTTTACTTTGCAAATTAAGCGAATTGTAATAGCAATTAGTGTTTGGTATTTGCTCCGACCGATAGACACGAGACTCCCTGATACAGCAACAGATTGTGCGTGACAACGCAATGTGTTTTTGGTTACCAAGAGATCTGGGTTGAATAAATTGTACATTTACTTTTCGCGTTTCGATATGCACGGCAGTGACTTATTATTATTAACAATTATGGGCTATGATGGCGGCTCAGTCGATACCGCGATAATTAATTTTTTTAACTTTTCGAATAATGGCACAAATAGTATTATGCAGTATTGATAGGCTTGGTAATTCTAAAAATAAATGTTTGGACTGCTCCAGCTGAACAAGCTGATCGATATATATTACATTCTTCTTATTTGATTTTCCAAAGATCTATTAAAGAAATTAACAGCGCCTCGTACACACTCGTACACACTTCCGCACTCTTTTTTCTGTAAATTCCGACACGAAACTTAACATTTGAAGACTGTTGCAAAGTTTACGAAGGAGAAGCTTCGGAATTGCATTCATCAGCATTCACTTTAAATATTTGCAGAAAATCATACTCGAATTCGCAAAGAAATTTTATCCAGCAGCTTGTTTCTAATTAATTATTTATTCAGGAACAATGTATACACTGTAATTTAAAAGTATATACGTTACTTTTAAACTATATTAATACATTGTCTTTGGCGTTTATTTTTATTTTTTTGCCTCATTCCCAATATTGCCTTTTTACGCTGTTTCTCCTTCTCTCTATGTCTCTGTCTACTTTAATTAATATCGTATAATACATTAAAACCTTTTCTTTCTCCCGTCGTTATTTCTTTTCGTCTCCTTGGATTGGTCTCTGTTTAATCGTACTCTTCTAATGCGTCTCGTTGCTTCCTTTTGGTTATTAGTGCACAACATTTGGGTAATATCGGTCTCCCAGACGATAATAATGCTCAGCTGCTCAGCTGCTCAATAGATCCATTAACTCGTTACTCGTTTCCATTTTCTTTAAATTTTATAGAACTGTATACAACGAGGGAGTCAGCGCTTAATTTCAGAAAACCGGGACATCTAATAAACATTACGCGGTTAAAAATTGGGTTATAAATTAAAAATTTGTATTCAAGATCATTAAGATAGTTTACAACGAATAGATTTTTATGTAGAATAAATGTAAATACTTAATACTATCGAATTAAAATAAACAGCGATAAACGAATATACTTAGTAGTCATTCTTAAGAAAATACGAAATAAAACTTGTTTATGCAAATAGAAATTACACGACGCGCAGTTAATGCGATTATAAAATGTTAATAAAATTAAAGGAAAAAAGTTTCCGAGTAAAAGCTTTTTGATAAATCATAATTCGGCGTGCGTTCGGGAATGGAGCGGACAAAAGTTTTTATGGACAATATCCAAACAGCTGGAGGGAAACTTTAAAAAAGTACGGAGTAGCAAGACGACGTTGGCTTTGGTTGAAGCAGTATTAAATCCAATGTTCGACGTTAACTAAGACCTTAAAACCATTTGCTCAATTTTTAAACTTGAACGACTTCAAAGTTGGCAAATTTTAATGTAAAAATGTTTTTCAAAATATTTTTACAGATGAGTTCTAGTTGTAAAAAAGGCGTAACGTTCATTCGTCGATAAAAGAGCATATCTTGTGCTAAAGAACGGGAGGTCTCGCGCGCAAATACTGCCAACAAACAAAAATGCAAAATTAGCTCCAAACGACTGGTTTCGTTGATCGCGTATCGAAAGCAGCGAATCAGCTTGTCGTCGAACTTTGTTGCTTTCGATAAAACATCTTCGGCCGACATTCGCTAAAATTTGGCCGAAGACGAAAGTCGGGGAGAAAAATCTGCCACCAGAGAGGTTAACATCGCCGCAGGCAGCTCATTCTGCATTACTCGACAGGAAAAAGATGCCTGCAAAAAAAGAAAAATGTCACGAGCGGTCGGCATGGTTGCTATAGTCGGGTATAGTTTCGCTTTTCCGTTTGGCTAAATAAATCGTAAAAGGAGAACCGAATCGACCACACGACACGAAACTATAGCGGTACTCGGTTTAAGTACACTAAAAGCTCCCCGTTTGATTACTCCAGCACACGTACGCGCGCATACAGGCCGAGCACTAGGTAATACAGGCGCAAACGCACACACTCGCGGACGTCGTCCGCCCGCATTTGGATAAGTCGAGGCTACACGGACGAAGCGCTCGCGAGTGTTTTCCTGTATCGCCCCACGCACACTCTTTTACGTCTTTAACGCGGCCGAACTTGCAACTGCGGACACTCGTATTCGGCGACTTAATTAATCCCCGAGTAAAGAGGTTGGGCGGTGTCGCGGAGAGAGGAGCGAAAAATGTCGCCGCCTCGGGGACTGGATCGGTAACTCATGACCGACCGAGCCTCGGTCGAATAATCGTGGATGCGCGCACCAAGCCATACAAAGAGTCATTTCGAGCGCGATGTGCATTGGGCGAGGGGCCGAAGACCCGCGGCAGCAGCGACGGCGGCGGTGCGGAGGGGCGCGGGTCGGAGAGAGAAAGGGCAAGGACCGCGTGGAACAGGCCGGCGGTGTAACTGGCGCAGTAGGTACGGCGCGATTCTTGCTCCCGCGGTAAATAAATAATTTTCGTGGGGCCAATCTCTTGTTGACACCCTCCCCTCTGGACGTTGTGTCGCGTACGGCGCGCGCGGGCCGCAGTGGCGTCGGCTCAGGGGCACCCGTCCGGGCCCTCCGGTTTTTGAGAGTCGAGCCGCCGCTGCTCGGGTTATTGGCGGACCCGTCGTCCCCCTCGTCGCTGCCTCTTCATTCAACTTACGTACCCACGTCATTTGATAGATCCGCGCTGCAGATAAGAAATTATTCCGCTCGAAGGCAGCGATGCGCGGACAAAAGCTGGCTCTGCGGTAGCGCTGGCAACCCGATCTTCCTGCGTAAAATCATGACCTACGCTTTCGCAAACCTCGACGCATTTCGAGTGGCGCTGTTGCTGTTTCTTTTTTAGCGGATCCAGTTGTTTTATCATCGGAAAAAAGCCTCGAACGTCGTTTCGATCGCGCAATAGGACAGAGTATTGTTGTTGGGTGCGCAATAGGTGCCTCGAGCATTCGCCGCGACCTTTCGGGGGGACCGTCACCGAACGTCCGCGCGGAATATTTGGCGGGCGAATCGCGACCGGAGAGACGGGAAAAAGTTTCGGGGCGCCGTTGTTCAGCGGCTGGCAATTGTATTTTCCGCGCGCTTGGCTGCGAATGTTGGTTCTGGTCAAAAGCTCGTGTTCCCCTTGAAGCTCCGCCGTCGGTCTCTTGTATTTTGTTATTTTGTTAATTTGCTTTAATTTAAGGGGCGTTGCACTGTTTACCAGACGTCACCAGAGATGGCGAAAAGGACTCTTTTGAGCGCGAGCTTGTGTTCTTTGAATAACTTTGTGAGACTTGATATAGAGTAGATTCGATGTCAATACGCGCGCGCGCGCGCGCGCGAAACCGCAACCTGCACATTCTCATGTACGTTTTTACGTCCCGTACACGGTTATAAGATATTTTATTCCATTATGCAAGCCTTACCTTACGCCCATTATTTTAATAAGACTTAAAAACAGATTTAAAAAATAACGCAACTCCGTGCCAAGAGTCGCGTTGCTTGCCTTAACGACTATTTATTTTTGACGTTACTGAATCCGTTTTTCAGTAAAAACACATTCTAGTTTATCGTTATGCAAAACTCTTATTTCGTTGAATAATTTGAAATTAGACAATTGCACGGGCGGAGCCTGACTCGTGTTTTATTTTAAAACTTGTTCTTGCGATTTACTGGAAACATTTTTTTGCCATCAAAAACGTTATTTTAACTAAAACGTCGAGATGTTTGTGCGGAGCTGTTGTGCTCGATGGTACAATGCGTAAAATTACAAAAAGTTGTCTTTTTAAGAAATTCGCGATAAGCCTCGTAAATTATTTCTAATAACTGCTCGTGACAGTCTCGATCGGAATATTTTTTGTTTCCTTAGTTTACGGATTCTATTTTTGAATTATCTCTGTATTTTCGGGAAACAGTGGCCGTTGGAAAATGTCATTGAGAAACTCGAGACTGAGAGTACATATTTTTTTTTATTACGTCAAAGAGCTCGTAATGCGTTGGAGTATTATTAAGAAAGTAAAGATATTAACGTCGTGACTTTCAAAAGTTCAACGAAATTTATTTAAGGTTTGTAGGAGGTGGAAAAACATCGCGGCTATTTATAATTGCGCGTTGGAATAAATTCGTACAATACATACATTACTTATTCGAATGGAACACAACAATTTAGTATAACGTAGTTACGGTCAGTTAAATCGCCGTAGAAATTATTTGCGTTGAATTTTATTATTAAAAATTCAAAATAATTGGAGTAGAAATTAGTGCTTTCAATGGGCAAGGAAATTTAGCTTTTGCAAATAAGCTTTTAATTATTTGAATAAATTTAAGCGCTTGTTCGCCGATTGCTTACGCGAATTAAAATAATAAAGAAAAGCTGGACAATACCGTTGACCTCTGAACTTTAGAATTACACGGGCTGATTACTATTGAATTTCGGTAGATTCGAACGCGTTCGAAAACGAAGCCGATACTTTGAATTTTGCCTTGGTTTATTTTAAACTACAATGAGATTAAAAAATATAAATGTAAAGTAGCGCTCTTTGCCGGTTTTTCCAAAGTATACGCGTAATATTGTATTACACAATTGTAAATTGAAGCGTATTATTGTCGATACAAACCATCAAAATGATTTTTACATAAACCAACTCCAAAACGTAGTTGGTTGGCTTTATTATCTCTTGTTCAATTATTTGCCGCAAACAGTAATTAATTTGATTTTAAAGGGAAATGGAAAAAAAAATTTTGCAAAGGAATGATCGTTTACAATCAATGCGAACGAAATTGCTATTTTTTATAAAATTTAATTCCCAGATCCGAGATTTTCAAGTAAGGGGAGAATTATATTAATTTTCCATAAAATGTTTAACCAAAGTTCCTTCGGCGATGCACTCGTCAAATTGTAGTTTGACGCACGTTCCCGGAGCGTGCAATTAAATTAAACGTTCGATCGAGAGAAAAGAAGAGAGGCAGAGGGGGTTCGTTTAATTCGGAAAAACCAAAAAAACATCGGACTGTCTTTCGAACGGGGCGCGTTTGAAATATTAAATAATCCACGTTATCCGTTACGAAATTTTGAATTGGACTCGAATTAGGCAATCGAGTCCCAGGTCGAAGAGGCAAAGTATTTTCCACTCGCGGCTAATAAGCGGGGAATGACCGAGGCAACGCCGAAATTCATCTCGTCGAACAGCTTAGTTGCAGCGACGCAATACCTTCCTTCTATAAATCATAACGTAATGAGTCGTGCTAAGCCGGAAGTACAACACGTAGAACGCGAGTGAGAAGAAGCCAAGCGTAAAATTCGATCAGCAGATACGCAGAAGTAGGACTTCAACCAATCAGAGCTTCCATGTCTACCATCCGAATCAGCACATCTGCATCCAGAAAAATCATTCTTTTGTTTCAGCGAGAATAATCTTGGCCGTGGTTTTAAGAGGAGACTCCGACGCGCGAGGAGGAGTCCGTTTAATTATTTAATTATTGGCCCTAAGCAGCGGAGGCGCCATTGTTACGTTCGCAAAAACCTTATCTCCTCACTTCCTCCATTCGGATTGCCACTTTTGAAGGAATAGCTATTTCTTAAGCTGACACGAGCGCAGAATTAAAGAGGCAATCCGTCGACGAGTAGTCGCGCTTGCCAATTTCAAATTGCTTTTCGCGTTTGCGGAAAGATGAAATTCGTTCGTTGCTCGGAGTGTCGCAGTGTTGCAGTGCTGCATTAGGAAAATGATAAAGCTCGAACGAGTGTGCAATCGCGCGACAACAAGTGCTGTTTTTCACACGCGTCCGTTTCAACGGGGAGAGCGTCGACAAACGCAATTAGAAAGCTGGACGTTTACTCGAAAGGTGGGGGGGGGATGTTTTCCTTTGAAACGTCCCCCGAGATAGCAGCTTCCGAATCTCTGCGAATAAGCAACGAAGAAACGAAAGAAACAAAAGTGGATATTTGGAGGTTCGTTTGTTGCTCTTCTACGACGCGTCGAGCAGAAATTGAAAGTCAACGTATCGCGTTGTGTTATATTTAATTAAAAGCCAAGAACACGTACGTCGACACGACGAAGTAGAAACAGTGCGAAAAAACAAACGCTCATTTTGTATTATCTGCAAATATTTGTTTATTAAATTCGCGTGCAATTTTAATGCTCTTTTTCTCGAATAAAGGAACTGCGTTAATAATAGCTCCAACTGTGCAGTAAACATTGATTATAGATAGTATTATCATTTTTGTTTTGCAAATTTGACGTTAATTAATGCAGCTGATACGTGCATCGCGCGCCTGCGCCTGCGCCAGTGTGTCGGTAAATGTAAACTTCGTATCTGCTAGTTATCGTAGCGGTCGAAACTACTTTAGAGCACGAGACAGCCAACGAAATCCAACGCAAAACTGAGAGGCTTGTTTCGGAAGAATCGCGCAGCCCGTAGTTTGACCATTAGCTGAGCTTGCGAAAGCAGCGCACCAGTAACGGTTTCCGAAGATTAGCGATAAAAAGCGCGACTGCGTTTAATCGAAGGAGCCAGTTGAGAAGTCGCAGAGATCAATGATTGCAAAATTAGGAGGAAACGCCGAAAGCTCGGTTGGACCAGGAGCAAGTTCTGGGAGGAAAGAACCGCGTTGAGCTCGAGTCCAACCCTTCCGTTGGTCTTGGAACGCTTGCAAAGCTCAGCGAATTCGACGAATTGAAGGAGCATGTAAGTCGCGTAGGTCAGGATCGGTATCTCGGGCAATTCAGATACGGTGGTGGTAAGCAAGCGGCGTCTCGAGCGCGGCGACAGCTGGTGCAACTTTTATCAACTGGCGTTGACGAACCGGAGCCGGTCCAGCTCGGGCCGAAATCGAAAATCGGTCGGACGCTCCTCGTCGCCGCGACTCCCAGTGCGCGCTGCGGTTCGCGCGAGCGGCGCCTTTCATTAAGGTCAAGTTGAAAATCGTTTCACGGACTCGCGCGGCCTCTCAACCATTAACCGAGTGGCCGAGTACGCGAGCGGCTTGACGTCATCGCGATAACAGGCGAATCGAGTTCATTCTCCTCGGGTGCGAGAGCGAGAGCGCGCTTTCTTCTTCCCCCTCCGCGCCGAGGAAATGCCTTTCTTCCTTCTTTCTCCGCGTGTGAATCAACTCGTGCCAGCTTCCCCCTCCTCTGCTGGCGGCGAGCTTGTTTCTCGATTTGCTCCCAAGTTGGCAGCGATCGTCACCTTCCGCGTCACTTGCAGCGAACCGATTTTCGGTGGCCAATGGCCGGGGCATCGATAGTCTGGTTTTGCGCCTCGTCGCTGCTTCGTCTGCAGCTAAGGAAACTCGAAATCCTCGCATTTGGCTCGTCGCGCAGTAAATCGCCCTTCATGCTCCGCGGCTCTGCTTAAAATGTCGCGCAAGCCCTTTTTACTTTTCGCTTTAATTACGGGCTAAATCGTTTGTTTCGCGATTTTCGCATCGTGGAGTACTAGAAAGCCCCGCGAGCCTCTCCAGCACTGGTAATTACTGCTTGTCGTCGTCGCCAATATATGAAGCCAATCGGCGGAGCTTCAGTGGTCGCTGAAAACTAGAATTGCGCAATCATTTTCGAACGCCATCTTGTTCTCGTTCGCGTCAATCGGCCGACTTATCCTCTCGCAGATGCATTTAGATTAATACGTCTGTCGGGCGTAGCTCTCGTTAGAAACTTCGAGCCGATCCGCTGTCTCGCGTCGGCGTCTTCTTTGTTTGCCGCTAATCTGCTGCTCCTCTGCGGCTCGTTCCCGAACTTGCACATTTTCATACTTTTAATCGCGATGTCCCACGGCATCTTAATCGTCCGCATACCTTAACACTCGAGCTGGTCCCCTTTGAAGAAGCCACCAGCTCGTAATGCTATCTGCCGCGAAGCCGCTAATCTATTACGAAATTAGATTAAAAAGGAGAGATGGTGTCTCGTTGCGTTTTGACGAGTTGGAACAATTTGCGCTTATCAATTAGACGAACTCTTTTGGCGCCGCAACAGCTGAAAATTATTAGACTCGTTTTTAATGGAATCGGGCAGCTTTTCCCCCTCCTTTTGCCGCAGGTGCTGCTGCACGAAACTCCCATTTATCGCTTAATGGCTCCCCAACTGCGAACGTTGGATGGCTTATCGATATTTCACAGTCGACATTCGCATCGATAATCTCTAATGTCGTCTGGGGAGGAAGGAAGTTTTGCCGGTAAAGCACGAAAAGACTTTGCAACGGGTGAGAACTAGTGAGACGGCGTGATTGTAACGGCTGGAAAATAACGATCGATTCTCTTCCTTCTCAGCACGAAAGTGTCGAGCAAACGTCTTTTTCTCGCATCATCAGCTCGCGTCGCTTGTTGGTTTAGCGCAAAACTCGACTATTCGAATAGCATGTGGGGGGCGACTCTTGAATTGTTTCCCAACGCAATCGTTGGCAAATGTTCGATACTTCACCGCGCAACAGCTTATTATTTCGCCGAAAGCTGGGCCACGAATTGTTCAAAGCTGCTGCTCGGGAAAGATTCGCTTTAAAAGAATTAGCAACGCTTGGTGGTCAGTTTGGTGGTAGATTCGTAAGCTCTCGAGCGTCGGTTCGAAAACTCGCAACCGCTTCTCTGGCCGAAGGTTACGATACGCTTATATCGAGCAGATCCCATTTCACTTACCTCGCGATGTACCAACGAGTCTTTCAAATGTTACCGCGCCGCTTTATAATAGCCGGCAAAACTCAAAGAATATCAGTATTGTCTGGCGATAACGCGACTGTTTCCTGGCTCGAGTCGTGTAAATTGCAAATGCTCCACTCGTAATCTGTGTTTTTCACCAGATCCGTTAAAGTTAAAATTGCGCAATATTTTTCAATAAAATTTCAAGCAAAATCAACTTCTTTGCTTAGTATTGTTGCGGAACTTGCACGAGTACGCGTTGAATTGGATTTGATGAAATCCCGCGCATAACGCGTGCTAAAGCTCTTCTTGTTAGTTAGCGACGAGAAATAATCTAGAAATCGGATTGTTAAATATCGATGCGGAATCTTTTAGCCGTCTCTTAAAAACAAGATGAAAATGATTTCGAGCAGTAAAAGCTGCGGGTTATTCGACCGAGCAATGCGTGGACATTACATTACTTTTTTTACCATCGGTTTCGTTCTGTTTCGCGATAATGTCTAGGAGCTGTGCTTTTTCCCGAGCTAATTAGTACGCGGGCAAGTATCATAAATCCAGGATTTTATCCATTGGGGGAGTGAGCATTTGCAATAATCAAGCGCCGTATCGACCCAAATTGTCGCGCCAAATTATTGTTATTCTATAATATAAATCTTTAGCAATTTTGGTTGCCATAGAAACGAGTGCAGAAGATGGCCCTGCTAGAAAAAAGTTAATCGCCGTTTCGATTACTAGATATTTATTATTATAAACCGAATGGAATATAAAATGAAAGGCTCGTAATTCACAACAATAATAATAATGATAATTATGAAAACGGAACTTTGTTTTATCGTGAAATTAGCGATGTGAAAGCAGTAGATACGCGTAGCATTTAGTACTATTCGTTATAAAATCGTTGCAATTAGATGTGATGATTTAACGGCTAAATTAAAATTTCATTGCACGTTGAAAAAATAATTGAATGGCTTCCTTGATTTAAATTTGGTTCTTTTAACGCCCGCATCTGATTATCCGATGAATTACTTTTAAACTCTCGGACCATTAAATTGTGCGTTTGTACACAATAGCTTAATAATCTCGGAAGATCCCAAGATTCGAAGGCTCGAAGAGTTTTCGATCCTCCGCGATCATTGTTATCTAGCGATCTTATCGTAATTCCATTTTTCTGCGCTACGGTAATATTAAATTAAATAATTACTCATCGTCAATTTGCTCGGATTTTCAATTTTAACCACCAGCTAACAACCAGTTCTCACTTTGAATTGAATTGTTTCATCGCGCAAAATACAATTCGAGATAATTTCTGCATTTTTCCTTACAACGCCGAATGCACAGTTATAATAATATCCATTTACCGCGCACTGATATTTCACGGCATTAACGAATGCAACAATTTCATTTCAGCGCTACAAAATTAATTGAATTATTCTGGTAAAAATGATTCTACGCTCGTTGTTCCATAAATGATTTTGAATGAAACTTGATTGATCTACAGGAACATAATTTAACTTGTAAAATGAACTCTATTAGTTGATGTTTCGTTGTCTATATTGCGTTGTCATGTTATCGCTTAAAAGACTGCAAAGTACAAAAGAATTGTTATCGATCGTTATTTTTCCACTCCTCGATTTTTCACTCCTCAACTTGCATTATTTATTATTGTTGTTGTTGTTGTTGTTGTTGTTGTCGTTGTTGTCGTTGTTGTCGTTGTTGTCGTCGTTGTTGTCGTCGTTGTTGTTATTTATCCCCTGCTTATCGAGAGCAATAAATTAATTATACTTATTAGATGCAATTAATTAAATCCGATTATTTTGTTTGGCCGGAGTGTTTCGATAAAATATTCTTTGAACGCACTTTCTTATTTAAATAAAGGCTGCGCGCGCTCGCAACTGTACGGAGAATCGCTAATTTTAGTAAATGCCTAATTAGGAGTAATGGAACGTTTCGATAAACAGCGAGAATAATTATTTTCAAAACCATAACTGTTCGGTTATTGTTTACCGTTAAGATCGATGCCGAAGAATCCCACAGCCATTAGCATTTTTTAAATTAGATTTTTTCGAATAACACAACTGCGGTAATTACTTTATTTTGCATCTTCAGCCAGAAGATGTGTCTACAGTGTACAACTTATCGTTAATATCTCTAATATCTAAAATGAAATCTGTAATTGATGTTTAAAATTATTCAGCAGTTTTTCATTAACGTGTAACGGACTTATGGGACGTCAAACTTGTAGATGAATCAGAGTTACGTCAGCGAGATGCAACTGTTTTGAAAAAACGCTTTTATCGAGCTGATATACAAAAATGTCGATAAGAAATTCGTTACCTAAAACGAATCGAAACGATTAATTAAAGCGAAGAGAGCGCAAATTAATCAAATAGCTGGCTTCCACAACTAAATCGAGGCACGAAGAAAGCGCAAAAAGTTATTTGCGCCAAATCAGCAGTTGCGCAATGCGTGCAATTGTCGAGGCAATCCACAACAACCCACCGCAGATGCAAGTTATTCGATCAACCTTTCCGGTGCCCAACGTTAAGTATCGAGCGCTCGTTTTGCTATATTACGTGCTACGCGCGCATCTCCTCCACTCGATCCGCGGAGAATATTGGAAATAGAAATTTCGGAGCGCAGCAGCAGAAGCTGGAAAGGAGCGAACAGCGGAACAAGAAACGGTTCGAGTGCTGAAATTGAAAGCCCTTCGAGTGATAGATCGTTAAAGCGAAAACAGCGCCCGAGCGCAAACAGAATGTACAGCGACTCTCTCCGTGTGTGTGTGTGTGGTAGCTGGGGACGCAGGCAAAGAGGAAGGAGTAGCAGGAGTCGACGGAGGAATTCTCGTCACACGCCTCGAGTAACTATACGAGATCGCGCAACGAAACCTCCTTATTACGCTGCTAACCAGGAAGCCGCGGATATATGCACAGACGGCCGGGGGATAATTTCGCGAGCGCGCGATTCGAATAATTTTTCCCTCTAAAACATCGAGAATCAGCAGCTCTGGAGTTTACAGCGGGCAATTTAAAAAAGAAAAGTACGCCGAGGCACGCAGCAATTACGCGTAAGCGGATTAAGCATTAAGCGGGGCGGGGCGGGGAGGGAGCGATGTTAACGCTTCGAGCGCACACACGCACAACGCACCGGCAATTATCCAGAAGAGGCGGCGAGCGCCGACGCACAGGTGCATTGATAGAGCGGAAAAAGAAGGATACGGGAGATACGCACTCTGCGTGTGTGCACATGGGAGAGTGCGTATTATTATTAATTCATTATTCACCGGGCTTTTCCGATGAATATGAATCCCCCTCGCCTCGCCCCCTGCCCCCGCCAGCCCGAACCTATTCTTCCCCCCGTATCGCTGCCGGCGATCTTTGCTACTATTCGCGCCGGCGGAGGAGAGGCGGTTCGGGAATGCTAATGCAGACGCGCGATTCAGACGATTGTGCAACGGTGCCGGCGCAGGCGCAGCAATCGCAGGATCGCGATCGCGCGCTCGGCCCGAGATATTTCGGGGTTACGTTTCGCGATCGATGCGAGAATTCGAGGTTTCGCCGGCAAGTTCGAGACGACGACGACGACGACGAGTCGCGACATTGTTCGCCCGAGCCAACGACACTGATACCGCGTGCGCTCGCGAACTTATCAAAACGCTACAATACAACGCCGCTGCAATTCAGAATCTGCAGAGTGTTAGTTTGGGCGGCGATAACGACTCGCAAGTTCTGCATCGGTTTGCTCCATTTCGCGTCTTGGGCTGTTCCGGCAGAGATTCTCCTCGCCTCGTCTCGGGCAGAGGATTTCTTCATCGGCGAAAGCCTGCAATTTGTCGGGCCGCTGCAGCCGAAACGCCGTTGCGCAATTATTCTCAGATCGAACAATATACCGATAAACGTACAAAGTATTCATTATCTCCGCTTGATTATAACCTTCGCGATATTTATTTTCTCCTCTTGGTTACAGGCGCGATTGCGCAACGACGCAGCGGCTCTCGCTCTCGGCGCGAATCTTATTCGGAATTTTGTAATTTAGCGAGCGACAGAAGCCGAGTATTGGTACGCGAGGCCAGCAGCAATACGAATCTTGGAAGGAACGGCGCCTATGCATTGGACGCTTGCAACGCGAGACAACTCGGACGACGCCATCGTCGCGTCCGTTGATGCGCCGACGATCGAACGAAGCATCGGATGCAACTTGAATTACTCGAGGAGACTATCGAAAGGCTCGGAATCCGCTCGGAGCCGTAAATTCTTCGATTCGTCAGCCGAGACGATCGTTTTTCATTTCGAAACGGCCGCCAGTACGATCCTGGGGGCAGACCACGATTCTTCCCCGATGTTGCGAATCGGAACGAGCCGCTCGGAGGAGGTGTGCTGCGACCGACAACTCCCGGACGGAAAACAGCGCCTCCTTCCGCACTCGCGGCCTCGGCTCTGCACTTTTCCGCGCAGCTTCAGCGATACACTCAAACGAATGCATTGTAATGGGTTTCGCAATGCATTCTCCAAATGGATCCCGTCGAAAGATATTGTTGCGGAACAATGCGGTGGCGGCGAGTCGACGTCGAGCGCCGCTACCCTTCGCCTCGCCTCGAGCGCAGCGTTGGCTGACCTATTTCTCCGACTCGCCGAGATAGCGAGGAGTGCAAAGACAAAGTGGACGACACAGTTTGCAAAACTTGGGCCGACTAATCGACGGAGAATCCGCCGAGATGGCGAGCGGAAAAGTCGCGGCTGGCTTTTGTCCGGCGAAAAGGGGGGCCGACTCGGCTCCTGCACCGGGAGTCGAGGCTTCCCGAGAGCGAGAAACGGGGGGGGGTGGGGCCAAAAGCGCCTGCCCTCGCTGCTGGATTTTCCAACCGCGACGAGGAGGACGACGCTCTACCTTTAGCTTTTGGCCGGATGATCGGCGCTTCCCCGAAAGAGAAGGCCAGTGCTGGTTAACGCGGCAGCCGTGGGCCCGCGACGTCCAATCCGCTCGCCTACTCACCTTCTGCGCTCGCCTCCGGCTGTGGGTGTGCGCCGCGCATTATACTAATCCGCGCTCGGCTGCGTTTTGGTTCCTTTCGAGGCTCCAGCGGTGCATTGTCGTTGTTACGTCGTCTCGGAGGCGCCGATGCTCCGTAGGTGTTGCGACGCTCGATCCGAGCCGCGTTTATCATCGCGCAAACGGGAAACTGTCGAGGAAGCCTCGCGGATTTCAGTCGAGATTGAACCACGAGCTTTCCTGCTCTGTCGGTAATGAGAGTTCGTTAAAAATCTGCTCTACGAGCGAATCAGTTTCCAGATAGAAAGCCTTTTCGTCGACTCGCCAGGTTTTGTTTCGGTTCCAGAGACAGCGTCTACATTTGCACTTACACCTCGCGGCTCCAACTGTTTTCCATTTCGAGTTCGGCAAATACTTCCAAGGGATCCCAGCGGAAGTCTATGGAGGATAGCTTAGAGTCAACCGGGGACGAAGCTTTACTTCGATGCACGATTTGCCTGATTTACAAAGTAGTAGTTACCGTTGAAAAGTGTCGCGTCGCGGCGTTTCCTCGTCCTTTTTCGCAATGCGAATCGCTCCTGCGGCTAATATTAAACTTTCTCTCTCGATCCGATTTTGTCGCTCAAAATCTTACGAGGATTGCCGATCGATGTTAACGATATCCGTAAATAATCGATCGAGCAGGCGAAAAATCGAGTGAAAGAGAAGCGAAAAGGGGCAGAAGAAGGGACTTGCGGCCGATCGCTTCGGCAACGCGAGCCGCGACTCACAAAGGATAATCAATCCCTGGAAAAGAGGCGTGCGCTGCGTCCATTTGTTAAGAGTTCAAGCGAGTTTCAAGAGTTTCAAAAACGGAAAACACCGGCGCCTACCTTTTCAACTGGATATCTTTCCTTTCCCCGGGAATCGCTGCGCACAAATATGAGCACAAGTTTGTATCATTCCTGCGCGTTATTTACGAATTCATCGCAGTTCCGGCTGGTAATACGTTACCGACGCTGTTGTATTAGCTTTGCTCCAAATGTGCGGTTGATTACTTTGCGCGCCATTAATGGCTTGTGCTTTATTCGAGCCTGGCAGTTTGATGAATTATGAAATGAATTAGCGCGCCATTATTTGTCGCGGTTGAATATTTCGAAGGTGCGATTAAAGATGAGCTGGGGCGGGAGTTGAAGCAATCGAATTATTTATTATTACGCCACGAACCAAAGTGCGTATTATGCTTTGGAAGGGGAAGGAGCTCGTAACGACGCGCGAACAGGAGCGAACATCTACGGCAGCGGGAGATCGGGGAAAGCGGGTTACACTATCGAGAGATTTATTTCATCCGCAAAAACTGCAAAAACAAACGAACGAAGAACGCGCCGAGGGCTTCGTCGGTACGAGCTAACAATCTGCGATATCGATAATCCTCCGCGACAGCTTCTTAATTTTGCACGGCGATTCGAAATTCGATGGGTGTTTCGCTGTGCTTTCGCACGCGCGCAATTTCATTTCCAGAAGAATCTAACAGAAATTCCAAGGCTCGCTGCCGAGATTTAATTTGATTCGAATGCTGGTCGAAAACGCGTTTTCAACCTACGGTCGAACCACTTTTGGCGTTCCGAGTCCCGTAGTTTTCAGAGGTTCTGCCAAGTTGAGAGCAGCCTCGGATCGAAATACACGCGAGAAGGGGGAAATTCGTTGCGATTCTAGTAGAAAAACCGAAAACTCAAGCGAAGCGTAAACGGCATTTTTGGGTTATCGACGGTAAGTTCTGTTAACGCCGAGAGGCTCGTCGAGGAGCGGAGAGGAGCTCCGAGTTGCGCAAGCGATTGCGGCGGATCGCGCAGGTGCTTTAAAGGAGTTTCGACGGCCTTCGCGAGAGCCGCCGAAAAGTGTCGAATAAAAGGCCTTTGCGCGCCCGAGCGGAGCGGCACAATTGCGGGGGGAGAGAGCGAGAACGAGCCGATCGCCGGCACGCGGAGGATTTAACGTCCGGGCGCAACTGGTCGCCCATCCCGCCCGGGAGGGAAGAGGCTCGGGTCCTCGAGAGAGAGAGAGAGAGGAGGAAGAAGTAGGGCAGTCGGTCCGGCGGGCATGAGGTCAGTGCGGCATTCGGCGGCCGGGCAACGAAAACGAGTGCGCACAAGGTCGGGGTCGGGCGCTCGGACGCCCCTCCGCGGCTGCATTCGGCGAGCAGACGCCGCCTGGCCTCGAGCCCACCTCGTCAAGGCCGAGCCGCTCTTTCTTTTTTATTCCGCTCTCTCCTTCTCCTCTTTTCGCCTTCCTTTTTAATTTGGCGCGCGCACCGGCCACTCGCTCGCTTTGTGCGCGTTTTTTGCAGCCGCCGAGCAATGCTAATGGTAATTAAGGGCAATTTGGGGGAAGGCCGGCTAATCGCCCTCCGCGTTTGCGGCTTTTTCAATTTTCCGTTCGGCTCGGGCGCCTTTATTTCCGCGGAGCCGCTCGAATCGGCGAGCGCGACTTCCGCCCCTCCGCCGATTATCAATTACTCACCCACTGGCTGGGTCTTGCTTCTCGCTCTTGGCCTCGCGAACCCCAGCCGATACGCTTCGCTTTTGCCGCTGGGCATTTCCCTAACAACTTTTTACCTCTTGGCGTTAAACTCGTGCTTTGGCTCCTCCTCCTCCTCCTCGCGAGGGCAACATTTTTCTCCCTCGCCTCTTCCTTTTATGATTTTTTCATTAATTATTCGGTGTCCTGCCGCCACACGAGTGCTCGAGACCTTTCGAGCGCGAGGGGCCCACTTTAATTTTTCTTCGTAATTTTCACCCTCTAAAGCGTCGAGTTTAGGACCGAAACGAATTACCGATTTATATTTCGCGATACGCGGATAATAAATATCTCGCGGCTGCAGCGAAAAAATGGCCGCCCACGTTCGCAGGCGAGCGTAAAAAATGCGAATAACATCAATGTATCGTAAATTTCGCTTTTAACATCGACATCGGCGATGCTGAATTTTCCTTAAAAAATCGCGAGAACTTGTGCGAGAACCTCGAATGATATCGATTTGTCATAAAATATAAAATTCATGACTCTGACGCGATTTTTGCACTCGCTCTTCCGTATTCCTTGTTTCTCGCTCGAGAATCCAATATCGTTATGCGCGCTTTCTTTGCTTAAAACACGTCCTGGACGTTGTTCATTCGGGAGGATCTTGTATAAATAAATAATGTTCGGCAAAACGATCGTCGGTTATTCGTTTTGGAGACGATTCGTGTAATCGGCTGTTCTCAACCCCTGGCAGTTGTTCCTTTACTTATCATTGTAATCTCTGCGTCTTGGCGATTGACGCCTGGGCGGCGAACAACAATCGGCTAAGACGGCAAATTGTCGACTCCGATGTAGAAAACTTGACGCCACGTGTGCAGGGAAAAGCTAAAAATGCTCCGTAACGGATTACGAGCAAAAATTAAACGCTCGAGTAGTTTCGGCAGTTGGATTTCTAGTTAATTTTGAATTATTTTCGAAAATTCAGTCGCAATTGCAGTCGCATCTTCATAATCTCCTAAGCCTTCCAAATTGTCTTTAATATCGTTCCTTAAATTGATCGATCTCAATAATATCTATACTCGTGCTTTTATCGCTTCTTGTTCAATTACACTGAAATTCATAATTAGCGTTGGCCTTTTATCTCCATTGCAATTTAATTCATTAATTCAACAACCTTATAATCGAAGTAGCAAATTTTACGAACTATATTCGAGCGTTTAATACTTAATCGGACACGCGATTAAGAAATTAATTTCCGTACCTGCATCTGCATTTATTCAAATTATTAATGGCTATTAATAATTCATCGTTGCAAAACGCTGCACGTAACGCTCGATTCGCAAAATGGATTTTGTTATAATTAATCTTTGTTTCTTTGTTCGCGAGTAGCGGCTAACGGGTAACTCGTAACGTGTAGCGTCTAACGTGTAGTAATGTGTAATGTGTAATTGTGTGTTTTGCAATACGGACAATTTATCGAGGAATTCCTTTTATCTAGTAAACGTTCCATTAGGTTCTGGCATTGTGTCTTTGTGTTTTATCAACTACGAGCCACACGGATGCATTTTACAAGCTCCAGTCGAAAATGCAGTTCGTCTCTGGCGCTCGGCGCCGTTCCCCCGAGTGCATTTAAATTTTGTCGTGCAGAAGGTTGACTTTCGTTAATTATCTCTTGGAAAATGATCTAATCAACGGCCTTCGAATGCAGATTGAAAAACAACGTTTCTTATTAGCGAGAGGAAAAATTCGAATATGCAAGCAACGCGAACGAGCGATTCCACGATTGCGCGATCGAACCTGTTTTTTAATTTATGTTTTGTCAATACTTTTATTCGGAGCCAAGACTTTTTGTTCGTTTTAGCGTAATCGGACGATTTTCGCTCTCGGTTCTCGACGCTCGTCGCCAGCTTCCAGTATTCCAATGCTCTCGCAAGCTTCTGCCGCGAATTAATAAAATATCGATCGCGCAGCGCTTTATCTCCAGCTTTAAACACTAAAAGGTATGTTGTGTCTCCAGTTTAATCTAGTATTATACAAAAGTAATTAAATATAATGTTTCGATGGGTTTAAAAAACGTTTACGATGATTAATATTGTTGTGGGCTGTAAATCTTACGGCTTTCCTTTTGCAATTATTTTATTAGCCATTGATTTCTTTAATATGTGCTTTATATCAAACTCCAGATGTGTATAATAAATATCTTTACGACTAAGAGCGCCGCACTTATATTGCGGAGAATAAATTGCGAGTTGTCGATGTCGTGAGTTCTAAACTCGGCATTATTCTTACAAATAATTGTAAAATATTTTACTGCCGAGTATTTATTCGCGAGCTGCCTTATATTATTATTGCGCTGCGCACGGTCGAGAAAATGCGTTCGCCTCGAAATTAATCGCTGGATTTATTTCGCTATTCTCGAGACGGAGGAGCCGAGCGACGTTTTGTCGACGTCGACGAGAGCGAGAGTGTCGCTGCCGAAACGATGTTTACAGTGCACCGGGGGAGGGGGTATTTATTGAGTCTGCAAAGTCCGGCCTCGAAAAAAATTAAACGCAACGCATTGGTGTTGGTCCGCGCCTTGGGCGATTGCAACTTCCGCAAGAGCAGCCGCCCCCCCCCCCGCCCTTCTTTGATTAATCGATGGAAATTAGAAGGCTCGGGAGCTTCGAGTGTCGAGCCGACGACGACGAGTCGATCGGCGGCGGGCCAAGGGGCAACGACCTCGGCCTCGCGGAGCAACGAAATATCGTCGTAGCGCAAACAGCGAACGGCAAACAAGTGGCTGCGAGCGCGTCGGGACGTTTGCGGAGAGGCCGCGACGTCGCCTCGATCGGAAAATTGCCAAAATCCGCCTGCCGCCCCTTCCTCGCGCGCTTTTTATTCTCGAATCATCCGAGCGGACATTATTGTTTCCTTATCTGCGCCGGTGATAACGATAAATTCAATTGTTCGCAGTTGATTACTTTCGCACTCGCTCGATCTATTCTTCGCTCCGTCCCTGTGTGCGAGCGCGTGTGTGAGTCATGCGATGCCGAGGCTCGCGCGAGCGGAGAAAAACTCTCCACCTTCTCAGTTCTGCTTAGCAGGAAGTCGAAATTTTATCGGACACCTGCTTTTCGAGTCTAGAGCCGAACTTTGTTCCCTCTCTCTCTTATCGTCGCATCGATAAGTTTTGCTCTCATCCGTAATTGCGTTTGCCATAAGACGCCGAGGATCACGAGGAGTCGAGTTTCGTTTTTTGCCATTGATTCGGTGTTTGCGTAATGCGCGAGCACGAGCATCTCGAGGCAGCAAATTAGCCGGATTGCAAATATTTTGCTAAAATTTATTGCTTTAATCAGAGACGGCAGTTTTTGCGAAAGCAGCGCGCAGGAGGCCAGAGTGGAAGTTTTTATTAAAGGCTTTTCATTGGAGCGGGAGTGGAATTATTTGTTCCTTCAATTTATCCAATCTTCGTTTTTATGAAAAAGCTAATTACGCGGAGTCGAATTTCAAAAGGTGTGCGATGCAGCTCAAAGTCGCTTCTGCCGAAAACGATGCTGTCGCGATTAGCTTCTGCTCTCCTCGCTGAAATAACTTCGTTTCTAGCTTTCGAAGATCAAGTTTTTGTAATCTTGTGCCGCTACCTCTTTTGCTCGCGTCGTCGTCTTTGTTTATAATTCGAGATTTATTTTTCCTCCGCTGATTTTTGAAGAGATAATATAATTACGAAAGTCTGGTAATTTATCGCCGACGTCGAATGCCGCTCGCACTTAATGATTTTGCATTGCATAAATTCCTTTGCATTGTATAAGTGCGTTACGAAAATCCAATTTCAAAATTTTCATTCGAAACTAATGTAACGGTGGAAAGAGCGTATTAAGTTTGAAAAGTTCATCATATTGAGTAAAAATTGTACACAGGCATTAAAAAACTAATTTCAAAGTTTAAAATTTATAGTTAGATATTTTATAAGCCGGGCTCGAAGTAATTTTTTCAGAAAATGTACGCGTTTTGAATGACGTTTTTACATTTGCCAAACAAACTTTTTACTAAAATTTACATATAGAGAGTAAAAGAAATTAGTTTATCTTAAAAGTTAGAATGTTATCTTTCTCGAACTCTTAAGGCCGCGGCTCACCGCGAAACTATTAAAATTTTAATAAACTTTCGGAGGGCATTGGCTGCTGCTCTCCTTTGACTCCCAGCGCCAACTCCGCGTGCAAATTTTAAATTACGATAACGCCGTCGCGGTAAAATTAAGAGGCTCAAAGCTGCCGATGGAAGGGGCGCTATTGTCCGCGAATATCAGTTTCGTTGCCGCGAGAGAAGCTGCCGCTGAAACGGCTCCGTAAGAACTTTGCGTAAGATCGGCAATTTGCCACAGTGCAGCGCCAGAATTTCGGCGAATTCAGCAGCGAATAATCTGCGATTAAAGTTAAACGTCCTCTGCTTTAAATTAGCTATAGTCCGCTGGAGTCCATTACGATAATCCCTTGCGCGCTCGCTGGTTCATTGTGACGATAAGCCGGCCGTCGGGGGGCAGTTCTCCCATTCGGTTCGGTTTCTCCCGAGCATTAATCTTAACTATGTTTAAAAGAACTTTCGCCCAATAAGCTTTATCCGCCATTATTCTGCATATCACGCTCCGCGCTGACGCACACGCGCGCACGAGCCGTGCACGTACAGGCCCACGGACAGAACCTGTGGGCAGGTTAAGTTTCGAGCGAGCCAATTTCGCTGAAAGCAAATTCCAAAGCCGATCGAAATTGCAACACAAAAGCACAAAAGAACTAGAAAAATCTTGCGCTAAATCAACGTCAATAAAGGGCTTCGATCAATCGTTGGCCGGATACGAGTTTATAAGCTGCCCGGATCACACACGCGCGCGTACCCAGCTACACCCGCTTCCCCCTTCCCCCCTGCCCCTCGCTCTCGGCGTAAATACTCGTTTACTTTGCGCGGCCGATTATGTCGCGCGCGCCGCTATTTATTTTTCCGCGCTATTTCGGCGCTTCCCTTATTTTCGCCTCGTCGTTGTCGCAACATCGTCGCGCAAACAGCGATAAATCGGCTCCTTTATCACGAATGAAAGATAGAAAATAATAGATAGATAGATAGACGAACGGATTGATAGAGAGAGAGAGAGAGAGAGAGAGACGAGTGCCAGCGCGCTATCGGAGAACTGTATTTTTTCAGGCCAGTTAGGCGCGTTTTCGCAACAGGCTGTTACATACTGTTGGCCAAAAAAAATGTTCCTTCGTCGATCGTAGCGCTATGCGCGTCACATTCGACGCTTCAATTTCTCGCTCGAAAGTTAAAAAATGTCGGTGTCGTCTGCGCCTGCGCCTCTGCCTGCGTTTTCTCCTTATTCTCCCTTCGCGGCTCGAGTTGCCTCTTTACAATTTTACGCTTCAAACTCGCAAATTCTAACGGGCCTAAGCTGCTTCGTTTGTTTTATCGAGTAGCCTCAGTCGAGAGAAAAGTTCGCGAAAATTATTTGTCGCGTTTTAAAAATTTGCTGCAAGTTATTGTCAATAACAATCTATTGTCTCGCACTCTTGGCTCGTAAAAATATAAGAAAAAATGTTCAATTTATCACGATTTCATTTTTATTTGATTTGGCTCACAGAATTGAGCAGAGTAAACGATAAAGAATGTAGCGAATCGAATGATTTTGATTTTTAAATGTTTTTTATCTCGCGATAAATAAATATGAAAAATGTTAAAAATATTAGCATTTTATAAATTGATCCGCAGAATTTTAAGAGGACGCTTTATAAATAAGTGCACTTGTAAAAGTGCCGTCAAAAATACGCGATTGGTAATATCGATGTGCTTACTACTAATGCATCTCGTGTTTTATCTTTGTTTATTGCACGGCTGTTTGTTCTGTACAGTAGTATACAGTAGGTTAAATAAAAAGTACTCGATGAGTAGAAATTTAATGTTTTCCATCTTCGCACCAATAGCGTTGAACCCGCGCATTCTCTATTAGGGATACATTTGCTGTTTCTTAAATGCAGCCACGCGCGGATGTGCATTTTCGCCACTTTGCGGAGTCGATCAGAGAACTGCCACATTTTTGTAAAATAGTCTTTCGCTGAAAAATAATTACGAGAAAAGCCGCTTGTTGCAACGACTAATAGCGAGAGTTTCTTCGGTAATTTTTTCACCGAGTCTGTCGCTGTCTCAGCTTTTGCGTAGTTAAAATTGAAAAAATTTGTTTATGAAACGAGTGCTAAAATGGATTATGAAAAATTGTGAAATTCAGTTTACAAGTCCAAAGATCAATAATTTGCGAGCGCTGATATTAAATAAAAACGGACGGATTTTTTATCGCTTTCATCACTATAGCTATTTAAATTTACACGACTAATGTGAAAATGTAATTATGCGTCATTAAACGTCGTTTGTAAAAAATTAGATAAAAAAACTGTTGTAAAACCGTATAAATGTGTCTAAGATAAGGTTTCACGTTATTACGTAAACGCACTAAAAAGCTCCGTTGAGAAACAAGAAGGTATCGAAAAACAAGATTTCAAATTAATTATATATTAATTAATTGTCCACGCGATACAGCAAACAATGGGCGTTTTATCGATATTTTGTTATGGACAAATAAAGTTGCGATTTCACAATCGCTTTCTCGAGCTATAAGCTGATATACAACACGCACGCAGAAACCGAGAGAGAGAGGGAGAGAGAGAGAGACGCGTAGTAGATTGAAAAGCAGCCTCAAAGGATCATCACGCCGTCGTCATCATCTTCGCCGCATACGTTTTCCTCGGAGAGACGGAAGAATGAAAAAAGCGCGTAAGAGATAACGCAGTACGAAAAGAAAGAAGATGAAAGAGTCAGCGAGATTGAAAAAGTGCAGATGCGAGTGTTTAGTTTAAATGGATAGAAAGAGACGCGAAGGAACGAACGAGAGAGCTAGAGAAACAGTTTGTCGTTGTTTAAGATTGCTCGTGGAAATTTTGAAAATTACAGCCGAAGCGCCGCCTAAAACAGGCCGCGTCTATCAGTTGTTTGTTTTCGACTGTTTTCGGGTCGTGCGAATTCTTTCGATGTGCGCATCTTCTACAGGAATAATTGAGATCCGCGTAAAAGTCAGTGAACGATGTCCAAAGTTCGTGTCTCGTATTCAGGCACAACAATTTTGGATCTATCGGATCGAGAATGCACGTGCGCCTTCTTCTCGAGCTAAACTTTGAGTTCGCAAAGCGAACAACGGCTTCCATTACTTTAAATTAATCTTTTTGGCAACTGCGAGTTGCAGCGATCAATTTCAATTATCGATGTGCGATAAATTTTCAGCATTAACGAGTACAATCCATTTGTGCGTAAAAGCAAGTAGCGAGAGTCAAAAGACGTTAATATTTAAGTGTTTTTAAATGTAAGGCATCGGACGCTCTTTCGGAAAATCCACAGACCAAGCAAACAATTGGATTCGAGTGATTTTAGGCTCTTGGGATAAATGGAGCCGCAACATCTTTTAAAAGAGATGTTTAAAGGTGAAAGCAAAAAAAAGTCTAATGTGAGCCAGGATTTTCCGAGACATTTGGGCTCGCGCGCAATAACTTAGCATTGCAAATCATTGTAATCAATTGCATTTCCCAATTGACAAATGCATCGTGCCGAAGAGTGACGAAATACCCATAAATTAGCAGCGCGCGAAAGTTCGAATGAATTTCTTTACGCTCTTTCTAAACTTTCAATGGAAATGCGAGTTTTCGAGTTTTCGACCGGAGGCACTTGTCAAGTCTCGGAGGGGAATGATATTTCGGCCAAAATAAAAGACGCTTGTCAGGGATCGTGGAGAGGCACATCGGCTTGAATTTTGTTTCCGCGCCGGATTAAACAACGAGGGCGCGAACGCGAGCAATCCGTAATAATAAAAGCAATTCAAGATTCCGCTTAATTGTATCGAGGAAAGGAGCGAGAGCAAAGCCAAGGAAAAACGTCGATGCGAGCAAAAAACCATAAAAACACATCTTTAATCTACCTAATGCTTCGGGGAATGTTTTTAACTTTACTGCTTTATGCACTCCGAAAGTTGCAGTGGAAAAAATAGAAGTGAAGAAGACAGCAGCAGCGCCTCGTCTAATCAAGCGAAATTTCCACAAAGCGATAAAAAATATTGCTTTCACGCAGAAATGAAAAAAGGTGCACGCGAAACGAGCAAGACAAATATCATCATCGACCCGCAAAGGAAGCGGTACGCGCGCAAAAAAAGGAATAATGATCGCCTACGAGACAGTCATCGAAAAGCCGTCCTAGCCGGAAGTGCAGAGGATCGTCAGCAAGGGTCGTTGGTTCGTTGTTTCGTTGGTTCGTTCGTTCGTTCGTTCGTTCGCTCGTTCGCTCGTTCGCTCGTTTTTTCTGCGTGCGTACAATGAGCGCGCGAGAGTGAGACGCACACACGCGCGCACACGCACGTAGAGCGAGCTGCGCTGCCGGAGAGGGGGAGAGGAGCAATCGCTGGCGGATCGGCGGCGCTTGTACGAAGAAAAATGTCAAAATTGCATGCGAACAAAACGGCGTCCGCGCGCGCAGGAAGGCTCGCGGCATCGACGTCGCAGTGCCCGTACGCGAGCGAGGCAGAGAGAGCGAAAGCGAACGAGAGAGAGAGAGAGGGAGCGAAATGCACATGGAGCGCCAGATGGTGTACGCGCTTCATGCGATGCAATAGCGCGACGAGCGCGGTAATTGTCTTTGTGTGTGCGTTCGAAAATAACCGCGCGCTTAGCAGTGCAGGAAGAGATGGAGAGAGAGAGAGAGAGAGAGAGCGACAGCCGAAAGGGGCGTACGAAAAGAAGAAGGGGAGCAAAAGAACGAGAGAGAGAGAGAGTAAGCGAGGAGGTTTACTAGGTGGAAATAATATTACTGGCTGAACAATTTTTGTATTTGCCGTAATAGAACGAGGGAAAAGAAAATGGTGTTGGCTTTTTTTATCAAGAAATGTGGAAGATTCGAGTGGTAAAAATTACGTGTTTGTCCTTTTGAAATTTATCGAGCAACGCTCAATTATCTATTTAATGTTCTGCATTTTCACGAGGCAACGGCCAGATGCAGTTTGAAAAATAAAACGATAATACTTGGAGTTTTTAAAGATGAAATTAATAGTTTGGACAAACTCGAGCGATTAATAAAGTATTTGTATTTTTCATTAATTCACCGTAACCCCCTTATTATGCCATGTAGTTCTTTCAAATTAATCACATGTTAATCGTACGACAATCGAGTTATTTAAAAAATGCTCGTCAAGAGGTTCGAGTATATTTTTATATTCGTCGAAAAATGTGCTCGAGGCAGGTTAAAAAATTGAGGTCAACGGGGATTTTGGCGTCAATTGTCGTGCATCACTCGTAAATTCGTAAAAATAAACTTGATAAGTTCAATTGTCGCTGAGATAATGTTTAGGTTAGAATAGTTGGGTGAAGTATTAGCGGTCAACTGAATTCGCGAACGAAATTGAAAACAACGGCTATTTGTTTACGTAGAGGAGCGTCGAAAAATTCCTTCGACGATGCGTTTCCTCGCTTATTAACGTGTTGTTCAATTAAAGATTGCTCAAAGTTTATTTGCGGGAGCATTGACATCCAGCAACCTAAAAGAAAAAAGAAAAATGATAAACAAAGAAGCGTTCGAGTCTGGTCTTTCATAACGCTTCGAAGAGAAACAAAATATATATCCAAATGCAAGATTGCGCGCCGTTTAAAAGAAGATAGATGAAAAGATAACGGGAGATAATGAGTCAGAGAAGGAGAATGCACGAGTGGAGACAAGATAAAAACGCTTGTTTTCGTTGGAAAAACGTGACGAAAACGGACGCAACGCATTACGCAGGTGAACGGGAAAACATAATTTTTGCAATCGTTCAAAATTATGGAATCGTAATCGGGGGCGGAGGGGGGGGGCAGGTGGAAGCGGGGACTCTATTCGCGTGTTGATTTTCGACTATTTGCTTTTCGAGAGGCGAGAAAAGCGAATAAAAATATCCTAGACATCTTACAGAAGCCGAACAACTGCGCGAGTTATCGCGAGGATCGCACGGCTAATCGCTCGGGTCGGATTATCAATCGTTTTCACTCGATAAAAGCGATTGCTATCGCGCAATAATGACCTATTCGCCCAGAACTTGACATCTGAAAATATTAATCTGGACGGACGCGAAGCCAGAAGGAGTTTTCATTCGCAGCTGCAGTCGAGCGCTGCTGGAAAACTCGCGTTAAAGCGCAATCGTTTTCTCTGGCACGCAACTCGCCGAAACTAACGTATAGAATAACAGTTTCAATTTCTATTCGCGCGATAAAACGGAAAGATAAACAAATAGAAAAAAAAATCATATCTCGGTTTTTTCAACGATGTTCTTATCAAGCGCGGGTGTTGAGATCATTTCGCTTGGAACAAGATCTGTCGAGTTATTTAAACAATGAATTCAAGTACATCGAGTGTCCGTCAGAAGTCGTTGGGTCCAAAACCACGAGCCGAACCTTTAAATTCGTCCACCTCGCAACGGCTCTTTAATTATTATTATTTTTCCGCGGATTGCCCAACTGTCTTCTCGCGTTAAAAGATCATCGTGGCATTATTTTCCTCTTTGCATTGCGCGACTTTGACTGGTTTTTTGTAATTTCAAGTTAAACGAGCGGAGTTGCGGCCCCAAGTACCGTTTCCAGTCCGGATGGATGCTCAAAAGTTTAAAAATTTCCCTGGCACGGCTCGCAAGTTTTTAGCTCGACGACAAATTTTCCCAACTATTGAACGAAAAAGCGATCGATCCAGAAGCACCGAAAATTACAAACAACGCGCACAGATAAAAACACGCAAAGCCCAGCAACGTTGCTGGGATCCAAACTCCGTTCAACTTCCAAATTAGTTAATTTCTAATTCAATCGCACGTATTGTTTACAAACTGCATTGAGCAGGTGAGGCGCGTATGCCAATAACCCGCGAGGAGGAAACGCTAATAATGTCATCTTTTTTATCAACATAATTAAAGTAAGCTCAAAAATACGTAACGGTAATCGAGTTACGAGCTTCTGCAATCAGTTAAATTACAAACAAACGGCTTCCCGTATTTTAGCATTGCCATAATAATTTGCGAGACTTCTGTTCCCCGAATTTTTGAAAGCGCGATCTCATCGGACTTTGGATGCATCTGAGAAAACTTTGAAATATTCAAATTAGAAAATATTTGGAGTACGTATCGATTAAATTCTCGGCTACATCTGCTTTCGAACAATAGATGCTCGAGTTTATGAATTAGTGAAACGCCGATAAATGTGTGGGGGCGCGCGCACGCACACGCCCACACTGCGTAGCGTTCGAACGTTTGTAAAATAATCGATAATTTCAACGGAGATTCGGTAATGCAAAGTTGATCTGAATCGCGCGTGTTTACACTGCAATTGCACGCGTGTAAAACTAGTGGAAATGGTATTGCACAGGCACGAGTGGAAACGCCAAGTTTCGTAAGATTTGATGCGAGCATTTCTGCGCACACGTTTGTGAAAGATTATGAATCATTTAATATTGCAATTACGACGCTGACAGGTGAATGCCCACATACGCAAACCGAGATGCATTCGCGACTACGTATTGACATATTTACGTTTGCCAGTGTAAGTGTGCATTGACAATTACGTTTCATTCGATGCGCGCACGCGTTCACGCGTACTTCAATATCCGTGCAGACGCAGAGACATTCTCAGGCACACTCGCAGGCATTTGCAGATCTGCATTCGCAGATTTATACATTTAAGATCCTCCCACCCCTGTAATAATGGACGCTTGCGTAGGTGCGGGTACGAGTGTGTGTGTGTCCTGTCAACACGCGCTTGTCGACTGTCGGCCTATCTGTGTTACGGCGGAACGTCGTGCGTGCGAATGTAAAGTTTCAATGTAATTGCATTACACAACGTGTTGCTGTTGTTACGAACAATCTTTAACCTTAGAAACGTTCAATAATACTGGCTGATTAATTTCTTTCTGAAAATTCTCAGTCGGTTGTATTACTATTTAGCGCCATTAGATATTAGATTATATCGGTAATTCAAGAGAAAATAATTTATTTCAGCTCTTTCATTGTATTGCATCGGCGTTGTAATTGGCGTTAGATTCGCAGGGGATAAACGAAACGCGCGCCCAAGTGCCTTTTATTTTAATTGTCGCAGCTGTCGATCGCACAGATTTGTCCTTAAATTGGCGACGTTTAAAAATTTTTGCCGATACAAATGTAAAAAATAGCGTTTTCTCCGCGAGATCTGCAAAAAAGTTAACGATTGTCGTAAATATTCTTTTAAATTGCGTAATGTACAGACACTCGCGCGAGTGAAATATAAATTAATCGCAAGATGATATTCGAGTAAATAAAGTAACAAAAGGAATACCGATTGCTGATTAAAAATACGCGCATTAGTTTAGCCTGAAGCGGATGAAAAAAAAATAATTCTAGTACGCGAGTAGAATTTCTTCAATTCGTGGCATATGATAGATACACTTTTCTTTCCCATATTGCAAAATAAAAGTTAACGCCTGAATAAACATTTTGAAGGAAAACCGAGATTGCCGCGGTAACTCGCGCAGGAGCTCACACCTTTTCGGAATATCTCTCTCTCTCTCTCTCTCTTTGTGATTCCCCCCCCCCCCGCTTTGAATGCAGTGTCGATAGCTGCAGAGTCTCGTAGAGCGTGTACGCGTTGATCCTTCGTAGATACAGCGTACAGGTTTTTCGCGTGTATAAGTTGGTGAATGGAAACGTGAATGGAGCCGAGGATATCGGAGAATGAAAGTAAGAGGTGTTCGCGTTCTCTCTCTCTCTCTCTCTCTCTCTCACTCTCTGTCTTACTCTTGAAGTTGCCTTATTTGCCCTCGAGAAACGAAAAAGATGTATGCAGTTGGAACGAAAGAGAAAGACGGAGACAAATGCATTTATCTTCTCGAAAAAATTGTCATTAACTCGAGAAAATAGCAAAGGCTCGTTTACTGCTCACGTATTCTCTCTCTCTCTCTCTCTCTCTCTCTGCTTTTCACACTATAGGTCTGCCTTTCTTTATTTTCGCGAGGTCGAAAGAAGGAATCAATTACTTTGCGTCTGTTTTTCCAGCCGAGTATTTACTGAATTATGACTATTGCGCAGCTTTGACATTTGAGCAATACCCGCGAGAGAGAGAGAAAGAGAGAGAGAATGAGAGAAATAAATAAAAAGAGGAACAGCGACAAAGAAAGGGAGAGAAACTGCGCGGCGAAGGGGAGAGGGAGCTAGGGAGAGGGAAACATCAGGATATTATTACCTATTTCATTGGCCCATTGTGAAAGAAATCGTCTTGTTTGTTTAAGCTCGCGCTCAGACAAACGCTCGTTCTTTTACTTATACTAGACGACCGAGGGCACACGCACGCACAGGTATATAAACAAAACGCTGCACTGGCAAAATAATGACGTGGATCTTTCAAAAGACAATAGTCTCGATATTTATAATGTTTAGATCGTTTGCTCTTAGCAGTATTCGTCAAACGTAGCTTGAAAATTTAACCCAACTTTGCGCGGTTTTTCTCAATTTTCTCAATTTCAGCTTTTAGTGCAGGTTTTCAAAGTCATTAGCGGGAGATTTGTCCGAAGCGAGATTTATTCGCAGTGACGGATCTTCTATTACGAAAAGCCAATAAAAGTGCGTTAACAATAGTTGTAACGCACATAATTGAAAATGTATTTATTCTTATACCGGCATATGATTCGAGTGACGCTTACGACGAACAAAACGAAGCTTAGGAACTTCGCTTAGAATAATAATCGACAAATATTTAGGCTACGCGTTTGATATGCTCTCTAATCTTTGAAGCATTATCTCGATTTCTTTTTCCTTTATTTATCGAGTTATTATCTTGGTAAAAATAGAAATCAACAGGTCAGACTATCGGTGTTATACAGTTAATATTGATCTCGATATAATTTTTCGCAGAAAGCGAAAGAAAGCGCACGAGTTTTTGCTAATTATTAAATACGAAACTACAACAACGCACGTTTGACCAAACTTAAATAACCGCGTGAAAAATAGTTTTTTTATTTAACTTTCTTGCTTCGCATCCGTCGTACGGAGCTTTTGGCGATTGTTCGACAACAACCTTAGAGAAGAAAATAAGGATCTGGAGGAAAACTAATTGCCTAGAAATCGAATAAACAATTACGAGATAATGAATCGATAAAGAAGAAAACAGGACGCCAATAATTGTTTGTGATAATTATTAGAAGTGTGTTTAAAGGAAAAAGGGGAAAAACAACCCAAGTCTAAACTCTATCTATCGCAGTCGGAGCGGATGCCAATTATTTTTAAGATTTTTATTTTTACAGGCTCCTTGGACTGGGAAAGCAAACATCGATAATATGCTCTTTTTGTTTTAAAAATTAGCGCAGATAAGGAGGTATTTAATTAGGATAATAAATGAAAATAACAAATGACACGTAAACATTGTAGAAATTCAGTGTTGGTTGCAGCGTCCGTTTAACCCAGAAACAAAAGTCATTCTCGTAAAATAAGTTATAACGATGTATCGTTATATCGTTATATCGTTATATCGTCATATCGTCATATCGTCATATCGTCATATCGTTATATCGTTATATCGAGAACCTAGTTGAGCTGAGCGATAACGCTGCGGTGCTTCGGCAGCCCCAGTCGTTGCGTTGCTGAAATCAGATTCTCCGACTCGGGTCGCGCGCTCGCTAAAAAATAAAGATTGAACCTCGAAAAAGGACTCTGAAAGACTGGAAACGGTCGCGGTTGCTGTTGCTGGGAGCCACGGGACATCGCGCCACCGATCGGCATTTATCAATAACGACGTTGTCCGTCTCTCGCTGCTGGAATCAATTCATTTTTATGGCCGAAACGACGACCTCGGGCTCCTTCCTCTCCAATCACTCGCGCCAGTGTTTTTCCTTCCGAAATCGCGAAGCTCTCCAAGCTATTTCGGGAACTGCATTCGAAGACGAATAGCAATCTTGTGAAATATTTTGGAACGGAGTCTGTCTCTCTCTCTCTCTCTCTCTCTCTCTCTCTCTCTCTCTCTCTCTTTCTGGCGAGTCGATCGAATGGCGCGACCGACTGTGCCTCCGCATTTCATTTTAAGGAAACGACACCGTTCACCGATGCCTAGAGGATATTTAGAGGAAGCAGCTTCCACTCGCGGATGAATATTTATAAGGCGACACTGGCGCAAATATTTGCACCAATAAGATTTAAAGTGCTCGAAATAGAGAGAGAGAGAGAGAGGGAGGGAGAGGGAGGGAGTGCGTGGAGGACAAAAGATGATTTTCCCGAGCGGGGGCCCAGGAACGTTGCGCGCATCCACGCGTAATCCAGAATAAAGCGAGGGACGGGGACAGCAGCGGATATAGGGGCTAAGGACGAAAGAAGGAGTGGCGCGGCGAGGCGAGGGAAAGAAACGGAAAGGAAAAACCAGTACGTGAAAAAAGGCTCGTTCGCTCGCAGCGCGTATCAAGCCGCCGCCGCCGCCGCCGCCGCCGCCGGGAATCGAGGAGCGGAATTCCATCGGTGCGCCGATCCTCTCCCCCTCCCCGGTGGTTGACGCGCTAGGTTGCGAGTCCACTCGGCCAGGGGCTAGGCTGCACGGGAAAAGCGCGACGACCGCGATTTTGCGCGGCGGGAATTACAAAAGCGGCGAAAACGTGGGCGCCGGTGCGCGAGTGTGCGCGTGTACGTGACTGCGGCAGCAGCCGAGCAAAGTCTCGGCTACGTGTGCGCGCTCCGAGTCCGTTGGCCAACCTCTATTATGCACGAGGCAGTCTCTTTGCTTTTCTTCGGGCGCCTCTTCCTCTTCTGCTCGTCGCTCATTTATTTATAAGCCAATTGACGGCTTCCTGCTCTCTTGGCTCGATCGACACTTTTCGCTAATCGAGCGCGGGGATGCGCGGAATCGCGCGAGGGCAGTCCAAAAGACCCTTCCCCCGTCTCCTCCTCGCCGCCGTCGAGCGCGAGTTTTCTCGGAACGGCTTCGCTTTCGAAATTAAGGATTTGATTCCGGAGCTGCTCGAGGCGGAGGGATTTCAATTTGCGGCATCCAGGCCGAGTGGCGCACAATGCATTCTCGAGAAGTCAGGATGCTCCTGACAGTCGGCGCTATTATTCGAAAGGATGCTGCTGAACCCGTTCGATTCGCGGCGATCGGCGGAAAAGCAATTAACACGCCTGACACCGGCCAGTTTCAAGGCTCCGCTCGCAGCCTCTCCTCGCTCTCGGAGAGATTTACGGCGCGTTGGTTGACGAGTCGGCGCCAAGGGTCCAAGATGCGCTCGAAGCTGCAGCGGATTCGCGGCACCGAGTCCGGGACGTCGAGTGTCAAGCTCGAATCGACATCCGCATTTGTCACGCGAATATTCGATTCGAAGCTCGCGTCCCTCCCACCGCTTTTCGCCGCCTCTACCAGGGATGCCGGTAATTCAGCTTCCCTTCGACCTCGAGGCCGCGTTTTGCGTTTTGTCGAGCAGAAATCGCTGAGAGGGATGCTTAGGCGAGTATCGGACCTTTTGCAACTCGGCTACTTCAGTTTCGCTGCTGCAGTTTTGAGTGCACGCGGCGAGTAAACGTTCCGCGGAACGGAGACACTCAACGGGGCAGCTTCGAGGCGTCATTTTGCGAAGGCGCGACATCGACCGGAGCCTAAGGCTTTCAACCAAACGGCCAATCGTCGATCAGTGATTTTCCGCATCTTCGTAAGAGTTGGGCCCGAATGTTGGGCGTCCCACCGGGTCCGTGGCGTTTGCAGAAATACCGGCAGCGACGCTAAGAAGGCGTCCCTCTCCATTATTCAACGAGCGCAAAAAAGCTGAAAAAAGCGAACCGCGCAGGTGCAGCGGCCGCGCAAACCTAAAGGCTTAGCCGGGGATCGATTAAAAGTCCAGAATCGTAGGAGACGCGAGCAACGAGTCGGAGGTATTTGTATCAATTATGATTACGAGCATTTCCACATAACTGCGCGACGAAGATTTTTAATAAGAGCGCCGAGCCGGAGCCGGATTATCATAATCGACTCGCTTCGAGTTCGATAATTATCCAATAACGTTTTAATTGCGGGTTAGACGGCGAGGACTGCCCAGCGGGAGCGGGAGCCCGTTCCTGAGTTGCTCCGCGTATTTCCTCCGAGCAATAATCGAGTGTCGCTCGATCGCCGCCGCAAAATGGACGGAAGAAACTTATTAGGAAAGAGGAGATTCGACAGAAAAGCAGAAAAGAAAAGAAAAGCCTCGGGCGAGCGGGAGTCGGCGAGGCCCACGAGTTGTTGGCCTGCCCGGAAAGCACAATGCGCGTCGGCGGCTTTCCACCGATCCTCCGTCCGGCCAAATTCGCTCCGAGGAGTAAAAGTGCAGCTCGCGCGAATCGCTCGATCGATCTATTATATTTATCCGGGTCTCGCGTGCATTGGCGCGGCCGCAATCGCACCCTTGCGGTCCCACGACTCCGGCCAGTGTTGGCCTTGTGCAGCGTGAAAGGCGCACGGAAACCGCGGCCGTCCGTCTTCTTACGTAACGAGTCCGAGCCGCGAGTTGGAGTTTTCGCGAGAGCCGAGATGCACTCGCTCCGCTCTTGCCGCTTATCTCTAACCGGATAAGCCCCCGCTGCCCCTTGCCCGCTGCGTTTCTCCAAAATTGGGCCCGTCGCGTCCGATGCGCACCGATGCTCCGTCGTCGTGCCAACGGCGTTCAGCTCTCGGATCCCCCGCCGAACTAACAGTCTGCGCCGGAAGTCGCTAAAGATCCAAGAGATCGTCTGAACTTGCTGATTTTGCGCGCGCGCAATGTCAGATTTTTAAAAATGCTGGAGCCAAGAGTTGGCGACTGTTATTGGCAGACGAAGCAGACGCCGAGTGGAAAAAGCTGAAAAAAACTCTTATTTAGAGTTAACCGATAGCTGGACGCGAAAAACTGAATTAGAGGTCGCGTAAGTTGATAAAACTTAAAAAAGAATCTCGGCCTGTTATTCGTCTTTCGCGAGTTCAATTAATTACGAAAAGTTCAAGCTGAATCGTTGCGGTTAAAAAAATAATGCACACATTTCTCAATTTAGAACGCGAAAGAAGATTATCGTCAAAATTCTACTCTGCTTTTCTCAAAGGTCTCTCTTTAAGGTCTTATTTCGAGCGGTTGAAAAATCGTAAGCGCAACTGATTAATTTTTAGCGCGACCCGAGCACGGCTTTTGAGAATTAAACATATTTATTTACTCGAGAGAGAAAACTCCGCTCTCGACGAAAGTCGGCATTTGTTCTTGGAAAAAGCAAACTCTTTCATTTGCCACCCTTTTCATCTCAATTTCCTGCTATAAAACGAGCCTCTTAAAATTTTTTTGCTCTTTCTCCGAGCAGACGCGAGTGCAAATAGAATTGACGTTAACGAATTGTATGCGTGCGGAGATGAGAGTCGGCGCGACCTTGAGAAATTGAAAGAAAATAAGAAAATGAGAAATTGTTTCGGTTTATTGCGAGTTATCGTCATAGAGCTGCACCGAGATCGTGCGCCTATAAATAATTGAATATCTAAGCATAAAATAAAAAATCACGTATCGAATTTCAATGCGGTGATTCATCGCGCATTTTCAAGGTGTTTTTTTTCTTTTTTTTTTTTATTTTAGCAACAAGTTTTAATATTAAAAAAGATAATTGACAGCGAACGCGAGGAAATTTATTTCGACGGTTTTCGCGAATTTATTAGATTTATTTTCCTCTATAAACTCACCAAGGAAAAACGGCTTTTAAAAACGACTATTTTACGCTTTATTGTTTGTTTTTCGAAGCGGAATGACCTTCGTTTTAGAAATGAAGCGCTAGACTTTTTATTTAGAGTCATTAGATAATCCCCGCACATTCTTGCGAAACTCTTGCAAAACACGAGTTCTGATTAAAAATGAAAAGCGTCATCGTTTTCCTGGAATGGCGCGATACTAACGTCCGAATTTCGAACGGATGATCTCGCCGGAGGAAATGGAGGCTTTATTTTTTTTCGACGTATCATCGGATCGACGCGATTCGGGCAGCGGCCCTTATTTGTTTGTTGCACAAACGCTTTTGCAACAAATCGTACGATTCCTTCGCAGAATCTTATTGCTCGAACCAAAAAACGGCGTCGGTCTTTCAATACTTCGTTACGATCTTAATTTGCACGCGCGCGCACGCGCGCACACACACACACACACGAGCGTGCGCGGACGTAGAAGTTTGAAAACCAAACGATTTCACGATGCAATTCGTCGGGGATAAAAAAGGGTTTACCATTACTTAAATACGAATCCCCGCTATGTCTTATTTTACTCGTTTGTTTTAATTTTTTTTTTTTTTTTTTAAATAAATTGCCACAAAAGCATCGAATTATTATCCAAGCAAATCGCAAATAAAATCTTACTATTTGGATTTATTCTAATGCTCGAGGTGGCCGAGCCTGAATTAATCTTCTCGCATCTGACATGAAAGAAAAAATGTAATGTTTCTTTCGTACAATCTATTTTTCAAGATTGAACGTTCGATCGCGCACGAAGAATGAATTATTGTGCTATAATAAGTGACTAGAACTGGCAGTCACGCGGATACCGAGGAATGCGAGAATTAATTTCGTTCCGTAAATTCGTTTTCCGAGCGATTCGAAAATATTCAACTGCCTGCGCTTTTTCTTGCGCCGTCATTGCATAATGCAAACTTTAATATTCGATCTCGTTTTTTCATTTTTTCATTTTTTCCGATTCGTTGTTTAAAATTGCATAATTCATTTGCCACTTGTTCGCTCCACTTCTATTCGCCATTCGACGTGCATCTCAGTCTCCAGTCTGAAATATAAAAAACAAACGTCTTTATTCGCACTTGTTAAGATACTCGAATAAACGCGAATGACTGCTGCTATAACGTTGCATAAATTATGTCAGCGGACACTTCTTCCCCGTCAAATTCATCGCTCTTAGTTATGATTGTTTATCGATTCGACGATCCGTGTCTTTTCCACACAGTTTAATAAGAGCCGCGCAAGTTAAACAATTATTTCGTTCACAGTCGAACGTCGGACTCTCGTCAAAAATTTGGCCCCCGAGCGTCTGTCGCCGTTGTAAAAAATTTAAATTATAATTAATTATCATTAACTAAGCAACACCGGCGCTTTTCCGTAATCATGCGATATATTCGATTTGATGGAAATTGTCTTTTTTCAAAGGGCAGAGCTTCGCTGGTGTACCGAACCGAGGGCTGCCAAAACAACGTTCTTTAAATCGATCGAATTTACTTCGATCTCTGCTCTCGCTGGATCAGCGTTAGCTTGATCCGAGAAAACAGATCATTTTCACTTAATAACATTAGGTAGCGTCTAATAGCCACTTAACAGCATTGCCACTGTTAATTTAGCGGCGGGCAATGTAACGCGATTAAAAATTTAAACCCAGACCGGCGCGAGAGAATAGTTTTTCCGACGCAGTTTTCAGCCAACATTGGATCAACTTTAAAAGATCGAATTGCAATTTGCAATTTTTGCTGAAATTCATCATCAATGCACCGATTAATAATGCTTAGACGAGCCTCCGCAATATTTGGCGCTCGGATTTCCGCGAGCTGCCCAACTGGAAAACACGCGCATAATAAGCTCGAGGTCGCCGACGACGATTGCGTCCCCCGCCAACAAGAGCATCTCCGGGAGGCGGAGGCCAGTGCTCCTCTAATAGACGAAAATCTCGGGCGTTTCGAGCAGCGCGTCATCCATCCTCTCTCTCGCTCTCGTCGGTTTTCTCGGCGAAGGCCGCGGCGCACGGCTTATCGAGGCGTCTTTCGACGTTTCCCGCGGGCATTTTTCGCGCGTCCTCCGATAAAAATCGGAAGAGCGGACGGAGCGATAAGCCGCGATGCCGCTCGAGCGAATGGAATGTGCGGAGAGCGTCCGTGAGTCGCGATGAATCACGTCCGAGTTTGTTTTCGCGCGACGAGGACGGACTGCGCTTTTTTCGCTTCTCTCGCTTTACTCGCTTTACTCGCTTCTGACGACTCGCGCGCTTTAATTTCGGCCCCGAGCCCGCGGATTTATAATGCCTCGAGAAAGGATGGATTCCCGGGCACACGACGGCTTTTCCGATTTCCGCTCTGTCTTTTTGGCGCAGGGCAATATTTAACCTCGGGGGAAATATTTACGAGGCTGGCGATTGGATTTTGAATCGTGACGGCGTAATTGCCCGGGCGAGTTCTCGATATTGCGCTCGTCCGCGACCGTCAAATACGCGTCGCTACTAATTTGACGGCTGTCGTCGCAATCGTCCGAGCAATTTTTTAATTCCTAATGTTTTTCGTCGCACGTGAACACGGCGGCCGTTGTGCGACTCGCTTGGATTACTCGCCGAAGGCCCGAAAAGCGTCTCAGCCGAGGTCGGATGGCTAAATCAGTTGCCACCGACGAGATAAGTGATAAGTAACGACGAGTGTATCGTTAACTTAACCTAAATTGAACGCGAGGCTCTCGTTTATTGTCTCAAAATGACGCTCTCTCCTAATCTCCTTTAAAAAATAACAGCCATTAATTGTAAAAGAGTTAAAACATCGGCCGCCGGCTTCGATTTTGCGAACTGCCGACTCTCGATTATATTTATTGCGTTTCTCCTAGAGGCGTGTTGTGGCAAAAATTGCGCCGGAGCTCAACAACGCGCGCGCAACAAATATTTTAGATTTTTCCTATATTCTTCAACCGCGAGCTATTCCTTTCCTTTATTATTCCTCCAATTTTCTTCTTTTTCGCATTTCTTTTATCTGCCATTTATTCGCCTGTCGCGATCTTTCTTTTTCCACATTCCTTACAATTTTCCGTCCGTCACTCGGCCCTCGCCGCTCCTCCTCCTTCGCTCTTGCGCTCGTTTCTCCTCCCCGGTATACGCGTTTTTGTCCGGCATTTGACACGTAAAAGGCGAGGATGCACGGGATAATCGGAGTCGTGCGGAATATCGACAACTCGGCGACGTTTTACGAAAAGAGGTCAAGCTCGCTTTGTCGTCCAATTGTGCAGTTTGAGAAAGAGGCGAAATAATAATCGAATATAATCGAGAAAGAAAAATTTATCACTGCTGGAGACAAGAGTTTTTCAATCGTCGTCGAAGAGCTCGAATCAACGAACGCAACCCATAAAAATAGGACGAACGAGAAAGGCTTCGGGAGCGATCGCAAAAAATGCGCGACAAATGTGCGTAAGACAGGTGCGCTTATCTCGAGCATGACAATTCGGCTATCGGTCGACTCCGACAATGGATTGCGTAAAATGCGTCGCCGGGCGCACAAGGTTTGCACGGCGAGTGCATTATCGTCGCGGACGAACCGCTGCAATTTCGATAAATCATTATCAACGGAGCGCGGACCTTGCGTCCAGCGAATGCAGCGAGTATACCAATTTTCGCGTTTTCAGTTCGATAAGCTCGATAAGACGGCGTTTGTTTTTTCCAAGTGTCAAAATCACACTTGAAATTGAAAGCTGCCTCCAGTCGCCGAACGCGGAGCTTAAAAATTGCCGCTTATCTCTCCGCCGATACAAGAAAGCGACTAAATATTTGCAGTTTTTTGTCGACTCCGACTGCGCGAGTGCGCGAGGCGTTCGGCTGCAATTTTTGAGCTAAGCAACGAATAAAGGAAAATAACGAGCAAATTAAAAACGATAACGAATTAAAGTACGAAAAGTATCGCTGCTGCTGATGTAGCGAATATTTTCCACGGCTATTAAAAATTTTTTTTTTTATCGTGCACGATTGGCGACGAGACTCATCATCGCTCCCAGTGCTGCTAATCGTTCAATAAAACTGCCAACGGCAAATTAATCGAGAATAATAATCCACATACAATTGCGCGAATTGAAAAGAGCGTAGTATTTTAATATTTGACCTAAAACGCGCTACTTTATAGTGTTAATGACGCGCGAAAAGTTAAACGCCAACGCTTATGTTTATACTACATTTTATCAAGAGTATACTAAATATATAAATAGTCTGACCTAGAATAAATTTGTGCAGATATCGGTAATCGTTTTTCGAACGAAAATACAATTGGTTAATAGCTTCGTAATAATTTGAGCAGATATCAAAATTTAACGCACAAATGCGAGCCCAACTGTATAAAATGCCGCTGCGTATTTAATGGTCCAGGCGCAATCGAGCTGCCGCAGTTGGAGCCAAATTTTAAATAATTTTATCAGATTTAATTTACATAAACGATCCTCGTTATTATTACAGCACACGATCCTGTATTTGCTCTTCGCTGAATTTTACTATGCATTTAACCGTAAAAGTGCGCTCTGCACAATCGTATGCATTGGAACACGAGCTAATTGCAGTTTGGCTGGATTCGTTAATGTTCTCAATCCACTGCATCCGATGGACCAATTTGAAAGGAAAAGCCGATAAGTGTTCAAGACTGAGAGAGAGAGAGAGAGAGAGAGAGAGGCACTGCAATAGTGGCATCCTTTGCAACACTGCCATTATATCTTATCAATATGATATTAATTCTATTTCGAGATAAACTCGTGGACGGTAAAGTTAAGCGGCGAGTTCATTTCTCAAAACTACTTTTTGCCTCGCACGAATTTCAAAATTAATTCACATTATTGCTGTTGTTGTTGTTGTCGTCGTTGTCGTCGTTGTCGCTGTTTTTTCAGTTTTCCATTTCTGATGCTTCCGAACGATTTACCTCAAGGGAAACGATTGAAAATTATTTTTTCGTCCGCACGGAATGTCTGTAAACAAAAGAAGTCTATTACTAGAGAAGAATAAAAGAGCAGAAACGACGAAGAGTCGCAAATATAAAATGTCGTATACAGATGGTTGACTCTTCCAATTCAGGTTTCTTTTTTCTACGTATCGCGCTCTCTCGCTCGCTCGCTCGTTGTTTCTTTGCACGCGTTTTGTCATTTCCGGTCCCGCAGTTGCGGTCTCCAAACAATGACTCGCCCGCGTCATTCCCACCGCCGCTCGCATTAAAGATCACCGACAAAAAAAGGATCGTGCCCTTCTCCTCGCACACTTTTCCTATAATACACCCTATCTCTAATATTTTTTCCTTAAAAAGAGAAAACGAAACAAAAAGGAAAGGATAAAAAATACAGAAAGAGAGATGGAACTGTTTTGCAATCATCAAGTACATCCCTCCCCTGGTTAATATTGCATTTTACCTCACTAGGAAACGGGGCGATGTTTGCTCGGGCCGTCGACATCTGCGGCGCATAATTGAAACGTCCTGTGCGCTCTTCTTTTTTCTGCTCTGGCCTATGAACCAGAAGGAAAGACAGTAGCATCAGCAAGCCCTCCCCTCCTCCCTCTCTTAGTTCATCAGTCATTCCAGGGAAGTACGGGAAAGGGCGAGAGAGTCATCGCACCCCTCGGAGCGCAAAATGACGTCCACTGACTGCGGCACTCACCGAGGCTCGTGGTTCGGTCTGGGGATGAAACGGGACAGCCCGCGAATTCAGAGTGGCGGCGGAGGGAGAAGCAGGAGGGATGGAAGAGAAAAGCAACGGATTCGTTTGCGCACTCGCGCATATACTCGTGGGATAGGTCGTGATTGCTCGATGATACAAAGGGTGGACAGAGAGAGAGGGAGCTAAAACGCAAACCCCTAGGCACCCTATTCCTATTCCTATTATGAGGCAGCTTCTGAAGCTCGTTTGCCAGGTCCGTCGGGAGGAAGGAGAAAAGGGTGGAGGTTCGGTGAGGGAGCGGATGGATGGATGGATGGATATACAGTGGATCGAATAAACCGATCGAGAGCTCCTCTGCGTGGGAGGCAAATTTTTTTATTTCTTTACTTTTTTATCTCCCCGCCGCGTGCGCGTACGCGCTTTATGCAGCTGACAAAAAGTGAAAACTACGAGTGCGTCCCTTTGGAAAGCACCGGAGCGAGAGGATCTCTCGAAGCTGGTGCTAATTAACTAATGGTAACGCTCGATCGAGAGGCACCTCTTATCCCCCCCCCCCCACGACGCTTATTCGTTATTTTCACCTTTTTCTTTCGCTCGGACGTTTGTGTTTCACCCGGAGGTAGTCGCGGCCAACTCAACTCTCCTAGTTTTAAATTTTAGGTTTTAAGGCTAATCCAACATTAGGGAGCAATTTCATTTATACGCAGCGGTACGGATGTGGCGAGTGACGCGTCCCTTACGGCGGTTCGATTAATCGTAATCGCGAATCGAACTTATTTTAACCACATCTCTTAGCCGTCCTGCGTCGAGCTTCGCCGAAAGTTCCTGCTCGCTTTCCAGAAGTTATTAAAGCAGCGTTCATTTTTCGTCCAAGATCTCTCGATCGCCGATCGTCGCACTCCGATTCGAGCCACTTCCAGAGTACAAACGATGTGCACTCCAAGATCTAACGAGAAACTCAACAGGGACACCTGGTATCGGGACTCGTTGGCTGTCGAGGACGAATAGCGTTTGGCTACTCGTTATTCGAGCCGCTGGCTGGCGAACGCGCGAATCCTCCCAATATAAAAGCAAAGTGACTCCGTAACGCGATCGCTACCGTGACCTACCGTGTCGTCAAACTTCGTCAAAGACAAAGAGCGGTGATCCCGAGCGGGGGAATACGGGGGCGGAAACCGATTTACCTCGAATGCGTCGCCGAATCGGCAGACCGAGCACTTCTCGTAGCAATCTATCAAATTATCGGCGATGTTAAGCGGCGACGAGGACGACGACGACGACGACGGCGGCGGCGGCGGCAGCGACGAAACCAGTTTGGTCGGTTCGAACGACCGGGTTGCTCTCGAGCGAGCAGCGGCCGCGGCGGCGAGTCGCGAGAAGCGCATCGCCTACGGGCAGTGTGTGCGTGCGTGCGTGCGTGCGTGCACGCGATTCCACCTCTCTCAGCTTTTTTCGAGGCCCTTTTACGCTTTTCGCAAGGAGTTCCGTCGCGTCCGGATACGCTGCGCAATACGTGTCCGAGCACGAGGTTTTACTCGAGGCCGTCGCTTTTTTCCAAGCACTCGGTTTTTGCTCTGAATCGCGTTGGCGTGCCCGCGGAATCGGCTCCCCTCGGGCCCGGGCCCTGCACTCGCGGCCCGAAACGCAGCGAAAAACGCTTAAATAACGCGCAGCAGTGACTCGAGTCGCGGGAATTGCGACGCTGCGCTCGGGTTCGATGCTCACTGCTGCAATTGGCTATTGACAACATTGACAATCATTGACAATACGCTGGCAAATGTTGACGTAACCGTGGAAGTGCACGAATATCCATGTAGAGTCGAGGCGCTTGTTAATTAGAGCCGCGCGCCGTAACGCTTTGATTAAAAAGCAATTTTATAAGGCAACGCAGAGGCAGTTGCAGACGACCAGTTCTTACTCATTTTGACAAATCGCTGGCTCAAATACTTATTTGCTCCGTTCGCCACTAAAGCGCGTAAAAAATTTAAATGTCCCCCATTCGAGTGGAAGTAATGAATGTGGAGTCTAGGAGGCGCTCGTTGGACGTTTACCCGTCCGTCTACCAGCAACAGCCGAGATTAATTTTTTCAAGAGTCCAAAAGTACCGCAGAATCTTGATAGGAGCTCGCGCAACTACTCGCTAATTGGATACAAACGGAAGACAACATTTCCGACGCGAGAACGTAAAACGTCTTCTTGGGCATCTTTTTCTGCTTTCCGCTTTTGTCATCCCTTCGTTTTTTCCTCCGTCCGTCCATTCAAACGCCGATCCCTCGTTCTCCCGCAGCTCCGACACCTTAAGGGCTTCGATATTGCGTTTCTCGAGCACGAATCTCGCTCGCCGCCCACCCCCTCCCCGCCTCCTACGAGCTTATTGTTGATTTACATCTTTAATGCAGGAGGAGCGAGAGACTCGGAAAAAGTAGGGGCTCCGACCCCTCTTATCTTCTCAGCCGCGCCCCGTCTCGTCGATCGTCGTCACGGCGAGGCCTTTCGGGAACTTTCCATCTCTTTTTTATTTTCGAAGCCCGGGAGTGCGAGGCTGCATAGTTGGACGCTCGATTAATCCCCAACGAGTCGCTGTTTACCGTCTTCCTTCTTTGCTCTCCCTCGCTCTCCCTCGCTCTCCCTCGCTCTCTGTCGCCTCTTCGTCGATCGATCGCGAGCGCGGCCACTTGCCGCCCGGGCTACCGTTTCGAGTTTACGACCCAATTAAGAGGACGACGCGAATCATCGTCCAAGGTGTGCCGTGACGCCTCCAATGAAATAAGTAATAAACGAAGTGGATAACTCATTTGAATAATTCCCCTGGGGAGCCTCGAGTGTAATAGTTGGCGAAAATCAGCAGAGACAGCGACGTCGGCTTTTACCCATCGTGGCTCTGCGCTTTACCAATCGCCGACGCTGCCTGATTTATACTAATAAGGAGACGCGCGAGGTTTAGGATGTAGTGCCGTTACCGTCTCCCGGAACGCCGCGAGGTTCCAGTGTGCAAGCGCGACGTTATTGCGGTTTAAATTGTTGAACGAGTAAACCCGGGGACAGGCAAAACTCGGGAGAGGGACCGAAGCGAACCGACTAAAGCATCCTCTGGACTGTCGAAGAGAAGGAAACGCAGGAAGCGCAGGAAGAGCGAGCACGCGAGTAACGAGGCACTGAAAAGGCGAGCGGTGCGCGGTGGGTAGCAAAAACTGGGAGTGCGGCTGCTCTCCCGCTCGCCCGCTGGGATCGGAGGGATTGCAAGTCTGCGCGCGGGAGAGCGAAAAAAGGAGGATATAAATGGAGGGATCCGTATGCCCGATCCTCCGGTTGGTTCGCCGTCCTCGATTGATTCGTGACGTGCGGCCATCGCTGCACATGCATTTGAGTTGTAAATTTTTTTTGTCAGCTCTGCTTTTGTATTGGGAGAGGAGGGGAGGGGCGCGCGCGGGACTGTAGGTGGTCTTCGCAGATTGTCTCAGCAATATTGTTTTTCTACAATTGGTATTTTTGAGGAGCTACTTTGTGTTTGGGAGCTCGCAGAGGGTCGTTACTGCCCTTTTTCGCGGCTCGGGCCCCTCTTTTCGGATTCCGTTTACGTCACTTTTACGCTTTTCAGATCGAGGAGAATGATAAATTGTTGATTCGCCGAGGCTAAAGAGAAAATACGTAGGTCTTGCACGTACTTTTTTATTGCTCGGAGCTGATATATAATTTGAGAAATTGAATGAGCGCCTCGGTCTCGAACGCTTTTTCCGAGGCAGTGCGTTTAGCAGTCGACGACATCGGCAGTAGCAATCGTATTTTCTTCGAGAGACACTTTTCCAGCCAGAAGTAGAAAATACGTCCTCTCGTAGTAGCGCCTAACTCACTCGCTTTCAAATATTCCAAATTTCCGTTTTTCCTTCGATTTTTCATTTATTTTCATCAGCGTTAAATTCTTCAAAATTGCATTGTACCGGAACGAAGTGGGACGCCGCCTTGTATTTTCCGTTTTTACGCTTTCAGCTCTGCCTGGATAATACATTCGTGATTTCGTTTGCACTATTAAATTTTACGAACCGAACGCGATAATCTTGGCTGCATATTCAAATAGACCCAATGCGCGAGATTACAACAATAAACGTTAAATGCAAATCAGATCTGAAATCAGATGGTATTGTTAATGCGGGCTGTAATTACGCGATTGGCGTTTAGTTGTGTAACCTTATTGAAAACATTGAAATACCACGCGTCTCGAAAGAGCGGAGCCTTTAAAAACTTAAGTTCGTCTACTCGAGGTAGAGGGAAAATAAGTAAAGCGATACGGCGTTCCAGTATTCGATTGTTATTTAATTTACTTCCATCATTGGCGAGGACGTAAATTTGTTGCAACTGATATTCGTTGCTTAATCGACTAATTCTAAAATCCGAGAAAAAGATTGGCTTTTAAAAATCTCTTGCTGCGATGAATAGCAACGTTCAGCCATTTTTACTCCAAGGAATGAGTTACAGCATTGAAATTGAATTCCAGTACAGTTGTAATCGATCTAAAATAAATAAATAGCACGTTACTAATTAAATTTCGCTTTCTCATAATTGAATCAAGGCATTATCGATGATAAAAAGTTTAACGACGCGTGTTGCCACAAATTGTTGAAAGTATAGCATCGCGGCTCGGAGATTGGGATTCTTACGGAGTATCTGCTTCCTTGACTATTCATCCATACACTTGCTGCGATACATCGTTGTGTCTTCAATTAGACTTTTCCCATTTATTTGTAATTGATTTCTGAATTGCCTAGGTTTATTATTTGCACTCGCTTAACATTTATATTACATTATTAGCCGCGGCTGAAAACTCCAGGGATAATCAAAAAACGGCGAGTGCATCGGGATAGTTGACAAATGTTTACACAGCAAATTAAACAATTTGCTCGCTGTTATCGAATATCGGTAGATTGCAATGTTCTACAATCCCCCGTAATTTCAGCGATATTAAGCAAAATCTTGACGTTAATCGAATGCCGTTGGTGCGCAAGGACATTTAACGTTTAAATGCACTAGTGCAATAATGTATCGCGAAATATCCGAATGTAAAAAAGTGCAGCACGGCTCCTTATAAATACCATTAAAATAGTCCAATCAATTACCGATAATTTACGAGGCGATCGTCAGCGGAAGCCTTGATTAAATTAAAATTAGAGGAGATAAGCGAGAATAATTTCATTTTGTAATTTATTCAAGAGCTTTCGGAAATCTATCGGGAGTATTTTGTTAATCGTCGGACGAGCGCAGAGTCAACGTCGAAATTCTCAGAACGAGTCTCAGAATCGCAGCGGCCCGATGTCCTCAAATTGGTCCGCGCGTTTTAATTGCAATAAGTTCTCGCTCGACATTTTACAAAATCGACGACATCATCGAGGTTCGATCCTTGCGCTTGTCTGCAATGCAAAAGCTGTCGCCAAATTAAACGACAATTTTAAACTGGAAGCCTATAAGGCTAATTGCAGGTGACGATCCGCAGAGCCGAGTTGATCGTCCTCGCAACATTTTATTGACCTGAAAATTATTATTTTTATACTAAATTTGTATCGAGCCTTCGATACAATAACATTTCACGGATTAATACGCGCGTCAAATAATACAATACACAAATAAATCCTTGTTTAAATAGGTTTCACGTACTAAAGTTAAACCGATAACAACGAATAGATATTTCGTCGGTGTTTTGCAAATACTTATCGCAATGAATAATTACACGCGATTAATAGCCAATAATTTTATTTAAAAATTTAAAAGGAATAAAGTTGGCTGAATTAAATTTTGCTCATCTTTTTACGTTGAAAGTTATTCCATGCCAAAGTGTAATTTAAATTTTACATTATCCGTTCTCTTGAATAATATCGCTAATTGTATTGGTAAATCGCCACATATTATCGAGTCGATTATTTTAAAGCGATTTTCGCAAGTCCTAAACGAAAAGCCGAGTCTCTCAAAATTGCAAAACTGTGAATTATCGAATTTTAAAAAACTACGATAAAATGCTCGACGTCGCTTTAGCTGTCGCTGTCGTTACGAGGCAAAAGTATGTGCATATTTTAACACCTAACGTTCTATATTTTAAAGACGTAAATTCGAAAAACAATTTTCGTTTCTCGCGAACGAAGAAACGGTGGCCTAGACAACTCGAGGGTCAAGAATAAGCTAAGATACGGTCAAAGTAGAGCGATGAATTTCCATAAAATTTGGCGATTGTTTTACTGTATATTTCAATGAAAAATGAGCTTGAAACGATAAAGAGGAGCGGGAAGCACAACGATTTGGAAGTAAAAAACTTATTATAAATAATAGGCGAAGAAGCAAGAAGGTTTTGCATTAGCGGGGATTGTTCGAGCGGCAGTATTTAAATTTAAACCGAACCGTGACTTAAAAGCTCCAGCACCGACACAAAGTAGATACATGCGCGGGCATTTATGCAGAGGTAGTGCGACACATGCGTCGGACGCGTTGCGTACATTAGCCTGTTTCAATGTGTTGGAAAGGCTCGCACGTGCACTGTTGGCGTATGTTTTATTTGCGCGAGTGCGCGTTACGTATTTTTAAATAAATCGAGACCAAGCTGGAGGAGCGCAATTAATCGCGGATGGCGATGCGATATTCGGCCGCTCGCTCGTTAAATATTCGGTCGCGAATAGAAGCAAGAAAGCGCGAAGGACCGTCGCTGGCATTTGCAGTTGTGAGCCCGAGAGGCAGTTTGGAATTTTTTTGAAATTGGTCCCACCACCAGCGCCGGGGGACTCTCCACCGGTGGCAGTGCAAGTCAAGGGTTGACGAGCTTCGCTCCTTGGCCGCGGCGATTTTAAAAAACGCAGCTCTCGATCTTGTCGGCAGTTGGGCCCGTCGGGGACTCCCGAGGCAGCCTCGAGTCTGCGCCGGAGGCAAGCGCAGTTCGAGCTGCAGTTGGAGGCGCAGTTGGAGACCGGAGTCTCGGCGGCGCATTAGGCAACGTCGAATTCCTTTCTTCTCTCGATCGCGGCTGCGGATCGGCCTTGGCTCTCAGTGCCGTAGGCTATAATTGATTCGCCGGTGCATTGGTCGCACACGATTGCGGCAACGAACGTGTCCTGCTTTGCCTACGCGTTCGATGCTCTCTCGCGATCTCGCAGTCGTCTCTTATCACAGCGACGACGCGTCGCGTTTCGTTCGTTTTCACGCGTTCGCTCTCGTTTTCTCGTTTTGCCGGCGAGCCCAGCCTCCGAGCGACTCCTGTGCAAGTTGCGCGAGCAACGATCCCAGCGGCATGGACATGCCCGAAATTCCCGTAGTCGGGGGCAGCTCCTTTCCGCCCTGGCGATTCGCCTTGCAGGGGGAGGAAGGGGCGCGTACCGAGAGGAGATACTCGGGAGTTTGGCCGAGAGGCCGAGGCGAGTCGAGCCAAGAATGAATAATCGCAGTAATATAAAACGAGTATTTGTCCGCGTGCATCCGCCTCTTCTCCATTGAGAAAATCGTTAAGCCGCTGGGTCGTGACGCGCACTGCAGGACGTGCGCGGGCAACGGCAGCAGCAACGGCGGCAGAAGACGAGGAACGAGAGGAGACAGCGACGCGACAAAGAACAAAAAGGCGAACCGTCGCAATTGCGTAAACATCCTGCAACGCGGCCGATTACGACACCGAGCGGCGGTTTCGAGCAGCGGCGGCGGCGGCGGCGGCGGCGGCGGCGGCATTAACCTTTAGACCGTGTGTGAGTGCGAGCGCTGCGGGCTGCACATCTGTGTGCGCGCCCAACTATTTTGCATTCCGCGTCTCTCCGCGCGATCATCCCGGTCAGGGGAATTTAGATTTCGGCCCGAACCCCGCGCCCCCTCCTCCCGCTCGCACTCCGCTCTTTCGCAGGCGCCTCGATTTCAATGTTACCGCTGCGACTTTGACGAACCAATCGAAGGATCATCTGGAACGCGCCTCGCATTTTACGGATCGCAGTCGGCCGTTCCAGCGTTGGACCGCACGAGCTCCGATTGTATTTGCGGAAAGCCACGGGGGCCGCTCTTGCGATTTGCAGCGACTCGTACACACACACCTCCGCACTGCCTTTATTCCATTGTTGTAATTATTGCGCAATTATTCCTTATTTCCCTTTCTTAACTTCGCCGCTCGATTATTTATCCGACACCCATTCGCAGAGCAATAGTTGGAATAATATTAGCCCCACTCGCTGTAACGAGTAAAGCGCGAAAATATTGAATCCGAATCGACTCCGACTGCTCGAGTGTACCTGTGCGTATAAATGTCCTATTAAAGGCGCAACAGATGCGATCTAGCGCGTATCCGTTAATTATGCAAATGAAATTAATTTTTTAAGAATCGCCGATTAAGTATTGCCCTGAATCAGCGAATGGTCGTCGATAATAATTATTACGCGCGGTAATTATAAGAGATTAAGCTTTGCAACTGCGGTTAGTATTCGTCGAGAGATCTTTAAACGACAACGAGCTTTTGTTAAATTATTAACATGCACGAGATACACTTTCATTTTTCCACTGGCATGCAGCCGCGTGCAATTCATTTCCAAACTTGTTGGTCTTTCGTCCCTGCGAACCGACTACACGTCAACGAAACGCTATTTTGAACAAGCGAAACAGTTTTTTTGCGCACAACGTCAAGGGGAGCTGCCAAAAAGCACGTTGATTTCACAGAGAGTACAAATCAAAATACACGGAGGACATTCTAATCAACAAAAATTATCGACGGCGAATTATTTGAAAATTCACGGGATCCATTGGAATAAGAAAGGAAAAGTGGCGGCAGTTAGTTGTAATGGAATTAATTTCATCGACCGACCGAGTATTGCCGATATTTTGGGGATTTTCGATTTTTAGCGCCGATAAAACTGCTCAAAAGTTAAACGTCGCAAGCTTCGGCTTATTTTCCCTCAAAAGGAATTGCCGCGGCAAATTTCTAATAATTGCCGCGCGGTATAATTACGAGTAAAAATGAAGGAACGCCGCGACGGAGATATTGCGCGCGATTTTCATATTATAATGGCTGGACTCGTGGCTACGCACCGGATCGACCGAATTTTCGAATCGTTGTCAGCGACTCGAGCGAGAGAGAGAGAGAGAGCAGCGTTCGAGTGGCTCGAAAAAAGCAACGCACCCCACACACATGCTGGCTCGCATAAACAAAGGCGACGTTGGAGCGCTCGCGTATTAACGGGGACGAAAGTTGGCGTATCGGCCGACTCGTTAAGTTAACGGGGCCGAGCCTCAGTTTCCGCTACGAGTTTCGAAGGAGCAACGTAATGCAGCGACGTGTCGCAACGCGCCAATTTTTACGAACTTTTACGGCATCGAGTCGCGAGCGAGAAGCTATTCGCGTCGGCCTTGTGATAGCGACGGATGCCCGAGCCGCGTTTCGAACTTTCCTAATCGCGGATTTTCCAGTTATCTCCCCGTTACTTCGGCAATTTTCATCGCGGCGAGGCGGTGAATTTGGTTCGCTCGCGCGGCCTCACCTTAACCCATTTTTAGCGCGCGGGCCGTTTTCCACGAGAAGACTTTAATAATCGCTCGCTCGATCGTTGCAATCCGATTTCGAAATCTTCCAAACTCGAATTCGTCTCGCGGTGCCGGAGCGCAGCCTTAGAATTCTGATCTCGAGTGCGTCGCCGTGAATCATCTTGGGGACTCGCGCTCGGTTCGACGACGAGGACGACGACGACGACGCAGCCGTCCGGCGCGCGGAGCGACTCCGACACATGGCCATTTTTTCGCCGAGCAGCCGGTCCCACGAAAACGACGCCCAGTTCTCTATCGAGCGACGAAATTCCGAGTGCCCCTCCAATCGCTCGCGAGAATTAGGAACGTGCGGCCCGCTTAGAGAGAGCGAGAGGAGAGGGCGAGTATCGACGGGGATTGGTTGCCTAAATCTGCGCCACGGCCATGTTTAGAGCCGGGGCGAAGCGGCTAAGCGGCTAAGCAGTGGGCCCCTCCTGTTTAGAAGGGCATGACGTCATGGTGCGCGGCGCCGGTACACGGCCACGTACACGGCGCCCGGGTGGGGGGAGAGCTCTTTCGAGTTTCGAGGCCACGCTAGAGCGTCTCGCAGCTATTATACATGTGTAACCCCCTTCTACGGCGCTTGGCTCGTTCCTTTGAAAAATGCTTGCGTGCATTTTGTGAATAAGGATTGCCACCAGCGAGCTGCGAATTTCGTAACCATTTTCCCGAGCGATCCGCTCAGCTTTTTACTCGCAGCAGCCTCTTAGCGTTTTAGCGTTTTTAGCGTTTCCTTTCCATCCCGACGAACGCCAATGTTTAATACGTATTTTTCCGAGCTCCTCTTGCGACACGAGCAGCGGCGCGCATCGGGACGCCGAGTCACTGCTCAACAATTTTTCGTTCACACGTTCTCGCTTCTCTCGCTCCTCCTAATGAGCTGAAATTTCGACATCCGCGCGCGATCGCTTTACGCGGATATCGATCGAGCGCCCGCTCGGGAAAATTCCATCCGCTCGAATATTCGCTGCTTTACAGTGCGCGATAAGACCGAGCAGAGAGTAAGCGCGAGCCCTTTACGTCGACGAGACCGATAACTTTTTAGCGCGGAGGATTTTTTCGGCGCGAAAAAATCGACGAGCTCGAATTTTTATTCTTTGAACCGCGCACCGCAACGATTCACACGTACGTGGAATCGCGCTTGCGCACTTGTCCAAGTTCCACTCGCAGCGAGGAGTCGCGCCAAAATCACTTTTCCTCGATTACAATTGTTGGCAGCGAATCGAGAGGCGCAGCGACGACGACGACGACGACGACGACGACACATTTACCCGGAACTCTTTAACGATTTAGTTTCTACAAGACTTGACTTGGCTATTGCTAATTTATCAGCTATTTATTAGCCTATCGGCTTAGATTCCCACAATACGCGGCGCTTGAATTTCATACATCATATCTCTAACGCGGAGCCTTTGCTTAATTAGCGGCCGGCAAAAATGTGAAAGCGAGTTCTTCGTAAGCCGATTGAAAATATAAAATAACGTTTCGAGGAGCCGCCATTCGTTTCGCAACCAAACGCCATCCCGATTACCGCTCCAGAAGATTCGGTTCTCCGCTGGAAAAAGCTGCTACTCGGGATTAGGGGAGAATAACTAAGCTTTTGAGGTAATATTGGAGCCGCGGCGAGCCAAATTAATCTGGCCATCGGAACGAAATATTGAAAATTTCCTGTATCGCGAGGAGCATTTCGCGTAATCCACGAGGCTGCGGCGAATTTATTACAAGAGTGCCGAGGATCGCCGAGCTGACACGAGATCGAGGAACGCCGCCCGTTAAATCGGACCTTTTGACTAAGCTCGTGGCCGCCGAAGCTCGGTTGCGAAAGATTGCGCCATTAGAATGCCATGGGAACCAACAGGCCATTTTCCACCCTCCCAGAATCACGCGGATTCGAATCGCTGGACTTTCGCAACCGCCACATCTTAACGCAATCTTCGGCCGTGGCGAGATTTTCAGATCGGCGGATTTTCTAATGCAAATGCTCGCTACGGTTGCTCTTGGCGAAGTTAACGATCAACGTTGCGTCGCCCCCCTCCCTCTTGGACGTCGACGTCAGTGTCGCTGACGATCAAAATTCGCTCGGGTGGATGTGCGCGTGCGCGCGCGGCCGCGATCCCAGATTCGCTTTCAGATGCGATCGCACTCGTCGCGTTTAGGGCCCGGATGCGCGTGCCGTTCCAAAAACATGAGCCAGCAGCGCGCACGTTATTGCAGCCCCGGCACTGTGTTCGAATCACAAGCGCTTTTCGTCCGCTGCTCATTGGTAATTGGTAGCGACGCGCTAATTACTCGGTGACGTCGAAGCGCGGGTTCTTTTCGGCCTTCGCGATCGCTCGCCGCGAAGAAAAGTCGGCTTTTCGATCGGTTCGCTCCAGCAAATTTGTTTTCCTCGCGGCAAAACGAACGAAGAGCGATAAAAAGGAATCCCCAGGCTCGTTAGCGCGGACTTTCTACTTCAAATTAATTAAGGATGAGTCGTGCGCAGCCGCGAGCGCGACGTAACGTCCTTTGGACTTTGCACGTTCTCCCGCGTTCCGCAGCAGCCCGTGCGAAATCTCCACTCGCGACTATGCATCGACTATTTGGCGAGCGGCGGCGGCGGCGGCCTCAGAACCCGAGACGCGAGAAAGATGGAAGCGTTCGGCTCAAGATCAAGACTCTGCCGCGGCGCTCGTCGTCTCGCGGAAAAAGGCCTCGAGGCCACGGGGAGGGGATAAAAGTCGCCGAGGCTGCGGCGGTGCGCGTCACGAGCGGCTCCTCCGAGGATTAGATGCGACCGGACCGGAGGAGAGTCGCAGGTGCCTCTCCGCAAGCGCCAGCTGCGCCTGCGTCAACACCAGCCAACGGAGTCGCTTAACGAGGCGCGTCAGCGATCGGTTAGTTAGCCTCACCCCCACCCCCTCCGCTCTCGTCTGCTGCACAGGTCGTTGGTTCGATTTAGGGGCTTAGGGTCGGCCCGGGCGATTCGACTTCGCGCCAGAGGAAGCAGCGAGTCGCGCTCTCGGTAAAAAAGCAGCGCGTCTGTCGCAAGACAATTAAATTGCGTCTGTTCGGCCGAGAGAACAGCAAAACAATTAACAATATTTACTACGCGTTGCGGGTTGTTCAACCGTAATGAGGTTCCAACGTATTGCCTCTCGCCGCCGCCGCCGCCGCCGTCGACGTCGACAACGACGACGACGACTCCACTCGCGACTTCATAATCTGCGTGATTTATTGCCGCAGTTGAATGATAATTTAGTTGCCGACTTTATCGTAATCCTCGAATAAGGTGAGTGTGGGCTATCGACGTGGCGCTCGGCGAACGCCACCAGGGAATTCTCGTAATATTCTATTCTAATTCAGCGCAACGTAACGACGATTTCTCGGCTTCTCCCTCCCTCTCTCTCGCTCTTTCACTCAGCGACGCGCGCGCGATTGCGAAAAAAGATACGCGCGTGCTTTCTCGGTCTAAGTTTTAAAATTAAAAAGCCTTTAACCGTACTTAAAGTTTAATTTGTTTCAAGGTTTCGCTCGCTTGGCTCGCCATAGCTCGTAACGACCAGCGACGAGGATAAAAAATCGTTAGACATATTTATCTCCGCGCGATCATCAGTGGCGCGCGTTATTGCGGTTGCGAGCGCTCGATTCGATACTTTTAATCGTCGGTGCGTTCGTTCGCGAGTGAGTGAGTCGGCCCTTATGTAATTCGCGACTCGCGAGCTTTTCCAGCTAATAATCGACTTTGCGGAAAGTCCAGGTGGGAGAGGAAGGGAAAAGCGCGACGGGGGCACGGATTCGCACAGGCCGTCCACGCAACCGAACGCAGCCGTTCCCACGTGGCCTGAAAAGCGACGGCGGCGTGGGTCCGTTCGCGTATTAGGCGCGTCCCGAGTTGGCCCTCGCGGTGAATAATAGATTTAAGGCCGCTGGGATTGGGCGGCCGCTTTTGCTCGCGAGGTCGCTCAGTAGTTGCCCGACGCTTAGCTGCACATTCTAAAATGGCGAAGGTCACGCGGCCGCCTCTCGCGCACTATATATTATGCCGCGTTACCGCTACTGCCACGGCTGGCCGCGACTTTTTTATCCTCTTTTTTGCTGGCGAGCCGCGCGACCGGTTTAGAATCGCGCGATTGCTCGAGCGTGTGAGCGAGCGAGCGAGTGGAGTTGGCCACTGCCACTGCCAGTGCCGGCGGGCGAGCGATTAGTCCGCGTAGTTGCGAACGGGGGACCGGCCAATTCCCGGGCCGAATCCCCGAAAACGGGCCCAAAACGGACCCGAAAATTGAATGGCTAAATAAGCGCGGAGTAGGAGAGCCTGGCGCGAGTTGCGCAAGCGCTCGGATCGAAAAATCGCGACGCGGCGGCGAGTCGGGGAAGGAATGCGGTGGGTTAGGCCGCGACCAAAACTGCTCCGCTGGCGCCTCCATTTTGTTAATTGAAACCGGGATCTGGCCTTTCCCAGGCCGATAATAAAGACGATCGGCGCGCGCGCGAGAGCTGCCCCGTACAATGTTTAGCATAAGCAGCATCCCGGTGTCTGGGAGATGCCGAACGGAGGAAAAGGCTCGCGGCGGCGGCGGCGGCGGCGGCGGCGTCTAATGGCACGCACTAGAGTAAATGGGAAAAATCAGCTCTCGGAAACGTTTCGCAAGCGGCGCGTTTCAACCGAGACTGGGCTGTCGGGTAGCTTCGGTCGCTCGGTACTCGCCTCCTGGAGGAGCCGAGAGCGACTGCGCCCTCGTCGTCGCTGGGAAAGCGGCTGGAAATTGGCAATCGGCCGGCAAGTGCCATAACTCAGCGGGCCCTTGAGCCGCGGGGCCCTAATTGAACGTTCCCCGGTGGAGGAGCGGCTCCTGTCAGGAGGCGAGAAAATTTATCGAGGGTCAGCTGGTGTTGCTACCGCTGCTAACGGGACGCGGCGCGCACGCCTTGGCGACGTGATAATCATCCGCTCGGCCGCAATCCTATTATCGCCGGGGCTTCTATAATATCGCGGGGACGGACGATTGGCTTGGAAAGCTGCGGCCTGGGAAAGCCGCCGCCGCCGCCAGGGCATGCGCTTGAACTTTGAGCGGCCGCTCGCTCGCGTGTTTACGGCGCGCCGTTTCGTCGGCCCATTGTCACACGATAATTGAACAATGCCCTGTTTACACGGAATTTTCTCGGAAGATGGGGGTTTTTGCGCCTGCCGGGATTAAGTATTGCCCCCTCGTGCTCGCGTGTCTGCTTCCGAAGAATTTTCAGAAAGGCCGCGACGATGGACTGTGCGCGGAGAGGAGCCTAGAAGAAGCGCTGGAGCCCCTCGAGTTTTTTTTTTTTTGGTAACTGTAAACAGGATCGACGGCACTTGCCCGGACCCGCGGCCGATTCGAGCTAAAAGAAGAAGAGAAGAAGGCTCGTGTCCGGGAGGCGGCGGGGCGAACCACCACCGAGCGAGACGACCGAGTTCGCAACTTTCTATAGCCAAGCTCCGCTCTCGGAAAATCAATGTTAATATGCACTAGGTCAGTTTTACAATGGCGGCTATAAATAAAAAATTATCGGCCTTTTGAGATAATGTAATGTGCAAGAGCGAGTTATGTGTGCGGCGCATACGTCTGTCCGTTGCATACACAAATTATATAAACATTCGGGCACAAGGTATCAGCGGCTCCTATGCGGCGTTTATTTACCGTGGAAAAGTGTTACAACACGCAACGCGCGCGCCAACCCGTTCCAAACATATTGATCTCGCGCTCGGCCCCTTATCGGAATTAAATATCAAATTTGCGCGCCGCCTTATTATTGAATAACCATTTTCAAAGCGCAGCAATCGGTTTCGCACGCGGCCCGCGATTCGAGCGAAGCTCCGGGATTGCGAGTCCTCGTCCAAGGGCTCGATTACTCCGAACAGTCGATCGCCGCCAACGCCCTTTGATATTTTGAAGCTGTTTTCCACCGAGCGACAAAGCGAACTTGCAACGGCCAGCCGCTGCCAAAAATGGCACTCGGTTTTATTCCGTATCTCTTTTCGTCTTGGTTGCTGTTGTTGTTGTCGTTGGTTTGCCGATAGCCATTAGGTTTCGAACGGACTTTAATCGAACTCGATGAAACGATGCTCGACTCCTGGCGGAGGTTAAGGCGCAGTGTTCGAAGTGCACTCGACGACAACACACCCTTCTTCTGTTTTAATTAAAATTTCGTTTGCTGCTCGGCTCCTACCGCGTTAATAAATTTTAATTTTACCATCTCACCGGCCCCAACGTCTTGTTGCCTGCAATAGAATTTTCTCGGAACACACATTTTTAAAGATAAAATCTCTAACGAGAGTAGCCGCTCGAAAGTAACCGTCTGGGGCCTTAAATAATCTCAAAATTATTTTTGCTCGAGAAGCTGCTCTCGTGTGTAATTTTGAAGTTAGGTAAATGTTTGAGATTACATTTGCAACATTGTCATGAATTATCTTTACCATCGTACTCCTCAATTCGAGATTTAGCACTCGAGTGTATTATTAGTATATTATTAGTAGTTGTCTAGCAAAGTCAAATTGTAAAGTCTTGAATTTGACATTTAATACGCTCTTACAGCCGTAACTCGACGCAATCCTGAAAATACTTCGATATATTGCGCGTGATTGATTGATATATTCACGCGTACGCGCTCGCACGCACACAGCGTATAATATATATATCTAGGCGCGATTATTTATTAACGTACGTCCATTAACTTTTTTGAAATTAATAATAGCCGCTTGCGAACGACGTTATAAAAATGCTTTGTAATGGCGAACGGCAATATTTTGCACAATCCCAGGTGAGAATTAAGGTGAAGGTGAGCGCGCCTGCGCTGGCGAAACGCGAGGCGTATTTTCGTCGGCTTTCCCAACCCGTATCATCTTGCGACCCTTAAGGCGAACCGATGCTTCGGGTTTGGCTCCGGTTCTAAAAGTTTGGAGTCGCGAGGCTCGGTCGGCAATACTGGAAGCGGCAGAAGCATTCGAGCATCCGTTCCGGGTTTGTTCGCGCAGTCGCGCGCTCGTGGAAAGCCAAGCCTCGGCTTCGATCCGCTTCGCTTAAACTTAAATTTTGTCCGGCCTTTGGAGTTTTTCATAAGGCCACTGGCGGACGCTTTTAAGGTCTGCTCGCGCAAATTTAGTCGAAGCTCCACTTTATTCCGGACGAGCGTGAGAGAGTGAAAACGAAATAAGCCTAATTGCCAGGAGAGGCTTTGAAGTTTACCCCGTCCGACCTGACACCAATCGTTACGAACCTGAGCGAGCAGTAACGGCGACTAGCCAGCCATCGTCGATCCTCGCTCACCCCTTAATTATTTGCGCGTTCATTTTTTATCCGCGCGTCCGAGTGGAGCGGCGATCGAGCTAATTAATATTACTCCAAGCGCTCCAAGCGGATGTGAGAATGCGACCACTTAAGTCGAGTTCTTCCGCGCTCGCCAAGTTCAGGATCTTGGCGTTTTCAATTTGAAGCTGCTACTCCAAAGTTTGCCAGGGCACGATCCCCGTTCCGTCGTTGAATATCGCGCGGGAAAAGAACGAGTCCGCGGGTGAAAATCCCGCGCTTATAACCCAGACAATGACGCACTTTTTGGGCAATGCGCTCGATTAACAGTGGAGAACGTCAAGGAGAACAGCGTACCGGTTTAGCGGACAAAGTCCGATACCTCGTTCGGGAGTCCGAGCGCGTGCGCCAACTGCACGAGCAGCGGCCCTTTATTCGCTTTCGCAGCTGGGGAAGGCTTTTCTCCGGCAGTTGATAGCGCCTGGAAATTTCGAGTTTGTTCTTGCTACCGCCAGATGGTCGGTCGACTCCCCAACTCGCCTCGTCGTTTTCACCCGCGTGAAAAAGGGGCCGAGATGCGTCAGCGCGCAAAGCGGAATACTTACCGGCGAAAATCTGCGTTTATCGAGAACCGGACAAAAGAGGCGCACACGAGTGCCGGGGACGATACGCGCGCGTGCGCACGCGCATACTCGCTTTCAGGAACGACTCATTTTTCATTGAAATTGTCCAGGCCGTCGCCGCGGGCTTATGCATCTCTCGGCTGGTTTATGTTAGTTGGCTCCGAATGACGTTGACGCGCTGCGACGTACAGTTACGTTTAAGTTTATTCGCGGGGAAGAAAAAGTTGCAGCGCCAGGGGCAATAGCATCTCCGAGACGCAGTCGAATAAATAAGCTGCGGCGAAAAAGAGCCGCGTAACGGTCGCGAATCGAACGCCGTCGGGGCTGGACGGACCCTCCGACGAATCGGTACGGGTGTCCAGCTGCGACAGGGTGGGAGCTAATTAGCGCACTCGGGGCCCGCGCGTTTACAACGTATTTGAGCTGCGCGCCCTGGTAAGGGGACGGGGACGGGGACGGGGTCGGCTTTTCCCGGAACCGACGCGCCGCCGGAAAATATCGGATTTAATTAGCCCGATTCTAGGAGACAAAGATCGATTACGAATGCGCCGCGGTCTTAATTGCAGCGGCTGAGCGCGCGACAGGTGCGGAATACACCGCGTGCCTCCAGCTTCCCGTCTCCTTTTTACTCTCGAGGCCACTCGTTATCCAGCACGATCGAGCACATCGGCGCGCTGTCGAATTTTTCTCGCCGCGCGTCTTCGCCGTTTCTTTGTCGGGCTCCGCAAAAACTTGTGGAATTATCATTTGCGACGGGTTCTCGCCGATATGCGCTTTTTCCGCTTTCTACAGAATCCCCCCCCCCGTTCGTCCCTTTTCGATCTTTCTCGTATATTTCTGCCGAGCTGACGAAACTAGTTTCTCCCTCGCCAAAACCTTTCCCACTTTTCCCCTTTTATCCTCTTTCCTTTTTCCCTTCTCAGTTCAATATCCGCGAGGCACCTGCGCGCGAGATCCTCGCTTCCCGACAATGGCGAACTTGGAAAATCAGCGATGCTTCCCTGATCTCTCTAAGTCGTTCCCGAATTTACGATGAATTTACCCCCTCCCAGTAGCAGTTGTGCTCCTTCGAGAGCCGCAGTCGACGCACCGATAAACCATTTGTATTTTATTAGCCGTAGATTTGCAGCTTCGGTGTCGCTCTCTGCCTCGATCATGGTAATTATCTTCTTGAAATTACTAATAATTATTTTCCGAAGATTAGCAGAGGACGAGGTTGGCTTCGATGTCGCTCGCGTCAAATGCATTTGAAAAGACGCGAAAACAATGGCCGAGGGATCGAAAGCGACGCAGACGCCTGACTGAAAATGCGAGTGAGCGGCGGCGGCGGCGGCGGCTATTAACGTTGCTGTTCATTAATCCGAACGGTAATAGTCGGCTGTCCGCTCGAGCAGCTACATTCGCTATTGCGTGGACCAGCGAGCGGATCCGAATAACGGATGACGGCGAGCCTCCAGGTTTGTCTTTGTTGAAATTCGCAGCTGCGGATTGGAGATTTTTCGCTTTTTAATCGAGTCAACTGCGACGACGAATTTCCACGGTCGCCTTCTGCCACGGACATTGTGATCGCGCGCCGTCCTCGAGGCGAAGGAGGCCCTTATTGGCCGGCTACTGGACGCTTGTCGGCATCGAGGGCAAGATGGGAAAAGGCGCATCGGATCCCTCGGCCTAATTCGAGCGCGCCTCGATAAACGCATCGAAAGGTCGAAGGAGGGAGGGAGATACGCGAGTCGCGGCTGGCTGGCAAAAGGTTCGGCGAGCGGCTGGTGCAACCGGCGCAACAGGCCGTATAGCAGCAGCAGCAACAGCATCGACAGCAACAGCAGCGCCGGCACTCGCTCGCCTCGCGGGCATTGGGTGCGCGCCACTCTATTTGGGACAAGGTCAGAGGCCCTGCCGAGCCAAGACACTGAGAGCCTGCAAACGCTCTCTGCACTTTCACTTCCACGGCGGCACTGCATGCGCGCCGCTGCATCGGCGGCGTTCGCTGCACCAGCAGAAAATCCATCGATTTTTCGAGGAGCACGCGCTCGTCTCCTTTGCTGTCCCTTCGCTTCGGGATACTTGTCCACGTTGCCGACCTTTTTGTGCCTCGCGCGTCCTTGCAACGGTCCAACCGCCTCTTTCCCGGAGCGAGCAAATCAAAGGCTTTTCAAATAATGGCACTCTTTCGCAGCTTCGCGAAGGTTGCAACAACAACAACAACAGCAGCAGCAGCAGCAGCAGCAACAACAGTCTCGGGAACAAATCTCTAATCATCGCTCGGGTCTGGATGCCAGCAAAGTTCCACCTTAAAAATGATAAATCCTCTCGAGTTATTGTATCGCAAATAATATTCAAGAGCTCGCGACGGCTGCTACAATATTTTCGCGAATGGCTTATTAAAGTGTATTATCCTTTAGCTTTTCCAAAGGTTTTCTCAGCTTGCTTGCCGAGTGTAGTACGCGTGTCGTTGGGTCGGCAAAAATAGCATCGAGAATTTCTATCTTGGATACATCGGGATTGGACGAGTCGTCGATTTTCACTTTTTATTTTACGTTCTTCTAGTTATTGTTGTTGTTGTTGTTGTTGTTGTTGACGAAATTAGACGACGCGCGTACGTGTTGGATTTTCCTTAACAAACACGTTGCGTTGTTTCATTAAAACTCGTCGACTCTTGTCTGCACTATCGGAAATTTTATTATTTTTTACTCATTATGACCTGAAAGTAGTCAAGCATAAATAAACGCCAGGAAATTCTCTTATTTTTCCTTTAAATTTTGAAATACCAAATTAATTGTCTATTATTAATGGATGCATGGTTATTGTTATAACTTAACATTACTTTTTAATTATCTAAGTAGCGGTTTCGAAAAACCGAAGCTGACTTCTGAAATAGTCATTGGAACGAATCAGTTTTGATAACCAGGATTAACGATGAAGGAATCGTCGTCAACGTGCCCGTTTTAATGGAATATTAAAATAATTTGCGGCTAGAATTTTTTTTCAAGCTCTTCGCCGTGAAATATTTCGCGGCGGGATCAGCAGTACCAGTTGTGGTGGGTGGTGGGGGGGGGGCAATTTCCTCGTCTATTTCAATAATAACGCGTATCTTTGAATATCCAGTCTTAGCGCGATGGAGCAGAGAGTCGATAATTCGTTATTACGTTGCATCGAGTCGTTCGCCAGATTTCCAAGACGATTTTAGCATCGAAAGTAGTCGCGTTTATCGTTGCGCGCGAGTGGTGCTTTTGGATTTTTACAATCGAGTCGTTCGCCGATACATTTCCCGCATCAGGAATGATTTTGGACAGAGGGAGAGTCCGGGTCTCCCGTTCTCTGCACCTGTCAAATCAATACGCAAGAACGGAAGATCTAGGACTCGCGTCGGTGATATTCGACTTTCTTCCCAACGGACACAAATACACACTCGGCGGCCGCGAATCGCTCAAGTTTCTATTCCGTTTCAATTTCGCAGAGTCCTGGAGTCCGATCGGCATTATCGATCACAATTAGACGCTTTCACCAGTCTAGTCATTAGTCGGCGGAGTTTAGGTACGCGTGGCTGGGCATGCGCGGTAAACTGACCGCCCGAGTACCGTCCCGCTGACGTCTTCCGCAGCGGCTGGCTAATTCAGGCCGAGCGCGACATCGGCAGGATAAACGAGGAGTTGTCGCGACGAAGCGATTCGAACTAAATACATCTTGCCGAAGGAGTAATTTACAGGGGACAATAAAGAAATTACAGGATTAAATTTAACAGCTATTAGGTTGGAGGAGCGGCAAAAAAGAAAGACGGCGGCATGTCGAACGAGAAGCGGCGGGGAAAACAGTTTGCGCTTGGCCGCATAGCAGCAGCAGCAGCAGCAGCGCCGCCATTCAGTCGGCAACGATCGTTAATCTGAATTTCGGTGGCGCAAAGATTAGATCTCCGAGGAGATACGTTGCGCTGCACCGTCCTCCCCCCCCCCTCTCTCACTGTCTCTCTGTCTCGGTCGCGAGTCCCGAGGTTTAATTAAGGATCGCCGCCGTGCCGCGGCAGCGCCACGGCAATCAGCAACGAGCAGCGACTGCGTGCAACGGCGAGAAAATAAATGATTCCCTGGCTGACAGAACTATCCAATTAGCAGGTTGTACGTTGTCACTTCGCAGTCCATAATACTTTTAAATCGGCGGCGTTGCGCCGAGCCTCGGAGCGGCTGTGATATCTTAAGCCGGAGCCGATCTAACGACGACGACGACGCACTTGTTTCACAAAGAAGCGGATTTACGAGGAAACCGGGGAAAATGGAATAAAGCATCGGGGCCCGAGCCGGCGCTTCGGAGGACGATTCACGGGGAGTTTCGCGGATCGATGCTTTCCCCCAGAGGAACCCCAATAACGCAAACTCGAACGGCTTCTCGGCTACTGCAACGACGGCGGCGCTAAGGCTGCGTCTAGCCGGAATTACGCCCCGGCGATTATCGACCATCGCGTCGGGGCTCCTCCGTTCGCTTACCCGCGAACTGTCGAGGTGGACTTTTTTAATTCGCTTGCCTCGATCAAGCGCCAAGTTGCTGATTTGCTCGAGCCGAGGAACGTTAAAATAATCTTCCGCTACGTCCGGGCGTCGGGGCTTCTTTGGCCTCCGAACCCGAATCCACTCGTCGTCGCTCGCCGCCTGCGCTCCGAGTTCCCATCCAGTGCATCCGACGATCCGATTTTCTGGACGGATGTTTTTGCGACAGCGAAGAAGAGGGGAAAAAGAGAAGAAGGAAAGGAAAAGTGGCGACGTTAACGAGCCCGAGTGCGAGTGCGAGGCACGAGGAGGAGGGGAGTCGGGCAGGCCATTGCACTGACAATGGCCATTGAAAAACAGAAAATAAGGGCCATTGTTCGGGCCGATACGCTTTTCAGAAGTGATACTCGCAAACATCGCCGGGCGTTGATTTAACGCGCGGATTAAAAATAAAGGCGAGAGCGACAGGGACAAGTGCATTGTTAGCGGAGCTCCGGCCGAAAGCAAAAGGAGTCCGGCGCGCGCACCGACGCGATTAGAACCGAGGCTTGTTTTTTCTCCTCGGCCGAGGATTCCTCGTCAAGCGCACGCATTCGCTTTTGTCGTCCCGCGTCCGCCCAAACGGCTCCAACTCCTCGCCGAAAGCCGATTCCGCGCTAACAACAAGAGCTAACAACAATTTTCCAACCTGAACGGCGAGCTTGCGAATCGCTTTCCGGGAATCGAGCTTCCACGAGCGTTGCGACAAACAATTTCAAATACGCCGAAGATATCGCTTTTCTTTTTGTTCGAGCGAATACTTAGTTTTCTCGGTATCCCTGAGCCCGACCGCGCCGACGCTCTGCGCGTTTACGCGCTCGGAATTTTCTTTCGCTTACACCGAGTCGCTCGTCAGGACGAGACACCGATAACAACGTCGCGCGACTTTCGACTGTCGTCTTTCCGCTTTTACTCTCCTGAGCAAAAAGCCCTTTTCACCTCTTTCGCCTCGTTTTCCGCTAAAAGTTCGCGGCTACATTTCTTGATTAATTATCGAACGCGCGGGCAACGACCAAAGCGTAGAGCGCGTCTACGTAAAATAGGGCCAATCGCTGCGGTTAGCGCCGAGAAACGCGTTTCGGCGAAGACGATAACAACGGCAACAAAGAAAAGCGCCGAGTTTGGGACGGTTTCGCGAATAAAGGAATAAAGTCCGCGAATTGTCGTAGCTCGCGATTATCGCGGGAAAAGCCCGCCGGCATTGAAGTGCGAAATTGCGGAAAGTTGCGAAGGGACGAGCGGCGGGGACGGCCTTGAGAACGAATCGGCTCTCGGCGACTTCGCACATCCGCCTAGACGAGGAGGCGGCTCGACTGATCGAGAGCAAGACTCGGTCTCGGCCGCGACGACGATCATCGACGATCATCGACGATTAGTGACGCGGGAGAAGGAAGAGAGGAAAACAGAAGAAAAACGAAGGAGCGACGCGGGTCTCGCGCAGCCTTACACAGCCGCCCGGTAACGATGCTTTTACTCCGACGCTTAAACTGGCCGTAAAGTTGATTTAGTGCAGGCGAGCGCGCGCGTGTGAGTGCACGTGCGTGTGCGAGCCGGCAGGAAGAGTCGGCTGGCCGATGACGCGCCGATTTTCCTCGATTTTCGCCGTTATTCATCGCGCACTGGGTCGCTGCTGGTGCTGGTGCGCGAGCGAACCAACGACTCGGTATCGCCCTTTTGGCGGCTCCTCGACGGAAGCAAACTGGCACCGGAAGCCGACGCTGCTCCGTCGTCGTCTGTCGATTCGCGACTCGCGAAAACGCCTCCTCCCCCCTCCCCTGTGCGGTTTTTAACTCAGTTTAACGAGTTTTCCCGCGGACTTTTCTAACGAACGGGGGGCGGGGGCGGTCGGGTACCCGGAATCGCGTAAATGGCTGCGAAAATATATTAAATTTAAGTATCGGAAAGCTGTCGATTAACCGAAACGCGTCGCCAGATTTAGTCGCGAGTGACGTTCAACGAAATTGACGCGCTCGCGTTGAATTTATCGAAAAGCATTGAGAAATAAATATTAAAAAAGTCCGCGTCTCGTTTCTAACTCGCGGCGTTTTGATTTATTTTCTTGTTTATGATCAAGTTTCGCACGACGCCGACGGACGAATAATAAATTTTAATCCAGCATTTCATCCGACGCGTTTATTATTCAGCTAAACGCTGAAAAACGCACTGTATTTAACGGGCTGTAAACGACGTTATTTATCGTTATCGCGATTGTTTAGCAATTGTTAAACAAATGCCGAGGAGGGGGAGGGAATTATCGGGGGGATTCGGAGCGGCGTTAAGCGAGTCGCGACGATCGTTGCTTATTATTTAACTCTCGAAGGCCTTGGAGTGGCAAAATAAATGACACGTCTCTGGCCGAGAGCTGAGACAGAAATTGGGTCAATTGGTCTTCTTCGCGCGGCGGCGTTTGCCGTGTGTGGCTCGCGATCTCAGGCAACGAATTCGAAGCCGCGAATGTCTGCCGTAATAAAATTTTTCTTTCACTCGCGCGACTTTGTATCGCGTTGATTGATGTATTTATACCTGAGCTGAGCCTTGAGTTTTTAATAGTTATGTTAATCGAAGCCAGTATCGCTAAGATCATTCATTTTCTCCCTAGATTTTTCATATTTTCGAAATTCGTAATTGAAAAATAATTGAAAACGCGCACGCGCGATCGCGCGAAACGACACTTTTCGCAGATTAGTATCTCTGGCTTTAATCGAATCCAAACACGAAGACGCGAAATGATAAATGTTACGCGTCGCTTCGACATTAAATCGCTGAACGACCTTTCTCTCTTTCTATTGTCAATACGTAATGAATTATTAAATGATTATTGTATAACGAGATAAAAGTGTCGTTAAAGATAATATTTTGAGTGGCGGCTTAATAGTGGCTTAACTAGGATCGACCCTAAACCGCGCGTGTGCGTTCGACTCGAATCGCGTCGTCGACCGATCGCAGCTGCAGAATTTGCAAACAATCGCTGCCAGCCGACGCGAGATAACGATAAAAATTAGATTTTGCTTTCAAAAGCCGGGGGGCTCAGCTTTTTCGTCCCTTTCCCGGCGAACTCGGCCAAAAGCGCCAAGCCGAGCCGGCGCAGTTTAGCCGGAGTTTCCGGGGGAAAGAGCGCAGCGGAAGTGCGCCGGCTTCTTCTAATCGAGTTCCGCTCGATAACGACGTCGCAGCGTCCGCGGATCGATTCTTGCGCGAAAATCCGCTGGATGCGAACGAGCGACTGCTGCAGCGAGGAATGCGGCAATGAACGAGTCGTCGCAATTATCGATTGCGATCCGCGATTTATTTATACGCCTGGATTATTTATTTCGATACGTCGTTGCAGTTGCGCAATCCGAGAACGAAAGAGTCGGCGGCGGCGGCAATTATTCCTCGTAAACAATGTAGTCGCCCGCCTCGACTCGACGAGCCTCGTCGAGGGCTCGTGGACGCAGCGACTGGCGGCTCTGGGCTTTTTCGGCGGGCCTCTCCAGGAACAGCTCGTGCTGCGTCGAGGTGCGCTCGCACGTGTTGACTCGCTCGCGGATGTGAATTTAACGGATTGGCCACACCAGAGAGAGAGAGAGAGAGCATGATATAATAGTCGCTCGCCCTCCATTCCGTCTTAAGGAGCGACTGCGCCGAGATATTAGTTTGGGCGCGCGCAGCGTCGACGCAAACCCCCGATGCGCAGTCCAGGTGCGTGAGAAACCTGAATTCCACCGGAGGAATGCGTAACGACGTTCGCGAGTAATGCGCCTCTCTCGGCTCGAGTCTAGGAGTCGTCCTGGAGATTATTATTGCGAGCCGAAGGCACGCGTTTCCGTTCCGAGATTTTGCAAATTTTCAAATCAACGCGACACCGACTAAATGCTAAGCTCCAATCTGATTGTTTATAATCTCGAAACGCGCAGCCCGGCCGAGAAACTTGTTCGAGTATTCGATCGATATTGCGCTCTTAACTCGCTCTCACGGAGTTTCGCAATTATTTTAAATATGAAATAGGCATTGTTTTTTAAATACACAAGAGATAAACGGATAAAAGTTAACAAGACGTTAATTTTTTATAGTCTTTTCGGTATTTCGACGAAACGGCCGATTGCGGAATCTATTATATTCTCTCGTTCGTCAAAGCATATTAATTATCGCAGCGTTAATTAGCAGATAGTAACTGTGCGTTGCATAATTTCTCGACTGCGGCTCAGATTGGAAATCAAACTATCTTGTGAGAAAACTCGTGTTTAGGACTCGTCAAATGCTGCGAGTTGGATGGAGCGTATAAATTTATTCGCAATCGCGAAGAGCAACCGATGCCAATGCTACAGGTGTCCGCTGCTGCAGGTGTTTATATGAAAAAAGCATCCGCGAGATGAAAAATTGCGTTCGGTGACGAAGCTGAGGAGGTTACGGTATAACGCATTGCCAATAACCGCTGATCGTTAATCCTACAAAAGAATTTTCGCATTGGAAAAAGTCGTTGAAAAATGCCTTGCCGCCAGACAATCGTCCAGGAGCATCTTGAGTGTATTTGGCGTTACTCGTAAAATAATCGTATCCGCGATAAGTTGTAACGCCAGCGAATTATCCGTCCATCTACTCGCGATAGATAATAATCGCGCGCGAGCGATTATCGCGAGTTGCTATCTACTACCATCCGCGAGCTAACGCACAAATCGAGTATCGCGGCGAATCAGCGATTCTCACTCGACGGGAAGAGCAGCGACGCGTCGATTTTTCCGCGCAACGTGGCCAGGTGCCGCAGAAGAGACGCAGCTCCTCGCGGAGATGCGATCGCCAGGAGAAATAGAGGATAAACTCGGCTTCTGACTCGTTGAGCGCACATCGCGTCCTTTCGAATGAGAAATAGGATGTTTGGCGAGAGGGGCGAGGAGCGAGGAGGAAAATCGAGGCCGCGAATATTTCGCGCAGCAGCCAGCGCCGGACGAGTGTTGGTGCCGAAGGGTACGATCTCGATTTTCTCGATTTTCCTTGCCACGCTGCGCGGACAGTCCCCGGCGGCGACGTAGTCTTGAAAGTTTTCCGCTTGGCCTGAGAGCCAGCGGATCGGCGATCGGCGGCGCTGCATTTTTCGTCCTTACGTCATCGCGCAGACGCACAAGACGACCGCGAGGAGACGCGTTGACGTCACGTTTCGCCTGCGACGCCGTCCGCAAAAAAAATGAAACCGGCCGCGGTGGCAGTTATTATGAAACCGCACTCTTAATAGCCCGGAAGAGACGTCGAACTCGATCGTATTTTATTACCCTTGGGTGGATTTTGCGACGCCTCTGTCTCCGGCCTTTTTTTTGCTGCAACCGGAACAACGGAGAAGATCCTTCGCGCGGATTCTCGAGCATTTTAAAAATAGACGCTGCGTTCGCGAGGAATTTTCTCCTCTTTCGTTAATAACTCCTGCCCGCGCTAGAGGATATTCTCGAGGCTGAGATTCCGCGAAATACCGCGAAATTCCGAAATCCAAAGCCTCCAGAGGAGCTTCGAGAGTTTCATTAGCGTCTTCCATTTTAAATCGGCACCGGGAATCGAATTATCGTCGTCGATCGGTAACGAGCTGATTAATTCTGATTAACGGATGGTTATTGTTACTAAGTCGCACTCGGTACAATAGTATCGAGTTAATAATCTTCGTCGAGTCAGAAGTTGTGCTTCCCTCCCCACCCCCCCACCCCCCCGTGCCATTAGACATCGACCGAACAAAAAATAGCAACGATCAATTTCTCGCGTCGATTTAATTCACGTCGCTTCGGACGGATTCTCGACCTTAAAAGTCATTAAATTTGCGGATTCGCGACGTCTGGCGAAGCCGTAAAATTCAATAATTAATTACTTTGGTCATTAGTCGAGTATGAAAGAGGTAGTTGCGACAAAAGGACAGTGCAAACAACACTATTTGCTCCAAGCGGTTTAGCGCTTTTCATCGACGAGTAATGGAAATGCATCTTTAGGCCAGTTATTATTAATTCAATCACGAGGTTCGATATCGTGCACTTGCGAACAATAGCGTCACCTTCGCGCGACGACGTTTTTATTAATTTTCTTCAAAAGACTTATTTTATATTGTTTCGTGCGAGCAACGGCAGAGTAGTAGTTATTTTTTAATTTACGTAAGTCGCTATAAGCAACGCAAAAAATCAGTTGAAAAAATCGAGTCGATCTCGTCGAACGCGATGGCCGAATAGAATTACACGAGCCTCTGTGATTCACAATCGATTCTATGGAATTAATTACAAAATCCTTCGCAAATTTTTTCCTTCAAAACTTCTGGATAAGCTACTTCAATTGAGAGGCAAAAAATTATTAACGCGCATTGTTGCTCAGGCGCACGCACGCGAATATCAATTACATCGTAACGCACGCGCACTTTTTTTGCCGTCACAAGAACAGTTTATTATCTCGATGATTTTTAAACGGGAGGAGGAGGAGGAGGAGGACTTTGGAGAAGCGGCTGTTCGCTCGGGCCGGGAAACGCAGGATTTTCGATAACACAGTCATTGCGCAAGCGTCCGCGATTTTGCCGCAAATTCGCGAGCGCGCTGGTTGTCGTTCCCCACTCGTCTTTCCGAACAGCCGCTCGCTGAAACGATCCCAAGGCGATCGCGGAGGATTAAAAGCAAAAGGTCGTCGTAAAATGCAAAAGGATAAATCGGCTCGGACTCGCGAACCGCGAGCCGCTGCTTGCGTTTCGCAACGCGCTGGCCGATATTTTCCAATAAGCATCTACGCCGTCGTCGCAGTTGGCGGACAAATCGAGATTCGAGCGTCAGATACATAGATGCCAATTTTGCAACGAGAGAACTTTTTACCGGAATAGCTGGCCGCCGGGAGGAGGAGGGCAAGGGAGGGCAAGGGAGGGCAAAATATTGGCACGAGCACGACGACGGAGTCGCAGCGCTAACCCACGGCGTGCTCCGGCGATTTCTAGGACAACCGGTTTTTTTATTTTCCTCTCCGTTTTCCCCCCTTTTTCGAGGCTCGCATTTTCGCGCGAGCGGCTCTGCGCCTTTTCGATTCTGCATATCCAGGACGCCGACAGCGCGCGGACGGAAGGATTTTCTGGCGAAACTCGATTGGTCGCGAGGCCGCGCCAAACGCCGCCACCTGTCGCGCTCCAGCTTCGCGGAGACTAGACTGCAGCCGTTGCTCGCGCGCGCGCGCGCCTGCGCGCTACTTCGGAGTCGCCGAACAAGCCAACGGACAGTCGTCGCGCCGCTCGCGTTATTTAACGCGGAAGCTCCGAAATGCCATCGGGTTGACGGAGGTGGTTCCTGGTTGTACGCGTGTGCCACTCGACGCACTCGAGCAATTAACGAGGCAATTTATCGCAACGATTAAAGTAACAAAGTGGCGCTGCATCGGTTTGGCTTCGATGCTTGCGTCGCTTCCACGCCACGACTGGACCAAAGAGTCGGACGCGAGCTGGATCTTGCGAAATTCAAGAGAATAGGTTATGGCACGAGGATCGGGCGACGAGAGGCGTCTTACAATTGGAAAAACGCCTCGTAAGAAGGCCCCCGGAATGTTCTCCGAGCAACTCTCGAATGCGTTTCCGAGGCTCGGGTATTTTTTCCTCGTTTTCCGGCGCTCGCGTCGACTGCACTCGCGTTCGGCAGTTTGTAAACTCGCGGTGGCATCGTAAAAGTTGCCGCGATGCAATTTGCAAAAAAGAGCAGCAACGTGTCCCCCGAGCGCCGCTCGAACGTTAATAATACGCCGATAAAAGTATCGAGTTAGAATTCGAATTTCAAAAGAACAATGGCATTTTAATCCGAAATCGCTCGTGGCATTTACTCGGATTGGTAATATGGGAACAACACAGGGCCGTTTGTTAGCTGCTGCAATGTTGTAATAAAGCCCGGCGCTGGCGATGTTTTAACGGAAACGAGCGAGTCAACCGAGTGTTCTTAACAATATTTAAGACACAACTCGGAGTTGCGAGAGCGAGAGCGAGCAGAGACTTTTCCACGAAAGCCTTGTTGTAGTGTCAGGCCGAGAGTAAACACTAGCGCCGAGCTGCCGAGCACGACTACTCGATTGGCAAAGTTGACTTCGGCGGCTCGAGCCTATCATTTTATTCCCCGTGTTGTTATTCGCGAGTACTCGGGGATACAATCTCATTCTGGTGGCTGATTAGGAGCGAAAATAAGGACGCGATCCGAGCCGAGCCCGGCCGAGCCCAGCCGAGCTCAATAACGCCGAGCGCAGACAATGGAATTCATTTTCCGAAATACGGCGCTGCTCGAGCTATTAATGACGCAGCCGCAGCGCGCCTATGATTCACAATGGAAATTTCGCAATTGCGGCAATAGCAGTCGCGCCAAATATTATTCGAGCAGCGAGCCCAAATCCAGGACAGTTGGCAAAGCGCACGCGCACGCGCACCGATGCAACGCTCCAGCCGCGCTTTATCAATTTCGATAAAAAGAGATTCATTCGCGCGGACGCGAGCGCCAGCTAATCAAAAGTCCCCGTTACCCCAACTGCGCTGTAAACGCGCGTCGCGCAGATACGAGATTAGGAGGTACGAGTCCGAGCGGCTCCTCGCGCATCCGCGGCAAGAGACTTTGGAGCAGCGGAGGTTGCGCGAGAAGCGAATCCAGGCAAATGCCTCTGGCCGAGCAAAATGCAAACTCCGCGTCGCAAAAATCGACCTAAAACTGTCGATCTCCGCTCGAGAGACGGAGCGGTTCTCTCTCTCTCTCTCTCTCTCTCTCTCTCTCTCTCTCGCTCGCTCGCTCGCTCCGGGCGTTCATTAAACCACGATTAAAGCTGGCATCGTGCCGGGGCTCTCGCACCTCGTTACGCGTTTGTCCGCCGCGCGAGCGAGCGAGAGAGAGAGAAGCGGTTGATCGGCTCGCGTCGTCGCCAAGTTCACCTTTGCTGGCTGTTGCGTTTTCGCTCTCCCATCGACATCCAGCGCCGCGTTGCGAAAGGTTTTCCGACTCGACTCTTGGACTTTTTCCGTCTCCCTTAGCTGCCCCCGGGTTTTCGCGCGAACCCGACGGCAGTAGGGACTAGTAGTCGACTGCTTGGGCGTTACGCAAACCAAAGAGCCACTGACTCGCAGGCCGCCGCGGAGGCTAAGACATTGATCCTAAGCGCGGATTCGATCGCCCGCAGCGGCCGCGACGCGCCATAAAGAGAAGCAGGCTGATATGGTAATAGCGGCTAGGTGTTGCGTCGGCCCGAGAGGGGAAGCGGCTTCCGCTCGATTCGAGGTAAAAACCGGCTAATTCGCGGTCGATCCTGGCGGCCGGAACTCCAGTCCCCGTCCGCTTCGAGGGGCTCCTTGGAAACTCGTGGTGCGTATCCGTAACGCGTGCGCCTGCGAGCACAACTCGTCGAGTTCCCCGATGCGTTTTCGGAGCCGCTTCTGGTCGGAGGCAGCAGCCGATTGCCCTCGTTCGGGGAAGGCCTCGCGAGTCGCCGCCGCTCGATTGATAAAAGACTGGCAATAGTTTTACGCGAGCGCGAGGCGGCGGTGACTGGTGGAAGAAAAGGTCTGGATGAATGGAGGCGAGAGTCGAGAAACGAGTGTTACGAGCTTCGTTGTAATACGAGAGCCGATAAGATCGGCCGAGGAGTCGTGGGTTATTGGATGTTACGCGAGGAGCTATTGTGTTAGCGGGGAATTTTTGTAAGCCCGATCGGGGGGGTGGAGGAGAGCGGCGGGGGGAAAGCGGTTCGTTAGATTTTATACAGCGAGCTACCGAGGACTGAACGAGGACTCCGGCGAACGTCGACTTTGATTTGTTGCTCGTAATTGATGGTGTGATTTTATAAGCGCTTAGCTGTTACTGTCAGCTTAAAACTGTTTCTCCCCTCTCGCGTCTCCTGCAAGCGTGGATAATGCGCAATGCGCGAACTTATTTTCGACGCCAGACGCGTTTGTGAATGGACGCTGAAAATTATATCGCCGCATACGTAATGCGTCAAAATTTGAGCAGGAGAGGGCCAGAGAGGGGGGGGGCACTTGTGATAATAGCCCCACGCGTGGAAAATGTATTTTGTCTTGGCGTCCGCTTTTATCCCGTCACAAGCTTTCACCTTTATTACATTTGATACTCGCAATTTTGATATTCGATATTGCTGGAAGCCGTTGCGAAACGCGAAAAGCCGAAACAAGTTCAATTAGAGCCGTCGCCGAGATCTGGCGGTAGGTAGGTAGGTAGGTAGGATGCAGCGAGCGAGCCAGCGATGGAATATTGATTGGTGGTAGCGCGCCCGAGACGTGGAAAAAGGTGCATTACACTTTATTGTGCGGCGCACTCGCTTGTATCGCATGTCGATGCCAACTTGTTGCGGTAATCGCGAGCTTAATCTTCTAAGTACTCTGAATTAACTTTGTAACGAAAACACAATACTGCTGCCGGCTACTATTATAATTTAGCTCCATTGTATCGCGGCCGAGACTGCGATCGATTGCATTGGTTTTGAAGAGCTCGGCCTCCTCCGATCCCCGAGAGATGCGAAAAGCGTCGAGAAAGGCATCCGACTTTTATAATTATGTAAAAAGCTGCGTCGACAGCGAGTTACGATTTAGCGTCTCCGAGTCGAGCGTGTTGGCCAACCGCGTCGACCTTCGCCTCGCGCGATAAATGATTTTATTTTTAAGAAAGGTGCATCCTCGTATCGCTCGCTGGATGCAAAAACCTCGAGCGCGCGGTGCAGCTGCGCTTTTCGGCGAGTGCATTCCGCAGAGGCGCGCACGTTACGCGTCTCGAAAACTCCCAATAAAATAAATCCTAATAATAAGGCGAGTGCAGCCGACGAGATCCTTATCGAATATTACGCCGAGCAAAACGCGGCTTTAATTCGCCGTGGAAGCGATCCCTCGACAAAAGTACTACGCCTTATTGCACAAGAGAGCGCGCGCGCGTGTGTGTGCGCCTGGAAAACTACGAGCGCTTTTCGCGCGCGAGGCAAAACTCCTCGGCTGCGGTTGCGTAAGCGCACGCGCGGGATACAACGGCGGGCATCGGCTCATTACTCGCGCTCATTTCCCTACGCAGGATTTATTTGGAGTAGCTCGTGTCTCCGTGTCTCCGTTCCCACGCGCGCGCACGCGCGCTGCGAATCAATTTCGCAACGCCGAGTAAACTTCAAAATTTCCACATAATAGCTTCGCGCCGATGGAATGCGTGCGTGCAACGGTTAACGACTGCGTTTCGTTGCCGATTGCGTTGCTTCCTCTTTGTCCCCCTCTCGAGAGCTCCTCGGAGCGGTGGCGAACGACTCCAGGGCAGTTTGGCTCGTTCGGGTGGAGGCGTCGCGAGCAAAGCGGCGAAACGCGGATGCAAATATCGGGGGCGTCCTCGAATGAGAATTAATCGAGCTGCGGAAAATAGGGAGGAAGGGCCGGAAAAACGCGACTCGGAGCCAAGCGGAAATGTCAGGGGCAGGGAGCGATCGAGCATAGGTGCCGCTGCACTCGGAGACACTTTTAATCGTGTTAAGGTCTAAGAGAGCGGCTGCGAGCGAGCGACCGAATCACTTTCAGTTTTCATTCACGCGCCAGTCGAGCGGCTGAAAGAGCGAATAAGCGAAAAAAGAGGCCTGAATGGGGCGTGAAATGAAATTGGAGTTGGACGTGCCTGGAGGGTGCGCGCGAAATCCGTCCTAGACCGGCGGCCAGCAGCACTTTCAAGGATTTAGCGCAGCTACGCCCGTGGGCACGTAATCTTAATAAAATTTCCCAGACGCGCGCTCTAGCGCCGCTGGACCGGGGGCGGGGGAGGGGAGGCGAGCGGGAGGACCAATCGGTTGGGCGCGTTTTTGCGACTCGGCGGCGCGAGAGAAGGCGAAGGAGCCAAGGAGCGAACACGAGTGCACGCGGTGGGTACAGAATCGAGCGGAGTGCGGGTATGTGGCACAAGGCCGGCATTAGCATCTCTACCGGTATACCCCCTACTATTCGTTGCGTCGCTGCAGCCCGTCGTCGTCGTCGCCGTCGTCGCCGTCGTCGTGCTCCTCGTCGGAGCTCAATTCTATTCACAGAAACTCGCATTCTGTTTATCTCCCCCCCCCTCTCTCTCTCTCTCTCCATATATCTAACTCTATCCATCTTGTTTTTCGTTAGCGAATGCTGCTTGGAAGTCGGTAATCCATCGGTTGTATCCTGCTGAGGCAAAAGACCTCGCTCTCTCTCTCTCTCTCTCCCTCTCTCGCGCGCGCGCTTTGTTCTATCTGCGGCTGATCGACGTCGTGCCTCTACAACAATGGTCTCTCTCCCTTCTTTCTTCTCGCTCACGCGCTCGCCAAGATTGGATCTGATTGGTTTCTCTGGTGGCTCGCTAAGACGAAATCAAATGGCGACTAAATCGTTTCGAGTAAAAATCCCGCTTTTCCGGGATAAGCGCGCGCGCGCGCAGATCCAATTGAAAAATACTCGCAGCTCCTCTAGCGCCGTGTTTTATTTCGTCCGATGAATAAATCTCGAGAGGAAAGCCGAGCGAGCGATTTAACGAGAGTTGGCTGATTTCGACAATAGCTGCGGTTTATCGTCGACGATGTAGCGATTACCAATCGCCTCTGCGGAATTAGTTCCGTTGCACGCGTCAGTTTTTCTCGAAGCGCTCGCGGTACGTCGTAAGGACACTCGAGTTTTCGCTCGTAATAGTAGCGTTTCAAAGGTAACGACCCAGTCGGAGGAACGGTTTTTGATCGTTCCGAAGCGAAGCCCGAGCCGATTTCCTTATCCGGTCTTAGGCTTTTCTCGGCCGGTAACGCTCGAGTCGCCGCCAATCCTCGTATCTGGCTGGCACTTGTTTTCGCCGCTGCCGGTGCACGCCGTCAACGAAATCCAACGAAAAGGCGCGCGCGCTTTTAATTTCGAGCACAGGGGGGATCGTCGTCTATCTATCGATCCGGCGAAGAATAAACAAATTCGAGCGCTCGAGGCGACTCTGCTCGCGCCGTATTGGGCGAATCGTTCGGCTGATAAAACTATTGAGAATCGCGCGGCGGGAGCGTGTGTGCGTGCAGGTTGCACGTTTCACGGAGAGGAGGAGCGCGACTGTAGTGGTGTATTTTCCATGCATTCGTGCAATTCTTGAAAACTCCAACTTAACTTCAAGGTAAGATTTAATCTATCGTACTTTCTAGGACGCGTTGTATCGAGATATTTCGCTTATTAGAAAATACTGTGCATTGTTGTTGTTTAAGGCTTGTAAAAAATTCGCTCCTTTACTAGCCTCCGCGTGACTCATTTCCCTCCTTCGGACGCGATTTTTCTCGCTCGAGCGCGGCTTTTCGGCGCTCGCCCTTGCCCCCCCTCTCTCTAATTGCGATAGGCATTTCTGCGCGAGCACGCGTGTATTCGAGATTCGCAGGGGGACAAGTGCGCTATTGCTTGGCGCACTGCAAAATTATGCAGTAATTTTGAAAAGGCGACTATTGCACAAACGAATTTTTGCTTATAAAACAAAAAGTAACGACGCCTGCGCTGCTGCCGGATAATCTAATAAAAATATTCCAAGCGCATTGCTCACGCTAAATTCAAAAGGAGAAATCATTCGCGAATTTCGTGATGCATACGTGACACATTGGCGTGCGCGAGCGCGCCTGTGAGTGTAAAATTGTTAAATCGTTAAATCGTTAAATTGTTAAATTGTTAAATCATCGGTGCTCCTTATCTTAATAATCGCGACGGTGGATTAGCAGCGGACAGGTGCGGCCGTTTAACGAGACTCGAGGTGGGACCTTAGGTATTTTCAAACCGAAACGCAGCCGCGCAAATATTTTTAATCTCCTCGAATTTCTGCCTCGATCAATAAATAAAGAGAATCGAGAAATTGACTGCATTGATGTCGGCGCGTTGAGCAACGAGCGAATTAATTCAAACTCCGTTTACGCGTTGAAATTTATAAATTATGCGAGAATTTTATTTTCGTCCGTAAAGACCTTACGACCTTCTTTTAATCGTACAGGTGCGAAGCTCTCCAGCTAGGCTGCTTATCCTTAAAAATGAAAAATATTTATTTAAAATTTTTAAAATAACTGAATCTGACCCGTCGTCTTTGGAAAAATGTTATTTCCGTCTTTATCTTTTGTCCATAGCTCGCTTGTGTCTATAAAATTACTCGCGCGCAGAAAGTTAAATAATTACGTTATTTCATCGAGCGCGGACAAACGAACAATTCCGCGCAAATTTTTCAAATGCGGAAAATCTTGAATGGATAATTTTTTCGATTATACGGCAATCGCGCGACTATTGCACGCGAAAGACAACAAGTTTTCATCGAGCGCCGTTTTCAAAAAATCTCAAGTATTGCCGAATGCACGAGTTGTCGGTGTATTCGCACAGGCGCTTGCAAGAGACGTCGAATAAAAATGTCTCTTCGCTAAAAAATAAAACGGGAAAAGCTCCACGGCTGTTTACTATTCGCTGTATTTGCCAATGTTTTAGGCAATGTGGGCAAAAAAATTGGGGACAAGAGCAGGCGAAATTGTAATTTTACGCGATAAATCATCGGTGTGCGTACGAATGTCTGCGAAACGGTGGTAATCGAAGATGAGAGTGTGCAAAAGCAAACATCTACTAATCAGACGTGCAATTTACTTTGAACTAAAAAATTATGCCGCGAGTTTTTGTTATTAATTCACGTGTGCACTTTGGTGATAAAAATTCGCAATTCATACACGTTTATCCGTCATAAATGAAAGAAAATATTGGAAGCGAAATATACGCTCTTACCTTGATTATCTTATCAGTTGAGCTTTTTAATCACGCGCCGTTTTATATAATTAAAGTTGTTAAAAGCAAAATAATACATTTTCTTTGAAAAGCAGTTAACTCGAGACGACGGAATTTATCATACGTTTTAGGCAAATAAATCGAAATTTTGCTCGGCAGCTGCAGTCGGAGTTTTTTGTTGTCAATGCAAAGTATAAAAACAACAGCATTCTTTAGCAGCAAGGCCTTGCAGTCACTGAAACTGAATTTACAATTGGAATTTAGTAGCAGCGCTCGTTAGCGACAAAGAAACCGATTACGATTACGAGCTTTAAATCGTAGAACGCAATTGCGGATACATAAACAACAACCCCAAACATCCCCCAGTGCTGCGCTTTAAACGCAAAATCCCACCGATTGGATCGAATCTTGAGCGAATACATCGTTCAGAATCTCAATTTGGCATTAATGTTCCGGACTGCCAAAGTCAATCGCGTCCGCGTCGCAAACGCAGCTGCAACGAAATTACGCTCGCGGAGTAATTATTAATAATTTATCTCGTTAAACGATCGAGTGCAGTACGTAACTCGGAAACTCCGAGCTGGAGGGAGAAAATCGATTCGCGATGCGACAGCTTTTTTTTGTCAATAGCTAATGTGGCCTTACGTGGCAATACATCGAAGCAGCGAAACGATACGACAATAGATGCGAAATTCGCTTGCAAATAACAAACAGAAAGAAATCTCGTATTTTATTATTTTATTATCGAGCAGAACCGATAGTTTTAAATTTCGATAACTTTAGTGCAGAAATAAGGAAACACTCGAGACATTTTTGTCCACAGCGCGATATTAATTTTCCTACTAAATCTTGTTTTTTGTTTGATTCAACTTAATCAATCTATCAGTCAATGACACGTGCTGTAGCTTCGCGAGATAAAAGAGCATTCGCGTATAATATACGATTTTACAAAATACGTAAGTCACAAATTGTAGGCCGTTTACCTCGGAAATGTAACTTTTTTTTATCGGTCATCGGATCTCTTATTCCGCACGAGGTACCGCGAGCGAGAGAGAGAGAGAGAGAGGTTGCACAGCACGCACCGTGTGGTTAACGAACGAAATCCGAAGACGTAAATCGTGCAACTATAACATCTATTAGGCTTTAACCTAAAAGACGTTCAACGATACCTTCTTTCGCCGCGACGAATTATCAAGAAAAAGAGGACACTCGATAATTAAAAATCTCCACTTTCCATATTTGCGTTATTTGCGTTTAATAAATTTTCGAATATCTTCCAAGATTTGAGCTAATTTTAATGCAGAGTTGAAACTTCGAGTCGAGTTAGTGGATATTGAATCGAAGCATCGAAACTCGTCCCTAACTTTCTGCTGCTGGCGAGTTCTAATTATCTTTTTTCAAATTGATAACCTGATTACCGTAAATAATAACTGTATTCGCGTTAAACGACACGCCGAGGATAGTGCACGTGTGAAAGTTCTCGAAGCATTTAAAGTCTAATTTACACGCTTGTGGTGCATCGCAGAGCGGCCGAATCGCGAGCAAAGCGCTCGGTGATTATTGTCGCTATTAACATCGCAGCTGCTTTTTTGGCCGCGCTAAGTTATTCGGTTAAACTTGGAACAGCTCGAGCTCAGGCTTTTTCCAGCACTAGAACAATACGGTTGGTTTCGAAGAGCAGATATTTTGGTCGCGATGCGAGAGATGCCTACGAGTATTCCCAAGAGTCGAGCACTTGTCTATTAATTAAAGGAACGAGTTGAAGATTTGGCGGAAAGTGGAATCTGATCGCGCATCGTTTTATAATTGTTGTGCGAGTCTGGGCGCGAACTCGCGCTTGCGAGCCTGAAACTGGAATCGTAAGGCGGACGAGAAACGAGTGCCGATCGAAGCTGCGAAATCACTTCGAGTGCGGCATTTTTAATATTTGCTATTTTCCACGATTGCGTCGCTCAGCGCGTATCGCCCACCTCGTGGCAATAATTATCGCGTAAAAAAATACTCTCTCTCGCGTCGCTCTTATTTGAGCCTTTAAAATGCTCTCCAGATGCGACTCCTGCGCTGTCGCTTTTAATTTCCCCGATTACTTTGTCAACTATATAATAAATCCTTTCTTGAGAAACTTTACGATTTTTCGGAATAAAAAATAAATCGTAAAATTGGATTTTGCAAGCACAAATTAGTATTATTATGGCGGTGTTAATCTAGACCAAACACATTTAAAAGCCGTTTCAACACGAGCAACTGTCCTTTTTTATAATGCAATTTCTAATTAGTATTTTAACAACTTGGCTCGCTGAAATAATGAAAATTCATGTATTTGATTGAACCACATGATCGCTAATTTAAAAGCTTGAATTAACATGTACGTTTTTTTTCATTTCATAATTATACACTTGTGATTCATCGCTAAAAATAATTCGCTCCGACAATCTTATGCTGTACATAATTTTAATTGTCATTTCCTAAAAAGTAATATCTTTTACGTTAATTAAGCTAAATTTAATAATAATAATAATAATAATAATAATAATAATAATACGCGAATGTCGCAGTCAACAATTTGTATTTCTTGACTCTATTTATTGCAAAAATTCTTAACGCTCTTCATTAGTTACGATCCAATTGTCAATAATTACGATCTTTTTCCCGTCTTTGTTTCACTTTTTATGGATTATAATTTTTTCATCTTTTCCTTCCAACCTCATCTCTAACTAATTCACAATTTTCTCGAAAATGCTTAAATTATTTGTAAACTGGTGAATTTTTATAGAGTTTGCAAAGCTATTTTGCAACATTTTTACTCTACTCTAGCAATTAATTTTCTCTGTGATATAAAATTTTATATTATCTCTGCGATCCTCCAATAAAACATATTATCATTTGTCGAATAGATAAAAGTATATATAATATTTCAATTTAAGTACAAATGCAAAGTGCTTTTATCGCGCGTACGTACGTACGTAAGCGTTTCAAAAAAAGGATTTATTCGTATAATAAACAAAAGTAATTTTTCGTCCCTTAAGGTATGCGATGATGTCGTTAATCATAAAATTGCACAATGTTATTAATAAATTTAAGTAAATAAATAAAGTTTCGCGGATATTTCTATTTTACTACGAAGGCAAAATTTTTAAAGCAACAATTTTATTTCTATAAATATTTGTAATAATAATAATAATAATAATAATAATAGTAATAATAATAGCAGAAGTCGAAATATTATTTACGCTTCTATCGCTCCGCAATTTAATTGCATTCATTGAGTAATGTACGCACACAACTGAAAATAAGTCACAGCGTGACCTCAAATTAAGATTAGATATACATTTACGTTTAATATCATTGTTACATTTAGTAATTGTATTATACGGTTAAGAAGCATAGGAATATAAATAACTCGTGCAAAAAGTAAATTTGTAAAAAGCAAGAAGCAGAAAAAAATAATTTTTTTTTAAACAACACAAAAACATAATAAATAGTATTAGTATATAATAATAATAATAATAATAATAATAACACTAATAATAATACATTTAACGATGAAAAGAGCCAAAGTGGACTTTGCAACTAAGAACTAAGCTGTAATCGACATTTTTCTAAATGTTATTCGTACAATTTTCAAGATTGCGGTTTTTTTGGCGAGATTTGGTTTAACTGCTTAATTCATATGGAGATGAAGTACCTCGAAAAATATTAAGGTCAGAGGACAAAGAACGATTTATACGGTTCGACGCAATCTGTCCGAAAGTTTTCTAATAATAGGATTCCCTCTTTGCTCCAGTCAATTTGTCTCTCCGTCTTCTTGCAATTGTCTCTTAGATCACGGATGTCAAGTGTAATTTCGCGACTGCTCTCTCTCTCTCTCTCTCTCTCTCTCTCTCTCTGTCTGTCTTGGCGAAAAAACAGCGACAGCTAATGAGGGAAAGAGCCGAGAAAGAAGAGAAAGGAAAAACGCGTTCTTCCTTTGTCTTTCTCTCCTTTTCTTTGGCTGCTCGCGCACGTACGAGCGCGTGCATGTGCACCACATCTTTACGACTCGCCTTTACACTATCTTCATTCATCTTCCGTACAATTGAAGTTAATTTGGCCCTCAATATTGACGTCGATTACGGACACGAAATACGAGTATAGTATCGGATAATGTCATAACAGCGTTATTTACTGCTATTATTGTAGTGATCTTTCCGTTGGGGCGCTAAGATTTATCGTCCACTACGAGCGTAAAGAGTACAGTCTTTACTAATTGTTCGATCTTGTGCGGCTCGAGTGCGTGCATTTCCATTGAATACCCTCCCCGCGTACCATTGGACGCGTCGCTAAGTAAATTAAAAATACAGTTACTTAAGTCGCAAGCTGCCGAATTTAGCTTTAACGGCGGTAATGATACTTCCACAAATACGAAATAAAACTCGGGCGATCCGAACGTAAGAGCGAATGTTCGGCATAATTACAATGTTGTTTGGCGCGCAACCGTTGCGTGAATTTTTAAACGGAGTATCGACAGCGAAAGCTGAAAGCCAAATACAGGAGAGACCGCAAGTAGCAGAGCATGAAATAATCGCGTGTTTAATTTGTAAAAAGAAAATCCAAAATGGCTCGATACATTCGAAGAGGAGGGCTCGGCTGTTTAAAGTTTCAGCGCGCGACAGGAGGCTGGGATAAAAGGAGCGCACGGGAAATGGGAAATAGGGCGAGGAAATGGCAAATTTTGAAGACCGAGGCTTGAGCTACGCGCGTCGACTCTCAGGAATCCGGAGCCGCAGTCTCTCAGAATTCAGCTCTGAGTTGCCGGCATTGCCTGGGAGCGCGGCAATAACGAGTCGAGCAGAGTCCCTCCGGCCCGACCTCCGACGTCCCTCTCGCTCTCGGATCGAGGCTCTCCTAATCGATCGCTCGTGTCGCGCTGGACTCGGCTGGAATACAGTGCTCGGTGCCTCCGCAAAAACTCATTAGGCTGATGCGACTCTGCGGGGCTCTGCAGGGCAAAGAGAGCAGAGACGCTCCGGGAACTCGAGAGATTCCTCTTGTGCTCCGGACGGCTATTAGAAAGTCCTGGCACGGCGTGATTGCGCCCGTGGAAGGCTGCGCCATTCTTCCCTTGATTTTCGGCCCTCTTCTTCGCTCAGGAAGTCGCGGCTCTGCTTCCCGATTCGGACCGAAAGCTCGCGCGTGTGAGCTTTGAAAAGTTTAAGGGCCCCAACTAAAGCAAGACACTGTCCAACCAAGCCCGACGATAAAATGTCGCCGGATTGTCCGACTGTCGGTAATAACTACTAAACTCCTCGAGAGCAACGGCGATATCTCGTTGAGCTCTTTTCTAATGCACGCAGGCGCACGTTTTAGAGTTTTGCGCAGCAGCCGAGGAGAGTGGACTTTTGCAAAAACTCGGCACGATTCGGGCGAGCAACGATCGAAACGGAACGCGCGTCGCTGCTACTCGAACGAATTTCAGCGTCCCGACTAAAGTCTGGATAACGAATAACGACGAGTCGTATTTTTCGGGCGCGATCTTCCCCTTTCGCTATCGATCCGATCGCCTGGACTCGTTGATCGATCGCGCCAAGCGGATTCGTCTTAATTATTATCGAGTTTTTTTGGAAAATTTCTCGCTCGATTAAAAAATTGTACCGAGGTATCGAGAGTCGGTCAACGAAATTCGTTAGCTTCCCTTTGAGCATCGGTAGATTGGACTCTGGCAAGCAGCACAACCTCGATGAATAAGATTTGTTGAGATATTTTTAAAAAAACGTTTGCGAGAAAAGCTGGAAAAATAATAAATAATGAATTCTAGTGTGTCGTTGTTTTGAAGCGAAACGACGCGACGACCGATAAGAAGGTTCAACGAATTTTTCGCCTTAAGCAATTACGAAAATTTCATTAAAAGCTTTAGAAATAATCAGTCGCGCGTATCTCGAACTTTGCTCAAAACGTACTCAAATGTATCTCGTTATGAACAACACACCCGATGACTAATTTGACGGGCCTGCGCATCGGGAATTAACATGGATTTCGAGGTAAAAAATCTTGGTCTTAATAAGCAGCCAACGGGTTACCGTATAATTTAGCGAGCTCGTAATTGCTCGTACACGCGCGCGCTCGAGTAGGTGCAAGTGCTCGCGCAGAATCGACCGAGATCTTCGCGATTCGGCCGTCGAAAAAGGCTCGTGTTGGGGCAGCGATAAAAGGGCCAAATGCGGCCGCGACAGAAGCCGCGGACGAGAGTTCGCGTCTAGAAAGAAGTTCGATGAAAAATCGTCTGCGCTCGGCACTAAAGTTCATTCCTCGGTGCGCTTAATAAGTACGTAATATTAAATGCAATTACGGCAATGCCCCTCTGCGCTCTCCTCCGAAGGCAACGAGATGCTCGTGGAAGATTAAATTTTTTTACGAGGCTTTTGCGAAAGCGGAGACGATGATTAGATATAGAAATACCGGGCGTATTAATACGGTACGTGGGTCACGTCGTGGACAATCGGACAATGACATCGTACGAACCGCGAACCGGTCGATAATCGGCTGATTCCATCGATCCCTTCGGAATTCGCATAATCGGCCTGTCGACGTACCACCACCACCAGCAGCAGCAGCGGCAGCACCGGCTCTGTTCCGTTCTATCGAGCCTCCGACGAATTTCGCAACTCGGCAACTCGCGCTCGCCTTTATTCGTATTGTATACAAATGGAAAACCGGCCGGCAGTACCTGGACTTCCATTGGCGGCCGCGCCAAATGGAAATCGATATATCGAATAAGTGGATTTGTAAATATCGTTGATGCGCAAGATCCGCGAGCGTCTGCTCATTGTTTTTCCTCTCCTCCTCGTTTTGTTGTTTATCGTCGGCTGGATACTAAAAAAGACGCGCGTCTCGCGTTCTTACGAAAGACGTAAAAGAGTTGCTTCACGGGAAAAAGTTTCCTTAAATTCAAATGAGCCTTGAAATCGGAGAATACGATGCACAACATTGTTCCGAGCCTTTCCTTAAACTTTTGAAACGGCTGCTGCGCTTCCACTTTGGTTCATCGCTGCGTTCCGAGCCATTGTAAATAAACGCTTTACGCTATTTTTCTATTGTCGTCGCTGTGCGCGCGTGTGCGTGCGCGTGTGCGTGCCGCCGACTCCGACGAGGTTCCCCGCTTTTTAATAAGCGCCTGCGCAACTCTCGGTGCCGCTCGTCGTTAAAAAACCTATTCGAAATCAATTTCTCCCTCCAGGCAAAACGTGCTTTAGGATTGAATCGAGTAGTCAGGTTTGGGTTAAAGTATCGCCGCGGTAGCCGTGACAAAAGACGGAGCACGCGAACGACCGCGAATGGTCGTCGGCAACTCGGTTACGCGTGAAAGCGAGCACGCGTATCCTCGTGACGTAAGTGGGGATGCGCGAAAACGCGCTTTCCCGAATTCGCCGCTTGCTCGACAACGCGCCGATATTTAGGCCGCAGCTAATAAAGGCTGCGTAGTCGTCGGGCCAAGTGGCGGCTGGAACGTCGCGGTTAGAAACGGGGCGCGTTTTAGCGTCGGCGGATATTAAGAGAGCGAGGCTTTTGAGCCGGAGGATGAGATTTCGAGCGTCGCGTCACTGCGCGCGAGCGAACGGGCCGCCGTTTCGGGGCTTATCGCTCGCTCGCTCGCTCGCTCGCAAGCGGACAGCTGCTAGTTTCGGCCACAGGCAGGGATCGTCGACCGATAAAGTAGGTGCATGGCTCTCCCGATCCGCATGACTCGCCGGCACTCGAGCGCGAGCGACGAGGCAAGCCGCGACGTCGCGGCCGTGCGAAAATCCCTGCCTCTTTCACCTCTCCGGCGACGAGGAGGAGCTTTTTCGCGGCTTCGTCGCCGGCGGGCCCCCCCCCCCGCTCTCTCTCTCTCGTTGTCCGAGTCGGAAAAATAGCTCGAGGTTTTTCGCGACGCGTGTTCTCAGGCCGGGCCCTTCTGCCGCTTCGTTCGCGGCAGCTTTTACGCTAATTTCCCGACGGCGCCTTCGTTTTAATCGCATTCGTAGCTAATAATCTCGTAATCGCAGCCTCCGGTGGCCGTTTTGAAAAATTCTCCACTTTTCTGCGCCCGATAGGATAGGAGAGTCCGCTCGATCCCCAAGCGCCAACATGGCTGCAATTAAAATATTTCAAAGTATTTCTGAAAAAATCTTTACGAGCCGGCGCAATTACGCCTCAAAGTATCGCAATAAAAGGATCAATTTAAAAACATTAAATATTTTCATTTCAATACCATATAGTGCATGTTTTAAGCTGGCTATAGTTTGTTTTAGATACGCTCGGCCGATAGGCTCGGAATGCTCGAGGCGAGATAAAACGGGGAATACGAAATTTTTCGAACATGATGCTTTCAATAATAAGATTTGGCGCTCGCGATCGCCTCTCGAAGACGACGCGGAAGAAGCGAGGGAAAATTATTGGGGGCCCGAGGCCGTTGGCGAAACTCGATCATCAGCTGCGGTACTGCGGCGGAGGTAGACTGGGCCGGTACTCGAGATGCACCACCGCTCGTCACCCGAGCGATTCCTAATCTGTATTTATTTTTCGAACGCGCGCGCACGGCCAGCGATTGCTTAAATAACTCACGACTGCATCATTATGAAATATAATATTGGCATCGCATATTTATTCGTCACGGGTCAGCGACGCATACCTAAATGTTTTACACACTTAACAGCTGACCTTGTTCGTGATACTGCAATTATCGGGTTACGTACTTTTACGCGCGAATTTGCGGGTTTGCGAATTCGCCGTCTAGTTGGGCAACGGCACCGCGTCCGAAGCGATGCCGAGGCTCTCAGCCAGTCGCCAGATACTCCGCCGCCTATCAGGAGCGAATGCATCGCGGTGTTACGAGGAACTGCAATTAAAATTAAGCGGGCTGGATGATAACAAATTCTCATTAGCTTGAAATCCGAGAGTCAATGACACCTGACGTTATATTTATACACGTATTATATTTTGCGTTCTCAGTTTCCAGGCGCAATTTGCAATAAAAGCAGCTCGAAAGTTCGATACGCCGCCAACAAAGAATTGATATAAAATATTTCGCGCCGAGGAGAGAATAGGCGCTGGCAGGCGGAGGGGGAAAGAATCGAGCCGCGGCGGTGCCACGGAGAGAGAGAGAGAGAGAGAAAAGGCGAGCCTCCGAGGAAAGAGGAAAAAACGACTCGCGATGCAATAATGCACGACTACTCCTGTGGATGACTGGATCGGGCAGGCGGTGCGCGCGTCTAGGTAGGTCAGTGAATCGAGGCGCGGAGGCGAGTAGGCGAAACGAGCGAAACGAGCCGAACCGGCGCACTGACTCACTGCCACGGAAACGGGCGTTTTAGCCGAAACTAGCCCTGGCTGGCTCTCCTGCCTTTTTTCCCTCCTCTTTATTTGTGCAACGCGCCTTGACCCGGGCGGCTCCTCCTCCCCGCCAAATTAAGCAGGGGACCGGTTCCGAGAACCCGAGGAGGACGGGACGCTGCGGCCGATTATTGCCAGTCAGTGAGTCAAGCGATGCACGTTTGTTTCGCTTTGAAAATTCCCTTTCCTCCGAGTACTCGACAGTTCGTGACTCCAATTTCCAGGCGGCAGATGAGTTGCCATTGATAAATTCCCTCCTCCGAGAGAAAGTCGACTCTCGACACTCGCTTTTTCAAGCCAGTTCCTCAGCCCTGATCGCGCGGGAGTACCAAACGGACTTTTCCGTCTCTCCGTCGAACGTCGTCGAGTTTTCTTGCTTTAGTCGCCTCCCACTCGAGAGATCCGCTTTCGATGGAAACACAAAAGAAGTCGGATAACGATCGCCGTTCCGTTAATTCGTGTGACAGTCGGCGGCACAACAGATGCGCGTAACGTTGCACAATTGCACTCGAACTTGCTCGAACGATATAAATTACTCGGCAGTCGGGCACTTCTTGCAAACTCGACGAGCTGATGCTCTCGTCTCGCCTCGCGCCGGTCGATGTTTTTCTACAGGTTACTTACTTAACTTTTATAAGCCCTGATTTATTGCTATAATTGCGATTTATTCCCCCGCGGCTTTTCCAGGCCCCGCTCGCCTCCCTTTCGAGCTTTGCTCGGCGACGTCTCTAGGCTGCCCCTCCCCCGCAGCTGAAAAATCACTCGCGCGGACCGATTAGGCAACTCGTCGTTGCGCAAATTACGGATCTCCTAAAGGACAGCGTTTTTGCGATCGCGTCTAAGGATCGGCCGCTCGAATCCATTCGAGTCGCGCGCGACCTTTCTTCGAGATATTTCAATCGGCTAATTATGATCGTTTCTCAATTATTTGGAAAAAAGTCCATTAAATATTGACGTTAAGGCGGCTCTCGCGGATTTCTGCCGCGGCAGCGTAGCTCGACGCTCTTACAAAAGTGTTTTTTAAATACATCCCGTCGGAATGGAAATGATTCTGCGAAGTGAATTCATTACTGCAGTTTTTATTTTAGCTCGTAATATCTCAACTTTTCTCGAGAATTCCATTTTGTTAACTTTATATCTCCTTTATAGTGAAAAGCATAATTTGTTTCTCCGTATTTCGTAATTCGCCGAGCGAAAATAATTTTCGGAGCCCACGGAGTTCCTGCCTTTGCCCTCGTGCGAATCATCGCAAATACGAACTAGTGCTGAATTTCGCTCGCATTTAATTCGTTACGTTTAATTATTGGCCGCCGACCTACATCTCGCGCATATTTTATTTTAATCTAACGAGAAACTGCGCAAATATATATTAAGCGCATTATTAAACAACGTTAGCGTAAACATATAAATTCATTAATTCTTATCTTTCACTCTGTAATCTTTTATTATAACGTTGGCACATTAGCAGTGCGAAGAACATTGGGTTTAGCGACGAAAAGCGTGGGACTTGGCGTTCGCTCTTTCGACTGTCCTACATTTTGAATGATTTCCCAGCTGGTCGGTCGTGACCCGGCAGTGGTTGTTGTTGTTGTTGTTGTTGGTTCTCTCCGGTGGGTATCGTAGCGGCGCGAATTTAACAATTATTCGCGAGAGGAGCAAGAGCCGCGAACTCGAAATTACAAAACATCCACGCGTCAAATCAGTACTTTTCAAGAGTTTCGCTTTCCCCCCCCCCCGCTCTCTTCGGCTTCCTGCTGGCGCGAGTAGGCGCAGCAACACACGGCGTAGCTGTTGCTTTGCCGCGGACCTTTACGAGTCAAATATTAAATACGCGCGCGCGCGCATTTTACTAACGAGGAGTTACGCGAGGGAAAAGAGAGGGGGGGTGGGGGCGCTCGACTGGAGAGGGAGACGCGAGTCGTTCAAAGATATACAGAGTTTACTCGCCGACTCCGGACAGCCTAAATAACCTACTTTTTCTTTAAAAATGTGCGCCACGGCTAGAGTGTAAGTGATTAATCTTGGTGCGTATGCGCATCGAGTGACACGCGAACGCGCGAGAGGATTATTCTTATTTATGCCCATTTTGCCAATCGCGAGCACAAGCATTTCCGCGCAGAGGCTGTTGCAAGCAGCTGCGGCCTTTTGCAATTAATCGCGATTCGCAGCAACTTGCCATTATCTTCGACAATTGCGGCTAATTTGGCTCGCGCGTTCGTCGCGTGATTTCGCGAAACACCCAACGGCGACATTTTGGGGCCGGGGGGAATGAATTTTTAAATTATTCGTCGCTTTGGCAATTAGCCGACGCCACGCGTGCGTTGCTCCCCTCGGACGGCAATCGACGGCCAATCTACTACTACTCAGTTGGCGTTAAAAGTTCGCCAAGCACTCGGTCCGCGAGCCTTGAATCCTGCAAAATTTCGCAATCGTTTTTTTGCAACGGGCAGAGCCGCGCAGCTCCCGATATATGCCGCAAAAGGGTTTTTCCGTGAACGAGGGGCCGGTTCTAGGCCAACGAGCGCATCCAAGATAAAGGTCTCGCCCAGGTTGCGAGAGAGGGAGAGAGAGAGCGGAAGCAAATTGGGGCTGCGGCCGAGGGAAAAAGCGAATCGGCCGTTGATGAAACGCCGATCGTTGCTGCGGCACAGTATGGCGGCGGCACAGTATGCGCTTTGTTTTCAGAGTCACCGTCGCGTTTCGCATCGCCGATGGACACGCGATCAGAGGATTTAAGGCTGCTCCACACTTGGAGTTTCAGCCGTTTTCATCGACAACAGTTGCAGCTCCTGCCCGAGCAAAAGTTGACTCGAGTTCTACTCGAATTTACTCCGGCTGACCCGAAGCAAATATTTAACCTTCGACTGGTTGAATATTATCGAATGCCAGCGACGTTATTAGCGTTTGCCAAGTGACTAATTTGAAATGTCATCGAATTATGGGCCGGAAGTGTCTCTGGTTTCAAACGCGTCTCAAACGCCTTTCAAACTTGAAGTTTCGCACTCGAGCCAGTTTGCTCGAGTTGTGCGGAGATGCATAACGCGCTTCGCCTCCTCCCACACGACTGGACTTAAAAATATCTCAAAAATATCTCTCAAAAATTTGCGCGCGATAAAGCTGCGAACGACGACGTTTATTTCAATATTTGATCCGCTCAAAGATTTGTAGCCGAGGCTCCTCTCGATTACTTGGAAACTCTCCTTTTCAATAGCGTACGTTACGTCGTCTCGAATGCTCGTCTCGGTTTCAAATTTTTGTCGAAATTCGGTTCAGGAGCCGCTGGCGTGAAATATTCATCATTTGCGTGTTCCTGAATCAGATAACGGTGCATTACTTTCCGAGTAACAATAGTAGCACGAAAAAATATTCGAAAAGGATTCTCGCACATTTTAAATGTTCCGTATTTCATTTCGCAACGGAAAAACTTGGAGGAGAAATAATCCTCGTAAGGGCGTTGCTTGTGTTGTGGAAAATTGTAGATTTAAAAAAGGCGTCCAGCTCGTTTGGCGAGTTATTTCTCTGCGCGTGAAAACTGATTTTTACGAAGCGCGCGCGCTAATTAGGAAGCGTTACGTTTAGGAATGGATAATTTAGCGACATTGTCAAAATTGCGTCCGAGAGCCGAGAACGCGAATCGATTGACCTAATAAAGCGCTTTTGGCTCGTCCTGCAGCAGCAGCAGCAGCAGCAAGTGCTCGAGAGTAAAAGTTTGGTCTGAAGCCGCGTTCAAATTGTTGTTGCTCGTCGTACCGACCAAATCTCGAAGTAAAAAAGATGCCAATCGACTTGCAAAAAAGGCTTAATCGCACTGATACAAAGACCTCGAAAAAGCAACCGCCAGTCAGGCGCTGTACACGAAACGGCCAGCCTCTGCTGCTGTGTTGAAACTAAAAAAGACGCAAGCCTACCTGACGGAGTGCCGGCGTTGGCCCGAGGGTGGGGGAGCGGACAAAAAGTCTGCATTCGGACCTTGCAACCTCGCAAAACCGCAGGCTGCAGTCAAGGTAACGAGTGCAATGCCATTAAAGAAGAAGCCGAGCCTCGCAGGCTGCAACTGCGGCGCGAGGACGCCACGAAAATATCCAAGATGAATCGTAACAGCGAGAGATAGACCCGGAGATTGCCCAGGAGGAGTTGGCGGCCGGGCACCGAGAACTGCACGAGAGGCCGAGCTGGAACAAGCGGATGAATTATTCGCGCCGGTGCGTTCGCTCGCGGATCTCGGGGAGATAAGAAATTTTCGTCGACGCGCGAGCGATTTTGGGACTCTCGGGGGCTGTGTGCCGCGAGCCGATGGCGTCGAGTCGGCGAATTTGTTTGCAGCAGCCGCGTCCGAGTCCTGGACGACGCCGAGGATTCGGACGGGCGTCGGTAAACAAAGGATGACGCAACGCGAAGCGGCTGCACCGGCGAAAGAAAGGAGCTCGAAGAAAGGGAAAACGGCGAGAGTGCGCCTGCGCTCTCGGATAAATAAAAGAAAGCGAAAGGCGCACTCGTATTTTTGGATGACCGTGGCCCTCGGTGCGGACGCGCTCACCCTGGTGGTGGGGAGCGAGCGACAGAGCTGCTTTGTATTCGGAGTGCGCGCCCGAGCGGAGCCGCGTTGGCCCAGGTCAGTTCGGGGGCGGCCGAGGGGAAGAGGATGCCGCGCGGACGCGGAGGGAGAGAAGCGAAAGCGAAACGAGTTCCTGCGGACGTCGCCGGTTGGCTGGTTGGGGCTGGCCGCGACCGGTTTTGCTGCTGGCCGATGGCCGAAATGCGCCGGAAAGCAAAAGTAAGAAAGTGAGTTGGAGGAAGGACCCTCTTTTAATGCATGTGTGTTTGTGGGCCCCCGGGACGATGGCCCGCTGGCCCGATGCCCTGATGGCCTCCATACAATTGACGAATGGTAGCCACCGGTTCGAGCCAAAGGGGTTAGACGACGTCCGACTTTTTTGCCTCTTTACGCTTTCGGTTTTAGCTTCTTGGGGTCTCTGCCCTTCTTCTTCTTCTTCTTCTTCTTCTTCTTCTTCTTCTGCTTAGCCTTGTTCGATCCACTTCAGATTTTTCTGCAATTTGTGCGCTCGGAGATCGGATATTTTATTTCACCAAACTCAACCAGGAACCAGTCCATTTTGCCACCTTCTTTTCGACTATTCGATCGTCGCCAGCTCGTTTGGAAGCAGCGCCAAACTCCTCCGTGCGACTAAATTTTTCATTAGCGCGAACAGCAGTTACGCGACAACGAGGCCCTTAAAATCTCTGCACGGTTTTGTTATTGCGAGATGCCATCGATCGATCGTTTCTTCGAAATCTTCGTGCAAATCTGCTGGTCGGGTCTTTTTAAAAACAATTTTCGGCCATTTTTCTCGCCGTGCGCCGAGAGCGTAATCCAAATTTAAAGTACGAATGTTTGAGACCGCGAAGGGAATAAAGTTAAACAAGCGGTTCACAGAATTGGGTAATAATAAAGCGATGGCGCTGATATTTGTGACTTGAAAATTCTTCTCTTATCCAAAGAACATTCGTTTATTATTTATTTACACGCCTGCTAGAATTTAAGTATTTCGCGTATGCGCACGAGCACAACCGTTGGGTGCATTAAGCGGGCGGTAAAAACGGTACAACCTGCGAATTTAAAAAATGATTAAAATTTTAAAGCCGGAAAAATGGTTAAAGTTGTGTAAATTCTTGGAGAGTTGGCTGGTCGCGACGCGGGGCCGTCTGTCTCGCGTAATATCGTCGTTTATATTATAATGGCAAGTGCGGTTCAATTTGCTAGGCGCGCTCATTGATAAGATAGCAATGGGCGATTGCTTTATCGTTTTATTTCTTCATCGAGATCGCATACGCGTTGCCGATAGCGCGATTAAATTAAAGGAAGCGATAATTTGAGATTCGCGAATAAAGGAGAAGAAACGGTTGCTGGCCGGTAATAAAGCAAACGCACTTTGTTGCGATGAACCGACGCACGTCCAACGATCGGAAACGAAAAACTTTCACTTTCAATTGAATTTCGACGGGAGACGGAGTTTCGAGTGCAGCGCCGCTCGTTCGGAGCATCGGAAGCGTTGCGTTATTTGCATAATTTCCGTTGGCCCGGGAAATCTGCCGACGAAATCCGCTCCCGAAAAAAGGCGCGTCGGGCTCGGCCGCGGGTGGGAGGGCGGAAGATGCGCCCGCACCCACCGCGACTCGAGGGACGAAGGAGTGAGTCGGCGGGGCCCGCGCTCGACAGGCGAAGAGGAAGTATTTGGACAAATGGCGCCGGCAGCTAACAAAGCCAGCTGGAACGGCTCTCGGCGTGTGCGTGCGGCGTTGCGTGATGCGGAACAATCGCTGCTGCGGCGCGACACGTTCGCGTCGAGTAGAAAAGGACGGGGGGCGCCGCCGCCGCCGCCGAAGCCAACGGGTGAGCCAAACCGAAAAATCCCGTATCGTACGTTGCCGAATCGCGCCGCTCATTGTTCTCCACTCGGCGGCGGTCCTTTTCCCTCTTTCGTTATTTCGGGGGCGGCCGAGAGCTTTTATTAAACGCTTCGCTGCGGGCTGCGCTTAAAATACACCGGCGAGTGGAAATTTAACGGCGATTTTCCCATTTGCGTTTCCGCCGCCGCCGTTCGCCCAATTGCGTTCGACTCCCTTGGATTCCGCTCCTAATTGCGCGGTGTAAAATTATCGGCCCCAAAACGAGGCTCCGTTATTCTTGGCTCGGTTGAGTCAGTCGCGGCGCCTGGGAAAAACGATCGCTGCGTCCTCTAATAATCCTGTAACGAGCGAGAGTTTTTTAATCGAGCTAATGTGTTATTTCGATTGCGCGTTAGTCAATCTCGACGCGAAATGCAATAATAATAAGGTGTGCCCCGTGTTTTCACAACTCGAGAAAAAGTTTTATCTCGATTCGAGATAACTTTTGAATAATTTTACTCGAAAAATAATAATCGTGCGAATTTCGAAAGCATCCCACATGCTCGCGAATGTGTAGTAATAACAATAATAATAATGATGATAAAAATAACAATAATAATAATAATGATAGTAGTAGTAGTAGTAGTAGCGAACGATGATAAATTTCCTTCGTTAAAGCTGCACTCGGTTGGCTTTTCGCTGCACTCGGACGACTAAGACTAAAACGCGATAAAGATCGATGATGCGTCAACACGGACGCAACGCATTCGCTATTACTGCATTTAAATGAATGCTATAAGCGAGTTTTCGACGTTTAGTTTTCGCGCAGTAAAGAATATTTTGAGTAAATAAAAGCGTTACGAGTCCGATGTTCTCAAAGGCAGTCGGCCTATGAGAAAAAATGAGGGTATATCCATGTCCATGAAAAGCAACCGCAAACGGTGTTTCGCAGCAACTCACCCCAACACATTCGAGTATAAAAAGCAACAGATAAAAATATTAAAAACATGTATGTTCTTTCGAGACATATTATTACCGGCGGAAAAAAGTGCACTAAAATAAGCGCAGAATGGCCACGACGGAGCTGAAATTTTTTAATAAAAAATAACTATCAAGGTCCTCATCATGATTTCAAAACAACTAGTAACAAAATAATTTCATTATTATAGGTTTTATGGTCGCTTAAAGATCATAATACAGGTTATGCACATTTGCCATACAGTATAGGCAGATATATATTATATATATATATAATATATATATGCGCGTGTGTGGTTAACAGTTCATGATTCTCCGTTTCATTTACGGCGGCACTCGCCGTTATTCGTCGTTGCAGTATTTCTCGCGGAAATAGCAAAGTTCAGAATTGCATTTTGCGTTGCTACGTAACGCCTAGCCATTACATTTGCGATTTGATTTGCCGGACACGAATTCGGCTCGCGTTTCAAAGAGGACAGACTTAAAAAATGAAGTCCCTTCGCATCTCCGGCCATCGACAGCAATGGTTTGCAAACTAAGGCGTTAGGTGACTGCTATAGTTGTGCGCGCACATGCATACGTTGTACAAATTTTATAAGCTGCAGCTGGGGGGAGGAGATCTTCTTTTTCCTCGGAAAAATCCATATTAAGTGCAAGTAATCACGGAACAGACACTCTTAAAGAGTACGAGGAAAAAGCGAGAGTGAAACAAGAAGGCAAACAGCGAGAATACCTTTATCGATCTCGAGGAGTGAGACGGGCCAAGCAAAGGGAGAGAGAGAGAGAGGGGGGGGGGGAGGGGGAGGGGGGGTCGGCAATAAAAGAAGTGGTTCGAGAAGCCGAAACGATGTAAAAAGCCAAAAAAAAGGAGGAAAAAGGGAGAGGAGGAGAGGAGGGCCGAGAAGGAGCGAACGAGTTTGCACATTACCAAGGTGTGCGCTCGTCCTAAAAGAAGGAGCGGGGTGGGGGAGAGGAGGAGTGGAAGTGGAGTGGGCCGGGTAGCTTAGTTTCGCCAGTTAGCTGCGCCGGTTTGAAACAGCTGCCAAATTTCCCTCTCGCTCGTCGGGCTCGAAGAGAGTGAGAGTGACCCACCGAGAGTGAGTCTGTTCCACATTGCATCGACGAGCGCGTGCACACATGCGGGCGCGCGGAACTGCATATAAACCCACAGCCGCTCGCTCGATGCCGCGACTGCGCGCGTACCTACGCTCGCTCTCTCTCTCTCTCAGCGTGCAAACAGCGCGCGTTGATTTTCGAGCCTTTTTTACCCAGCGCTTCGCTTCCTTTTCATTTTTAAAGGAGGGAGCAGGACTTTGTTTGATTTCGCTCGCATTCGAGGCGACGCGCGAGGATCGGCTTTCCGAGCTATCGGCAACTCCTTCTGGACGGCGAACGGAAGTCAGCGCCCAAAATAATGGAGATCGCGTTGTACGGGGTTGCCATTTTGTTTACTCGGCTGCCGAAGGACGAATAGAAGCCCCCGAAGGTGAGGCGAGAGGAAGAATCAGCCAGCCGCCATTTTAAGGAGCCGGCCGTTCCTCCCAAGACTTGGCCTGTAGCTAAAAAAGATAGACCGTCGCCGTCGGGCGCCATTGGAGCTTCCTTCATTAGCAGTAGCAGTCGGTTGGGCTTCTCTCGGGGCTGCTGCGCTCGTCCGCAACCTTTAATCGGAACAACGCTGTCGCCGATGATTCTGCTTATTGTCCGCGGCATTTGGAAGCTGCCAACTTAACGAATGCCATTGAACCGAGCGTTTTATCGGCATTGCTGTATTTTGCTCGCTCTCTTCGTTCTCGCAAAATTCAACGATCTTCTAATTAGGAAGGAGCGAGCACGCGAACAAAATAAGATGCGCCGTCTGCACCTCGTAAATCTTGGGTTCGCGCGCTTGCCTCTCGAATAAGCGGCTTTGCTTATTCCCCAGAATGCACAGCGAACTCTGTAAAAATCTGCACGCCTGTGTTTTAATCGATCGCGCAACCAAACTCGAATTCGTGATTTTCAGTTTTCTCTTGCTCGGTGTTGTTTCACTCGACGACCTCGTAATCGATTGCTTATTTTCAACCACCAGCCGATTGTTTTACGCGTAAAACTTTCGACCTCTTCTCGCCTCTTTTGATGTCCCGTTGATTAAGACGAGATAATGGACAAGTTGGTGGTAACGCGTCCTCGACGACGAACGCATGACGCCTCAAATATTAATTCTGCATTTTACAATCGTGGCTGGCCCACGATTCACCTCGTAGTAGACCGCGTAAATTGTAGATTTTTTCTCATACTAATGACGATGACGATTAAAATGATTTGGATGAACGATCGGTCCTGAAAATACATCTCGGGTTTACATAAAATACGTTTTTAAAATTTGGCAATTCAGGGGAAGCCTTCGATCGAAGGTAAGGCAAAATTTACGATTAAAAAGAGTTTATAAAGAGCAATGAAAAGTTTGTAGGTTGAATTGTGCAAAAAAACGTTTCGCCATGAATCGGTGATAAATGCATTTTCTAAAAATAGAAATAATGTACAATATTAACCATTGTTGAGGAGATATTATCAATATTAAGATAAAGATAAACTTTATTTTTGAAAAATTCTGCTGTAACTCTTGACATCAATTTTTACTATCTAAAATAAATGTTTTATTATATTCTCGAAGCATGAAGTAGACCTTGTTTAAACAATTTATTTCTCTAACAGCTATTTTTATAATCGCTTATAACAGTTCTCGAGCCAGGAGTAATGATTTAAAAAGAGAAAAATACAGCAGCTGCTAGGCGTTTTGTAAAACCTTCGATTGAATAACGCAAATCGCTCGCTCGGCAATTTCGCAAATTACATACGTTTTTTGGTTCGCGCGTCAAACTTGAAGCAATTATTTATAAATAAGCTCCGTTCACAAATGCATTTTAATAATTAAGCCCCAAGAGGAGCGGAGCAAAATATCGATCAATCGGAGCGATTAAATCGAAGAGAAATGAAGTGGAAATTAGTATATTCTGAAAAAGTCATTGATCTCGAAAGTAAACCAATCTATAGATAATTTATTTGCTCGATAATCGCAATTTCAATCGTGTTTGTACGCACGACGTATAAAATGGCGGAGAAAACCCTTGGAGTTGCTCAGCTATCGTGATTTACTTTTGTCGGCTATACTACGGATTTAAAAAGCAAATGTTAATATTTGCCGAATTTTAATTTTGGCGTTTTTTGAAAGCACGATCGATCGATCTATCGGTGCTGGACATTGAAACGTGACGTTTAAATAGTTGGGTGATCGATCTTCATCAAACGCATTCCGAAAATTAAAAAGGAATTGGAATATTAATTTGGTAAGTGCACGTATAAAGAAGTGCAACAAAGTGGCTCGTTAAGCCAACTCCTCTGTGACGAATCGAGCATTTGGAATTTGAATGTTTCGGGAAAAGGCCGGACAGGAGCAAACGAGGGACAAAAGGGTGAAGCGGCGCGTCGAGTTTGCGAAAAGGTGTGCGCGAGCTAGAAGTCGCGACTGCAAAGCTGTTTCTGCGGTAGCCAACACAGAGCGAGACGCTCGCTAAACGCGCAACAAGTGAGACGGGCGGTTTTATTGCCGGAGTACCTTCTGCGCTCCTCGTGTGCATGTGCACGCGCACGGGCGCGCGAGTCCTGGTGTTCAATTCATCGGCGCGGTTAACGTTTTCGGGACAGTAATTCCAAAATCTATAGCCGCAGCTCGTGCCGAAGAATTAACTCTTGTCAGCGATTACTCGCCGACTAGACGCATAAACGCTTTCAAGTCGCTCAGCCTTACCGATGAATTCGCTCGAAACGATGTTTCGAGTTTTCCCCGATTAATCATTGCTCGCAACGCCGAAATGCTGCCCGTGCCTACAATTATCCGCCCGTAGACGCTCGCTTCCGCAATTTTTCCTTCACTCGGTGTCAAGCGTCCAAATCGAGGAGCCGATCAGCGACGACGATTGAAATCGACCCGCGCAGCAGCGAGTAATTTCATCCGCCTCAGTAAGTAAATACGGCAATTAATAAATTATTCGCGGCCGCGTGTGTGCGGTGTGCGCAAATTAATCGACGATCCGACGTTACACAAAAGAAACACGAATGCGGAAGCGGTAAATCTTGTATGACTGGATTATAAAAGGAATCGCGAAGCTATTTTATTGGAATTTCAATTGAAATTAAGTAGCCGACGCTGGTGGCCTTTTTATCGTTACCTTTAAACGTCCAATTGTTGTAAATAAAAAGCAACAAGCACAAAGTGAAAATGTCGAGCCAAGTCGGCTACGCGGCGATACTCGTTTAAATTTCAAAATTTACGACAAACGCGCGCCGTTGCGAAACGGCATCATCTTCGTTCCGCTAGTCGTTGTCTCGGAGGACGGGCTCGCAACATTATTAGCCCGGGGCTGATCTCCAAATTTCGCTCCGGCGTCGACAGGAATAAGCTTTTGTTTAGCCGGCCGACATTATTTATGGATCAAAATAATGCAAAAGGAAGGAAGGACGTTTTTGTAGTCATCGAGTCATAGTTTCGTAGGCCAGCGGGAAAATAATAAGAAAGGAGCGTCGAGCAAAATTCCGACGAGAGAAATAAAAACAGCTAGAAAAGGGGAAAAGCATTCATCGGTGCGAGTTGAATATAGAACGAAGGCGAAGCGGGCAAGAGCACAAAAGGTGAGCAGGAGGTGAAAGGACTGCGATTAAACCTTCGAAATATGCAGCGCCGAAAATTTACACCGACGGCAGGCGCGAATTGCGCTTGCTAGTCGACACGGGCGCACACAGCCGCGGCGGCACGTACGTGTGCGTCGCTCGCCTGCCTCCTTGTCTCGCCCCCCCCCCTCCGGCGCCACCGCCGGCTGCTCTCGGTGCAGTCTATTTACGAACGCGAGTGAACTCTTTATCTCGCTCGCTCGTACACGTACGCGCTCCGGCCTGTGTTTGGCAAGCGTCCCGCACCAACACACGTACGCGGGCGCAACAAGTAGGAGTAGCCCCGAAATGCACTTTGGCCGTGAACCAGAGTAGAACGAACGAGAGCGAGAGAGAGAGAGAGAGAGAGAGAGAGAGCTTGGCTCTCTGCCTCCCACCCGCGAGCGCGAGAAGTGCAAGTGCACGGATTCGGTGGCCGCGGCGGCGTCGCTCGCAAGCGCGGCCCGGGAACCCGATTTTATGCCCTTCGGAGCCGCCGTCGCCGTTTCAGGGTCGCGGGAGGCCCGACTGCGGCGTGAGAAATGGCTTCCTCGAGCTTTTCAGCGGCCGCGCGCACACTTGTTGAAGTCCTCCCGCCTCCTTTTGCTCGCTTTCTCTCTCTCTCTCTCTCTAAGCGCTTTTCGCGGTATCGGCGCTCTCCGCTTCCTCCCGAGTCAAATCGAGCTTTTCGAGTGGCCCCTCGGCGCCGCTTGGGAAGGTGAAAATTAAACACCGCGAAGGCGCGTTCACACGCGGCCTTTTAATTTTCGTTTCGGTTAAGAAGCTAAAATTGAATTGCAACGTGCAAGTGAAAGTCAGAGGCGGTTGGCTGCGAACTCGAGCCGCTGCACGCAATCGCGATCCGAAGCATCTGCTCTGGACTAGGCGAGACAGCCGCGATTGATTCAATTCGGTAATTATTTTAACGATTTCTAGCCGATTTTGAGCGCGATGGATTTTGAAAGTCGTCGAGAGTTATCGCGGCGACGTGCTCGCCAATTGGTTAAGGTGCGTCGAGCGAGCGATTGGCGTTTCGAAAAATGGCCAAACGCACGAGAGCTGGATTTGGATGGCGACTCCGTTTTCGACGGACACTTCCGGACGCTTCGAGGAAACAAACGCGCAGCTCCGCGTATCTGTTTTCACGACTCGTTGCCTCAGCCGCGATCTTGACTCGCAATTTTCCGAAAAGTCGTGGTGAACGGGGGGGGGAGGGCTAAATCAATCGTTCGTCGCGATTGCGTTTGGGCCGAATTTGGCAATCCCGATCGTTGCCATCCCCGTTGTTTCTCTAATCGAATCTGGTCGAAGGTGAAAAGTGAGCCGAGCGCGGAAGGGAGTCAGAATCCAGTTGGTGCTCCGTGGAATAAACTCCATAGTTTATTTTCGAATCGTTGCGAGTAGTGGTGGTGGTGGTGGTGGTGGTAACGACGCTCGCACAAGAGCTCACAATCATCATCGAAACGATTAGGTAGGTTGAAAGTCTCGTTAAAAGCGAGGCGGCACGCGGTAAACAATGCGTCACTTCTGTTCCTGTCTATCAAGACCTAAAAAAACGTGACACCACGTCAGCTGTCGAGCAGAGAGCACGAAAATAAAAGCGCGAAACGAGGCTGCGCAACGATCGCCGATTTACGAAATCTCCCTCGCTCTCTCTCGGTCTCATTATCGCCTCGCTCGTATAATCGTTAGCGATCATTAGCGCGTGTGCGCGCGCAGCGAAATAATTTCGTTCTGCAAATCTGGCGGCGGCGGCGGCGGCGTCGTCGTCGTAAAAGTCCCTTAAAGATAATCTAACTTTCAAGGCTAATAGCGCGCGGAATAGCGCGCTCGCGAGTTCGAAGGAGGCTCTGGGTACGCGTCCCCTTCGCGCATGCGCGCCTCCCTTGAAGCGCGTTTCGCGCAGAGAAAGGCGATGATTGACGCGCGAAGGTGCGAAAACGACGGCCCGAGCCGCGGCGCACGCACACGCGCGCACCGATTGCCGTTATTTGCGTAATGGCTCGCGCGCACCTTCGGATGGGTTGCGCCTAAGCGGCAACTAACTGCCGAGAGCAGCGAGGCTTTCCTTTAAAAATTTGCGCTCTTCCCCGTGTCTGCTGTTCGAGCGCGCATTTGTCGTCGAAACGCAAAATCTCGTTACTTTTTTACGGCCGCGTTCGCGTTACGGATTTTCGTTGCTCAGGCGCAGATCTGGGCTCGATAATCAGTCCCGCAGCGCTGCTCCGATTTTCGTCATTACTATTTTCCTCGTGCGTTCCTCGTTCATTGGGTGCGTTGTGTATTTTAGTGCCTCCATGACGCGATACGACGTCGCGATACGACGCGTATTTTAGCGAAAAAATCGAGCTGTAAAAAAATTTTCTGTTATCTCGTAATTTTTGTTACTTCATTGCCTTGTTTATACGCGCTCTGCCGTGCGTAATGCAACTAAATTAGCGTTTCTCCGGCCAGTCGCCGCGATGATAATTGTACGCGAGCACTAATTATGTTTTCGTCGATGAACGATTTTATTCGCAGTTATCGAATATTTGCAACGGTGATCGAGCCTGGATTTTAAAAGACGTCGGGGGGCTCGAAAATTTCCATTTCTTTCCACTCGCGAGATTATTTTCAGTTGACTTTGGCACGTCACTCGACGGACGGACACGGGCTGCGCTGATTCTCTCCCGAGTTCGCAAACGTAAAACGAGCATTTTACGGAATCGTTCGGCAGTTACCCTCGCGACGACGACGAGCAGCGCATTTTTAACTAAACTTGGAAACATTACGTCGGTGGGGGGGTGGGGGTGAGCTTATGACGACGAGTCGTACGCGCGAAGCTCGACCAAAGCTTTTCCGTGTGCGCTAGTAATTTAAATAATTTGAGCAAAAATTAACAGAGTCGCGATGACGGTCAATGTAATTTATTTCTCGCAACTCGCATCCTTGGCCAGTTTGGTTCGGGGCAACAATAAGAATACTTTTAAAATTGGCTCAAAACAATAAACGATTAGTTTAATTCTTCGTTGCTTATTTTACAAATGTTTTTGCGCGCATCAACATTAAAACGAGTAAAGCTGAATCTTTTCAAACGAACAATTGGTAATGAAGTAAGTATTCGCGAGGCAGTGCGTCTCTGTACAGTCACGCTCGGAAATACTAAAAAATGCATCGAGTAAACATCAATGCGTAAAATAATAAATTATACGTATGCTTACATAAATACAAGAGAGAACTTTTATAATTAACAGCCTATTTGCATGGTTAAAACGAATCGTCGAGAATTTCAAAATATATTTTGTAGCGCTCGAACATCAAAAGCCCATTTAAATAATTAAAGCCAGTGTACCTCGTTAACGCGATTATAATTAAGAAAGAATTTCATTGCGTCGCTTATTATTAAAAGGTAATTGCATTACACCATGCCAACCTTCGAGCGAGAATATCACTAAACATTTACATTGTTGATCGGCGCGTGCTCAAAGGCGACGATTTCCAGCGCAGCGATGCGAATTCGGATTAGCGCCGGGGGAGCGAGAGCCGGCAGGAGTCCGAAAACGAAGCTAGAGCTCTTAGGAGGCTGCGGAGGCGCATCGGAGAGCAACGCGTTGAGCGGGAAAGCGAGGCGAGAGAAGAGCGCGGAGATGCAAAGGGGAGCAGCGCCAGCGAGACTTTTGGGAATCGAGAGACGCGCGAATGCCGGAACAGCTAATCAACGCGCGAGCGCTGCCAGGAATGCTGCTGAAAAAAGACACAATGACTTGTCGAGCGCGTCGCGCAGAGTGGCGAGCGGGCGAGCGGGTGGGCGGGGAGCACGAGAGACAAAGAAAATCTCAAATAAGAAGCCGGTCTGCACACGTACGCTTATGCGCGCTTATGCGCCCCTCCAGAGCGGCGACAGAGACGGCAGAGACAAAGACGCGCGTTGAGAGACGGCGAGAGGGGGCAGAGAAGGCAGGAGGGCGAGGGGGGGGGGTAGAGAGGACGACGACGGCGACGACAGCGGCGCTCGCCCGCTTTCGCGGTTCCGATACGATAAGCGCAGATACGGTCAAGGCCTCCTCGGATGCCGGCGTCCGTTCTCTTTCCGACAGGCGCTGGGGCGCTGGATAGCGCAGCGGCGCGCAACCGAGGAGGAAAAACGAAGGCCTCCGGAGCAAGAGGATGGGGCCGGGATGGTTTCGGTGCTCGTCCTCCTCTGCTCCGCGCGACAGATGCCTTGACGGATCGACGACAGCGACATCATTATTACTCGCACGTTGACGAGATTTGCTTTATTGCCGCTCGTTTCCTAACGGATTCGTATGCGCCTGATGTTCCTCGCGACATTCGGAATTCACATGGGCATGGTATGGTAATTTTTCGTCAGCCAATGTCTACGTCCGTATCTGATTGCGTCTGCCGGAAACCGAAGCGACTCCTTCGTTTTCCCGAGATCCAATTAACTCACCTACATTTGAGTCGCGCGCCGCTGCCGAAGGTCGATCGCTGGATTTTTGGGGAAAAGTCTGCTCGCGCGCAACCGGAGGACGCGGGATCTCGGCTAATGGCGCTCGTTTTAAATCGAAAGCTTTTTCGTTTCCTCAAACTAGCCTGGAATACGCGAGTTCGCTACAACGAGTTGAATGCCAATGCGCCGATTTCCTTGGTCTAATAAGGAAATCGATCGCGCAAAACAAAGAAGTAAGAATTTTCTAGTCAAATATTCGTTAACCTCCAGCGATTCGCGGAATTAGCGCTGCACTTTTGAATGCACAATTGGCTTGCGTTTTCGCGGCTCTCAATTATTTCGCAAAGCTTTCGCAAAGCTTTCGCAAATTAGGACGCTCGAAATTAGCGAACTCCTCGCAGGCGCGGCAGCTCAAGTGACCTGTGAAATAAAAAGGGGACGTTGTTCCACAAGCGCCTCGCTGGTCCTCCTCGCTTCGGGGTTCGACGATTCGTCGACTTTTGTCAGAACTTTGGCACGCGTGTGTCGAGCGCGTAAATTGCATAACAGCCGATCGGAGAATTAAATCAACAGAAGTGACTCGAGTACGTAACTGGGACTCGTGAAAGGTTGCCAGTGAAAAACGCACGTTTACGTCGGGGACTCTTACTCTTTATAGGACTGCGCTACTCGCTCTAATTAGGGTAAATATTTGCCTGTGTAGAGAAGAGTCACTGACACTACTGACAACCTGACGTCGCTAATATATTTGCGTGTTTGCTAATGTAAACGGTAAATGGGCTTCGGTGCGCCGAGCGAAGCTACAAAATACTTTAAAAGTGCATTATATTTCGACTCTTTACAATATGCAAGGAAAGGAAGAAAGAAAAAAGAGAAGAAAACAAGATCGCGAGCGAGAGTTCGATTTACGTTTCCAGCTGAAGCTGCTGCAATGTTCTATTGCGTCGGACAGTATCGCGAGGGCCCGATTCTTCCGTATCCCTTGCGCAGTGTCACGAATGTCCGTTGAAATTAAGATTCTCGCCATCTTCCGCTTGCCCTTGTAGAGGAGCCCGATGTTTTCCGACTCGACTCTCGCGACTTTAGCCAGTGAATCTGCCTTTGTTTACGCTTTCCAGGATGCGCGATTCGCGGGATCGGGCAGGAATGGAGAGAAGTGAGTTTGCGCGTGCCAAAAGTGCCCGCCGAGACGTGCAAATTGGCGAATCGCGCGCCTCGTTGGCAAAAAGAGAGGAACCTCGCTTGCTCGTCGGAGGGGGGGGGGAGGGCAACCTCATTCGTAGAACGATGACGTCTCCAAGAGGAAGAGTTGGCGAGAGCTTGGGCTCGATTAAAGATTAAAAGCGCTTCGTAAAAGTGACGTGCCGCATAAATTAGCGCGAATTAAGCGGTCGTTGAGGAAGAGTAAGATTTCGAGCGCTGGAATTTGCCGGCCGATCGATTAACGAGGCTCTCTAACTTTTGCACTGAACTGCATTGACAGAGAGAGAGAGAGAGAGAGCGGTTGTTGGCAAGAAAAGGATTATTTTACCATTAGATTGTTTCTCCGCGGCTCGGGCGCTCATAAAAAGCGTTGAGCAACGTTGCGTGAGTCACGTCGATAATGAAGAAATATCTCTTTTGTTATTTATATAATAAAGTTGTCGTTAAATCGCGGCTTCATCTCGCTCGCAGCCGGCGGACTGTGTCCCGAGATTGCGGAAAGCCCTGAGCGAGGGGGGCGGGGGCGCCGAGAAATCGGAGCTGCGTTCCCGCGGCGAGGCGGAGGAGGAGCGGGGGCAAGGGCTCGGGAACGATTTTGAGCGGACGGGCGAGTCCTCGGCGGCGGCGCTCTCTCTCTGTGTGTGTGCGTGCGGCTGCCGCTCGTGAAACAAGTGCAATCGTAATTATCGTACGCAGTCGGCTCTTATGTAAGAGCCGCCGTCGCGCTGGTTCATGCACCTATAATGAAAGGTGTAATTGAAAAAGCGACGCTGGCCGCCGCGCCGAGGTACGACTTTTATTTTTTGCCGCTTTTCGAAAGGGAGGAATTTGTAGGTCAATGCGAGCGTTGACATTTTTGCGGTGCTCGAGCAAATGTTTATTGGCGATTTTTAGATGGAATAGCCGTTGCACGAGCGGCTTTTTGCCTATTTCTTCGTTTCGGCCTCCGCGGATAGAGCAATTCCACGAGTCGGCTGGCGTTGTGCAAAAGCTGCGACTCGTGTGCTGTTGTTGTTGTTGTTGTCGTTGTTGTTGTTGTTGTCGCTGTCGCTGTCGTTGCTGTCGTTGTAACGAACTACGGCACTCAGACGGGAGATTTCTCAGTGGCAGCTGCCGGCTGCATTTGTATCGATACCATTGTCAGTCGAACTCGTTCCAGCACACTCTTAAAGCAGCCTCGGCCATTATTTTTCCATGGGTGAGGTACGAGCGTCCGCATTCACTTCGCGTTCGTTTCGCGTGTCGTTTCGCGTGTCGTTTCTTTGTAAGTGGCTGCGAACTTTTGCAAGGTTCGCGGTGTCCTTCGCTCCCAGGCTCGGTGTGCCTACTCAAATGTGTTGCATTTTGCAACTGTTCGCGACGGAAATTCTAATGCTCTCTCTCTCTCTCTCTCTCTCTCTCTCTCTCTCTCTCGCGTGTTGCGGTAAGAATATGATCCGCCGAAGGAACGCGTGCGCGCCCGCACCGATTTTAATTCGCGTTTCGCATCGAGGGAAAGCCATTCGATTCGATCGGCGGATTAATAATAATTGCCGCTTTCGTAAACGTGCATATTATTGTCGCTGCTAAGCTGTTGTTAAACAATTTAATACAAATGCTTTATCTTATCTCGAATATTTGCACAAATATTATTATATTTATTATCACTCTGTGCGGCGAACACGAGATGGATTATTTTTATTGTATATTTATAATAAATCACAAAATATGCATTCGTGAATTATCGCTCGTATTTCAAAGTTTAGCCGGCGATGTGCGCGAGCAAAGGGAAAATAATATCGAGCGCTTTTAAAAGAAATTAATCTTGCGAGCTATTTGCGCTCCTCGACGCAGATAATTTCAATAAATGCAACTGCTGCGATTTTATAAATTTGGACACAATCGCGCGACTCTCGCAGGCTTAAATAGAAGCCGGCGCACTTTTAAAATTCGTTTAGAAATAAAAGTTATTAAAATTGCGTCGAATTGCAATCGCGCCGACAGAATTTGTTTTATCACGTGCGCGGAGATTATTTAGTTCCGTCTTCGTTGCATAGTTTTGCCTAATGGACTCTAATCGGAATCTAGAAAACGAGTTATGATAAAAAAGTAGCTCTAGCGCGGAGTAACGCCGAGTAATTTATTCTCGGCGTTTAGCGAGAAATTGAAAATATTATTCGTTAGGATAACGCTTTTATAACGCGAATCCATTGCGCGCGCATTCTCGAGCGGAAACGTTCGCCCCGACGGAGCGACTCTACGCCCGCGTTTTGGCCTTCGGTCCCTGCGGACAATTTTTAAAGCGGCCGTACCCCTGGAAATCGGGCAAGTTTATCGCAGGAGAGCCAAAATGGCGGCGGCAGAGGCAGTATCGCTGTATTTATTGCCTCAACGACGGAAAGTGGAAAGCGAGCGCATCCGGAAAACGCGAAAGCAGAAGCGCCGCTCGGCGTTGCACGCCATGTTGGATCGCGGACGCGCAGCCCGAAAGATCAAGTTTGGCTCGCACGCAATAGCCTGTGCGCGGTGGTGCGGTCAGAGCCATCCCCGTCCGAGAGGAGGCGAAAATTAGGTGCCCGCGTCCGAGGAGCCCCGCGACCATCCCGAGAGGGGGGCGGGGGGAGGAGAGAGAGAGAAGGATCGGGTATCGGCCGAATCTGAGCGACGCTCGGCGACGCCGCAGTTCACGAGAAGATTTTGTGTGCGCCTTGCAGGCCGCGGGCTTAGGCTCCGCCTCCTACTCCTATCCGACCCATTCTAAACAAATGAATCATGCTCCAAAATGGCCGCCTCGAATTTAGACGTCACGTGGCTCCTACGCTCGCCGCCGTCGCGGCGCTCGTGCGCTCCCACACGTACGAGGGGGCAGAGGCGCTCGTGTGCGTTGGGGCCAGCCCAGCAGCTGCGCGCGAGTCTCGATCGGCTCTCGGTGCAACCGAAAACGAAAAACGGCCGAGCAACGCAGCGACGCAGCAACGCAGCAACGAGTGCACATTAGGCCGCCGGGTGCGCGTGTGCGCGCGACCGCGCAGATGCGGAGCTCGAGGTCGAGAAAAGTTACTCGGACTGGGACAGTCGTTTCGATGCTCGCTCTTTACTCTTTAACCGTACCTACGGCTGCCGCGGCACTCTCCCCCCCCCCCCCCGCCTCACGTACCCGGAGAGCCGTAAGAGCCAAATAGGCGCAGGCCCGGATCGCCTTGTGCACTTCTTCGACTCGGGCTTCGCTCCTGCGGCTCGTAATTTTGTTCTTAATAACGGCCGACGCCGCCGCCCCGACTGCGAGCTACGAAATTGTCGCCAACCAACCAATCCATCCATCCTGATTGGGAAATCGAAAAACAAAAATTGAAGCGCGGAATGCGCTCCGAATAAATGTAAGGTTGGGATGGGCGCGTTTGCCGCGCCCGAGCACAGCCAGACGAGTCCTTTAATTTGGACTCGTTTTCCTTTTCGGAACGGTCTTCCGGAAAATAGGCTGGATTGCGCCGATTTACGGTACAATCGCCAGTCCAATGGCTCTCGGCTCTCCTGCTCTTAAAAATTAATTAATCCTTCCGATAAATGTTTCGCTGAGAAAAATAATAATATTTTAATTGGGAAATATTAGCGAACGATCGTCAATCATAGTGAGTATTCGATGATTAACGCCACAATCGTAAATCAATAATTATTACTATAAACGCATAAAGGAATAGCATACATTGTACGCAAGCGTGAAAGGGAAGAGTGTGCGTAAGTGTGTGCATATGTGAGAGTGGGGGGGGGGGAACCGCGCCCGCTCACGTTTTTACCGAATGAGAGAGACGCACACACGCACACGACAATCGCTTACTCAAACTGACGCGGTTACGTCGCACTGATCAATGACATTGGAATAGATTCTTGAAGTTATTTTCGTAAATTGATTTTTCTTCTTATTCGAGGAGTCGTTTCAACTCGTTCATTGTGCATTGCAAAATCTTAAAAATCAGCTTAATAATCGTCCAATAGGCGGCTGTCGCCCATCTCTCCGAGTACTTTCTTTAGGCGTTAACAGTTTTCGCTTATGATTTTAGATTCGCAACCTGCATTCTTGTTGTCGCTTAACGTCGCTTTACAAGAATGTGTCGCGCGTGTCGGAGTTATTGGGTTGGTCGCTGATGTTTCTCCGATCGATCGAATTTCTGTAATGGAAAATTTAAAAGCGAGCAATTATTTAGCAATAATGAAAATGCGAGCGAGCGAGTAAATAAATAAATAAATAAATAAATAAATAAATAGATAGATAAATTTTAATAGCGAGTTGATTTGGATTTCATAATTTTAAAAGCGCCGTCGACGCGTTAAAGGATTTACATAAAAATGTAATCAGCCGGTCGTTGGCGATACGTTTTATTTTCTACATTTATCAAGGTATTATTGCACCGTATCGTAGCGCTTCGTTATGCACTCGGCTGCTGGTGTGAAAGCAATCGGAAAATTCCTGAGATTAAGACGTCTATTTTAGCGAGATCGCAACAAATGTGGCTTCGGTGCGCACGAGTTGTTTGGCGCTAAATATTTCAGGTGTTGACTGAATCTCGCACTTTTATTCGCTCGGATTACAGCCAACGTAAAATGCGGATCCCGCCGACTCTCCCGAGACGTCTATTTCGCCGTTCGAAACTTAATTCGTGACGCGACAATCGAGCATGTTTTTACAGGAGAGCAAAGTCTGAGCGCGAATCGAAAGGAATCGCGCGGGGACAGTTGGCGGTAATTGGCGACTAAACGCGCCCAAAAGACCTTTTGCGCACGAGTCGATAAAGGTGCATCTATTTTTATGGATTTTAAAGTCGTTATTCGAGACAGAGGAGAAAATGTGGCGTTTGTTTATTTCGCAATTATATGCCCATTATGTAGCGTGTCAGAGACGTGGAAAAAGTCTCCATTAAATAAATGTGCAATAAATAACGCCTATCTGAGTCAGGTGTGATACTCCTATAAGCTACCGATATGCCTATTCAAAACATACATTTTATAATTTTACATTCACTTTATTTCTCAACTTTTCATTTTGTAAAAATTATTGTTTTTTCCCGCGATATATTTTTACTTTCAACTGACCTTGTGCGAGTCCGTAAAGCGGCTTTGCATTGGCGCACCAACACAGCGAATCGGAAGATAAAGTTTGAACGAGAATGAGTTTTTTCGCCTCGTCGACGGGCCGGAGATGCGCCGGACGAAAAAGGGCCAGCCTCGACTCTATTTGTCCGCGGAGTCGGGGGAGTATTTTTACGCGCAGAAGCCCGTTAAACTGCAAAACTGTCTCTTAATTAATAGCAGCTGATTTCGATGGAACAGCAGCAGCAGCAGCAGCAGCAGCCGAAGCAAGAGAACAACCGAACTGGCTAATGAAAGGAAACACATTTTTAATTCAAATTTATGGTTAATTGGCAAGAGGAAAGCTCATTTGCGCATAATAACTAAATTTCGTCGAACTGATTAGATTGTCGAAGAAACGCCGGGAGCGCGGAGTTGGTCGGGTTGGAGACGATAAATTGGGCGAACGCCGGATTAGAGTCCGTTAAACGCGGAGAGTCGCGCCTCGTTAACGGCTACAATATTTGGTCTCGATTACGCAATGAATTTTTCAGCTTCGGAAATTTCAAATTAATTGCGCGACACGAGCCGGAGCGCGTATTATGCACATGCACACAATAACACACAATAATGGCTCCGCACGCATACGTTCGATAAATTACAGAGGTGAAAGCCACACATTGGAATTTCATCGTAAAACGACAATTACGTTATACGCCTTTAAATATGTAATCCCGAGCGAATGCAGCTACACGCTCTCTTGTATAAGCGACTGCAACTACGACTGCTGCTCGCTCGCTCGCCGGGACTGTGTTAGTGGGACGCGAGCGCGCAGCTGTAATGTCGAGATAATGGAGCTAGAGCGAGCGAGCGAGCGAGCGAGAGAGAGAGAGAGAGAGACAGAGAAAGTTCAACCACTGAGAGAAAGAAAAATCTCGGAGCGAATTTACATATTCATGGAAATTCTTCGGTTAAGCAGCTTTAACTTTGCCGTGCACTCGCACTTTTACTGCACTGCCGAGTAATTAATTTCGTTTTTAACAGTGGCACTATCGGCGGAATAGTTGCTTTACCAGCCGCTCCTCTCCCGCGCGCGAACCGCCACTCGTTTATTTGTTTATTTATCGCGCGACATTGAGCAAACGCACAAATTTGGCCTTTATTAATACGACTATCCTTGAATGGCGCTAATTAAACGTAAGACGGATTCCACGCCAGAGATCTCATTGAGCGATGTGGTGTTATCTTGAGCAGCACACGTACGCGACACCGACACGCGCTCTTGTGGCTTTTTGCGCATCGCTGCGAATCCGCGCTGAAACGAAAATGCGGCCACTCGATCGAAGCCAATTTCAAGATCCGTTCGGGCTAAAGTTGAAAATGGAATCTTTATCGAAGCGACTTAAATTTTTAATGCCTGCAATCTAATTTCAAGAACTGCGGATTATTGAATTATTTGCAACAACTTAATTATCACCGGATACTTTGGGCGCGAGTCGATAATTAAGCAACGGCCGTACAAATGCGACTCGACCATTTGATCGATAAAGCGAACGCGGCTGGTTCGATCCTCCTTTCTCGAATTCTTTAACGCTAAAAGACGCTGTCGCCGGCAGAAATTCCGAAAGCACTGCGACGAGAGGCAGTCTTTCGACGAGTTGCCCCTTAAAAGTTTGGCCGCCTTTGGATTATTATTGGCGCGGAGAACCTTACGAGACAGTCAACGATCTTCGCAGCTTCGGTATTTAGCAATTTTGCGGAGGACTGACCGCAAACTTTGGCGGCAATTCGATTCGCGACCAAACGCCAGTTGCGTTGGCTTACAACCGAAGCACAAGAAAGACATTTAGTAATCGCGCGAGTTCTCCCGTGCCGAGTAGTAATTTACAAAATACGATAATGCCAGTAGATGTATTCGGCCAATTATCGGTCCAAGCGAGCTGGAACGAGCCAATTGCGAAGTAAACCGTAGCCGGACCGTCGCTCGAAATGCGTCAACCGATCGAGTCAACGCTCAGCGTCTCACTCCTTAGGCGCGAATCGTTATTGCGATTGCGAGGATGCGTCGATTGCGCAAATCGTTGGCGATAAGCCGCAGCGCCCCCAGGACGCCCGAGGAAACGATTAAAACAACCGAAGCCCAGGAGGTCGCGGAGGTGATAAAGCCAACACGGCGATTGCCAATGACAGTGAAAATCGGCGCGCGCTCCGAGATAATCGCGCGCTACCAACCAGTGCACGACAACTTAGCAGTTGTTGGCCGAGGCACTTTCGGTTTCGCTCACGGTCTCCTCCGGTTTTTCCCGTCGACGGATCCGAGAGCTTCACCAGCTCGTCTCGGCCGCGCGAGCTTTCGCAGCAAGACTTTTCAAGAACGAGAGCCTTTCACGCTTCCAAAGGGGCAAACAACAGCGCGTCGATCGGACTCTGCCAATTTTGGAAAAAGTACCCGAATCTCGCTTCTGAATTATCGGCGACTGGCGCTCGTAAAAATATTCCATCGCACGATTGGAGAGCGTTTGTCGAAACGATTGAAAGCTCGACGGATGGCTTTTGAAACGGCGAATAAATATTTCGCGCGAGTGCGCGGACACGCCAACGCAGCCGCGAACGAAAATTTATGCTTGCAAATGGTTCGACGAAAGAGAAAAACCAGCCAATCGCTCGACGAATTATCTCGTCCTTGAGCAGATCAATCGATCGACGTCTTATTCCTCTCAACGCTTTACGATACGCCGCGCGAGCCGTAGAATGCAATCTCTTGAACTCGCGAGACAACTATGCGCGTGCGCGCCTCTGCGACAAAATAAACAGACGGACTGCAAAAATGCAAAATTTTGAATAAACAAACCGCCTTTTCTCTGGCTCGGCTGACTGATTTGCGTTGCGCGTAGCCTTTATTATCGCTCTCTTTACACCTAGAGAAATCAGGTTATAAGTTTAGCTGCACTTGGGGACTTTTATTTTCTCTTTAATCCTGGATGGCCCGAGCGACATTAGCGTTGGAGGAAACGAGCGACCAAAGTGAAAATAATCGACGCAGTTTAGATGACCGACACGCGGGTTTTCCAACAATTTTGTTCGTTTTTTGTTTTTTAAATAAACTCATTTGGCTAGTCGCATTACTCGAAGAGCCTTAGAGTTTCACAAATTAATGGTTTGACTCCAGGCAAGTTTGAAATTATGTCTGCAGAGCTAAATTCGATTGGTGGTCGAGCGCTCGAATCGCACAGGAGTGCGCATGTGCTGACTCACGATATCGTGGCATTATTAAAAGGGCGTCATCGGCTGACCTAGAACACGCGTTTGTCGTCGCGCACAAGAGGATGGGCGAGCGGCGTCGCTCCTAATAAATACGGCGGCCCCGTGTATTTGACGCGAGGATAATGGCGGCAACTCGATCGAAAATGTCAAAAAGCGCGCGAGCGAACTGCGCAACGGAAGGCAGTCGCGCGCGCATAATGGCGCAGATTGGCGGCCGGAGAGTGGAGAAGAGAAAGGCTGCAGCGGACGCGCAAGACTCGCGGCGACGGCGGGGCGGGAGGGGGAAGGCGCTGGCCTTAAGGCCGCTGGAATCTAATGTCAAGTCTATAGGGAATCGAGCGCGGATACGCTTTTTGCGCGCGAGCATTGATTTTCGCGATTGCGCAAGAGCGGCTCTGCGCGCGTTGGCCTTTTTTCTCGCCTCCGCGTTTTGGGCCGCTCGTTGTCGAATTTCGCCATTGTCCGGCAGAAAGGTTACCGCGCGCGCTCTTATCTTCGGAACCGAGGAAGGGAACGCGAACTGGAGGCGATCGCACCGGCGGGCCTTTTTTATTCGCGCCACCAGCAGCACCAGCAGTGGAAATTTCGTTCTCGTTCGGGATCGAAGTGTGTCGCGCACGTTTCACGAGGATTGGCCAACCTATTTAACCTATTTGCGTAAAACCGTTTCGAATGGAAGAGGTACGCCGCCGAGCCTCGAAAACCTTACTTTTATTTTGCTCGATCGAATTTCCGAACGTTTTATGTCAATTCCGATATTGCAGCCGAGCTGTCCGAGGCGAATTCTTACGACTCACTGAGCTAATAACTGGCTAATCGATCGAAGCGCAAGAGGCTCGGAATTAACGCACAGGGACACGCGCGCGCCGCCTTTTCCAACGAACTTTGTTTAAAAACGAATCGCCTCGACGGCCTCGGCAAAATATTGAAAGTGAGAATGTGGAAAACGACGTGGCCTGAGAAGCCAACCTCTTCTCTATTGCTTCTCTTGTTTCTTATTTCACGAGCGGATTATTGGCTGCGTTTTTTCGTTTTTTCGACCAACGCCTCGCTCGCTTGGTAAACGCGTTTAAGCTGACGCCCAAATTATCAACCGAACGGCTTTCGTTGGCTCGCGAGTATCGCGGCCAATACTTGCCATGATTTTGTTGTCAAATTGGGACGATGCGCTTAATTTGATACGTTTAATTTCGGAAATTCTTCTTCGCAGTCGACACGGGAAAGGTGACCGGAGCATTTTTATTACATTCGCTAATCGGAAAGGCTAATTCTAATTGTCCGGTGTGGACGTTTGACAAATTTTCAGCGCCTGCCAGCGATTCGAGGATTCTTCGCGCGTAATTGAAATTCTTTCAACTCTCAACCTTACCAGTTGGCAGTTGGCCGAATATTCGGTTCGATGGTAAGTCGCAGCAAGAAGTGTGCGAAAGTGGAAGCCAGCACGAGACACGAAAATTTAACGATCGCGGCAACTTTAATCCCTCAAAAGTATCGTTGAAAAAGAAACTCATCGATAATTCGCGACACCAAGACCGAATTCGTGTTCCCGTTCGCGTCTTGGGCTAGAGATTTACATATAATCCAGGTAAAGTGGTAGCTACTGGATATCCTCCGAGTATCGGAGTTGCTTCGTAAGCTCTGGAGTTCCCTTCCATTGGACGACACGACGTTCGTGGCAAAATGCCGGATTTCCGCTTAAAAATATGTGTCATAAGAGATAAGTGCAATAACCCTATTTCTTCCACACTTCTTTCTCGTTTTATCGGCGCGGTATCGAGATAAAATATTAAAGAGGATCGACGTCGAGAGTTAAATCTTGGATAAACGAGCGCTGGATTATTAATTTTGTCAAAATGCGACAGGCAGACTTGAAGCTCCGGGTGACGATTTCCACCACCGGCAGCAGTGGTCGATGAGCACAGCAGGGATTTGGTTGTGGATGTTTTCCGAGACATCCACAGCAGTCTCAGCACGCGATTATGTGCGACCGAGCGAAATTCGTAATCCGGCGGCTCAAAAAGTTGATTGATTTTCGTTGGGAGGTTGACGAAAAAAGGCTCTGGTCGCGCAACCGCTCGTGCGCTACGCTAATGCTCTGTTGCAATTGCGGAGAAACGCATTTTGCACCAAATGGACAATCCCCGGACATATTTTATCGTTATTTATCGCACCTTGTATTTCTAGTTTAGCAGAGAAGGGGAGGCCGCGGAGGACTTAATATATCGTCGCGCAGAATCGGCCGTACCGATCCCCAGATGTGCGTATCCGTTATTAGCAATTTCTCCAAGGACGATATTCCAATTGGCAATAAAGCCCGCGCCGGGTCCGAATTTATGCAAGACTACTTGTTGCTGAAAAAAAAGCGCCGGCTCGTAGATTATTACACTATAAAGCGAGAGCGGTCGTCTATCCATAAATCTCGGCTTGTGCCGCGCGATTCGGGGTAGAACGAGGACGAGTGCCGGTGTCGCAATTTGAGCACCGTACGATGTCTAGGCCGCGGCGACTCGCGAGACGCGCGCAATTTTCTCGGTGTCGAAAAGTTCGAAGCAGCGAGGCTCGCTGCGAGCTACGTGCCCGCGCACACGCACACGCGCACGCACACACTCCGTTCCTCTGGCCGTCCCCCCTCTTCACGCACAATTCCGGGATATCTAATCTCTGCACTTTCGGTTGCCATCTTGTAACGCGAGTGTCGGTCAGCCTTCGAGCGCTGAGCCGAGTTTCGTTCGCTCGCTCGTGTGCGCGTGTGCGTGTCCGCTGCTCGTCTGCTGCAGCGTGCGCGCGCCCGCGGCTCAGTGTGAGTGCGCGCTGTGAATTTTCGAGAGACTCGGGCGTTCGTCATTGCTCCGAAGACAAGATGTAGTCTTTGACATGCTATACGTACACATTGTTTACGATTTTTTCTCCTCTCGCATTATGATTGATTTATGCTTGATTTTATTATTATGCGAGCTGTAGGATTACGGCGCAACATATTGTTTCCTTCGTATTCATATTTCATAAAATACAGCGTCTGCATTTTTCTGCATCCTGCGGCGGGGATAGATGAAAATTTTATCTCTCCATTTTACGATGATTTCGTGCCACGTTATTCGAAATAAATATCCAGTAATTGATAATAGCTTATCTTTATTATAATTTAACGGCGATCGGAATAATATCGAGGAGGAGCTGCGGCTGTGAGAGGCAACAACGGCACTCGGGGACACGAGCTTCCGCGGCATTCTACGACGTTGCACGTTGTTTTCGGTGCTGTTCGATCAAACCTCGAGAATTTCGGTCGCGTTCGTCTTTAACTTTTAACCGTTAACTGTTAACTTTTGGAGTGGACGTATTGAACCGTGGCGATGCGTGCCGCTGCTGATTTCTGATTTATCACACGAGCAAGAGGAGGCGAAGCGAGACAACGACTGCTCCAAGGAATTCGGCTTCTCGCGCTACGTCTCTTTTCCGATAAAAGCTTTTCGGCTAAAAAAGTAGAAGCGACCCGACAGTGTTTTGCGCGCGCGCTGTTTTCACAACTCGGATCTTTCAATTCTTTTCTCGGGATCGCGAATTCCGCGAAGAAATGGCCTACGAACAACGGCCATTTTTACGAACCGGCTTTCCGTTTAACCTCAACTTATCCGATAGAAGTTGTTGTCGGACGCGGGCCCTTAAGTATCGGCTGAAAACCATTTTGTGTGTTTTCGTTCGGAGGCTACGGAATAATCCGAGTGTATTTTCCGATAAATCAATGTCCTAGTTTAACGACGACACTTCATTAGCGGGAAAGCGATGGGCATTTCGTATCAAGTTGCTCCATTCTCCGCGCCGGACTCCGAGTCGAAGCATTTTTGCGGAAGTTGTGCAGTTGAGGCTGCGAGGCCGATGTTGGGGAGGGGAGGTTCAAGAGGTAAGGAGGAGGACAGTCGGCTCAGTTGGCTCGTCCGCGCGCCGCCGAAGAAAGACCGAGGGGAGAGTTGAAAGAAAAAAATCGCCGTCGAGTGTCAAGGAAGCGCTCGCAGGTTCTTCTCGAAAACGAGAAAATGCGCGGTGCGTGAAATTTTCGCAACGCGGCTGCGACTCGCACACAAGGTTCTCTTTGTCGCGCTCCCCGTGCAGTGGCAGCGACGGCGACGGCGGCGGCGGCGACGGCGGCTCGACTCGAATTTCCAACGGTTCAACACACTCGTGCATCGCGTCCGACATAAGTAAGACACGCATGACTGTTATACCATATTTCTGGCTGTACTTGATAATCGGCGAGTGCCGCGTGTACGTCGTCGTCGTCTATCGTCTATCGTCGCGGGCTTACGCAACCGTTTACTCTTTTTGCCTCGCTTACTCTTCTTTCTCCTTTTTTCGCGAGACCGACTACTGCGCCTTGCAAGCCACGATCGCAGTCGTACGAGCGGACTTTGTGACTTCCGGCGATTCGCGCACTCGAAAACAATATTTTTCCAGCAGCTCCCCTCGCTCGTTTCGTTTCGTTTCGTTGACAATTTATAAAAATGCACCGCGTTCGAGCTGCAAACATGTGGACGGGAGCGCAGCTATCGACGGCCAATAAGCGACCCTTCCTTCCTACGCATTTAAGTAGCTTTATGCGTCTCGCTCCTCCTCGTCATTGGTTAACCAACAATCCGAGATTAATAAACAATTCCCGGCAATTATTAAATTATCGGAGCGTGATTTTTCAAACTCGCGGCATTTGTTGCTCTAGGCTCAAATTTTGCGAGCATTTCCAAGTACGAATTTTCTTAGAGAGACACCCGACACTGATATGTCATCCATTGCGAGTGAGTCACCGCAGCAGAGCCGCGGCGAGTTTTTCCGATTTCGTGCGTTCGCTCGCAACGTTTGCGAGAATTTTTAAGAATTTTTAAAAATTTGTAACACTCGCGAGTCGCAAGATCGGCCAGCAGCTTTGCTCGCCGAGTTCTCTTTATAAATATTAGGTTTACTGGCAGCACTGAAGAAGCTCGCGTGCACGTATCCGCCATTATTTTGCAATTTTCCCAGAATATGCGCGAGGATTTAACGGTCATCGTTAAGGGCATTAAATACCGCGCAAAAGGAAAAATCGCGTTCGTACTCGTTGTTAGTATTAGGGGAGTAATGGCGAACGTACAAATGTGGCAACTCGCAGTTTCGGAAGCGAGCGCGTATCGTTTCGAGGTACGCGTGAAAAAGAAATGAGAAAATGTAGGAGAGGACCGGAGCGCAGCGCCACTCCGACGCGCGAGTGGAGTGGCGCTCGTAAAGTAGAAAAGAAGAGTCGCGCGCATCGAGGCGCAGCTCCAGCGGGAGTGAAACGAACGCTGGTGTAGCGGCGGCAGCGACTCTGACGAAAGATGCGTGATTAGCGGCTTTTAAATCTGAAATCGCATCAGAGAGGCGGCGATGTGGCCGCGTGAAATTGTCTCCTATTAAAAGTGTCATGGTCGCTCGGCTCGCCAGTAGTGAACCTCTCCTTTGGAGCCGAGAGCGCAGTGTCTTGGCGGCGTGCATTAGCGCGTAATGCGCTTGTGCGAATGTATGACGCCCGGTAACAATGCGCCTGCGCAATGCTAATGCTTTCGTTTTCAACGCGCTCAATGGCTCTCTTGTTTACGAAACCGGGAGTATTTGTTTTTCTGGTAACAGCGAGAAGGAACTCGAGGCGGCGCTCGACGAAAACGAGCGCGTCTGAGGTGAAGGATGCTAAAACGAGCACAGGTGCTTTTTCTTCTCTTTTGTTCTACGGGTGCCGGCCGTCGAAGGTTCCTCTGGAATCGCGTATCTGATTATAATTATCGCTCCCGACGTTTGCGGAATATCGGGACGAGTATAAAGACGCTCGCAACTCTAAGTGGAACGGACGGGTTCTTATTGATCTGTCCAAGATCGCGATCGATCGGAAATTAGAGAGAATGAGATCAGCGCAAATTCAGCCACTGTAGTCTTTGTTCCCATTACCAAGTTTGTGGAACAATGTTAATTTTGAAATTATTCGCATTAGTTTTTCATATTAATTGTTTTTCCGAATTATGCGAACAAAAGAACGATCTAACCGACGCGAGAAGGAGAATTTATTATTTATTATATTTAGCTGTCGCGAATAACAAGTTTGAACGATCGCAAATTAATCGAACCTTTAAGCAAAAGCAGGATTTCATCGTATTACAAGTCACAATTTATATATTTGATGTATTTCAATGCACCATAGCGCCGGATTCAAATTTAAGGAACGTATTTTAACGGTAAACGTTGCGAATTGTTTCTGAAATTGAAAGTGTTTTATTATTATCTGTACGTTTAATTATCAGTGTGAAACGGGCTATTGAAAAACTATGCAACGGCTGTACTGTTTGAGCAAAAATTATTGCTCGTAGTACGTGTTTTGCAATGCACAATTTCAGACCTTGACGAATGTGAAACACGAAACTATATTTTAGTGGGAATAGCGAATCAAAAAGTTGTGGTTACGGCAACCGTAATGTTTGCACGTGCACTCTCATATTTTCAACAAAAATAGACGACATAATGACTCGTTGACGAGGAATTTTTTAAAATACCAGATCACTTTTAAAGAGACAATTTTCAGTCCGCTATTTTTGTCGTTCCAGTACGAATGTGCGCCGGCGAGAATTGCGCGTGCCGATTTTTAAATTGCATCACACACTGGGTAAAGGTCACTCGTGAAAATAATTGATAGCGCGCAAAGCTTCGCTGACTTCAACCTAAATTTCAGATATTTCGTTTCACAATAGCTTCGTAAATATGGACACAAGCCGTAAGTCTAATAGCGGTAAATCGAGCGAAGGTTGGGCAAACGGCCGAGCGAAAACGTCGCTTTTCCCCGACACGCGAACGAGCGCGAGCAGATCGTGCAAGTTCAGCAATTTCAAGTTCCTGAGGGCGAAAGAAGGGCTGATCACGGAGGCCTCGATCAGCCGCGCGAACACAATAATCTCGTCCTCGGAAATTGCAGAGCCGATAATGGCCGACGGGCCGTCCTCGTCCGACCGTAACAGCACCACCGCTTTCTTGGTTCCTGTACCCGCAGAAGCGGTTCCCATCGGGCTTTTCGGCTCCAGAGCCCGTCTCTTCCCATTTCCGTGGACGTCCTCTGGAGTCGTCGCGCTCCCTGTCAACTCCGCGTCGCTTTCATCGGTGCAATTACAAGTTGGAGGCTACCATTCTAATTAGCGCCCAAGAAGTCCCACGTTTAATTCCATCGCTGGACGCACTAAGTTTCTCGCTCTCCCAAATGCTTTCTGCTCTTTTTATTACGAGCCGAGCAACTGCAACTTATGTTTACGTGATTGTAATTGATTCGAGTCAGTCGCTTAATTCGAAGGTCATAATCCGAAGGAAACTAATAAAGTGTACGCAATCTATTGATTACACTAAAACACTGATTATAAATTGCAATTAAAATCTTTGAAGAGCGTTAAGTTTCTTAGGCGCGTCGTAACCCGCTGATTTAAACGGACTATTCCCTCGTTTTGTATTGTTTTTAATCCGAGTAAAAAACGAGTTCTCCAAACTACGTTTTCTACGTTCCGTCCGTTTCGGTACCTACAAGTGTGTCGAATATCTGTTGCTTTGCCAATTGCAATGCTGCTCTAGTCGTTGATATTATTACGCGGCACGGACCGCCTCGCCATTATTCTCTACTTCCAAATGTTACGCTTTGTCCAATGGAAAATTAAAAAGTAAACTTTTAGTTAAAATTGGTGTTTCCATCACCAGTGTTGGCATCGATTTCGTAAATTGTCGTCCCGCCATCCAATTGTGCAAAAACCGGCAAGTGGTAAATTTACGACGATGGACCTGCTGCGCACTCGTTTTAGTATGGAATCACTTTAAAGACAATAAACTTCGATTTCATATTCGTGCAAAAACCATATCTAGTTATTTGTCATTGCTCTTGGGGCTGGTATAAAAAAAAATTATCAAATAAAGAAGACTACCGGGAACGGACTTGTGTCGTTAATTCACTCGGTTAAGGTTTTGTTAATACGATAAAGATTGTTTAACCGATCCGATTATAATGAAAGTCATCCGAGAGAGAACGTCGGGAAAATTATTTCCCGAAATAATTTTTGTAGAATAGTTTGCGAATAACGAGTCATCCGATCATTGTAAATACGTAGACACGGATTCTCACCGTTGATTGCAATACGTGCGTAATTTGCATTTAAAGCGAGAGAGAAAATAATTTGGCCGAGGCAAAGCTGCAATGCTTGTCTGTTGTTAATAAAATAAAAGCTCGATGTTTAGCCATTAGAAAATCGATTTCTCGGTTAAGAAGGATTTCGCGATTCGATCCCGGATGATCAAAGAGCTGCATCAATCAGTTGTGCGAGTGAGCCTGCGAGCATTAACCAATTGTTAATACGAATCAATTGTACTGTCGAGGATAAATAATAAACATCTCGTTCAGTTGGCGGGCGTGGGTGAAATTTGGGAGCGAGCGGCCGAAAAAGGCAAGCCGCCCCCGAGGAGAGCACCAGCAGGGAGGCGAAAAGCGATTCGAGCGCGCGCTCCCGAGGCCCGTGTGCATCCCCACGTGTGCGGCGGCGCTGGCTATGCACTTGCACTTGCGCTCCCTCTCTCCCCGACGCCGGCTTCACACAGACGAGCGCGCGCCGTGTACGCACCGTCTCCCCTCTTGAGAGAGAGACGACGGAGACGACGTCGTCGACGGCAACGGCGGCGGCGGCGGCGGCGGTGGTGGCGGTGGGGTGGGGGGTCCGCGAGTCTAGCGGCGGCGGGCGGCGGGCGCTGGTGTGCGCCGCGCGCGCGGCGCTCAGTCGCCGACGCGGATGCAGTTACGGGAGCGCAGCGCGAGCCAACGCAACAACGAGTCTCGCCGCCTGCCGCCGCGTTCGAGAGGACGACGACTGTAACGACACGCGCGTACACACGCACGTATCTGTATACACATACGCATTAACAACGAGACGCACGCACTACTTACGACGCGTTCCGTGAAATATATACGCATACGAGCACGCGGCCGTACATGTGTATTTTTGTGCATCGGCTCCCTCTCGCAGGAGACGGCTAATGCATCTAAACATCCGCGGACACGCACACATACACGAATCACGCATTTAACAACGTGTACACACGGGGAGAGAGAGAGCGAGAGAGAGAGAGAGAGAGAGAGAGAGAGAGACAACAGGCATAGGTGCATACGCGCATACATTCGTAAATAATTATATTAATGCATACATACAAACACGCTCGTACATAAGTAGCGCGCGCACACACGATTAAAATGCATACACACGTATATACGTAAATATGCGTGCGCGTGTTGGTGTAAATATATAAATATATAAAACGAGAGAAAATAAAATAAATATATAAATATCTATATGTATATGTATATGTATATATATATAGATAGATTGATAGATAGATAGATAGATAGATAGATAGATAGATAGATAGATAGGTGTGTGAATTCGTAAATATTTTATGCATAGATGAACGCGTACGCGGTGTTTTCGAGGGAGAGGAAGGAGAGAGACGACGGGCTTCTTCGAGTCTTGACCGACAACTACTCTTGTCCTTCCTCGTTCATTTAAACTAAGTTCTTAGAAAACTAGCCGCGAGTGTGCATTATTCAAGTATATGTTTATCTATGTATACGTATTTTTCGACAATGGTGGTGTGCGCGTACGAAACGGGAAGGACTTGATCGTTCTGCTCGTTCTATGATTTTACCGTTTTTTTCGAGTTATTGTGTGACATGTACATATATTGATATATACTACTGAAGAAGACAGAGCCGGGGAGATTGTGAGAGTTCGCGAGAAAGAGAGAGAGAGAGAGAGAGAGAGAGAGAGAGCGATAGAGAGCAAGTAAAATAAAAATGAGAGAGAGAGAGAGAGAGAGAGGAATAAACAGAAAAGGAAAGAGAGAGAGAGAGAGAGAGAGAGAGGGAGCAAAGGCAGAGTGTGAGCGTGTTAAATTGGTGCGAAAAGTGATAAGCACGGTTCGATTCTTTTTTCTGTTTTCTCGAAAAGTATAATGAAAAGCTGTGATAAGTAGCGGGAAAGGAAGGAAAAGAAAGGGGGCAGAGATAAATCTGACCTCGACGGCAAGGTTGCTCGACCTTCGACGGCCAGTGGCTCTTTCGTCCGAGTTGCGGATCAATCGCTCGCTCTTGTCGCCGAGAGCTGCAGCCAAGAGTTAGAGAGAAGACACGAATTTTAAAGCAGGACAGTGCTACAAGTGATGATTACCGGTTCTGATCGTGAGTCTGTCTCTGAGGGAGTGCGACGATAAGTAATTAAAAGTGGCCCGGGGAAAGTGAGCGAGCAGTATCACTGTCGAGAGTCCGATCGCGCCGAGGATGGCGCAATGAAGAGGAGTACGGACAAGTTGGGTGCGTCAGTGTCCAAGTCGTCGGCGATCGTCGATCGTCGCTCGGCCCTGCGCGACTGCTGAGCAGCGCGGAGGAGAACTTCGCACCGGTGCAAGCAGACGAGCTCCGAGTTGCCGCAGCCGCTGCCGTCGGCGGAGAACGAAAAGTGAGTAGTAGCCTTGAGCAGCGTCGAATTTTTCAACACTGCGCACCATCCCAGTCTTCTCTCCTCCATCCGATCACAGTCCCGAGGCCCTGGGATGGGTTATGCATAATCGGCCGGAGCGGCTCCAAGCTGCGTCGGGCCCGCGCGCCACCTTCCGCACATCTTCGGCTCGCTTAGTTCTCTCGCGAAAGTTGTCCCTCCTCGAGCTGTTGCAACGGCGTTTCCAGAAATTAGTGTGAACTTTGGTGTTAATTGGCGAGCGCTCGAGCTAGAAAAAGTGAGTAGTTAACTCGGCAGTTGGTACGTCTGCTCCTCGTGTGAATGACTCCGGCTGGCTATTCCTCTGCAATTTTTCTCGCTCATCATCATGTTTTGCAGCCACGCGACGTCTGCGACTACAATGTTTTTTGAAATCGGATCGGAGCTCCGCGCGCGAAAGCAAATAAAAGTTCCTAGTCGTTAACGATAAACTCGCTTCCAAGTATTTTAAAACAAAAATTCTTCGCGGCAGATAAAGCGCTGGAAAATTGCACCTCGGGAAGATCGCGCGAAAACGAGCGAGAACGAGCGAAATTCTTGAGCGAGCCAAAGTTGCCAAACACGTGCAAGGACGAAGTGTCAAACTCGTGAAAAACATGCTCGGGAAGCGTGTCATCGATCGAACAGCGAATGGCGGCGAGCCGACGAGTCTAATCTAATGTTTAATTCGATCGCTCGACAGATGAGAGGAGGAGGAGGAGGAGGCCAACCTAAAAGCACTCCGATAAAATATAAATTCGTAAACTAGTGAATAGAAACTCGCTCGCATGCCCGTCCAATTCATTCCGTCATTCTGTCGCGATTGCGGCGGACTCGGAACGTGACTTTTAGCTAACTTTCGTAATTTTTTAGCCAGGAGGAACAAAACGATTCTCGGGGCCGATGATTCGCGCCGCGGACGCCGGACTCCTACGGGACTCGACATTGCCTTGCGATAATTGCGATGTGATCGACGTTAATTATTCAGACTCGGTGTTTCGAACAATATCGCGGAGAGAGGTTAGGCGGTGGAAAACGGAGACTTTCCCGATTTCCATTTCCCAGTGAGCACGAACGCATTCCCGACCACGTGGCAGCGGTGCGCGTCGGTGGAAACCTGTCGCGTTCGAATCTCTCTCTCTCTCTCTGCATCTATCTATCCGTCTATCCATCTATCTCCCTCTCGCTCCCTGCATCCGGCTGGATCCGCGCCAGGAATAGAGCAGCAGCGTCTTGATGTGTGCGGCAACGGCAGCGTTCCGACGCCTCCTCGTCTCTTTGCATTTACGATGCGACAGTTTGCGACTCTGCACTGACGCGGAGAATAACATTTCAGTACTTGATTCGGTCGATGCCTCAAAGCGTTGATGAGTGAATATTTTCTCGCTCGTTTGACGCGCGATGCAAGATTCAATGCAGTTTTTCTTTACGCCCTCCCCTCTCGCATTATCGAGCAAACTTTCGCTTGTTTTGAAAATTCGATACTATTGAATTCGCATTATCGTCTGCTTTGCTTTTCGTCGGACCAGTGAGAATCTAACAAAGTTTGTCGAGCGTCTAACCAACGGACATTTTTTATCCACTCTGTGACAATTGCATAGATTTGTTCGATCGTTGCTTCTATTTCAGATGCATTAATTGTATTATTTTATACTCTGATTGCGCTGAAAAATATACGCTCAGTTTTATAAACAGAACATAATTTTTAATAGGATTTTCGCACTCGGCATTTGTCGCAAAAATGTGGCGCAAGAATATGTTTAACATCAGCTTTATTGCTGTGTAATTAATAAAAAACATGATTTGCGCTGTGTTTTTAAAGTAAATTTCAATTCTTCGAATTAAAAATTTTAAGCATAGGCAATTAAAAGTTGGAGGAGAACCGCTCGAAATTTAATGAAAAATAATTAAACGTTAAAATTTTAATATTCGTTGAAATAATAAAAGTTCGTTGCCGACGTTTTACTTTAAAGAAGTTGGGAGAATTGAGAATCGCAATGCTAGTTTTCGTTCATTCCGAATTACTATTCTCGGCGAATTATCAAAATGATAGATCCATTTTTTACGTTGTTCGTAGTATATTCTATCAATTTCGTTTTAGACTTCAATTCTTTCCAACTATCCCAATGTAACTCGGGGAGCCTTCACTTTATATGAATTTACTGCGCGATACATGTATTATTGCACGCTTTCAGCATTTTATTTTATTTTAAGCTTCTCCAATAAAAGTTTATATGAATAGTACTTTTGTGTAATATAAGATTTACAAACATCTGTTTCGACGGGAACATCTTTACAATTTCTATTGAATTACGCGCATGAATATTGAAAAGCGTTTTTTCTAATTTCTACACATTGAAAACTAATGATTGAAAAGGCCTCGTAACCTCGAAAGTATTAGAATTATCGTCGTTAGGTTTAATTTTAATATTGTAATCGAATTCGTATCCATTTACGAATTACTGTTATTTACATTAGAGTCTTTGGAAAATGAATAATTTGTGGTAAAAGATGCAACGATATCTATTATCTATTTATAATACGCATAAATATATCACGCGATTTACCAAAATGCAATCTATTTTATTTTCATTAATAGATAAACGGAGAATTTGATAATAAATTAATTTTCCTACTTTAACTCACGCAGCAGAGGTTAAAATAATTTTTTTTTTTACAATATTTACACATCGATTGAAATAATTGTTGTTGGATAATAAATTAAAAAATGACATTGAAAACATTCCAAACGTATTTTATGTATTTTTTAAATACCATTATCATTAATTTATCCAAATTCTAAAAACTATAATTTTGAAAAATTAATCTTTCGCGATGAAAAACGAATTGGCGAATGATGAGTGAAATTAAATAAGCACTAGTTAAGGCTGTTCCACGTAGAAAAATATTGAAATTAAATTTATAGTTTTGTACTTTGCAGTTTGATTTAACACAATAATATCTATCATGATTTGTCTAATTAAAGGAACCTGCTTATCGAGTTATTATTATTATTATTATTATTAATATTTGAATGGATAACCAAGCTAAAACGTGTACAACATAAAATTTGATAACAATAACGGGGATTCCTTACTTCCGTCTCGCGTCAAATAAACACAGACCCGACACACGAATAATTTGTGCAAAAATGTTGTAAAACGCAATCTCCACATATTTACCACCGAAAGATTTCCCTTGGCGAATCGTCGTTTTCGCCTATAAACGAATTACCCGTCACGTCTTTCGTTTCGTTTCGTTTCTTAATGTCTTCCTCTTGCTCGTTTCAACCACCACCGCCAAATATTGTGACAAAAATTGATAATAATCCCAGCCCACCGATTGTCCCCCCCCCCCCCCACCCGCTTTAGCTTAAACCAAGAGCTTTTTTTGTGAAAGCTATTGTTCTCAGTGATATTTTACTCGAATGAATATCAATTTCCTTGGAATTGCAAGTAAACATGAAGAGCGAAACATCGAAAGTGCTTTTAAGGTAAACTGAAAAGTTTGTAGAGGCGGTATTGTAAGATCGGACGCAGACTGTCGCTTAACGATTTTTTCGGCTTTGTAAGTCAGAGCTGCGACGGGGGACACGTTGATTTATCCTTCGATAATAAAAGTGGCATAATTCTGCTCGATTGTTTTTCAACATCAATTCTATTCGAGTGTATTTACGAGCTGCCAAAACTGCCCCTTAAAAGCCGCTTATTTCGAGCTTAACTAGAGAAATTCTGCTTCGATAACGTTTCGTTTTAGTGAAAAGTGAAAACTATTCTCATTAAGAAATATTCTCATAACGACGAAAATCTTGCGTGCTCGGGAAATTACGTATCAAATTTTGTAGACGCGAGCTCCAAAAGTTCCATCCCACGCGCTAATAATCTCTCGCAAAATCTGCGTAATCGAATAAAAGCTTCGATTAAAATTGGCATTTGGCTCCCGACGGATCTTTTCGACTCGAAAAGATAAAAGATAAAAGATAAGAGATGCTCGAGAGGTCGCTCTGTCACCGCACAATGCCTTTATAATATGGAAAAAATCGATGTCGCGGTTCAGGAGATTGCAGCGGCAAGAAAATTTCGCCTGAATGGCAATTGACCACCGAGTTACTTGCAGTTTTCGTTACAAAGAAAAGATTGGTAAATGTCCTTGACTCGGCTGCAGCAACGCCGCAGAACGCGCACACGCGTGAGAATGAAAACGGAAAGTGCGTGTACGCAAGAAAACAGAGGAGATTGGCCAATGCAAATGTGGCCGGATAAAGCGACACATAACGCAACGAAAAATTGATTTCAAATGCGTACGGACACACGCGGCCGCGCGCGCGCGCACACACGCTGGCTAAAACACTATCCAATGCGCGTGTGCGCGCGCGCGCCTCGGCGACGACACTCACACCAACGCAACTCATCGCGTACTCGAGGTGCTGCAGTTGTGCATGATTATGTAACGAACGACTGACATTTGAAGCTCCTTCTTCTGCTCTTTCTCTTTCTCTTTTTAGATTTATTTTTAGACAAGATTTTTTCTCTTTAATTAAAAAATACTTATCTCAAGAGTGCACTGCACATTATGGACGGTATTGAACATTATTCGAGCGTTAATTATCATTTTAGTCGAAATGTTTCGCGATCGCAGATTATAAATTATTCGACAAAATTTTCAACTTTATTAGCGCAATGGAGTATATTTTTTTTCTCCATAATTTCGAGCCGTTAAACAAGACAGTGAATCGGCTAATTTTTGCACTTAATTTTAACATTAGTTTTTTATCTTTCAATTTTTACCAAATTTTTATTCATTATTCGTTTCGACGAACAGTTTATAATATAAACATTAGCCGATTTCACTTTTATTTAAGGCTGTTGCTATGAAAATTATATTTACGTTCTAAAAGACATTCTTACAGTGCCTTAAATTTTCACATTTTCATAATTTGCATATTAATTATGTATCGATATCGATTATTTGAAAAATTGATTATTTGCTAAACGTTTTTTGTAATTGTAAATTGTATTGTGTACACCTAATTTAACAACTGCTTGCTTTTTTCAGTTTAATTATATTGATAAAATCACCGTTCTCTAATGTGATACAGCCGCCATCTATAGTATTTTCGATGCAACAACGATGAATAAGTTTTATCATTTAATATTAACGGAACGAAATGTTTCCATTGCAGTTCACTTTTAACTAAACAACCCAAGTTAATTAATATTTTCGATTAAATTTATACAATATTAAGAGATTAACAAAATCTTTTGCCGTTCGATAGTAACATTCCTATATTATTCTAAATTGACTTTGAATATATTTTGATCGTCACAGATTTCCATAAATTTTTAATGCTGCATAAATAAAATAAATAAGCTATCGGCGCAAAAATTATAAAGCGTATCAGATTTCTTTGCAGTTCGCTTGAAAAAAAAATTTATTGCGCAAACATAGGTTGTACGTATCTTAATGTTAATTATCCTAATGCGCACCATAAATTTTTAATATTTTTTTACTATTACATAGTATGCGCGTGGAGGATTGCACAAGCGCTACTTTTGAATAAATTAGAATGTTAATAATACTATGTTTAAGAATTAACTAAGGAAATTCAAGATGAAAACATACGTAAAATAGAACACCGTTTCTATAACAAAATGTCTGACTAATCAAGGTGAGCTACTACTTAAAGCGGATTTTTCAAAACTAATGCTGCAGAAATATAAAAATTTTGCTTAGTCTTAATTGTTAATTTAAAGAAGCAGTCGCATCTTAGGAATAATTAGGTTCTTTATTTTTGATGAACAATAAGGAAAGTGACTGATAAATTTGAATTTCCACCTGAAAATTCTTAGGAAAACAAAAATTAGAGACATATTCTACGAAATTAGATTGTAATATTCAGCAATACAATATATGCAAGAAGAACAGCTTGAATTAAATGTCTTCTTTGATATTCTTTTTAACTAACGATTTTATTGAAAATTTTTTGTTTTATGCTCAATTAATTATTGTATCGTAATTTTATATTAATTATAAAAGAGTAATTCGAAGTATAGAAATTAAATAAAATATTTATTGTTAATGCCGTATTTAGTTTTTCAATGATAAATTTAAATGAATTAGAAGTTTCATGTTTAATATTAACGCAAAATAAAAGTTACTTTCAATTTATTATTCAAGCTCCATTAAAATTTTCTGCGAAAAAATATTTCACGGGAAGAAAAAAGTTGTCGTTTCTCGTAGCCTAATTAAATATTGCAAACTTTTAAAAAATAATATATCGAGTATTATGATGCCAATTATTTTGAGAGTATGTCATGTAATGAAAAATATTATAAATATTGCAGGGACCAAAAAGATTTAAGCAATTGAATATTAAAAGCGAACGCGATAAAAATTAAATTATCATAGAATAAAATACAATAGAAAATGCGGTCCGATAAATAGTTAATAAGCAAAGCTATATTTTTTGGGATCAAATGCCTTAGTTTACAAATATTTTAAGCTTGGGTTTTACCATTCGATTTTAGACACCGAAAAGCCCAGGTCGATGTTAAATTGCATTCACGCAGATACTTGGACCAAATTATTATACATTAGGAGCGACTAAAATTCAATAAATTTCAATAAAGCATCGATTGTTAGATAACGATATTATAGAGAAATGCACGATTTAAGCGACAAAAGAAAACAGAGTCGTTAATTTGTTAGTTCGGTCGATTTAGGAAAATTTGGCGCGCACGTCATTGGTAAGCGTGTACGATTTGCACCCACATAATATCAAATGAACGCGGTTGTTGACTCTTGGCTCTCCTAACGAACTAAACCAGTGAAAAACTACTCTTATCTCGAGTAAAAACTCGACGTTGTCACTTTTTTTATCAAAGGAGGGCGCGCATTCTAACAGCTGCTTATTCAAATGGAGTATTGAAAATGTCCATAGAGGCAATTGGCGCTGAACAGACTCGCCACCTCCGAAAGCCACAGCTTGTCGAGTCAATAATGGCGCTCTAGCGAGGCTCGAAGAAAGCAACACAGCTGCATTAGCAGGCGACAACGAGAGCATAAGTCAGTCAGGTGTAATTAGACAGGAAAAAGCCGAAGGGCCTCTACGGCTGGAGCGCCGCAAATGCATCCAGTGCAAACTCGTCTGGATGCAAATGATCGCAGCAGCGGCGGCGTCAGTTTGGATTTTCATAAGCGAGCGCCAGCCGAGGAATAAACAAAACCGAGGAGGAGTTTTTCATTCGAAGGGAGCGAATAAAGTCGGCGCTCCGGCAATTGTTTAAGGGGCTCGACGAGACTCCGCATTCAGTTAACGAGCGGAGGCAAGAAAAGCGCGAGCAGAGACAAGATGTCGGGCAGCTTCCGAAGTTTCGCGCTTTTGCAGAGGCTTGGACGCTTTAGAAAGCTAAATTCGCGGACGACCATTCAGTAGGTTAAAGTAGAAAATTCGGTTTGACCTCGATTTCGGGCGCGCGCCTCCTGCAATTGCCGCATCGCGAATTCAGCGCTCGGCGGCTTCTCGGCTTCTTTCCGTCGAGGCAGGCGCTCAGCCTCCTGGTCGTCGTCGGCGGCGCTCGCGATCACGAGGCTCAATTGTGGCTCGGCCAGATCGAGCTGGTGTTGACTTTTCGGGAGCTGCTCTAGCGCTCCGAGAGTCACGTAGAGCTGATAAACGTAATCGAGGCTCGGCAAGTATACCGGGGCACTTTGTTCGAGTGCACGCCATTAACGGCAAGACCAACTTTTATTTACAAGCCGTTGACACGGCCTTGGTTGAAAAACTACCTCGTGGCGCGCTCCTGGCCATTAGCCGCGCATTGTTTTACGCAATAGCCGAGCAATTATCGTATAAATAAGAGTCGCGGGCGGTTTCCGTGTCGTCTGGCTGCCGTCGGTTGGGAGGGGGGCGGCGGCGAGTTTTTTAAATCGCGCCCTGGCTTGGCTTTTCGCGAGACTCGAAAGTTGAAAAGTGACTCTGCCCGAGTTGAATCATCGACGCGCTTGAACTTGACTTTATTTTTACACTCTCGACTAATTTTAGCACGGGTCGGGCCGCTGAACCGACGAGCCCCTTTTGGTTCTCGCCAAAAAGTGGAAAAGTTTGAGGAAAAGTCAAAGGAATTAATCGGGGCTAAGATTTTAATTTACCCTTTTAAGACAGCGGAGCTGAAATTAGAGGAGCCGAGAGCTGCCTGTGCACTGGGGCTGATCGAGCTTTGATCTACTTTTTCATCAGAAGATCACTGAAGCGCCGGCGAACAAAAAAAGGACACCGCCGCCGCATTATTTGTCCATTCGCCGCCTCCCTCCATTCCTTTTTATAGGAAAATGCGTGACCGCTGCGCTAATCTCGAAATTGCACGTTGGTCTGGCTCTCAATGCCGTTAAAGGCCCATGTTCGGGTGAAAGCTCGCCCGATTAATTCCCGTGGATTTTTTGGATTTTTTGGATTTTTTATTTATTCTCCTCTTCCAATTTTTAACGCTATTTTTTGGCTCTGAATTTGGAAAATGACTCTCTTAGAATCGCGAGCCGAAGTGAATCTCTATAAATCAACGTATTTATAGAGTATTCGAACATTTTTGCACCGCTAAATAAAAAAGCCTTCTCTTTCCGGTTTGGCGAGAAATCGCTGATTTACCTTCCTACCATTATCATTATTGATTTACTTAAATTTTTAGTAACTATTTTTAGCGCAAACGGTAAACGTATTCCAGCATAAAAAACAACTAGATTGGTCGATGCAAGTGACTTCGAATAGCGAGCTAATCGTGATTTTTGATTTACAAAGTTTCAAGCACAAATTCAAAGCTCGGGAATTTTAGAAAAAGATACGATAGCTGTTCTTCTATTGAACGGCCTCGGCGTATTCAGAGACAGAGACAATACGTATCCTCGATTGGATTTAAAAACACTTGATGATGAATTTCTATACGCGAACGACGTCACGATATAAAAAATTTATTATTGAAATTATTTTATCGATGTTTATTATTAAAATAAATTTATCGTGTCTCTTATAATTCAGCTTATGCCGTTTATAAAAAATAAAGACAGTTCATTACATCGAGCGAATATATTACTTTTAACGACTCTGTAATCGAATAATAATTTAATTTTCAAGAGCTTAAACAAAAGTTTCTGCATTGTTTAAAATCCGAACGATAAGCGATATTTAAGAATATTTGAAACTATTATCGTTGGAGAAAAAGAATAAATAAGTTCACGAGGCTGGAGCAAAATTTTCTTATGTATTTTTTTGTTGCAACTTTCGACATTGCGATCGACGATTTTTAAATTCGCTTATTCATATTCAAGGAAGGAATTTAAAAAATAGTACTCGTAATGTACCATTGCTGACTCGATACGATTCCAAACATTTGGAATGTAAATTGGCAAATGATACGACAAATTAAAAACGGCAAGTTAAATGTATAAAATATTCGAATCGTCGGTTATAAAATTAAAAATTGATTGCGCTTATTCGGAGTATTCCCTTTCAAATGTATCTGCGCTTATTTCATTAATTGGAAAGTTTCGGTTCAATGGGTAAACGTTGGCAAGTTTATTTCATAAGATTAGATTAAAAAAGTAATTGTTTAATAAAGCATTTTAATCCGACAAAGTGGTTTTAGCACGTATCATAGAATTATAAAAAAAAAAAGAAAAAAAAAAAAAAAAATCTATACCGATAAGTTTGCCGTTAACGCAGTCGCATAATTCACGTCGGATCTTCGCAAAGAGGAAAAGAACAATGAGATTGGTTGACAAAAAGCCCAATTAACGCAGACTCTCTTTTATTGCCGAAATCCATCGGTTTTCCTCGAATTTTAGCAGCGGACGGAGTATAGCAATTTCTTATCGAAGCGGCGCATAAAAATACTCAATTTTCTCCCGCTCTCCGTCTCCGAAGTGAAAAAAGAAACTACATTTATACGTGTCATGAGTGCTGTGTATGTTTTTATGCGCGAGTCACGTAAAAAAGCGTAGTTATCGCCGAGACTTGCGTCAATGACCCAAAAAACGCGAGTTAAAACAAAGGAAAATTATCGAAAAATTTATGCGAGCGCGAATTTCATTTCTCTCGGCGCGGTAAGCGACCCGGGTGGGGCGAGGAGGGGAAGACGGGATGGCGGTGGGAGGGGGGGGGGGTTGAGAGCGCGGATGAGCGAGAGAGCGAGAGAGGATGGGTATAAAAAAAGAATAACGATTCGACACAAGTAGGCTATTGATAATATAGGTTTCACCCGAGCGACTGTCAATGCGCCTTCCTTGGCGTTAATGCGCGCCAGCCTCGGATCCAAGAGAACGGCGCGGTGCGCCATTCGAAGGAGCTTTCAACAATATGGCGACCTAAATTCAAGCGGCATTCAAACTCGCGCAGCAAAATGGGTATAATAGCGGCGAGCGGTGACGAAACTGACGCGCCGTGTCGCGGCATTCAGATGCTGCTCCGGGGTCTCAACGGCATCAATGGGATTATGCGCATTATGTTCACGCGGACAGGGTAACAGGAGAGGAGGGCGCGCGAGATCCGAAAATCGCGAGCGTCCGGACGAGTCACGGCGGGCCATTGTTTGGCCTCGCGCGAGATCGGCGCCTGTGCGTGTGCGCGCGTCTGACTCGCGCTTTCTTCAAGAGGCGAGCCATTGTCACTCGCGCTAAGGCGAGAGCTCCAGACGCTCTTTTCGTATCGACGTATTTCTGTTTTCGCATCGCGGCGCGCGAACCTGACGATCTCGGAAATACTCTTCTCGAGTGCGAGGCCCTGCTCCGGCGCTCGCGCTTACCCGCCCCCTCCCTCCGCGGAGCCCTCGCCCACCGCCAAAACGACCGATTCGCTGCCGCGACTTTGATCCTCGGCTGGCTCGCTAGCTTTTTCTTCTTTTCTGTGCCAATCAAACTTTGAGCGTATAATTTATAGTTAAAAGCTTGAGCTACGTGTTACTACTGTTTGACACAGTTTGCAAATGCTCGCGCCACCAAGCATAGAAGACCTTTGAACTGCATAAATTTCCAGCAAAATGTGAAATCGCTTCTATAAACTGCATAGTTTGTTTTGCTTATTGCCGCTGAGCTAGTTCGCGCGATCGGACTGCGGCCAGTTTTAGTTCGCTTGATCGGGCCAAAATTGCAAATCTCGTTCCACAGTCTACAATTTGACATCGGCGAATAACAGCGCGTCGTCCTTCTCGAAGCCCGAGATCCGCGAAATCCGTTTCGAAAGGCAACGAAGATCGCCGGTTATTGATTTCAGTAACGTGGGAGCTGGACATTTTGGAAGCCCTCGAGTGATCGGCGATTATTCGCGCAGAAACGTGGACAAACTCGCGTACTTTGGTGCTCGTGCACGCGCTTGCCGAAAAGGCGGGGGGGGGCAGACGAATTTTGGAGTATTTTCTCAAGCAGCTCTCGAAGCTTACGCTTGACGCTTTTGCACGAGCCACTTGCCCGGAAAGTCGCTTCGTTTCGTAGAAGCGAATTGTTCTCGCGGCAACAAAACTCGAGGAGTCGGAAGAGATTCGCGGTCCAGGACAACTGAATGCGGTGGAAGGGGCTGGTGCGCGTCAATAGCCCCCTCCGGAATCGGGAAAGACGGCCGCGCGCGTAATTCTAGCGGGACTCGAAGGAAGCCGCTCCTGGACGAGGGCGGCAAGAGTCATTGTCGCGCGCGTCAATATCGCGCTCCAGTTTGTGCCGTAATTCCAAGTTGCGCGCGTATAAAACGATATCGTCCGCTGCTCATGTAACAGGTAGGAGACACGTGATACGCCGGATTCTCTTTATACTTCTCTATTTCCGGTATTTGCGCGCGCGTTTTCCTTTTACTCGCGCAGGCCAGTTTCGCACCCCCGACACTGGGAGTCCTAGTTGCTGTAACGCCGAGAGATCGATAGCAGAAATTCACCAAGCCCTGCGTCTTCTCTGTGCTTCTCCAGCTCTTCGGGCGCGACTCTCGGATAAGTTATATCGCTTCAAATATTGGAGACCTGTGCCGGGTAATGGAAAATTTGCCCGCGCACTTGCCGCTCAACAACTTCTTTATTAAAAGCCGAATTTTCATTTGGAAAACGTTTGGCCGAGCAGTCGCTCTTTACTCAAACGCAGCAACGCTAATTTCTAGTTTTGTTTCGCGCGATCGACCAAATTCAAGGAACTGTGCTGGTAGTTCGGGTCTGACCAGGTCGTGCTCTTTTCTACTTTGATGTGCTTAGATAATCTCGATAATGCCTTTGGCTTTCAACACGAGTCAATAATGTCAACACTCGTGTCATTTGTGTTGATCAACAGATTGCCATTGACTTGCATTCGCTCTAAGGTTTATCGAGACTCGTATCTCGAAAAGTATTGCAATAATTGCTAACCAACGGTAGTACGCAAAATATTTTTCGACCTCGTAAGCTCACCGACTGGCATATAAATTTTTTAACATTAGCGCCACTTTACTTAAGCATTTTTTAATATTCCATCCCGAAAGACGATCGATTTTTTAAAATATTTATAATAAAAAAATTCGCTTAATTCGCGCGCGAATTTTGTCGAAACGTTAAGCAACTAAATAAAGCACCGAAAATAACGAATTTATTCGAGTAAAACGATACGTTGAGACGAATCGATGTATTTATCACAGGCACCTTGGACTAGTTATCAACCGAGCGTAGTTTAAATAAAAATTTAGCATTTTGTCGGCAAATTCAATTGTAATAATATCAGCTGTGCTTTCACGTATTGTACAATTTTTAATTGGAAAGATCTGTTCATTTGTTTCATCAGTGGCACGAGAAAAGGTAAATAAGCAACTCGATCTCGGAGCAACTATTTCCAATCCAATTTTGACATTTAAGCATTTTGCGATTCTTTAAAAAATTGTTTCCTTTCTTCGTTATGGCGATGCAATTAAACAAGCGCTTCCATTACCTTGAGCGTAAAAACCTGAATTCGACACAAGTAGTTATTAAAATGATAATTTACGATATAGTACTGATTACTTATCTTTCATCCTTTTTTCAATTTTATGTATTTAAACATGTTGTAAATAAACCTTAATCATTTTTTAAGAAGGTTATAAAATCGTTTTCTTCGGTATAACTTTTATATGTAATACGGTTACAAAACGATAATCAATTAATTAATTTGGTTAGATGTGATTTATTTGCAAAAAATGAAATTTATTTGCAAACCATGAATTTCAGTCTCAAAGTGCAGCCGTAAATTTTCTACACTGAAATATTCAACCAATAAACTTGCCTTAATAATTATACTATAAAATGCACTTGATGAGCAATGGCTGAAGTGCTATTTATTCACGCTCACTGACGTGTATTTATGAGTTCACTAGTCATATGTGTATATACGACGCGTGTCTTTACAATTAAGTTCTCGATACATGAGATGTACTTGGTGAAAAACGGAAAGCGAATTTTAGACAAAAAAGACGAGCTAAAAACACGCAGAAAGTGTTACGCGGAAAGCATAAACTGTCGTGGCAACTGGTAGCGTTAACTAGGCTCTTTTATTTATTAAAATCCTGCAATGTGCTATTAATAACGAAAAAGTTTTGTTGCATACGCGAACATTACAAAAATGATAAAAAGAATATGTTTGTATTCTTTTGCGCGTCAAAAGAGCTACATCTTATATTTTAAAAAATCCAAAAAAAAATTTACTCCAAAGCACGGGCGCTTTATACTTTATTAAACAAAATAAAGTGGAAGTGCTAAGCAAGGTATATTATCCGTAACTCAAGTACGCAATATGTACAATGATGATTTAAGCACAGCTTACGTAATTATCCATTAACTCAGGAGAATAACCTCGGAAGAATAATCTTTGAAAATACAACGAAGCCTAGTATTTTTTTACGGACAAGTCGAAATTTTTCCTAGCCCATATTGTTTGCTCTACAATTGCTGTCTTTTGTTATTGTCGTTGTTGTAAAAAAATCATCGATCGAATACATTGTTGTACTTTTCATAAATTACTAACCCTTTTTAGTTGACTTTTAGCGTTGACCCTGAACTTTTATAATTTCAGTTTAGTCATTTTTTGTTCAAATTTCTAGATACAAGTTATCGAAATTTAATCGCCGATGTAATCACGTAAAAAATGTTGAATCTGCAGGTCTATGTTGTGTCTGTATTATGACACGAGCTAAATAATTAAACGTTCCCATAAGTCGATGCATGAACATCAAATATACATTATTTATCATTATTGTTATTTACAATAAAAATATTACTTTGGATTGGGAGATGGAATTTTAATCGCTCAAAACTAGTTCGAGCAGTAATATTTTATTCAAATATTAATCGATAAAAAGATTAGACTTAGTCAAACTCCGTATCTTAAAAATAGTAGGTCACAATGCAATTTATAAAATATTAGCTCTGCGAAACAATTTTTCAAATTCTCGTTCCAATCGTTGCTTTATTATCGAAGCCCCAAAGCCGTTATGTACTTCATTACGAACTATAAATAATAAACTTATGCGCGGTTAACTTCATCGACTATAAAATTAAATTTCCTTTAAAAAAATCCAAAAGAAACTTAATAGTTAAAAGAACACTCATTCGTGCCGGCTGTTAAAGTTTTTTCCAACCATAAGGTCGACCAAAAAAGTCAGCGCTACTCGGGTTGGGCGGATTGGACGATTTTTCAGCTCTCAAAATTAAATGTCAACGCCTGAACATTCTGAATTTTAAGTTAAAAACGATTTAGTCGCGCGTGCCCTCCAAGATTTAAAAGAGGTATAAAAAAAGTTGCGCTCTCGCAAGAGCCTCGATCTCAAGAGCTTGAAATATGTATTATAAGTGGTAATTCTCGTTATTACGCTTCTATTTCCTCTTTATGAAACTGGCAGTCCAAACTTGAGATTTAAGAGAATGTCGGATGGTTGGCCCGTACCGAGGATGCATGTGTTTGTATTTCGTCAACAGTTAGGAGCATGCGTTCTCGTTTACGATTGACGATCCACATCGTGAAATTTACGCAACCGCACAAACCTGTCAACGTACGTTTCGGAGCGGCTCAAACCTTCACCTCTGCCCCCCCCCCCCCCCCGCTCCCAACCGCCATCAGCCAGTGGGTTCAGTCGGCCAATTATCCGGCTGCCTCCCTTTGATCGAACGGAGGAAGACGCGGTGTTCGAGTGCGTCACCATTACCGGACCGATAATTAGGACGCGGAGCTTCGCCATTTTTCAATGCAACGCAGGACCTCGGAGACGCAACTCGGGCCGCAGTTGTGTTACTTGAGACAAGTTTGCCTCCTGAAATCCAAGAAGTCGTCGCGATTATTTATGTTGATAAGAGTCTGATAAAACTAAATAAAACGTTAACAAAAGTTGCACGGGGCAAAAAATCCGTTCCTTTATCCGCTATCGAAACGATCTTTAAAAGTTTTCGCGAGGAATATCGAGCTTTTGATTTTCCGGTACCGTAGGCACTAAACTGCACCAACTCTAATAAGAGCGACGGGGAAAAATCGAAAGGAATCCATTAGTAACTTTCGAGTCGGAAAACAATTTCTCGGTGAAAAATCGCATCCGATCCATAATTGCTATTAATCTAACTGGATTTCATAAGAAACAAGGCGCGTCGCTTGCCATGCGTTCCTCTCCCCTCCCCGCCCGCCAGCCGGTGAGATCGCGACCCTCAAAATCCTCCGCACTTACGTACTCGTACGTGGATAATGAATTTTATCCGTAACCTTTAATCTGCTGCAGCAGCGGCGTCGAGCGCGTCGAGTAATGCCTTTCCGTTAAAACCGCGCCAATTAATAAGAGAGGGAGAGGAGCGAGTGCGAAAAGGGCGAAAAAAGGGCAAAAAAAGGTCGAAAAAAAGTGACGGAGCCGGAAGACGATAGAAAAAAGGAGAGCCAGACTGCGAGGGCACAGGTTTGCCAACGAGATTATTGAATTCCGCGAAGCCATCGGCAGGAGGTTCAGGTTGCGATTTTCGCTTTCGAGGCCGGGACGCGGAGTCGGGGGAGGAATCCATTCGGCTCGGACTCCTTATTCTTTTTTCCCGGCGAATAATTTTTACACGTCGCACGGTATGCCGGCGGAATTGCGAAGCGAGGCTTTTAAAAAAATCGCTCGGAATATTGCGCGCGCGTAAGGGGCAAAAGTGGAGCTGCGGAATAAGAGAAACTAGAGGAGTAGGTGGTTAGCGCGAGAATTCAGGATCCGCGGAGGTTTCCTCGCTCCGGGAAATGGAGGCCCGATCGCGTAGCCGAGACCGCAGCATTAATTCTCCGAGTCGTAGACAAGGACAGGCTGTCGATACTTTTAATAAAAATACGTTCGGGCGCGACCAATTAAATTGTGGCGACTCTCGATAGGGAGAGAGAGAGAGAGAGAGAGGGGAGGGGGCGGGAGCAGGAAAGAAGGAGAAGAACGGAAAACGAGGAAAGAGGAAGGCGCGGGCGGTGGCGCCGCCGTTCGTCTGTTTCTTTTTTCGTGCGATGTTTCGCGAAGGGTGGAAGAAAGGGGAGCGACCAGAAATGAAAAAGAAGTCAGTCAAAGAGAAAGAGAGGGAGGCAAGGTGCAAAGCCAGGAGAGAAGGGGAAAGACGACGGTGCATATTGCAAGGCGAAAAACATTGCCTTTAAACGAGAGAAATTTTTTTTCATTTACTTTCGCGCAACCCGGCATATTGGCAAAAGAATTTTTTTAATCAAAGCCCATTAACGATGAAAGGACTAAGTTTTAAACTCACGCGCCCAGCAAAGCGCACGCGTTAATTTCTCTCTATCAAAAATGCATCATTCTTTTGCGTAAGGCAGCTAAGCTCGAACTTTGTAATCTCTTTACAATAACATTAATAACAGTATTACTGTTATTATTTTCAAAAATTAAAAGTACAAAAAAGCTCGATGCACCCGACGGCAGAATGTACAGAGCGGGTAATAAAACAAGTTACCGATATTTATATCATTGTCCGTCGGCCATTACGAAAACGCGAACGACGTTATTTTGTATCGCGTATTACGTTACAACGCGCGTAATAGGAAACATTGCAAGCGCCGTAGCCCATAATTTGGGAGGCGATTAAAGGAGCGATTCGTAAGCTCGCGAATAATAAATGGTATGCTTTATCGAAACCATCATTGTGTTCTCGCCGCGGCGAACAAGACAAAACCAGTCGGATGAAACGGAAGCAGAGAACGCAGATGCTGGCGACGAAGAAAAACAGTGGCAGCAACAATAGCAACGAGCACAAGTATTTTCCCCTAGAGCTGTGGCTCGCGTTGTAAAAAAACGGAGCCGCGTTCCGTCCCTCGAAGAAAGCAGTATTTTTTCTCGAGACGCGCCGAATTTGCGTTCGGCCAGTTACGCGTTTCCGAATAAAGTCGAGCGAATGCTATTAGCCGTGGCAGAGCTAAGGTGATTTAAATCGCGACCAGGAGCGACCGGGAGCGAAGGGCGATAAGAGAGCAGATCTCTGTCGAGTCGTTCGCTTAAATTTTGGTAGTAAGGATGAACGAGTAGGTGTCGCAGCTCTTGAAAAAGGTCCTTCGAATCGAGCGCGAATTTCCGTCCGCGTCGGGGCTTGAAATATCGACGCAAACAGCGAACGATTTTCTTATCGTAGGTGGGCGCGAGGGTAGCGCAGGGAGGGCGCGTACGTAGGGCAGACCGGAAAGATAGAAGGTGCACGAAAAAGCGGGGGAAGGAGAGGGAGGGCGAGGCCTTTCATACGCACACTGCTCGGGTCTCGTGGCGGAGGAGAGCACATGTCTCGCCGTGCCCCCATTGCCGAAGTGCATGTGCAGACGTACATCTCTCTCTCTCTCTCTCGCTCTCTCGCTCCAGCCACTGCATCTTGGCGCATTTTTCAAGCGTTTCATAATTGAGCCCTCGCTCTCTCCCTGCAGCTTTGGTTCGCTGCTCGCTCCGCGCTTGAAAAAGAGCGCGCAGAGCCTGTATGGGGTGTCGGCGACGGCGGCTCTCGGATCGATAGCTTTTTCTTGTTCCAGCTCTGCTTCTTTTTTTGGGGACTCGAGGGGTGGAGGTGCTGCTGTTACGCGCGCCAGATTGCGTACGATCGAGCGGAAACGCGCACCCCAACTCGTGGGACCTGCGACATCCGGCTTTGGTCCCCAATTACTTTCGTCAATTATCTCGAGGCGCGTCCAACTTTGATTCCCGCGCTCTCGAGACTTCAGCAGGGCGCTGCTCTTGGGGAAACTGCCGAGAGACTAGGAGCCTCTCGTTTTTTAACTCCGCGCCAATGAGCGCGCGACGCTTTTACGTTCGTTGACTGCGTTTGACTATAAGCCGCGGCCTCGAAGCTGACGAGCCGGCTTTGTTATAATTGCGCTTTTCGTTGGAGGGATGGCGCGACGCGACGTTTGACGACCACCGCTCGGACTTTGCCCTTTTCCGAGGAGGCAACGCTCGCGGTTTGCTTTCGACTCCGTCCCCGCATCTTCCCTCGAACATCCAATTGCAACGCTATACGAGCTCTCGAAGCGGGGAACATTTCGCGAACGTTAGCCGCAGCTGCTCTGGCTTTTCAGCAAACTCGCGATTTTTCGTAGGCGAGAACCAAAGTTTGTGCCTGTCGGCGTTTTAAAAATTCGAATTTCCTCGACGCGTTATATTGTATTTCATCTTTTACGAAAAAAATTGCGGAAGCTTCGCCTGTTCTTCGCCGCTGATCCGATAAGAAATTTCTGCACGCCTCGACGAATCGCTCTCCAAGTAGCAAACATTAAAAGAAGCTTCGATAAACTGTCCGAGAACAGACACCGACGCTTTCAAATATAAGCATACGTATTGATGAGCTTGGAATAAGAAAGCATATCTTTCGAACAAACCGACTCGAATAATTCAAAATAATTTAGCCTTTTCTTTACCGCCAACAGTTTCATTAATTCTCGGCTATTAACTGTTCGGCCATCTCGATTGTTTAATCAGCGGCAAAGGTACTCATTCCTACTCAACAGACGTATTTTCGTATTTTGCAATTTTTCAACTTCTCTTAATAAATAAATTCAACCTGCGTAACTTAATACGCCAGCGAATTATGCGCAATCCTTGCCGAACCTCAAAGTTGTTGTTACTTCACAGAGAAATGTTCTGCTCGCTACTCGCTGAAAGAATTAACTCGTCCGTCAAGAAATAGCCAGAAGTGCACGAATAAATAAAACGGACAACTTAATCGAAACGTTTAAGAGGCGACACTATTAATATTATTGTTGTTGTTGTTGTTGTTGTTGTTGTTGTTGTGGTTGTTGTTGTTGTTGTTGCGGCTGGTTGGACGGTTTTTTTTTTTGGACGGAGAAAAAGTTGGTCGAACACCGGCTTCGAGAATCGAGGAGCGAGCGAAAGCTATCGGCGGGCAGTTTCTGCAGACATAAATTTATTATTTTTAACGGTGTTATTGAAGCGCGATAAAAATTCTGCTTTCCATTATTGAAGCAATCGTCGAGGTGCTCGAGAGTGAGCGGTACGTCGGTCCGCGCGTATGTGCGTATGTAACCGAGTGCAGGAGAGACGCGCGTGAAAGGCCGACCTTTGAGCCAAGATATTGACGTTTCGCGTACGTGCAGTGGCGCAGAAGCACAGGATGAAGGATAGACGCATGCGAGGAGTTTTTAAATTGTAATAATTATAACGCGCCTGTGTCGGAGAAACGCTTTTTCTCGAGCTGGCCAAAATTCCCTCTTCCCATTATTCATTCTCCTCCTCGCTAATCAAACTTTGCTACGTCGCGTGCACGCGTAATCGCACACAACTGTCGATTAAAATCCCATTTTAACGAAGTTAATTTTTGTTAAATACCAGCGTCCCTTGGCAGCTAATCCTTGAGCAAAGAGATTCTTCGCTTAAATTAATTGTCTCCTCGAAAAAGGCTCCGAACGAATTTGCAACGATTGCGAGGAGGGCAAATGTGATATTTGCACGCAGCAGCTCCTCGTATTTCGACTTTCGAACTAGAAAATACGTCATCGTCCTGGAAGCGCGTAATTGCTGAATTCCCAACCCTCCGGCGTTATCCTCGATACGTGGAATAAATGGGGATTGAAGTAATTAAAAAGCGTCGATGAGACTCGAGGCAGAATTCGAAGCGAGAGGGAGCTAAGAAATTTCCCTCTAAACTCGACGCCGGCCGAGATAAAAGTGCATCGGGGGCAATGCACTTTCATCGAAAATCTTCCGTTTGATTTGGCGCGGCAACGTCGATGCGCGAACGGCCATCTGGCGCGCGCGCGAACTCCCGGCCCGATCCGAGCGTCGGGAAAAATCGCCGAGGGCCTTAGTCGCGAGGCTTCGATCACCTTCGCAGCCGCGTTTCGAGGAACAATAAACTCGAGGCGCTCACACGCGCTCACGCGTGCGCGCCCCTTCAATCTCTGGATGGCACTGCGAGCGGCCCCGAGTTGCGTTTAAAATTCAGGCGAATGCAGTTTGCACCGCAGCGGGAAAACTCTTCGATGCTCCTCGGCCTCCGCGCCTCGCCTTCGAGCTGTCATTGTCGCCTCCGCCGGCCGAATATCGACCGGATCAGCCGCGCAGCGGTTACGCGTGCGTCAACATTTTAATTAGCCGGTGCAAAAAATTATCGAACCTCGTGTGGGCGGATGCGAAGCGCCGGCGCCTCCCGACGCTCACCTTTCCAACTTTCAACCGATCCGACCGATTCAACGTTCCGAGTGCGCGCGTGTCGCTTTCGCTCGGGAACCTCCTCGGGTTGGGCAACATTTCCTTCGGTCGAGCGTCGCCAAACAACCGCTCGCCGCTCCCGATTCCTGTCAGCTCTTTTTCCCCTCCAGGAGTCTCGCTTTCCTCGACACGACTGCCAAAATCACAGCGAGTCTTCGTTCGACATTAACGTCGGATCAGTCGTTGCGCGCGGCTGGTATTCTCCTGCTTTATAGACGTAATTAAACATAAAGCTTTCGAGGAAAGTGTTTTTATAAATTTAAGCATTTTAGTGCGCCGTTTTAAAGCAAACGCCATTTTAATTGCAATTGCTTACCGAAAATGGGTCTCGCAACTTTTTAAAATCCAACATAGAGCCATTTTAAGCTTTTACGTTAAATATCGACGAAATGCTTAAGGACATTATTACTAGGTTCGCGTTGTATAAATAACAATTTAGCAATAACGGGGAGTGAACTAAGTACAGTACTTTTGAAACTTCATAACGTTTACGCGGAGGATATTGAAATATATTTATTTTAATTCGCGCGGCTTATTAAAGTCATTAGAGTAATACATCCGCTAATCAGTGTAAATATTTTTTTAACCAAGAGTTACCGTGTACCGTAACTTTTCAACGCGCACTCTCTTATTGAAATTTATTACTAATGCACTTTTACAATAATAACAACTAACTTAGAATAAGCGCTAATTTTTTGATTTATCGAAAGTGCGATCGGTACGACGAGTAGCGTCGAAGTTCAATGATTTTAAGGAAACCGAACGACACGCGCACGCGTCTGTGATCCGATTAAGATTTCAGCGGAATTTCGCGCAATTTTAAGTTAAAGAAAACTCGTCTGAGAGTCTCAAGTATTAGTTCGTGTGCAACTTGTAAACACGTCGCATCGCGAGGAGGTGCTCGTAACGAAGATCGCAAATTAATCGACCAAAACTGTTTTTAATTATCAGTCGGCGGGACTAGTCGCAACATAACCTTCCACAAAAGCGCTCTTACGGATAAACATGTAGATATAAATAACGATATTTAATTTTAACAGCACGACTAGTTTATTCGCATAACGAACAATTTTATAGAAACTTGCTATAATTGAGTGCTGCGCATCAACGAACGCGTTATTGTTTTGAACAGATAGATATTCGGAATCAGTACTGTAGGAACACGAATTTAATGTCAAATGCATATCGTGTAAATGCATCCTATTATTCAAAGTATAAATAAACGGATAAAGACGTATTCTCCGAGTTGTCGAATAAATTTGACAAATCAATATCTTAAAATGGCCTTTCCCTAGATCGATAAATTATTATCGTCGGGCTCGAGCAGTCGCACGAGTAACGTTTTTCTTCTGTGCGCTAACAATACAATCCGTACAACTTGCAAACATCCTGGGCACCGCGTGAAATTTACATAAATTCGCAACTGGCGTCCCTTTCCTCGGTTGCGTTGCGTTTATCCACTTGGTCCGGAGCTCCCGAGGCACCGACGCACTGTCAGTGACACCGGCACTTGCTCGTGAGCTGATTCGTTGCACGAGCAGTAGTAGTAGTAGTAGTGGCTCCAGCAATCCGAAAAAATCCGTCAAAGGATAAATTGTCTTGGGTAATGAATTAATGAAAAGCCACTGGATGAGTTTAGCCATAGTTTCGAGTTGCAGCGCATCTAGGACAAGAGACGTTTCAATTTCGCATCGAAATTACTGCGATACAAAGACTTGGCGTTGCTAATTCGAGATTGGAGGGGAGGAGCACACGTGCAAAAGCGGTAATTGAAACGATAGCGATGTGTTTTTTCCTTCAAAAGGTGCGCGAAAAGAAGGGAAGCAGCGAGGTGGGAGGTGTCGCTAATTCGCACCCACAAAGACGCCTCGCCGAAAGAAAGGAAGCGTCTGAAGTGCCACGGGGTTGCCTGCGCCACATCATTTTCGATATTTTTCAATTCACACGTGTGCGCCCGCGCCCTGAGTGGTACTCGAAGGGAGTGTGGCGGGGGGGGGGCGAGGTGCAGGGGAGAGGCGTCGCAAGCGAGTCGCAACTGACCGAGTGTCGCGTGCTGGGACCCACGGCAAACAAACCGAGAAAGAGCGTTCGAATTTCATTTTACGAAACGCAGCGAGTAATTTAAAATTGCAGACCGAAAAAGTGCTTCGAGTACTTTAGCTATTCGCTTGTAATTAACCGAAAGGAGGCGCACCTGTGAACGCGTCTATTGAGTTACCAAGCGAGCCTCGACTATCCTCGTTCCCATTTTCGCCGTTCTCTTTGGCCAGATGCGAAATTTTGGAAGCCGCGGAAGGAGTTGAAAAGCAGCGAGTCTTAATTTTTCTCGTCCGGCGCTGCAGTCGATTATCGTTAAATTGGCCCTTAACCTGTGTTGGTGAGCGGAGCGCGGATGAACGGGACGAGCCGCTTTGTAGTGATCCGCTTCAAGTGACAAAAGGAGGAACGTTACAACTCGTTGAGGGTGGATGGAGAGAGACGACGGTACGCGGTACGAGCGAGTCGAAGGAGTGGAGAGCGCGAGAGGGAAACGAACTGTTGCTTCGATGCGAGGAGGGGGCCAAGAGGTCGAAGGGAGGGAGCGGATGAACTAGGCGAGCTGCCGCACTTTGCCTCGGTGACTTAGTTTTAGAAGATTCTATGGAGAAAGAGAGCGAGAAAAATAGAACGCGAGAGGCAGTTGTGTTTTACTAGATTGCGTTTGCCATATATCGATTCTTTGCCTCTACGCCTCCACTCGAGTCCGCTTTCTTAAGCTGTGTGTTGTAGGGCTAACCCTCGTATCGTGTGAACGCTCGCAACGTTTTTTAACATTTTTTACCACTTCTTGTTACATGTGCTAATTTCAATGTTTTTGCACGTCTCTATTGTAAATAGCGAGATACTTTCACGGATTTGGACAATGAATTTTTTTAACTTGGAACCTGTCACTTTCAAAAACTACTGCTTATATAATCCTCTACTATTATTGTTGTTGTTGTTGTTGTTGTTGTTGTCGTTATCATTGGTTTTTTACTCATATTATTTTAAGTATTAGCACGGAAGTTGGAAAATAGAGTTTGAACTTTGAACTAGTAGTGTTGAATTAAATTAAAGAAGTGTCCTTTAAATTTTCATTGTGTTATAAAAAAATCTTTAAAAACTCCATTATATAATTAGTATACATTAGAGAATACTCTGAAAATTATTACAAATTTTAAATAATTAAAGAAAAAATTAAAAAATTATCATACCTTTGTTAATAAATTCCGTATCCATTATTAGTATTATTAAATAAAAATTAATTTCGACAAATTAAGTTATAAAACGTTTATATCCCGAGAAAGACGATTATTACGGTGAAATTTTTTCCTCTTAATGTAAGAAAAACATTATAATTATTTAAAAGCAATATTTATTTCCAATAGTAAATCTGGAGAAAAAAAGCATTTATTAAAACTAATATATTTATCAAAATTAATATTGCCGTAAGAACAGAATAAAGATAAAATAATAAAATTTGGCATCGTAAATGAGAAACATTTATAAACTTGTTTATTAATAAACGTTGATGTCTCGGATTCGCATTACTTTCTTTAAAAAAACGCTCGTGTTTACTAGTGTAAAAATTATAATTTGGTCTACAATTTTTCAAGAACTGCATATTTTTATTATATACACTTGTGCATTTTTAAATTAAAATTTTGACTAAATGACTCACTAGCCTCGTTTCAATAGATAGAAGTTTTATTAAAGAAAAATCGAAATTCATATAGCATAATTTATTTAAATGTAAAACTTTTAACGAATCAGTAAAAAATGAAATAAATTAAATCATTATGTTTGTCAAAACAAATATTTCTGAAATCTTAAAACAATTTAGATTCTTTTAAGATTCGACAGTTTGGCACGTTCCATCGTTAAAGATTTAAGCGCTACGTTACTACCTTTTCCATGTAGAATAAAGCAACCAGCAATTTTAAATTGTTTCTTTTCAAGTGAGCTGGCGAACGTTAATTTTCTATTTCTGCGATACGAAATTTTTGAGAGCTGCACGATTGCGATACAATTACAATTGCGGATAAGGATAAATTTTAATGGAAGATGCTTTCTCTTCAACTTTATTGTCAAAGTTATAAAAAAATACAGTATTGAGTGGAAGAGTGTTCTTACTGCAGTACTTAAACCATTTTCATCGTTCAGGAATGTAGGAGACGCTGGATAAAAGTTAAAAGTTTTTTTTTTATTTTACACGAGTGCATTTCACATCGCAATAATCGATTACAGTCTATGTAAATTCTTTCTTCGTCACTACAAATACTAGTAATATTTACAAAAAATAAAGAATATCCAAGAATAAACAAGTCTAACTGCATATAAAATTTAACGCAACAATTCGCTTATTACTCGATCAAATAAGGCACGAGTGCAAGCAAATTCACTTCAAGTATTTACAAATATAAATAAACTTCCAAGAAATTGCCAACTCGCGATATTTATGTGTTCAAAAATGGATTTAATTTAGGAACGATAACTCAGTGAATGACAAGGTGAATGACACTTTTATCTCGTTTTTCTTTCGAATATATTTTAACATAATATTGCAATTATCGACGATTTAATTTACACAAATGAGAAAGTGATAAGTGACGATAAAAGCGTCTTTCTGTAGTCAGTAAAGAAATAAAGCAATAATCGACGTTTTAGGTCAATGCCCCATTTATTTTCTTCAATAAAATTATTTATTCCAAAATTATATTTATCAGGAAGTTAATAAAATTATTGTCGAAGAATATGAAATAATATTTATTTGGAGTTCGCGCGAGCAAAGTATCAAATTGACATCTCGTTATCAAAGTTAAATTTATAATTAGCAACGGTGGGGTGATATTAAAAACACACTTTCATCATTTTTAAATAATTTTAGTCAATGTTTAACGAAGAGGTTAAGGGACTTGGATTTTGCGCGCAGATGACAACAATCGAAGGGTAATAAACTTTCTCAGAGATAACATCTTTTTTTCCCATAATCTTATTACTATTTATTTATCCGCGTAGTCTAACACGAATATAATCATCGGACTTAAATTTAAAGTTGCGCACTTAAAGCTCTGATATTAAGTTGTATAAAACTTGGTTAGCACTCGCGCATCGCAGATATAATAAATGTTTCACGAACGATAAGCTTGTTTTATGCATTAAACGATTGCATTGACGATTGCGCACTAAGACCGAGCCCGACAATTACTGTTCGAAACGCGAGATTCGCTGGAAATTAAAATAATTTACCGTCAAAATGAGCTTTATTTATTTATAGAAAAGCCCATCGCAATTAATCACTGGTTGGCAATTAATCTTACGTAATTGCGAAGATATTGGCGATAGATGAGAAAGCGAGGCAGGAAGCGTTAAATAAAAAATGTGTCGCGTAGCATTTGGAAGAGGTAAAGGGAAAAGCGAGAAAAATATCTCAACACCGGGCGCGTAAATTTTTCCCGCTGTGCAAGATTCAACTTGTCGAGGCTAAAAAAAAAAAAAAAACAAAAAAAAAAGAAAAAAGGTTCGAGAACGGCGGCGGTTCCCATTGCCGTTTAAAACGACGAAAAAAAAACGAGCCCCAGCGCGAAACAACAAACGATAAACAAAAAGCCCTGCACGTCCACCTGAAAAGAAAACTTGCGTGTGCGCGCGCACCTACACGTAGACGCGCGGGAGCGTGCACGAAGCGAGTAACAAAAGTAAGAAGGAAAAAGTACACGTACACGCGTACGTACGGTCGCGGCGGCGCTAGAGGAGAAGAAGGAAGAAAGAGAAGGAGAAAGACGGTAAAGAGCGTCCGTCCAGGAAAAGCGAGTGGTAGGGAGGATGGCGCGCGCGCGTAAAACAAAGTAACGACGAAATGCACTTCTCTGGGTGTCTCCCACCCCTTCCTAGGGGTGCGGAGCAGCCAGCCTCTGCGTTTGTTCGCCGGCCCAAAGGGAATAACGCCGAACGAAACGTTAAAAACGAAGAAGAGATACGACGACGCGCCGCCAGCCGGAGATAGCAAGACCAAACCTGTGCGCGAGAAAGAAAGAGGGAGACGGCGAGAAAGGGTGGGAAGCGGGAGATTATGACAGCCGAGGTATTGAGCGAATCCTTCGTTAAAAAAGTAAAAAAGCTAGAAACGCTCGGCGTCAGTATCGCGGAAAAAGGGGTGTAGAGAGAGAGAGAGAGAGAACAAAGTGGATGGTAAAGGAAAGGAGTGGAGGGATGATGGAACGTTGGTGTGCGTTTCGAGGGGGGAGGGGGGAGGGTAAGAGAATCCAAGTAACCGAATCCGACGCACCCTCGGCTCGTTCCTCACCCCATTCGAACAGGAGGAGGAGGAGGAGGAGGAGGAGGCAGGAGGAGATGGGAGAGTGAAAGAGAAAAAACTGAGTGCTCGGTGCTGCTGTTCTCCCTTCCCCCGCGACTCATCACAAGCGCGCACACAAACATAACGCTAGTGCAATGTTGGAACTTAACGCGCTGCACTGCAATCCGCGTCTCTTCTCCTACGCGACTCGACGATCCCCGCGTACAAGGATGCAGAGGCACTTTTTCCTTCCTCCTTTATCTCGAACCCTCTCCTCTCTCTCTCTTCTCCTATCGCTTGTTTGGTTTTCAAACTACTCTTACTCGGTCTTTGCTCGCTGCTCGGTGCTCTTCAAATACCTCGATAAAGCTCATCGTTTCAACGCTTTTCCCAAAAAGCTTGTTTCGGCTTCGAGTCCGAGGATTTGGCAAATTTACAAGCTCATTCCAATCTTTTCCGAAATCATTTGCACGCTTTTCGCAATTTTTGCGCGATCGCGTTCCTTAACGAGGCTTTTTCTCAGTAAGACTATTGTCGGGCAATAACGACGTCGAGCAGTTGAGAGGTCCGTCTTGCGCCGTAATATTCCGTTTGACGCTGGACATTAGCCACTGCTAATATCACTGCGTGTTCGCGCGCGCGCGCGCGCGCGTTGAACAGTTATTGATTTAAAATTCATGCTCCGGAGGTAGTGTGCACATCTGCCGGATGAAAACAAAGACCGAAGTGTTACTTTGAATAATTTAAAAATTTGATCGGCCGGCGTTAATTGCAACGGCGAGCGAGCAAAGAGCACCGACTCCGGGCGGGACTTAGAGCGAAGCTCAAATTTCTGGCATTCGCGTTGGATCGTAATCGCGGCATTGGTACGTAAGCAGTGCCGACGCGGTAATCTATTATCGATTGCGCCAGCATCGGGCAACGAGTTAACCTTTGTTCGCAATTCACCCGACTAAGTAATTCATTTCCCTGTAAGAGTTTCGATTTGCGTAAAAAGAGCTCTCCCTTTTTCGCCCGCGGCAACATCCGAATTTTCCCCGACGGCTCTATTGGCGAGGGGTGGGTGGGGGCTGGGACGAAAATGAAAATAAAACTAAAAATTTCCCAATCGTTTTCCGAGCGCAGTCGCGAACGGCTCGCAAGGGCGAGGGTCCAGCCTCAGATTTGCGAAAGAAACGTGGAAAAAGCAGCCGCGCCGCAGCAGAGCTGAAACGTCGTTAATTCGATTCGCGACTGCTCCGCACACTCTCAGGCACGCACCCACACTTCCGAAGAGAGGCCGACTGAAAAGGGTGCTTAGAGGGTGGGGGTGGCCGGGTGGTGCGCACGCTGCGGAGAAGGTGGGAGAGAGAGTGACCCAACGGTCTTACGCTGACTAACGATTTTTTTCCTCCTTGGGTTGGAGAAGACCAGCGCCGAGTGGAGGGTTGGCCGACGTCGCGACGTTAAAGGCTCGCGAATCCGGAAGCGCGTGTCGCTCCAATGGTACAGGTATAACGAGGTACGGGTTGGCCGGCCGCCAGGCAGCTTTTCCTTGCGGACTGGCCCTTGGAAAAACCTTAGTTTCTACCTGTGCTATTGTTGCGAACCAGCCGTTTCGTCTCGATCACTCCTCCTTCTCGAGTCGTTGGCGATGATACGCCTTATTTTGGCCATAAGGATGCTCTCGGCTTTGCTCCGACAAAAACTCCATCCTCTTTTTGGCGCCGTTTAAAAGAGACACCGTATGGATAATAAAATAATTTATTTTCCGTCTCGATTGGCGGTTAATTTTGTAGTAGTTGGTAATGAAACTCGAACGTGTGCCCGGATCTCGCCACGACACGAAATTCGTCGGAAAATTAATCTTCGGAGAGTGAAAACGTCTAAAAACACCTATTAACCATTACCTAATGACAAAAAACCTCCGATAATTATTTTGGCTTTAGAATTAATCACACCCGAAGGAAGTTTTAATGGCATGTGCTCGCGAAAAAGCCACTCGAGTAGCGAGTGCGTACGCAAATCTCGTATATTTTTGCAATCGCTAATTGTTAACGATCTTGGCGACGATTCGTCGATCGTAGCTTTAATACGTTACGGAAAAATAAAAAACATCTGTCTTTGGTACGAGTGTAAATAATTGCACAGCAGGGCAGTTGCGATTAAACGGTTTCATATTTATACGTTACAAGGACTTTTTAGATTTTTCGGAAGCCTGGCTACCTGAAAATTGTATCGCGCGTAGCTCTGATAACTATATTTCCTTAATATTTATGAAAATTCGATACGAGCTCGATGATAGGCGCGAGCATTTTGCAATACAACCCTTGTGCACAATGAGTACGCGCGCGATAGTGTAGCAAACACTCCAATGAATTCGAGTCGTCGAGGAATTTATTTACTTTATTTCGCACTTTGTATCAGCAATCGAGCAAGGGTATTTTCTAATTTTAATCGCGAAAGCTTTCGGTTACAATTTTGCGTATTTGTTTTAGCCATTTTCGACAAGTTCGCAGAGAATAGGCGCTTGTGCATTTTCCGGATAAACAGGCTCTCGATTACGGCTACGAATGGCGAGTCGCAACTTGGCAAAACTCTGTCCTGCTCTAGTGCTAAACATAAACACAGTGTTTGATCACCGCGGCGCGATGCGTATTTATTGAAATCGAACGCGAGCTGCCCGATAATTCGGGTACACGGGAGTCGCGCGTCGAACGCCGGTGACTGCTTAAAAAGATGCGCCGCTGACTGTTTCAGAGTCGAAATTTAATTAAACGCAGTCCGGCAAAAGGAAGGTATCGGCAAGTGTATCGCCGAACGAGGAGAACCTAGGCGAATGAATTAGAGTTAACGAGAGCCGACATTTTCGTTTTTCATTCATATCGCTTCTCGCTGTTAAGCGTCTCGATATTCCGATGGACGAGGCAGCGGGTCGGCGTGGCCAATATGCAACGCAAAACCTTCGATATTCGCAAATACCCAGTCTCGGAAAAATGTAATTAGAACGGGGAGTTTTCAAGAATTGGAAATGTTTCTCTTATATACCGTAATAGGATATTGCGCTCGAAATTATTCAACTCGGATCCCCGGTACCCTTCTTTCTTTTGCTCCATTACAACTATTTAATCAAGTGCTTTGCAATCGGCGTGTGCGTCAGATTATTAATTAATTTCCAGCAGCGGTTGATTTTAGTTCTTACTCGCCACGCTGCCGTTCGCTCTTGCATTTCGAAAAACGCGCCGCCGATGAATATTTAAATTAAGGCATTCCGTATAAAACTTAGCGCTTCGAAGCGAAACGCGCGCAGTTTTACAAATGCATCCCGCGGAGCAGTCGCCTCGCGAACACGCCTTTCCCCGTTATCATTCAAATTTCAAGGACGAGCGGCTCCTCTGCCTCCCACTTGGAATATCGGAGTTTGGTTTTCTTTCAAATCGCGGTCTTAGAAGAGGTCGCGAGCCGCGTTCCCTTCGCAAAGCAACATTCGCCGATCGCCGCGTACTTTAAGGAGATCGAAAGGTACAACGAAGCGGCGTCTAGAGATCATCGATCGTTTGGGCACTCGCGGTGACACAAGTTCCAGGCGGCGATAGTCCGAAGCCCGCACTCCAACTCCAGGCTAACCGAGCACACCTGATTTCGAGGAGCCGCCGATAAATTTCGGAAGACGAAGCGTTAACGCAATCGAGAGCTTTTTTGCACCGGTGAAACATTTGACGAATGCTCGAGCCGAGGAGCGAAAAGTTTGAAAGAGCCTCGCGCCTCCTCGAGACAGCCTGATGAGGGTGAAACTGTTGCACGAGTCGCTTGCAGCCCTTGCTTGGTGTGCAACGAGGGCCAGACGGCAGGGGTCGATACAAAATTAGCTCGGCAGTGGACAAGTCGATCGCGAGCTCCTCTCGAGCGACTTAAAAAGGAGAGGGAGCAGAGAAACAGTTGACGAATCGGCGGCGAGCCCTCCCGAAGAGATCGCGCAAGCCATCCTCCCGAGCCTACCCTCGTCAATGGTTGCCGATGCATATTATTGCGTTCTCTGTTCTCGCGCACTAGTAAGGAAATTGACAGGGCTGACGTGATCGTCGCGCCCCCTCACTCCCTCCTCGTGGCTCCGTCGCCAGAAGGACTTTGGGCGTGCGCTAAATCGATTTCGATGGCTGTGCTGCACACATCAAAGAGCGATGCAGAGTGCCAAAGACCCAGAGTGTCGGGTTTGCGACGCGCGTTCCTTCTCATGCGTGACCGAATTATCAATAGCGGGAATCAAGTGCGTTTAGCGACCGCAAACACACGGAGTCGTGCACAGTCGCACGCGTAAGCTCAGGAGACGCAGGCAGTGCGATACAGACAGCTGGATAGATGCATAGATAGAGAGAGAAAGAGAGAGATGCACGTCCTCGTGCATTCGTCGCGCGTCTTTTTAGCGTCGACTCGCGCACGTATTTCTGCGTGCCAGCTGCAATAATCCAGTACGAAGAAATCACTCTGGAAAGCTACGAAAGAGGAAACGGGTACTCAAAATATCATTGCAATTGCAGTGGCCATCGTGATCTTACGCGCGCTGCTCGTGATTGGGCATTAGAATTTCGTAGGTATGCCTTATAGATTGCGGATATCGTTGTAAATTACAATTCGGATTCGATCGATCGCCAGTGCTTACGCGCGTTTATCTTTCCTTGCTCTGTCATACGCTTCATTCGCGTGTCTTATTTTGACGAGCGGGGCTAACATTTTACCTCTGTGATTCGGAGATTCTTGTGCTTTTTATCGGTCACACGTCACCGTTGCGTAAATGATTATTCAAAATTTTTAATTTAATATGCTGCGGTATATCGTGGAGGTTCAAAGTTTATTCCAATGAATTTTTATACGTCGTTTTTTATTACTTATTAACTCGTTTAGAAAAATGGGCACAGAAGTCGGGCATTTAAAAAAATACTAACCTGAAATATTAATATTCAAATATTGACTAACGCCATCGGAAATTACTTTTGCACAGTCCGGCATATTTAAGCAGTTTATTCGCTTGTTACAATTATATTATTATTGCCAATTAACGGAAAATTTTTGTAAATAAGCTTAAAAATACGTCGTTATCCCCGAGGCTAATTTAAGCGCAATTTTAATAATTGAAATAATCCATTTTTAATAATTTAATAGCCCACTAAGTTGCGTCGACGAAAAATATTGCCTGTATCTGCTAGACAAAACAGTATACTATTTTAAAAAGTGAACGATTAATTCTGAGTAAATTGAGCAGTGCAAATTGATACGCAACTGCTGTATTTACAGTATAAATTTGATTATGTATCGCTAATCTTGCACACTAATGTAGCCCGTGACCAATATTGATTTTTCAGAGTAGGAAATCCATATAGGAAATTATGATTATTGCGTGGGCGATGCGCATCTCAGACGTATAGTACGTATTGTAAGCGAAATTTTATACACGACGAAGACACTGTGCGTTAAATTTTTTTATACCAAATTTTTATCACCAAGATATCTTTCTGCGCGTCTCTTCTACTCTCCGTGCAAAACGCTTATTGCAACTTTTTAATAAACGCTGTTTGCATTTAAAGTTCGATACAAAACTCAACAGACTCTAACGAATATACTAGTTTATAATCATTAATACATTAGGACCATTTTCATTTGGAAAGTTTTATCGACAATTTTGAAAAAATTCAGTCGCTGGAAAATTTCGAAGACAGACGTTATGCCTAAGGTCTATTGTGTACATTTGACGATGTCGAGGCCAAAGATTAACTTTGGTGTAAAAAATCGGTCGAATTTGCTGTTGCGCGTCACTCTGTAATACGCTATTGCTGCCTTGCGAATGTTTTCGCAATTCCTTCGAATTGGGCATTCCATCAAAAACTTTCGTTTTGCATCGACGAGACACGTGACTCACACACATTATAAAGTCACAAAATTCGAGGGGACGCACAAGTGGATCAATTATCGAGTCGTCGAGGAAAATTTATTTCCACCCAGAATTCGGTTTATAATTTTAATTGGAGTTGAAAATCGCTAGCCTTGCAACGTACGTAAGGTCGCGTAATCTAGATTGGCGTGTAAGGCCTATCGGATTAACCGGAGCTTCCGAACTTGAATCCGAACCCGTACACGCGCCGTCACTGGTTACTGCTTTCCGATTAGTTTGAAAATCCTAGTCGCCGGAGAATCCCCGCTTTCGGCATATTGATGAGCATTTCCAGCAGCTCCAAGCGTCTTCGGAAGTACTTGGATAAGTACTCTGGTGACAATCCGACGCGTTGGTGGATGCATTGTAGTCTTGCTCGTTCTACCTGGCTGAGCAAAAATAGCAACCCTCCCTCCACTCGAGCTGCGGAAAAATTTCGCGAAAATTCGCAACTGGTTTTAGTGGTCTCTACGGGGATGAGCGGAGCGCTACCGGGTGCGCAGTCGCGAATCCGCACCCATTACACTGAAACGAATTCAATGGGGGTGGGGGGGAGGGAGGGGGGCGAATAAATTTCCAGCATATTTCTAAAGCGCATTTAATTTTGTTAATGGGTGCTTTTTCAATATTTTTCTAATTCGCGTATCGCGGAAAGCGTTCGCTTAAACGTCGAGTCGCTTGCGCGGAGCGAGAGAATTTCAACGTCGAAGGCAGAAAGTTAAATCCAAAATTACCATCCGATTAGACGATCAGGTATTTATTAGAAATGCTCAATTTCATAATTTGAATTCATTGGTCGTGAATTTATTTTAAATTCACGAAAAATTTTTGGAGATAATTTGATATAGCATAAGCCATCAGCTGCACAACAAGACAAGTTGCGTTGCTAAGGCTGGCGGTGAAGGTTCATCTTTTCTTCTAATATTCATACTGTGTCAGTGTTTGGTTAGCGTGTGCTTGCGCGCACTCTACTTATCGGAAAACACGTACAAACATGCATTGTTCAATTTACAAGATTAGCCAACAATTTCATTTATCCATTCCCTTAAACGTCGTTAAATAATAAAAATGAGAGCATTATATTTAAAAAAGTATACATTCGTCCATTCAATGTATTATTAGATTTTTCCTTTCAATTTTCTCAAGTAAATTAATTAGAAACATAAATTTGTGTTAATAAATGACAATTTGCATATTAATTAAAAAAGAAATTCAGACGCACGTTTATTGCATTTATAAACTAAAATTAATTAGTAAATTACGTGTCTCTTTCGTGTCTCAAGTAGCTATCATGTATTTTATAAATAGGTGCCGTGTAATACTATATCACTTTAACGAAATATTTAATTACAGAAATCTGCGCTCTATTTTAATTATCATTTATAATTTAAATTATTTTGTTGCGTTGCGAAACTTGTGCATTTCGAATTCCAAGAATCGTCAAATGATTTTAAAAATAAACATAATTAATAGAGTTGAATAAAATTGAGCGATCGATCGTTTTGAGGAATATTATTGTTTAGTGGATTATTTCGCAACAAAAATACGTTTCTTTTAGCTTTGCGTATCCATCTTTGTACAATGTATTCCATAAATAAATAATTTGATAAGGCAATAGCTAAATTGTATCCGATTCTTTTTTACGCGAATAAAATATCAAATTATACGAAGCTTTTGTTTACAAGTTGAGCTCTTAATTTAATTAAATGATAATATTGTTTATTATTTTTGAAATTATCGCTTATAAATATTGAATAATACAATTGATATCTTCTGAACACTTATAATTTACAAAAAATATTTTTGTCTTGTTGTATACAACTAGAAATTAATATAATATTTATCTCTCTAGAACGGTTAATTAAAATTTTCAGTATATTTTAATTGTTTTCCGGGCTGTCAAATAAGTAGTCGCATAATTTATTTTGAAATATATTCAAATTCAAGGTAAATATTATTTGCTTTGAAAGCAGATTTAAATAAATGCCAAAACGTAATAACCCTTGTTGAGATATTTTACCAGCCGAATGGATTGCGTGCGTATATTTAAGTTAATAAATTTGTAGCTCGTCTTATTCAATTACGATTACAGTTTAACTATCGCTACGTTTACTATTTTTCCGCTTCGCGTTCTATAATTCTGCGAATAATTTACCGCTCGATCGTTGCAAACGAAAACTTCCCTGGACACGTTTTAATCGCTCGACCAGGTATGCGTATCATTAAATAGCGAAGAAGGTTTACCGATACAACGCAAATACCAAATACACGAAATATCGTAAAAAAGGAGATGAGAATTTGTCCGTTGATTAATGCAGGACGTTACGAGCGACAAACAACAGCGCAATCCACATTAATAGCTGTAAATTAATCCAAGATCGTCGGAGACGCGTGAGATTATTCGCTAAAAATATGCCGAAAAGTATTAAAGTTTTCAAGATGTTAGAAAAGCAGCAACAGGTTAATAATCTTCCGGCATCCAAAAAGCTCTCCAACCAAAAGCTCACGTCTAGTTCATAACTCAAGCCATTCTTGGCTCCGATCCTCGTGTTAACTCCGATCCGCGGCGCCGGAAACAATCATCAGCGACGTATTTTGGCATTGGTTGGAGGACCTTTTCGGCTCGGAATAGCTCAGAAACACGTAGAGACGTAACGAGCGGCAGTTTTTCCTTTGGCGCTGGCTTGTCATCGTTCAAGATGGCAAAGGAAGAGCTGAGCCCTCGGGATAATTGGGAATCTCGCGGCTCGGTCGGCAAATAGTCGTAAAGAATTTTCGAATCGACGCGCGGCTTCCGAAAAGAAGAAGAAGAAGAAGAAAAGGGAAAGGAGCAGCGCGTCGCTAGCGGGAAAACGGAATTAGCATCGGGAGAGGAGCGAGCGGACGGACGTCTCGAGACTTCCGACAGGAAGCCGCTCTCTGGGGGTAAGCGAGCGAGAGCAGCGAGAGAAAAGTAAAACGTAGGAGCGAAGAGAAGCGGCTGTTTAACGAGTGGCGCTTTTCGGACGGCGTTGTTTGCTCGGCCGGGAGTTAAAAAAGGCAGTCGTCGACTGATGGCTGCAGCCCCTCGGTGGCTGGGCTTATGTAAGAAGCAGAAAAAGGAGGACCTCGAGGGGGTGGCGGCGATGCAGGTGGGCGAAGGGACGACGTTCGAGAGACGACGCGGAGGAGAATGCGCGGCTGCAGGTGGAAAGGACGAAAAGGAGGGAATAGGTGCGCCGAGGCCCGCGGGAGGAGGAAGGACGGATGAAAGGACGCTTACCAGCTACTACCTATTGATCGCCGATTCTTTTTCTCTTGTTGCATATTAGGCGCGCGAGCTCCTCTCTCTCTCTCTCTGATTCGATTTTTTCGCCTTTTCGTTCCTCTCTCTCTCTCTCTCTCTTTATTGCCGACGTTGCCGCGTTGCCCCGTTCCTCCCAAAGATGAAGCGTGCGTACGTGTGAGTAAGAGAGCAGCCACCCCTAACGCGCCGTTGCTCCTCGATCGCCCCCACCAGCTAGGCTTGGTGGCGGCGCGGCCCACGGAGACGATGAGAACGAGGACTACCGCCGCGGTCGACGCTCTTCTCGGCAATGTTTTATTTTGCAATAGTACCGTCCTGCTTCGAGGGGTGCAAGGGGTGGCCCGGCCCGTCCATCCACCCAAATCGGCTGCATATGCGTACGCGTCACCCAGGGTTGGGGGGGGGGCTGGGTATCGTCGCGCTCCCATCCCCGCCGACGCTTTAAAGAGTCGCGGGACGGACTCGCGGCTTCTTCCGCAGCAGTCAAGGGTGCGTTATCCCGTTTAGCCAATAGACTACCAAATGGATATTGACTCTTCTGTGGGTGTTTCCGTTAAAAGCGGAAACAGACGAGGAAGGGCTCCTTTCGCGGTTATGACGAGCCAAAAAATGTGAAATATCCGCGTCTTCCTATTATCACGTTACTTTTGCCAAGCTTCTCGCTTCAACAGTTTTTAGGGAAACCAAAAAGTTCTTCGAATGACGAAATCGTTACTGTGTTCGTGAGAAATCTTTCCCTTGAACAAATGTTAGACAAAAGCGATTTAGCTGTTCGTAGATTTGTTCGGTTATTAACTTGAAAAATTGAAACTTTTAGTCGACGCGCTCAAATGCAATGCACTAGTGCAGAAAATTAATCGAATCGCAAACCTTGGAAATATCCAAAAACCAATTTAGGCTGCGACGCAAAGTGTTTGTAACGATACGAACGAAAAATGTGTTCGACGTTAATGTTGCCTAGTTTTTAAAACGTAAGCAATGACTGGACGAATGAAAAATAATTGGATACTCCGTTCGCAGTCAACGGGAGCTTTTGTGATATTGAAAGTGATGCTTCGAAAATAAATTTATCAAATATCCAGGCAGACAAAAGCTTAAATTTAATCAGCCTTGAAAGAGAATTCGAGGGAAACTGCAAAAGCTGCATTATTCAATACAAACTTGCATCGATTCTTTAATTTAGGAATGTAAATTTAATTATTATCGCGCAGGGGCATTATAAATGGGTCATATAAATTAGTTTTCTCTGGAATTAAAGCATTTCCGAGCGGAATTTAAATTTAGACATTTTTCGTTTCTTTTTTCGGCGGCGAGATGGTGGTGGTGGTGGTGGTGGTGGTGGTGTTGGCGGCGGCGGCGCGGCGGCGGGCGAAAGGGGGAAGGGGGAAGGGGGAGGTTTGGCGGGGGGGGTCGAGGAGGGAGTATGTCGGTTAATGCGATTCGTCATGCCTCGAAAATCCATGCAAACAGGCTTTTCCCTTCTATCCTACACTTCGTTCATGGTCAACTTGTTGCAGCTAACTCTCGAGCCAACGCTCTATATATCCAAGAACATGTATAATGCACCAACGAGAATCGCATTTTCAAATCGTAACTTATCACGGACATTTGGTCCGTATTGCACGCTAATTACGGTTATATATGCGATTACACCACTCCGTCGATAACTGCGACATCCTCAAATTAGACAATATTTCTTTTGTTTATTGCATCGACGAACAAAACTGCCGCCATTACAACGCTTATCCGCTGCTCTTCCATTCGAGTATAATTTTTAAATGATTCTCCATTTTTTTCATTCGACCGCGTAGCTTCGCTTTTTGCACTTTTTTGGCGATAAGACCGACGCATTGTCTTTCACTTTCACGTGGGTACCAGGAAGGTAATGCATAAACTTGACCAACCGAAATATCGTTCGCATGCTTCGTCCCCAGAATCCCATGAGTCGCACTCAGCCCAATAACCAGGTCCGCCAGGATTATTATAAAAACGAGAAGCGACGAAGAACAGTGTCGCGCGATAAGTAGAGGCCCGCAAATGGACGTCCAACTTCCTAATCGCAATTTAATTCAAAGCAGCGGCTGTAATTTTTTCGCTAATCAATGACAAGCTGCGCTCGGATCCAAGCTATTTTTACGGTTTGCTCTGTCAAGACACCGCCAAGTGCAGAGAAAAGGCGCCTGCCCTGTCGAAATTACAATTTACCGTCAACCCAACGAATTTGCAGCTGCTTGCGAACATCGTACAGCGAAGCATAACGTAGTTTTCCGTTAAATTTTCGAGGCATTTATTATCCGGATAACAAATTGGCACTCGCATTAGCCGTCCGTCCAAGGAATCTCAGTTTACGATTTATGATTTACGATTGCGCTTCGATAATAAGCTCGTATCGAAACTCTCCCCGAGTCGGCTCGAGAGTTAATAAATCTCGCGAGCTGTGAGACTTTTTATCGAGGCGAAAAAGACGCAGCCGATGGTTTGCTTTGAGGTCCGTCGAGCGTTAAACGAGAAGGCACCCAATATCGGCCCAACAAGGGCCACCTAAAACACTGCGATGGTCAGTCAGTCTCGGCCTGAAGCCGCACCAACACTCAGTAACGTCGCGCTCGCCTTCTGCTTTCAGACTCCTCGAGGGGGAAGGAGAAGCCGCGTCTCCGCAGGAGTGCGCGCACACACACACACAGAGAGAGAGACAGGAGCCAGACTGCTGGGCTCCGGACCAAGCGCTAGAGCTTGCAAGGATCGCGGCTGTCCGAGGAGGAGAGGGACGGTGGAGGTAAGTTCTCGTTTCTTTACGAAGCTCCGGTTCGTTAATCCGTCTGTTTTCCTAGTCGGAGACCAGCTGGAAATGCGGAAAATGACGACACGGTGCGGTAGCTGGTGGTGCGCTTAGTGCACGCGCTTCGTGCCTTGGAATTGCGCGCGATCCTTTAGATTCTGGGTTTCGCGAAAGCGCCGTTCGAATGAAATATTTGTCGCAGCGATAAAGTGATTTTTAAACGAAACTCTTGGAGTGGGACCCAGGATAGACGCCATTTTCTCCGAGTTGAAAAATGCTTTAGTCTGAAAGCTGATTAATTAATGAGTCGAGTCGAGTTAAGGAGTATTGCGTAAAAAATTTAGACGAGTTTTTAAGAAATTAGACTTTCAGAGCTTATGGCTGGCAGTTCATTACTTCAACTTTTGCTCCAACCATTTCTCTCCGTAAACTATACGTTTATTAATTCTGCGTTTTACTACAAATTCTTTTCGATTTGAATTAATTTATAACTGCGCCCAACAGTGTAAAACACGGTGACACGAGACTGGGCGTGATAGTTTTAGGTCAGGGATTGTTAAGACTGCGAAAGGTATTTTCAAATATTAAACGAAACAATGAATCACTCGTATTTCATTTTAATGGGTCATTGTTCCAGTGATAGCAGTAATTTAAGTTATTCACTCAAGGCGTTCGATAAAAATTGATTTTGATTAGAATGATAATACGTCGGGCAATGATTTATTAAAAACACGTTGAAAGAAGAAGCACTCGTAAGCACACATTTTAAATTATTGTTCTCGTGTACGACGACCTTAATTTATTATAAGATCGTGTTTCCAAGTTTCGTAGCTCCAGTTTTCCATCTTTTCAACGCTCGCAATATTACAATTTACGCGTATTTTTTGCAAACATCTATCGCAAGTCTTACACAATAATAAAGTCGGGGTACAACTCGTACGAGTATCCAGAGTAAACGACGAAGCTGTCCAAGATTTTATTTCCGATATAAAAATGTTTCAGTGCACTTTAACATTATGTATTGTAAAGCATAAAACTTATTTTTCACGCAGTACTTTTCGTACTTTGTTGCAATTCGCGAAACGACGACGCGTTGTTTTTCATTTTAATACTTTATTTATCCTATATCATCAGACGCTTAATAGCGACTCGAGAGTCGTAAGCGCTTCTGGAACTAAAAATTTATTCTTAATAATCGAGCTGCTGTAAAAAAATCAATTATTCTATTAATTTAAAAGCCGCTCGCGCCAAGCAGTCGAGCATTAGCTGGGACTCGAGTGCAATTTTCGCGAAGCTGACGGCTCAAAACGAAGAAGAAAAATTTCGTTCAAAGTTGCGCAGAGGTTGAGCGCCTATTATTACCGTTACTTGTCCAGTGCGTTCGATTAATTCCGAGCAATTCGACATAATGATTATTACGGCATTAGTGTTACGCGACAAATTTTCACTTCGCGCTCGCAATCGTGGCTCGAGCGTGACGCGACGTCGGCCTTTAGCCGAAAACCGCTCGGCAGTTTTCTCAACGCTTTTACGAACGCAATTAACGCGCTTCTATCGAGCCTTTATTCGCGAGTGTGGTGGGCCATCCTTAGGCACTGCATCGCGAGCCGCAACGCAACGGAAAGGCGAGGAAAAGGATTGGGGATGGAGTCGCGCGTTCAAATTAATAAAAGGCGTTGTTCTATAAGCAATTGGAAAGCTCCAGTCGATAAGCAAGATAACGAGGCAGGTCTTTCGTAAATAGAAAGAGTCGTTTATTCGCTCGGAAGCGGCTTCCTAACCTACAAATGGGCTCCGAATCCATAGCTGGTGGACAGTTATGGATAGGCTGTAAAGGCTTAGGTGCTTGAAAGGTCGCCGCTGGTGCATCGGAGGCTGCGCGCGCCTACCGAACGGCTCTCCAAAAGTTACGAGTCTGATCGCAGCGAAATGTGTTTGTCGACAGGTGGAGGCGAGGAGGAAACGCGGAGCCGCCTGCAGGAGGGACACGAGGCCGGCGGAGGAAGCGCACGGGCGAGTCCTTGACACACGAGGCCGGCCTGGACGCACACACATTCCTAAGATGTGATTTTAAAAATGGCGGATTGCCCCTATGCCCGCTGCATACAGGAACGGAAACACATTCGCCGGGAGCTGCTGCGATGGACAAAGAATATGGTCTTCGTAGTCGGTGAGTTGAATGAATCTGTGCGGTCTTGTCAGCTGACAAGCCCTGCTCGCCTATCTGGCCGAGTCCCCGAGCAGCTGCTGCTGCTCCAAGAGCGAGCGAGCGAGCGAGCGAGTCTTGGCCATCTCCTCGGCAGTCCCTCCAAGCGTCCGAGCGTCGAATCTCGCGGCGATAATCGATAGCTTCGTTCAACGGCCGCTCGCTAATACCTTTCCCGCTGTTGTTCCCGACTCGAGGCGTCGCATCGATCCGCCGCAGCCGCGTCGCCCTAAGCGCTCGAGCGGAGATCGAGCGGAGATCGAGCGGAGATCCGCGTCGAAAGCTGAAAATGTTGGTCCGGAAGAGGCGCGTCCAGTGACCGAGGCGACAAAAGTCCCCGAATGCTGCTGGGCTGCTCTCGTCGAGCTGCAGCTCCAGAGGCGCGCGAATGAATTGTCGTTAGTGGCGAATTGAGAGGAGAAGGCGCCGGAGTTGGGCGGCGGCGGCGGCGGCGGCGGCTCTTAACCGTCGCACACAGCGTATAGAAATCTGGGTCATTCAATTCATTGCATTAGGTTCTTTTCGTCCGCGGCGACTTCGTGCCGGCGCGTTTGAGCAGCTCCGGCTCGGTCGCGATGTTTTATTGATTTTTCTCGTTGCGTTTCAGGGCTCTCTGTTGAACTCGGCAACCTGTTTACGGTCTGCGCGAGAGCCTTCCGTTCGAAATATTATCAAAATTCTCGACGTCGGACTTTCGATTTTAAAACGCAACGCGAGCCCCGGCTCCCGCGTCTGCGCCAAAGCGACATTTCTCTCGCGCACTTTCGTGCGAAAATCGGCACGCGCTCGCCCTGGGCTGGACTGACTTCATTTTTCTGACCGTCCAAGCTTTTCGCCGAAATGTGACGCTCGCGTTTCTCGGCGCGATTTAACGAGCCTTAACCGCGCTATTTCACTTGCAGCTGAACGAAGGATTGTTTATTTCGATCGTGCCAAAATCGTTCGTGTTCCTTATCGTCGGTATCAACGTCGATAATTGTCCGTTAAAAATATTAAATTTTTAGATTCAACATTTATACGCCTATTCGCACTCTCACTCGTTGTAAATTACTAATCCAAGGCTTTTTCGTGAAGCTAACAAAACCGATTGTCGGTAAGTCAAATCACTTTCGAAAATTGGAGCGGAACAATTTTTCGTTTTAGCGCACCAAACGTGAAACTTGGAATGCCTAAAGCCAAATTTTGAATATCTGCACGGACGACTGGTGGTCGATCGCTTAAAGAGCTCAAAGTAATTTAGGCGACCAATGGGAAAGATTCCGCGCGCACTGCATCGCCCGAAATTCGCAAAATGACCCATTGCTAATTATTACCAAAATCACGGAAACGCGTAGAAAGAATTAGGGGGTGAGAATTCGGTTCCGCGCACGTGGTGATGCCCGTCAATGATTATTCTTTGCCCGAAAAGGACGTACAAGTACGGAGGGGACAGGGGAGTTGGCAACGGTAGTCTGTTTTAATGGCGAAGAAGTTTATCGCCGATTTAGCGACGAGACGAACGCCTGATTTTTCCAAACGAGCGAGAAAACGGAACCAGAGACGTTCTTCTGCGCTCGCAGCGACACGTGCTTGCGCGATATCATTCGAAAAGAGATTTTACAAATCGATCGATATTCGGAGGAAGGTGTGAACTATAAAATCTTACGAACTCTTTAACGGCCTGAGGAAAATTAATTCGAGTTTAGCGAATCGAAACTTGAATTACAGAAAAAGCTTTAATTTAAACTTTACTTCATAATAAAAGTATATGCGACGCCTCGTGCATCGAAGAGGTGTCGGCGACTAAAATAGTCACTTGCTTAAATAAGTTTGAATTGTACGCGTGGAGGAGCATGATTTAGTGTTTGTTATTTTATTGGATAAATTTTTCCGAAAAGTTCGGGATGAAAATTGTAGTACACACCAAATAAGCTAAAATCTCGCATAAAATGAGAAGTAGAAAGCCAATGTTGATGTTGCGTATTGTTAAAAGAAGTTTACACGGAGAAAATGCCCCTTGTTTTTCTTTACTTTCGGTTTATATTTTGTTCAGAGCAATTAAGGAAGCTCCGCGCGTCGTAACAAAAATTTCAGTTATCAATCCTAAACAATTGCGATTCTGTAAAGTTAGTCGTTCGTTTGCCGAAAATTGATCTCCGTGTGGGGAAAGAACCGTTTGCCAAAATCGCATTACAGCCGTCGAACAGCGACAGAAAGCTTAAATCTAAGTTAAGCAACTAAAATTTAAGCGACGAGTGAAGGACTCGCGCGAAGATTAAAAAGACCGAGAGTCGGTGCACCGGTAAAAGTGTGGTAAATTTCTTGAATAGTTGACGGCGAGCGGTTGGTTGACTCGACACTTTACTCACACGCGACTAATCAAAAACAAGGATGAAAATCAGGAAACGATCGAGTCGGTCCGGCGCATCGGGCCAAAGCTTCGCAGGAATACAGAGATTTCTGGAAAGCGCAGACGAGGCTTTCCACAAACAAAGAGAGGGAAAGCGACCATCCCGCGACCTGTTGCCTGTGTGCGAGTTTCCAAGAGAGAAAAGCCAAATCCTGCTGGTGCTCGACTGTACCTAGATTTTCGAGTGATTCATCTTCTTTCCAGCTGCCCCTTCGCGCTCCCTCTCGTACTCTTTTCCATGCCAATGCTGACAGCTGGAGGAGGTCAGCTTTCGAGACTAATTTTTATCAACCACTGCCTCTCTTCCAAGCCTTCTTGACTGTACAAAAATTTATCGTCCTTGGCTGGTTGTTCGCCTCAAAGAGCTCCTGATTATTTTCAACTAATTGGGATGGGCTGCGCGTTTTAAATTAAACATTTGTAAATCCACGCGATACGCGTTGTTTCATCGTCTTCGGTGGTGTCAGTTATTAATACGTCAACAGCAACACCGAGGGTAGATTACTAAATCTTTCCCGCTAATATTGAGAGTGCGGCAAAGGCATTAATTTTGATGCTTTCAAGTATTCGTACTGGCTTATTAAACTTTGCACCTGTCCTTCTTGCGCATTTACATTCCGAGGGTAAAAATAAAATTTACGAGTGCTCAAATTGTTAACATTTCTCATCTACGTGTAGATTAAACTGAAACTGCTGCAAAATATTCGATAAAATAATATATTCTCCCGGCTTTCATTTTTTAAATCCATACAATTTAACCGGTTTTAGTTATAATATCGAATTTTAGCAACAGCGCTGTTATCTTTTTCTTTTCATCCTTACCCTTCGATTATTTGTGTTGTGGTTATTTTCAACTCGGGCAGATATTAAAATTATACTTGTATTTAAGCGAAAGCACTGGTGGGGGGGGGTGGGAGAATGAAAATCAAGGGACACGAGTTATATATTACACGAGCTGTCGTTTGGGCCCTTGTTTTTCTAACTTTTCTTTTACCGAGTATGATAATGAGCAGCGGAAGCAACTGCGAAATAAAAAAAGAAAAAGGACTAGCGTTTTATCCCCGACTCGAGCATAAAGCGGCAGAATTGAAGAACGTAAAAACAATTACCGTGCGCAAAATAATTTTCGATCAAGGGGAGGACAAAGAAAAGGAGAGGCGAGTACGTAAACACGTGCATCTACATACACGTACGCAGAAGCGTCTCGCACGTATGAGTAAGCGGGTGCTTCTTGCGTAAAGATCCTGCCTGAAACAATGACCTCAGCTGTACAAAAGGAACCGATGGTGTTTCTGTCCGAGAGCGGGTCCCATGAGCTATAAAAGGTCTTATGTGCACTCCCCGCTACGTCATATATTGTGCAGTATAGAGTTTCTCTCTCTCTCTCTCTCTCTCTCTCTGTTCGTGTCTCTCTTTCTCCATGGTTCTCTCATTATTTCAATTGTTACATTTCATACGCAAACCGAGCAAGCGGGGAAGGTAAGTTTTTCATGCAAGTGAAAAAAGCAAAGTCAAAGTAAAAAAGGTTGGCTCTCTCTCTCTATCTTCGAATACTTTTTTCTCGTGCCTGTGTGAAAATACTGGATTCGGTCGAATAGTGTGCATGCGAGATCAATGAGTCACCAGCGCTTTTCACGTTCGAATTTACATGACTGAACGACAGTTCGCCAGCTTTAATAATGATTGCACTATACATATACATCTACAGGAAGCGTAATTCTCTTTATTTTCTTGCGTTCATCCACGTGTATCAAAAAAGAAAGTTTGACTTTTTCGTCCAACGCGCGAATACCGAGTTTTTGCTTAGTCTTTTCCGGGCGATTTGCATCGGGAATTTTTCCAAGTGATAATTAATAACATCGATCGCGAGCTTCGCAGTTCACAATTTATAAAGCAGTTATTTGTTATTTGCACGTTTAAGCTTATGGTACAATACATACAACAATAATTAACGGATAAAGCGTTTGAGTTCGCTCGAGACATTTCTTTGTATCTCTCACAGTATTTAAAAAAAGGCTTGAAAAGACGTATCAGCTAGACTAGTTTAAAATAAATAAATGAACAAATAACGTAGGTTGGCTTGTAAATAGTCAAGATTTACAACGAATCCACTTATTATTAACATCACTCGGAATGTATATATGTGTGCGCTCACTTCAATAATGTAATGCCGAAGAGTTGTGTTCGTTTTATAATTTCCTAGTTACACTCGGCTGAGCTTTATAAATTCTACTGATTTAAACTATTTGATTTTACGTCTGTATAAATATTAGAAAACTGTGAAATACCCCTTTGATAGCTTTTTAAGTTTTAATTATTAATATTATGATAATTCAGTGAAACTATTTATAAAAAAATTATACTATACCGAGATGTGCAAACAGCCTTAAAATTTTTTGTTCGTATTTTTTTAACAGAAAATCAACGATCAATGATTTCAATACGAAATCCACGAAGGAATTCATTTAATTTAAAAGCCTACCAATCCTTAATGAACTGAAAGAAGCTTGAATTAAATTTTTATTAAAAATTATTAATATTGCTGATGAAGGCCATTATTTAAGAGGGACGGCTAAAATGTTTGCATTCGACTGAAAGTGCTGAAGCTCTTGTGTGTCAAAGATCAACGCAAGTTGTTATTTTCTTAGTTTCCACTAAAACTAAGCTTAACGTGGACGATCACCGGAAGCTCAACAGTAGTGCGATTTCAATTGATACGAGTGCAATTTTACAGGAGCCTCGTAAAAGCATTAAATTTGGATTTTACTAAAAATTTTGTCCCTACAAGGGGGCCAGCGGCGGCGATTCCGGGATAATGCTAGAGTATTGGACTCGGTTGATAATGCAGTTGAGGATCCTGCTCGCCTGTAAACAAACTCGAAGCCTCGTCGTAAGCAATTAGGCGCAACTCGTGCGAAGTCTTTCATTACCTGCCGGGCGTACCTTCGGTTGGCTAGAGAAGCAACGAACGTTCCCACGCAGCACTAAAATTTTCTCAATCAGTGCAGTTGATCTCGTCGAGTCGCGGCCGTTTTATAGGTAAAGTTTAAATGGTTCGAGAGAGAGTTAGCGGCGATCGCGCACCCAGGAGTCGCCGATACGTCAGCAACGCGCCGCCAACGCACAGACGCACGTCTCGGAGTCATCAATCGATCGAAAAACGAGATTCTCGCGAAGCGTCGCGGAAGAAGTGCCAAGCGCCCCTCCCGCACACTCGCACGCGGTCTGCGACCACTTTAATCTCATCGCCCACCCCCCCTCCCCCACCCCCGACCCCAGCCCAGCAGTCGCGAGAAGCAACAGCGTAGTCGTGCTCGCGGTGTTTGACGAAATTTTACAAGGTGTGCGCGAGTGCGGCCGTGGGTGTGCCGGAAGGGCGGAAGGAAAATCAGCGGCGCGGGGTCAGAAGGGCAGAAGGAGAAGCTCTCGAGTATTCCACTGGCCTCCCACCCTTGCGCGCCCTCCCGAGACTTCACCCCCTGGCTGCCTAACCGTACTCGCGCACTTTCCCCTCAGCGATTGTCGGCGTTCCTCATCGCTTTTGTTTCCCCTCGATGGCTTCGCACCTCAGTCTCTCTCTCTCTCTCTCTCTCCCCGTTTTCACTCCTCTTTCCTCATTTTCTTAGGTGCTGTTTGCACACGTAGCGGTGCATCTTGGTGGACAATGCCCCTCGTCGGCGGAGGAAATTTAGGAAGGACACGAGCTGATAAAATAGAATTCGGCGCGGGTGGGAGGGACCTGTAATCCTTGAACATGGTGAATTGGGACGAGGGACAAGAAAGTGAAACGAAAATGTAACGAGTGACTCGAGCATAGAAGTAATTGAACGTTCGTGCACGAGGCGCCGCCATGGAAAAATTAGAGGAACCACATTAGTTAGGAATATGTTTTGCAATAATATCTGCACGACCGGTTAAATAGCCGGTTGGTTATTCAAAAATGAATATCGATAGTGAACGAATGGGATAGCAGCGCGCGAAAATATATATAGTTGACACAGAGGTCTTAATTTTATTATTTCGCTTAAAAAGTCCACGACAGTTTTCCACATTAGAGTTTGTAAAGTTATTTGAAATTTTAACGGAGCCTGCTTTATTCATTTCGAGCTGTAATGTATTCCGAAAAACGGAAAGCGAAGGCTTTACAAATATTTAAAAAAAGGAACGTTCGAATTTCAGGGAGCAATTTTAAACGCTAATAGATCTTGTTATTCTGCGTGATAACGTAAAAATATGTACGAGGGAAAGAGTCGGAACTATAGGGCGTGAAGAAGGAAAGAAGGAAAGAAAGCTTGGAGGAGAAAGTCGAGGCGTGCCTACGCGCGTGTGTGTGTGGAGTGCTGCTGGTGCTGCGTGTGCCTTGACCACAGACAACTGTATGCGTCGTCGTCTTGGTCGTCGCCATCGTCGACATTGCCATCCTCTCCTCTTGGCCGTCCACGTAGCCGCCGCCGCCGCCGCCGCCGCCGCCACGCCGCCACCGCCGCGCCCGAAAGCCTCCTTTTATTCATCTTATAGCGAAGCTCGCCAGTGCGCGCTTCCCCTGCTCCCGGCTTTTTACTCCTTCCACCCTTGGCCCTTCCCACCCGTGCTGCACCCCTCTTGCGCGTGTCTTTGGCCTCTCCTCGGTCACTGCGAGTGTGTATACTTCATCTTTTTCTATATATCGACGTTTTCCTCTTCTTCTGCCCACTACCACCACCCCCTCCTCCTCCTCCGCCGTGCTTTCCTTTTTTTCTTCCACGCTTTCTCCATCTCTGTCTATTAATTCCCTTTACTCTCTCCTCCGCCCTGTGCTACGATCTTTTTTATGCCGTATAGTCTTTATTACGCTGTACGTCGTAACGTTTTCGCTCTATGGCACCGAGAGACAGAGAGCCCTGGAGTCGTTTTTCCTTGGCTCTCGAGAATTTTCGTAATGTGCGAGTCGTGGAAAGTTTTGAAAAAGTGTAAAAGATATTTCAAAAATATGGCTATTATAAAGATTTTCTTTTATGTTAAAAAATTATTATTTGTTTACCTTTTTATTAGCATTTTATTGCTTTTTAAATAAAATTTTTCCTTTTCATACTAAAATTAAATTTTAATGTTGCCTGGCATTATATGGCACGCGAAACGACACATTGTCTAAAATTCTTTATATCACGAAATGATTTCGAGCTATCGGTTGAAAATAACAAAATTTCTTCGAACGACCTTCACTTTTATTTTTCGCAATTGCAATCAGTTTCGTTTTGTAGTTTTTATTATTTTTTTAATTCGAAAATCACAACTACCTCTCCTCTTGAATTCAATGGATTTGATTTATTTTCAGTTGACATTTGTCTTAAATGAATTTGCCTCAATAGCTTGCCTCTCTTCTTAATTGCGAGAACAAAAATTACAGCTCTGAATAAAATGTTAATTACGTCTTGTAATCTCTTGATTCTTTTCTGTACAAGCCTTCTCTAACGCAACAAGAAATTAACGTTTGTAGCAGTTACGGATGCACGCGTACAATACCTTGGCAACATTATTTAAATCGGTGAGCTTGAAGCCTCGCAATCGATGATGTCAACAGCGCCTCTTTGGCTAACGATCACCGCTGTTCTCTCTCTCTCTCTCTCTCTCTCTCTCTCTCTCTCTCTCCTTCTCTCAAGTTTTCAAAGCCAACAATCGTGCTGAAATAATTTTATCCGTTTCATTTGCTCGAAAATTTAAAAAGCAACCAAACTTCGCTCTTGATGAAATAAAAAATGTAGATCCAGCCGTTTAACCGATCTGGCGCTCACTCGTGTTTTATCGCTCTTCCTGTCTCGAGCCACCCCTTCCTTATTTCCTCTTTTACCAATCTAACCTCGTTTCATCCTTCTACTCGACATTTTTCTCCCATGCTCTTCCTATCTCTAACTCTCTTGGACTAAAGCTCGGATTATTTCCGAGATTTTCGTACGGTTTCCCCTGTTTTCCGTCTCCTCGGATCGACTCTTGCGCACGAATACACGCGCTTTCTAGTAACTACCACCACCTTGTTAGTGTGTGCGCGAATACAATTTTGCGCCGTCTTTTCTCATTGCCAACCGTGAATTCGCCACTACGGAATTTCATTCGACAACCGCGGCAAACTTTTTATTCGAAAACCGTTAGCCAGAGGAGGATTAAGCAACGCCTCGAAAATATTTCTTTGCCCCGTCCTTGCATTTTTTCATTTTATTGAAAACGGATAAACATCAGCTTTTACGATATTGACGCGGTGGTATAAATGTTGAATTTGTGCCGATTGAATTATTTAAACATAAGCAATTTTTCGTAATGATTTCGAGGACGCGGTATACGCAGAATTCTATCCATCGAACAGATGAATTCTGAAGTGACATCTACGAGGGAAGGAAGAGCTTAGAGTGAGAAAAGCAGGAGCAAAAGATTTTGTCGAGCAAAGTAATCGGCCGCTTGTTGCTGCGCACCAACCACGGGGAGGTGGAGGGTCTTGCAACTGGTGTCGTCACTGAATGACCCAGAGAATTGGAAAGTTTGGCCCGATCGATTTCGATTCAGGTTGCACGTGCGCACACGGCTGCACGTGGTGGCGCGCTTCTGCTCGGTCGGTACAGAGAGGAACTGCAGCGTTTTCGGGGACCAGAGTCCTCATCGACTCACCTGTTGCGCTTCTATCGACGCGGATGCGCTGCTCACGAGTACTTTCAATCTTGGATTTTTGGCGGAGAGAAACTCGGTGGTTCGCCTCGCACCCTCGGATATTACCAAACGCGAGCAAAGGGTGAACTTCAGATGGATGAGTCTCGAATATAATTTCCGTTCGAGAAAAGTGGCACTATCCAGTATAAGACGTGCCGAAGACAGTGAACGATGTAGTACCGAAACTGTCATGGGTGTAAATACGTCGCAGCTTTGACAATTGTGATTATCGACTGAATAATAAGTTGACTGGTTCGAGAACGCAATCGATCGAATCAGCTCGTCAGTTTGCCATATTCGAACATCCCTCTCGACGACAGTCAGTGACGATTAAACGATTAAGTTTGGCCCGAATCGTTATTCGAAAAATTGTGAAACGCCGAAAGAGTAATGTACGTCTTTCTGGAAATGTTTTCAAGTCTTCGGTTTTTTGTTGCAAAGTGACCGAGCCAACAATAAACATTTGATAAAAGCAGGTAATAAACGGCGCACATACATTAATTTTATATAACGGCATTAGCGATAACGAAAATACGTCGTAAAAAAAGAGTGAAAACCCGCGTCTGAAATAACCTTTTCAAAGTAACAGTGTAAAGTGCCTCCCCTGCTCGTGCCGCGTTGCAATAAAACACGTCATAAAAGAAGACGAAGACAAGGAAGAAGACTGAACGTTTCTTTCTTTGCTCTAAGTTCAAGCCACGATCCCTCTTGAAAATCCTTATATCGAAAAGGGCGAACAAGGAGAGGAACTTTCGCGCGGTCCTACAATCTTAAAAATTAGATCTAATAACACAAATCCCTTACGACTTAACCGCACCTAGTGAGAACAAAGAAACAATTGCATCCTAACCCTTGCCCTCCTATGTTCTCTCTCTTTCTCTCTTCATCTTGCCTCTGGCTTTCGTTGCAAAGAATCAGGGAGGGAGGGAGGGAGGGAGGAAGAGAGGAAGAGAGCTAAGGTTTATAAGGAAAAAGGGGCGCATAACCCCACTTTCAAGCTTTATAAGGCAATAAAAGACGTGAACTGAAAGGCTTACTTACACCCGGTAAGATAAGATTTCTGGCTGCGTCTTGCCACCCTTTGCCGCCTTCCATCACCTTCCATCTCACCATTTCTCCCTTTTCCCGGGATGCACGATTTTACCACCGTCATTCGTCCGTTGCAGCTCACTTTTATATCTCGCCCGTAGCCTTTGGTTTTTCCGTCTCTCCCGCTGACTGGTAGTTATTCGGTTCCACGAAAGCTTGTACCCAAAAGTCATCATTTTTTTTTAACGATCCGTACTCTCGTAATCTCTTCTGGTGGGAAATTTCACTTCCAACTGGAGTGACTTTCCACTCCGTTTAATCAAATACCATGTATCAATAAACTATGTTTGGCCGCTCTAGTTTTATCGAAACACATAAACTAATCGAGTAATCGTTCGCTATAAATCCAAGCGGCAGTTTTCGTAACTACGCCATTTCGATTAAAATTTTTACGCAAACTCTTATCCATGCGAAACATAATAAGAAAATCTGATGCACGTTTAAAATAAAGTAGTCCATACTTGGCTGTAAAACATCTTTCGTCCAGAGTGTCGTTTTAGAAAGCATTATCAATTAGCTGGTGCATCAGACCAACGAGATGGAATATTTAATTGCGGATCATTGTTTTGGATGTTGTTGCACGACACGCTGAATCTCGAGTTACTAAATCCTAGATTGCTTTTGCACGATTGAAACTTGAAAATACCACCAAAGATTTAGTATTCTTATGGACATCAAATGTTTCTTCGTATCTTTGGTTATTCACCAGACAATTACAGAGTCTCCATTGGCATTCGAATGTCAATTCCACATTTAATAAAAGAATCAACCTGGTTTGTTGATCGATCATCGATGCAACGCGGGGCGAGCACGAAAGTGTCCCAAAAACATAATACAATTGGGACGTTCCAAGTGTGGTTGGAAAATTGGTAAAACGGAAGAGGTAAACACTCATTGTCAAAGTTACCAAAAGTTAAGCAAATATCTGGCCATCGTCTCAGCCAACCAGAGGCCGAGGCACAAAAGCAATCTTTCTACGAAAGCAATGCTCGTCCCGAGGGCAATGAAATTTTGCAATATCGATCTCCCCCTGCTGCCTCCAGCCTGAAAAGCGAAATCGTTAAAGGCAAAAAAGTCTCCCCACCAGCAGCTTCTCCTCCTTTTTCTTATCTTCTGACGGGCGGCGCGTGGATTTGCAAGGGCCTACGCCCTTAGGTACAGGCTGCACGCGCATTCCGCGAAATGGCCCTTCGCCTTCGCGGCGGCGTAGATTTTTCCAGGGATCCGGGGATCCGCCGCCGGTGCGAGCGGACAACGAACGAGGGGAGGCCACTGCAACGGCCGGCTACACCGCGGCCCTTTTTTTTAGCCAACCGGGGGAGCGGGTAACGTGGACTGTGAAAAAAGGAGAAGAACAAAGGCTGCCAGCGCCGTGAAAGAAGAAGCCGAGCACGAGGGTAAGTGGCGGGGGAGCAGCAAACGACCGTAGGGTGGGCAGTGATCGTTAAGAGAGGCATAAAAAAGCAGAGCCGTGCCGTGCTCCTACCGACGATCCACACCCACCCCGTTCACCTACTCCTCGTAGAAGCAACAATAAAAATTCGCGGGTGCGTGCTCTTTTTCTCTTGGCCGGCTCGCAGACAGCGACAAAGAACAGGAGGGGCAGTAAGGAGGCGAAAGAGAAAAATCGCGCGGAGGGGTGCGGATGTATAAACAGTGAGCAAAGAAGCGAAACAGAGGAACGAGGGAGAGGGATGATGGGCGGTAGGGGCGTTAGGGTGGGAGGGGGCGCACCGAAAGCGCGGTGTGCGTAATGAAACGATATTGAGTGGCCCCCGCGCGGGGGTGCGCGAACGCAACCTACGGAGAGGTTGGGCGAGGGGTATCGTCTTCGGTCTCGCAACGAACACCCCTCCGCCGATTGACCTCGCTTCGGCGCGGGCGATACGCGACGCAGGCGGTTGGCGGCGGAGCTGGAGGGGCCCTGAAATAGCGCGGATGGCGGGGGAGCGGCGCCGATGCACGCGTCGCCAAGGGTGGGGACAGAGGAGCGAGAGGAGGGCGCGGGGCCACCGAGTTAAATTGACGAAAATGACGCGCACGGCTTCTTCCCTCTACCGGCGGGGCCGCGCGCGCACCGAGGGACTGCCACCCTACCTTTTTCCTACCTTTGCCGCGCGCACACCTTTTCCCATCGACGCTCGAACCCTCCTTTCCTCGCTCTTTATCGGAGTCGTGCAGCAGCGGCAGCGGCAGCAGCAGCGGCAGCGAGGACGAGCGGAAAAAGGGTAGGACAGATAAAAAAGAGGGCGCCGATACCACCCTCTCGCTCGTCCTTGCGGCTCGCGTCTCCGAGGCGCACAACACACGCCAACGGGGATGCGAACCTTTTGCGCGCCTCGAGGTCGCGCACGTTGCCCCAAGTGTTGCCGATTCGTTTCCGGCCCGTTCCCAGCCCCTTAGCCCCACCCCTGTCGACGTTTTTTAATTCCTCTCCGATCGCGCAGCTTTTTCTCGTCGCTCGGACGCTGAGGATGGCGCGGGAGGAGTGAAAGCGGCCACAGCGATTCCCGGCGAGGAAGGAAACCTCGCAGGCCTCTTGGTGTAAGTGTAGCCAAATTTGTGAAGTGAAAAATGTAGAATATAGCTCGGTAATTTTTTTTGTCAGCCAGTTGGCCGATTCAGTCTTGAAAGAGTGTCTAGCGAACGGCAACCGCAGGCAAAATCGAGGAAGAAAGCATCGAAGACAATTCCGATGTGTTTCTTAAATAACGCTTAAATAATCCGTAACATACAAGTCGGTTGATTAAAAATCTTATCGGGGAAGTCGCTCGTCTTCTCGAAATGTGGCTTCAATGCAATTTCGTTGGGATTGCAATTTCAACCGAGCAAAAGAGCACTGCCAAAATATGGCGAATGAGAGAGAAAAGGCTTATCGCGGGCTTTTTGATTCTCGATCCAGTTAGGAGCAAACGGAGATAGATGTAAGTAAAGATCGTCACGTGAGCCGACGAGATCCTGCATGGGATAAGATGCGATTCAAAAGTGCACATTTTTCAATCGAATTTCGTCGCATTGTCGCTCGGGATTAGGGGATTAGGAGCATTGCTGAATCTCGAAATGAAATTTGGAGACGTGCTGATTTCAGATCGCTTGTGCGGACGGTTGGCGCTCCTTTAATTAAGGTTATATTTAAGGCTTCTGGTTTATATTTCAGTTAATTTGTGACTCTCGCTTTCCTAAGTTATTCATTAAAACTTGCTAATATCATTTTCCTCGTAAATAGACATACCGAAGCAATCAGCCACAGTTCATAGCGATAAAGTGTTGCAAAAGAAAAATCGTTGAGAAATTGCAAAATAATCGGGTGTGTCAATATATATAATAGTATTGTTATGTTTTGTTAAAGCTTATCCAATTGCATTATCGTTTGTATTATTTTTCTCATTAAACAATCTTTCCATTTACGAGCGGAAACGACAACTTCTCTTTCGGATTGCATTTACATCGATAAAATATTGGCTCGATCAAAAGCAGCCTACACGTACGCGTGCATAAAACCTATTCCAGATATTCCTTCTTATACATTCTTCATTTTGTTGGGCGCTCGGCCGCCCATTATTAGCTCTTTCTTCGTGTACTACATCGGCAACAACGGTTTTTCTCTCTCCTCCTTCCTTTCAACATCTTCCTTTCTCCTCGCATATTTTTCCTTTTCTTTCTCTCCTTTTTGTTCGTTCTTCATAGTTACTCACTCGTATAATTGCTTTATTTCCAACGTCCGAACAGACACAGGAACGTGTCGCGCGTACGTGGCATTGTTTCGACTTGGCGATTATACACGCGAACTCTATATTCACGCATTTTTTAATTTAATTTTCCCAAGCTCTTTTAATTATATTTATTCGCGGCGTCCTTAACCGATCGGTGCAGCGTTTGATCGCTCGAATTCAAAATGTAGCTCGGATAAAGAATAAAAAGTGCGCGAGCTGGATTGAAAAGGTAATAGAGTACCGTTTACAAAATCCGTTTCGAGCTTGGCCTTGAATTACAAAAGATATGGCTGCTTGTAAAAAGTGAAAGCGTTCGAAAAACCGAGACTAATGGCGGAATTTCGTACGAAATTAGCTTTTTCTCAAACGCTAATAGCTATCGGTTATGGTGCAGCGGTAGTAGGGAACAACGAAAGGCTGCATTTCGAGCCAATAATTTTCCCGAGCCGACCGATAGAACGAATACAGCATTATACATCATTACAATATATTTACGTTAAATAAGAGCCCGAGTCGAGTGGTCGTAATAATAAGAGGAAAGGCGGGGGAAGCCCTAGAAAATTGAGCTGCAACTTGTGACAGTTAGCAGTGCGTGTATCGTGTGTCAGAAAAGCCCACGGTACCTCGATGTTCTTCTGCTTTCGTATTATTAAAATCGAGCGAATTTGTAGGAGCGCTGGTTCGGCCGTCGTTGTCGAGCCCCACTGAACGGACTGGTCAAGCGATGCACAACGATTGCAATTGCAATGCGCGCACGTGCTCTTGCTGCACCGCGCGCTCGGAGCTCATCCACACGCGTAACTCCTACTCTGCTTTTATTCCTACGTGCACGCACACGCAAGCGCGAAAGCTTGTAGATCTCAGAGCTCGTCCAACTGATCTCGGTCCGAGTCATTTGAACTCTTGTGCTCGTACGTCTTGCGTCTCTCCTCTCTTTCTCGGCGGTCCGTTTGCTTGTCCTCTCGCTCGTTGTTGCTTCTCCTCCTCTTCTCATTCCCGGTCGTCTTCGCGAGTTCTTTAAAAGCTGCGATGTATCCGCTTTTGCAGGAGGCCTTTCTCAGCGGCACTTTCGTTTCGCTCTCGACACTCGAAGGATAGTCTTTCTCGCTTTCCGAAAACCTGCCGTCTGCTCTCTGTTGCTAATCGAGCACTTGCTCGAATCGACCTCTTTTCCCTGCAATATTTCTACACGAGCCATTCGTTAATCGCAGAGAAGACCATTAAACCTCTACAGACGCGACTGCTTGTTTTAAGAAAAACAATTTAGAAAATTCAAGAGGAATATGCGCGGCATCTTTGCGCTCGAGTCGAATAACACCCAGGAAACAAAATCTGTTACGACGACGACGACGACGATAGTGGTTTTATTTATGAGCACTATTCCTTCTGAATTCTAAATCTTCAAAATTTTATAAAGGCTCCAAAAGAGAGGATAAACTGTGCAAACTGAAAATCCACTCGACGCTTATCAGAAAATAACTATTCGGATAGATTTTCGTCGATTGCCGCACACCGTGACAACCGAGTTAATGATAAAATGATCTGCGGAGTGAATCAGTACAATCGGGTACAGATCAAGCTTATGCTGTTGTAGTCCTCGACGCCGATTTGTGGGTGTGGGTTGCATTGCGGTGCCATCGCTATGTTGGTCAGGTTTTTTTTATCTTTAATTCGCATTTATTTTATTATTACGATTTTATTTAGATTATAGAGATACATTTAGGAGACTTACTTATTAGCAAGATGCAGACGATTACGATAAATTCTCAAACGATATTCGCGTCACTTTTAAATAATTTTAAAACTTGCAAAGATGTGGACGATCTATTTTGATGCTTCGAGTAAAAAGTTATATAACGTAATGGTATAATGACCGTAAGAGCGGTTGGCAATTGAGTAATTAAGTAGACGAAGAGGAGCAGGTTGAAAAAGTCTTGGCAGAGACGAAAGCAATGGAAACCTCGAATTTATGATCTAAATTATGCGTTGTTAAGTATTGGAGCACGTGGAGGAGAATTGTGAGCTGAAACGGCTACGTAAATAAACGCGGTTAGTGTTTAAATTGGAAACTCGAGCGACGAAGCTCGTAAAGTCACGTATTAACGTGACCAAAAATCATTTCTCGATTCTGTTCTACAGGCAGATGCACTACTAAGGAATGCATTATTCAGACGCGACAACTGCATCTAGCCAGCCTTGAACATCTCATATTTGCAAGCGCGAACTAAAGTTATTACTCAGCGGGACAAAGAGGCTGTGTTACTGTTTAAAACGTGTGCGATAAGAACCGAAAACCGCATCGAGCATCTTACGCACTGTAAACAACGTGGCTTTGCTGCGTGGCAACTAGTGCACGAACCGCGCGCACTCGTTATTCCCCCGAGCCGAACTCGCGTTAAATAACTAAGCTCGAGAAAACTCATTTTTTCAAAAAGCTCCAACTTAATACGCGAGCAGCAACTCGATGCTAGTCTTGGTTCGATGAGCAGACTTTTTTAAATTACAAAGTTAACGGTAGATTCTGCAAATTTTTTTAATAAAATTGGCAGATCCTTCTTTCTAAGATTCTTTTCCGATCGCTCTTGCAAAGAGACCAAATTTTTATCGCCGATCTGAATTCTCGAAACGCGAGCCGATTGGCTGCTATCTAATAATACGCAACGCTTATGGGCGTAAACGTGGACGCGGGGCTAATTTATTTACGCGAGTAATAGGATAAAGTAAGACCGAGGTGCGAAGCATGAGCTGATAGATATAAATGGGTCAGTGAAGCACGCGGTGTCCGATTTTCGCTGACTTTGCACTGCTGTAACCTAAAGTCTAGAGAAGACGCTCGCGTACGTGTAAAACTGATTTCTATTCTATTTATTTATTTAGTTAGTTAGTTGTCGCCTCCTTCGCACAGACATATTTGCACGATACTTTTCGCTGTTTTCTTTGACAGAATGTATTCGGAATCAACGCGGTTATTTTTTCAGATGTTCGGATATTTGTCGCGAGAAAACTTCTTGCATTTTTACGAGAGAAGTAAAAATTGTAAAAAATATTCTGCCCTCGAAAGCGTCTATTGAGGATACGATAAAAAGTAATAAGTCGGATCTCTGCAGTTTCTTAAACTATTGATTCCGAACTGCGCCCCCTTACAGCGAGTAATTTGATAAAGTTCAAATCTAATTTGAATTATATAAGAATAACAATTGCAATTTTTATTAAAAATATTCCCTTTACGCTCGTTTTACTTCGAGTGGCATATTTAAATTTAAAAAGGTTTTCACGTCAATATAGCTAAAAATAATTTTTATTCGGTTATTCTTATTCGTTATTAATATTATTGGTATTATTGGATTTATTTCGTTGGGATTATCAAAGTATATAGACTTTCTGAAAATTTAATAAAATAGAGTACTAAATTAAATACAAAGTTCAAGTGCGAGCTTCTGTTTAAATGTAGGTTGGCTTTACATATCATAGCATAGCTTCGTTACAAGTTTTAGCAAATAATAATATTAGTTATTTGAAATATTTGTTGCTCATTAGCGATGTTCGAATACAAAAACGAAAGTCATATAAATAAGGGTAATTAAAAAAAGCTGCAAGAAGGTCAGCGTAGTTTATTAAATAAAATTGTAACGACGTTAAACTTATTAAAAATTCTGACACATGTATGCAAGTATAATTTATTGTTAACACTTAGATTTAAAAACATTACAAATATTTGGTATGCGCATTACAATTAGCACCGAGGTAACGTTTGTACGAGTAATTTTTTTAGGTTGACAACCCTTTTGTCCGATACCTTATCTATTAAAAGAACGAGCCAACATATACTTAAATCTAGTTTTTTTTTTTTTTTTTTTTTTTTAATCAATAAACATTAGTTTTTCAACTATTTCGCTCGTTTTATTTTTAACGCGACAAATAAGATTTTTTGCTCGGTGATCACTTATGCTTCGTGCAAGACTGTAAAATGTGTAAATTTAAGACAAATTGGTACGAATTAAAAACTCTCGAGGCTTTTGAATATTTCGAGCAATTAATCCTACTGAAGTACATATCACCGCATTACTCGTTCAGATTATTGTAAACAACTCCGAATTTTTCACATCGTCAATTTATCCGTTCTTAGCGAAGGGAAAAGTATTTCTATTTCTATTTCGTACATGTAAAGCACGCGCTAAAGACCCGAAGAGAGAGAGAGAGAGAGGGAATGGAAGAGCGCCCTCTCAATACTGCACCAGCTAAATGCACTGCTGCACTGTTGTTCCGCTATTTGACTTCATGCTTTGCTCGTCTTGTACTCACATGTGTACAAGCAAAGTGTGTCGTCTGTGTAGGAGCTTTCTCATTGTAAGATGCATGCTGCGATTTTGTGACCGACGGCGTTTGTTCATTTCTTTTTGCCTCTTAAAATTTTGCACGGCTTAAAGAGTATCGCCGGCGTTCCTTAATCTGCTTGCAGTTCGAGATTGCGATCGAGCTCTGGTGTAAATTGTTTTGGATAAGAAAAATTGTTTTATTTTTTAATTTCGTACGGCTAAATCAATCGAGTGCAAATATTTCTTTACGAAAATTTCTCGTGTTCCTGCACGTTTTATTAGTGTTTAACGATCCAACTTCATTAAGAGGCACATTGAAATTTTTTCTTTCAACGTTACGCATTTCAAATCATTTTTATTCTTCGCGGTAAAATTAAAATTATAACTCGTATTGTGCGATAGACTGCAAACAATGGTTTAGTGTCTTTTTTAATGATTCATCGATAAAAACTAATTTTATTTAGAGATTTATCTAATAAACATAAGACGACTCGACGATCGACGATCAAGTCTGCGTTGGTGATTTAATTTTGATAATAATTCTTGCCCAAAATTTGCAATTATTGTTCTTCAAAGAAGCTCGTATTCTTTAATAAGCGATAAATAATTTACGACTGTTAATATTACGCGTAATTTAGTTTCAGAAATTTTTTAAATAAAAACTGTTCGTGCAATGGCATTTCAAAAAACACTAATACATCAGTGCTATTATTTGAGTTTTATATATTTTAAATATTTTCGTTAGGAACAAAATGATAATAATAAGTATTATTTTAGGGAGGATTGATCGTTTGTGCTACTTAAATTGTGAGAGCGTTATTATACATTATTTTTAACGAATAAAGGAAGGGAAAGAAAGATTTTCCAGATTATCTTTAATGAAAAATAATAATGTTCTACGATGTGCCCCCAAGTGCTTGAACTTTATTCTAAACGTTAATTTAATAATCATCGCGATGCGAAGTTCGATCGGAATGCATATTACTTGTAACGCAGTCGAGCAAGTCTCAACCAAGAAAGTGAAGTGATATTTATAAAATGCAGCTGCATTATTGAGTTTTTACAATGAATTAGAGTAGGGGATCGTCATTTTAAAGAACGAACCATTGGGGATGTGTTTGTTGCACCAGGTGCCGTGAAATCGGATTTAACGAGACGTCGGGTTTTCGTCAGGGCCAATGATAAAATTTGAACAGAAATTCTAACGATAATATTCAATATTAATGAGTTAAGTATCTGAGGAATCGGATTTTGCCGCGATAAAAATACGCAACAATGACATCTGTTGCGTAGGCAGCAGTTTGAAGACAGGATCGACGATAAAACAGCCATAAATCTATTAAATTCGAGTTTCGACAAATTGAAATACGTGAAAATTTTGTCCTTTCGAGATCGCGGATGCTCAGGTCTTGCTACTTATATTGGATTAAACCTCTAATGCTGATTAAGCTTGCAGCTGCATTGCTTGGCCTACGAAATGAAACGAACCGGCAGTCGGTTAGTTAATTGGTCTGGATCGCCGAGCAAAGATCAGGATTGTGCAGTAATAAAATTAATAGAGCAATTAGAGCAGCTGGAAAGCCAATAAGCGATACCCTAAGAAGGACGTTAGATCTCGATTTCTGACGCTTCGCCCGAAAGTGACCAGTTCCTCGACGCAATCGCGTCGTTCGTAACAGAACAAACGAACGAACAAACAGACAGCATGTAGAGCGGAAAAAACGAAGAAGGCGAGACGAAAATGAGGAAAGAAGCGAGAGAGCGAGGCACGCCGACACGTCGCATAGGCGTACGAACTCCTAGCTTTTAGAGATCCTAGAAGATTCCATTGGAGGTCGCTACACTCGGGACAAAATGGCGAGTGTTGGCACAAAGTCCGTTAATGAAAGTAAGCGACGGGTGCCTCGCGCATCCCCGGTGTCGGTCACCAACTCGCCTCGCACGAGGTCGGCGCGCGATTGGTCGAGTGCGTGCGTGCGTGCGTGCGTGCGTGCGTGCGTGCGTGTCTCCGCCATTGGTCGCAAGTGTCGGGGCCTTTCGATTTAGAATCGAATAATGGTGTCCGCGAGGTTAGGCTCTTTTATTTGGCGGACGGCCGCTGATTGTTGTTATCTGCGGCGCGTGCATTGCTCGCGAGAGCCAATCGAGCATCGCTGGCTTCGCGCCATTCTACGTCACGAGCTCGTCTTCGCTTCCTTTTCTCTTTGTTTTCTCCCTCTCCGCGAGTCGCAGCGCCGCTTTTCAATCATTTCGCCGGAATATATTATTTCGTTAATGCATTGCTTTTACGATTTCGAAGGTTTTACGATATTTTAAAAACTGCAGAAATGCATTTTCAAACGCTACAATAATAATAGTGCGCTCCACGTCCGAGGTTAAGCGCTTTATTTAGATTGCTGAGAAATTTCACTTCCCCGACACTTTTCTTTTTCTGCTTCTTCTCCTTCTTCTTCTTCTTCTTCTTCTTCTTCTTCTTCTTCTTCATTTTCGCTTCTCTTCTTGCCGCAATTTATTATCTTCATCCTCGATAAAATTTTGTCACTCTTGTGACACCGAAACGACAATCATTTTATTACTTTCCGGCGCTGCATTTACGAAAAAACCAACAGTTTCGTTATTATTTTAATAACGCGCTATTTTTATTTATCGAAATAAATAGAAATGCTTATGCGGACCAACGCGGCATTTCACGCGTTTCAATGCCATATCTGGATTTTATGGGAAAAAGTACGGGGATAGAGCTATTAAATCTTGCGCAACTTGTGCTTTATTTTGAATAATGTTTTATTTTACGGCAATAGCCAATAGTGCGAATCGAGTTAGATAAGGATCCGTTAGTGCGATTCGATAAATAGTTGCTCGTGCACTCATCGAGCATTTAGTTTGGATAAGAAAAGAAAGAATGTTACGCTGGATGGCTTGTACTTTAACGTAATAAGTGGATATAAGATATCGTGTTCTACTTTGTTTCTTCTTTACACAAAAATACTTTGTTTGAAAAAATTATTTTTAATGAACCGGCGGTAATAGCTTTAAAAGCTTTTCCTTTCAAAAAGTATGTTGTTTCGCTTTTCATTATTGCTTAGGAGTTTTGTATTTTTATTTAAAAATTAAAAAATGATCATTTGAACGCATCGCGCTTTAAAATGAGGAAACTAATAATGTTGTTCAATCGGAGTTCTTAATACTTCCCATTCAATACTTTACAAGGCTTACTAAAAGTTTTTAAATGCTTTTTGATTTATTTATTTATTTTTCATACAAAATACTCGCCGAAGTATTAAAAATTCAGGGACGATATTTATGGTTATTACTTTTCATTCAAAATCCGACAGCGTTGTCTCAATATCGCTGAATAGCACGAATGAACGCGGTTTATTTATTTAGCTTTCAAAAGCTAATACTTGGTTTTGCGAGTAAAGGCGCATTACGATCTTAAATAATGAATGCCATTTGTCAATAGCGACACACAGTGTTGCTCCAAATAAAGTCAAACCGTATTTATAAAATCTTGCAACGGAGCAATTGTAGCTCTGAACTCGTGGATCGAAACATGCAAACTGTTAATACACGAGCAATTACTGGCATCGATTAAAAAAAGGCCGTTCATTGCCTTACTGTGAGTGGCACTTTTCCTTCCTTCGGAATTTTCGCTGCGCGTGAAAGAACAGGTAGAAGAGATCGGTCGCGCAGGTGATCGTCCCTCGAGGGGCGAGAAAACGCTACCACCGATCACCTACTCGCATTGAATACCTAGCAGCGGACCTTGGAAAAGTTTGGCATGCGAGGTGCGTCTGATGATTATCGATATTGCGAAAGAACATTTCAACAATAACTCGGGCACTCGCCATTTTTACTCTGATTCCTTTCTTATATGGGCCTTTATCGCCTGCTAAAACGATCGTTATTATAGATACGACAAATCAGTCTTAATTACTCGTGGTATTCGTAGACTTTCTTGAATCACAGAAAATAGTTTATACTTAGATATTCACGTGCTTCGTGTGATTTTGTTATTTCACAAGGCGATTTACTGCCCTTATCTATATTTTATCCTTTCTTATTCTTGTCTTTCACTTGAACTGACAATTAAATTTAGCGAACTCGCCAAAAAAGATAAAACAAACATTCGCACATATTTTTACAACTCAAGAAATTTACTTTATAAATAAAATTATCGATTATAAGTAAAGCTAAATTTAATTAATATAATTATAAATATTTAAATATGCAAATAGCAATCGTAATTTTCATGAACTTTCAAAGTCGGTAAAAATAAGTAATATTTTTAATTTACTATTTTTCAATGTAAACTGGTCTAAAAATATTACAAGAACAATTAATAATATCGAGATGTATTGCTCATAAATTCAATTACACTTTAATCATTTTAACATGCGTTTGTTGCAATACAAGTCGCAATTCAACAATACTTATTAATTTGTTATCTCTACCAATGTGTTAAACGTACGATAAAAATTGTTTACAATTATATGCAACAAATCTTTGTTAATGATGATATTAAAAGTAATTTACTACTGTATCGTTGTTAAAACCTAGATTACAAGAAAGCTTTGTAAAAATAAGCAAATTATATGTTCGATATTCGACCATACGCATGTATAAAGTTTAAACCGTCAATTTCTCACATAAATAAGCAAAATCAATGCAATAATATTAACAAATTATCATTTTATTAAATTTGTAACTTATTATTAATCATTGAATGCTTGAGTTTACTCGTGATCGTTATATTGCATTTGCTTTATTTTAATTTTACACAGTATATTTTAGAAATAAATAATTTATCTAAAATTTGATTTGGGCAGTCGAAATTGATACGCGAAATTCAAATAAATTGAAATACAATCGAAAAGCAATAATTTCCTCGTAAAAGTTTAAATCCAAAAATTGGTAATAAACGGTTTTTGTTGGAAATAATACTGGTATGTACATTGTTTTTATACTTCAGAATTATGAACAATTAGTTGTTGGAAAAGACCAGAATAATTATTAATTGCACTAACATAAGTAGTCTATTTATAAAGATGTAATGGCCTACTAAAGGGTTGCTACTTAATCTGAAATTCTAATAAAATTTAATTCTGTAGATTTCGCTTTCATAATATTTACGTTATAATTTGCATTACATTAATTTCCACGAAATTAAATTTTTGATACGAGTTGTTGCTATTTAGAAACTTTCATCGTATATTCAGGATATTCCTTATTTTAATACGGCAAACTTGCATTTACGAAAAAGTTGCCGAGAAAAGAATCGCTCGAATCGACGGTATATGCAAAACCCTTGAGATTCACAATAAATCAAATAATTCCACGAAGTCTCTTGTAAACATTTTTTTACGATGTTTTATCTAAATTTAGTTTTGAAAAATCAGTTACTCGTCGCAATGTAAATCTATTCGTTTCCAATGTTCTTTTTTTCTCTCTTATTTCTCGCCAACTATTTATTTTTCATGTTTTTGATCACATACAACGACAACAATAATTTTCTGCTTACATTTAACAAACCATTTCTGGTATAATCCCCTTTTACAAATATCGCTTTTACAAATATTAATTAATGAGTCGCCTGCACTTACTGTAGAACTTAAAATGAAAATTTACCAATATTACGAATTTTGATAAGTTATAATAGTAAGATTATAAAGTAATTATTGCTTATGTTTCAAACTCGAGTATATATTTGCAGATTATTTTATAAGTTACTATAGTAATAAAAGCTAATTTTTTAATACCAATGATGAGACATAAAACTGCACAAAAGCAAATCTTTAAAAAGTATAATCGTTGTTCTGTTCCGACACATTCGCCAGTAATAAAATACATAAACGAGTAGCCTTTTAAAGTATTAGCGGAGGCAGCGATAGGACTATTTTTTCCTCGCAATTAATAACTCTTATTTACTTTATGTACTTTACTGTCTAGTACATCACGTACAAGTAGTTTGTACGAATGAATTCGAATAAATTTCGAACGCTTATTAAAAATTAGTATTTTTAAAGTACTTTTGTGTCTTACAGTGGCGATGATTTATGGAGACAAGACACGGTTTTTATTCATTATTTTATCCATTAGTCGCAGATGTTAACTACATCGCGTTAATGAACACATGTGCGTGCCTTTGCTCATGCGTTTGTCGCCACGCGCTCCTGTTCGTTCATTGCCTCTCAAAAACTATCTTTATGAATATTTAAATTTCAAATGAACGCGTCTAACGTCAGATTGATCAGTATTTTTTAGTATTAATCATCTAGACTTTTTGTCTTCACGTGCATGCGTTTTATAGTTGAATATTTCTATTATTTGAAAACTTTGTCGAGCCTCTGCGCGCATTTTATATTTTTTTATTTTTTACACTTGTTTAATATGTGTGAACTATATTTCCATAGGGGTAATTTAGCGTTTATTCAATGACCTCGTCGAATAAAGTGTTTTCTAATTATTTCATTTTCGTGTCATCGCAAAGAAATATGCCTTTGCTCGTGCAAATGTGTCTTTTATAAAATTATTTCGCCATTCATTGTCGAAATAAATTTCATTTTAGTAAATTACAGAAAATAAATTCAATATTGATTGTTAACATTTGAATCAATAATACCTTAATGCGGACAAAAATTCTCGATTCGCCTATTAATTGTGGTAAAATTATTAATTTAAACAGTTCGATTGTTCCTTTAAATACGTTTTAGCCTCTTGGCTCAGTCGTTCGAACACACACACACACACACGTACATTGGCTTAGGAAACAAGAGCTACTCGGTAGTGTTCTCAATTTTGTTTTCATTGCTCGACCGTCAAATGTTCTCTACTTGCTCAACGGCTTCAAGTTTAGTATAAAAAGTGAAACGAAACGGTTTAAAAAATAAAATTACAGACGATACTTAGTGAAGAAATAATGTTACTTTTTTCATCGTCACTTTAAAAAAGACAATTTTTCATTATTCTACGATTAAAATCGAAGTCTATTCCGATACGTGTCAATTTATTTTATTTTCTTGATTCGCCTTATTTTATGTTCTGATACTTTTTTTATAATGTTTTTCTTTTTAATACGTCTGTCTTACTATTTTAAAAGTATAATGGATGTACGTGATTTAAAATTTTGATCGAGCAGTGAGATCAGGACTTTTACCATAGTTTTGCTACTCGAGAGATGGGCGAATGTCATTAGTTCGCATGGTACATGTTTTGATTAAAATCACTTATAAGCAATAAGTGATAAATTTGAAGAAAAGGGAAAAAATTTCCTTCCGTACCTAACCTAACATTGTTTTGTAATATATAAAATAAAATTTTAGACGCACCGCACGCGATCGGACACACATTCTTCATTATCAGAAAAAAACATGTACAAATCTGCTAGTCAATCGCATAGAATTTCTTTCGAGCAAGAGTCGAAATTTCGCCAATATAATTGAATTCATAAAACAAGAATTCTAGCAAGTAAAAAAAATTATGTTTATTATTTTTAACTTAGAGTTCTTCAAAAATATTCAAAAATATAGGAATATAAATGTAATATTCAAAGCTAGCAGCTGCAGTTCGTCAAAAGTGTAATTTAGGTATATTTTAGGAATTGAACATGTTCGTAAATATATTTATATTATTTCAATATCTAGTAATTATAATACTTAGTAATTTTTCAAACGTTCAAACTTGCATTTTAAAGTTACTTTCATTTCTTTAATCTGTCTATTTTATTATTTTGGCAATGTAACGAACGATTAAGCTTTACTTATTTTATTAAAAATTTGTCCATTATAATGCTTGTCAAATTTCTTTTCGTACATTTGCAATTCAGTTAAGTAATCAAAAGGGAAGAACATCACAAGATCATAAAGTTTATTAGACATTCACGCTACCACTATAAACTTTATCTACCAGAATTTTTCGCGGCCCCAGATCGGATCCTCCTCGCGTGTAAATGACGCGCAACACCCACGCACACACGTTGTTTGGCCGATTTTCGGCACGTTGGGCTCTCGCGCACAAACACGAGTGAACTTCACTAGACTGAATTTATCGGCAGCCGATTTAAAAAAATGATCGCGTTCACTTTCAATAGGCAGTTTTCACTTAAATAAAAATATGCGCCTCTTCTCACGAGAACTTACCTATGTTTTCCGGCTTTCTAAAAAGAACTGTGTATAATAGTTTCTGATAATTTACCTTTCAATTAGCGCATTTATCAGTTCAATAAACTCTATTATATATTGTATTCTACTGTATTTTTCAAGCAGTAAAATTGCCGTGAAAAAAAAACTTTTTGTGCCAAATGCAGCTTAAATTATTTTAATCGAGCTTTTCTTTTTATCTTTCAACGTATGATGAAAGCTTAACAATTTATTACAGGCAGATTTTTCATAGAAATAAAAAATAAAAAATAAACGTAAATTGTTTGAATTTAATAAAGAAGATAATCTGTTCGTTAATTTAAGAATGATGTTAAAAATCTAAATTTCGAAAAATGTAAAAGAACGTTTGTGAACGTGTGTGTATATATATATATATATATATATATATATATATATCTATATATTTAGAATATACTGGGCAAAATTAAAAAATAATAATAATGAAAGATAAATTTAAATTTAACGCCGAGCGGATAATAAATTTGATATTTTACAAGCCATTTCTTGATAGGAGTACTAAATAACAAGCTGCGATTTGCCTCGATTTCCCTCGACTTGCTCCAAGAGGTCGAAAAATTGCGTCTCACTATTCGTACGGCGTCGATTCCAAGTCGTCAGTGAATATCCTCGTTCTTTTCCCAATGCCGCGCTCTTTCTTTCTCTCTTTTCTCGGTGCATCCGTTCGCCGAGTCCGACGCTCCACGTTCGTAACGATAGTCAGGCAAGGCGCTTCCTTCATCTTAGCCCTGGATCTCAAGGATTTTTATTTTCTCCTGCGTTTCTTCCACCCTCCCTTTCATTTTACATTCGGGATCGCCGGTACCGCACACGTACACAGATAAGCTTTCTCGCTCGTCTTCGGCCGCTTCTTTGGTTCGTTGTGCGCTCGTTGCCGAGCGGCCGATACGCCGCAGACGAATGGCCGCGTCCGAGAGAAATTTTCAAATACTTACCCGGGGGACAAGGAATTTTCGCGAAGTCGTACGACACAGCTCGGTTTTCATTACCTCGACCTTTTCTGGCGCTGGACAATAGCAATCCGCGAAACTTAAGAGCGGATGAAAATTGCCGATGCACAGGCGCGTTTGGATCAATCGAATCGTCACGATCGATCGTTAAATCACGGAGCCAGAATGGCCTACGCGTCGGAGGTTCGTGTTGCAGCTATATCGAGCAGATATTATCGGCGCATCAAGCTAAAAATACTTTCATCGCCAGCGGATTGAAAGGGGGAGGGTGCAATGCTTAGCATCTAGTAGGGCGCAAAGAGTCCGGGGGCGAGGAAGGGTCGGCGAAAGTCTCGGGGCGGGGGAGTTCGAAGCGCGGAGGCGAGCAATAGCATGAGATTTTTGGAAATACGACGAGACGCGTCGGCTGCTCGCGCTGTCTTTGGAGTGAAGAGGAGCGACGTAGAACTGGAGTGGAAGGGGTGACGAAATCGGGCTTGCGGGCCTAATGGCTCAACACGAATATTCGACAAATACAACGGTAACGATTTATTCGGACGATTTTCAAGGAGACCGTTGCCTTTGGAAGGACGTTTGTCCTGCCTCTTGAATATCTTATATTTCGCTTTTCGCGCGTTTGCCCTCATGGATCCGTTTGCGAAAACACAGAAGCTTTCGGGGATAAAGGAAGAATAAGCGCTTTCTTTTAGTACCGAGCGTTTCGTTCGCAAGTCCAAGTAAATCTTTGCTCGCGCTTTAAAAGATTGCATTTCCGAGAGATTAGAAAATTTCACAATAGCGATACAATTGGCTTAATAAGGATACGATTAATTTATGACGCAGGATTTTGCAAACCGCGACATTAGCGTAAGAAGGTTTAAAGTCTTGGAAAGACTCCGCTCGACGAATGATTACGACGCTTCCGTTAATTTTTCGCGATTCGTAAAATGTGTTTTTTCAAAAGCAAGGAGAATCCTTTGGATTCTTGACGCGCCTCAAAAATGAAAAATGTCCCGACTCGCGCGAATCCGGATAACGAGACACAACGCGTAGTAAACGGTAGGAATGCATTTGGAAATACCTGATCGCGCTTTTGGATCATCAGAGGGCGCATTTTATGAAAGCGCCAAATAATTAGTTGGCGGTGACCGGTTGCAATATCGACGCTCTCTCTCTCGTTACCTACCGTTCGTTTAATTTTGCAGTAGTGTCCGTCGAGTCGATATCAGACAAGCCTTCGAATTAAAATAGCAATCGGCACGAGCACTGAGAGCAGGCGGGAAGAGCGAGCAGCCGCAGAGGTAATGCGGCAAGTGGTCGCGAAATCAATGAGCATCGCCGAAACGCAAGCGCGAATCCCCTTGAAATAGTTAAATTGGGGAAAAATGTTGGTCGCAGCATGGGTCGGCAATTAGGATGCCCGGGCCGCGCTCTTACAATTACCGATAGCCGATATCGTGGTCAGAGCCCGCGCATGTCGGGCATTTCGCGAGAATTCGAAAATGAGCTGTCGGAGCTGCCATAAATGACGAGTGATTCGTTTGGTCGAACGCACCCGCTCCGCAGTATGCACGCAGTGTGGAGTGAGCCCGTATAAGGTATAGGCGCGCCTCTGGGCTGGGGTGGAGTGGGGCGGCCGGCGCGCGGGTGTGCGTGCGTGAACACGGAAACGCCGTCGGCAATTTAATTTGTAAATTCCTCACGAGCGGGAATGGCGCGAGTGCTTTCTCAGAAATACGTAGCCCGACGCCGAGCCTCGTTTCTTCGCCTCTGCCCGCCGCCGCCGCCGCCGCCGCCGCCGCCGCCGCCTGGCTGCGCTTCCTCCACGTCCGGCCCTCGACTCCTCTTATCGCGTATCGTTTTATCCTCGCTCATCTACGCAAGCTCCTTAGTTGGAGAGCTTTTCCGGAAGCAGTGATCCTCTCCTACCGGTTTCGCGCGCTTTCCCTTTTCCGCGACCTGGTCTTTAGCTGCTGCTCGAGAACCTCGCGTCGGCAACATGCGTCAGTCCTTCGATTGCCTAAACAGCTCCTTCTCAAAAGCTTCTCTAGATTATCGAGGATTGCGCAAATCACGAATTCCCTCTCGTGTCTCTGTAAAAGTAATATTATTTTAAAAGTAAAATTCTTTATTCCTTAGCACTTCTGCGTTGAAATGATAAAATAATTACATAACTCGTCGAACGCTGCAAAAAGTTTATCCAACCTTTTATTTATTTTCTTTATGATTATGAAGCAAAAGTCCTTGTTGCGCGTTGTTTTTGGCAACTGCCAAGGCAGTATTCGATGAATTTCTTATAAAGAAAATAATCGCGGACAAAATTCTTCGTCGCATTTACGCATAAGTCGCCTTTGGTAGTGTAAGTCGATACGAGTATGCACACTTGTATCGTTCATTATGACAGTTACATTTGAATTTGTTCGCATAAATTGTTGTTCGACGCGTTCGACGGACATTATAAAAATTCGACACTTTTATCGATTCACTCGAAGACATTCATGGATTCGTGGAACAATTATATCAATGTGCAAGAATATGTACTCGCGCATGCTTAAAAATAGATGATAATATTTTTATAAAGTATTTAAATGAAATCGCGTAGCTTGAAACCTTTATTCTGAATTAGCATAAAGCGTTGTCGAGTAAAATTATTAAGCTTCAAGGTATTACTATATCAAGATCGTCACAATTTACGCGCAATCAGTTCGTGTATAGGATATTCTCTCGATGGTTGAGCATTTGCGTATAGATTTGTAATTTGCAATGAAATTTCACAATAGTGCGTTTCAGAATTTTTCGAATTCTTATTTTTCTTAGACACGTGTAAAATCATCATCATGACAACTCGGTTGATCGACAATAGATAATTAAAAAATGACTCCTGAGATAAAATTATTATTTCTCGAACTCGCGCACACTTTCACTGCGCAAGTACGCGCAAATTGATATAAATATTTTATTAACGCGTGGAATAATCATATCGGTATCATCGAGAAAATAAGTCAGCAATAAGTAGCCGAGAATTAGACTTGCTTTTTCCAGATTTTTATACGAATGTATCAATTGAACAACGAATCATATTTGCAGAATGCGCGTCACATACTGCGGAGGTGCTCGTTGTTTCGCGTCAAACAAATTTACTTTAACTTTCAGGGATCAGAGTTATGAAGTGAACGAAGAATAGAATTAAAGCTAAAGTTGGAGGTTTCGCAAACAATTTACGAAATATTGGAAACGTATAAAGGTAAAATACGAAAGTAAGATTGTCGAAAAAATTACAATTTTCATTGATACTTGTAATACAAAAGTTTATAAGGTGCTGTTAAGTTTAAAAATTCTTGTATAATTGCAGGAGATAACGAGAAAAGACTTTAGGTTCTTAAAAATAAGTCAGAAATAATTTTTTTATTACTATTTTCAACAAAACCACGATTTCTTTCTCTCATATTTGGCTTAGAGATAAGATTAACAAAAGTGTCCAAGCTGGCACTAAAAAATGCGAGAAGGAAATTAAGAAATTTCATTTATTCTCCACCTATCAGCAATCTCTTTGAAAGACAGCGGTTTTGTTACGATAAGGTCAATGAGCAATTAGTATACGTAGTCATAGCAGAGAAAAGTATAAACGTCTTTCCCTCTTTTTTCCTTTCCTTCCAGCGTTCGAAATGACCTTTGACGTTTGCCCCACCCACCCAGCTCTTTCTTATTTCTCTTCTCGTTTAATTTTACCTTCAGCCTGGAGGAGCACCCGCCCGAATCGAAACCAGCCGAGATGAGCCGCGTCCTAGTGCGAGCAAAGCTCAGCTCCAACGACTTTGCCTCGTGCCCGAGCGAAAAACGTTATCCGCGTGAATTTTCAGGCGATCGCCGCGCAGCCTCCTTTCCCGTACAGAGATAACGGCATGGCTAATTCTATCTGGAAAAACCAGCTGCGGATTTTTTGTGTTTGTGCCATGCACGATCTGTTTCGATTTTTCGTCGGCGACGCTAAAGCTATTATCGGTGCAATGAATTTTACGCCTTTATCGGCAATTCTAAATTAAAATATGTGCAAAAAGTTGCATAATTAAATTAAAAATTTAATCTGGCGTGCGAGATATTTTCGAGCGCAAACGTTTCGTGTAATTTTATGAAAATAATTAGAAGGCGCTATCGAGACCAATTAATTAATTTTTATTTGCAATTATTAACATAAAGCCCTCCGCTGGTTTGATCATAAGAACGATCTAAGGTCGTCTAAACACAAAGGGAAATTATTGGTCCAATTACAATTGGGCAGCAGTGAAAGTCATACGGAAAATTTGTGCATTCGCGTATTTTACGTTTTACGAAACATGAAATATAATTCATAAATTGGAAAAGCAATTGACCTCCTTAAGCAGGGAAAAAATTGGTAAATATCCGGTCAAAGTTCGCAAGATAAGATTTTCAATATAACTACGTATATATTGTATTCGCGTTATTTTAAGAACTTTGATCGGAGGTTCTCTCAATGTTTTATGCACAAGGAGATTCACTTTTTATAAATACAAATTTTTAATACTACCGAACGATTAAAATTAATCGTTTAGAGAAAATCCATTATATAATAAGTTCGATGTTTTATTTAAAGAATGAAAAATTATCAGGTCGTATAAAAATTGATTATATCATTGAACTTAACGAATAAGTTATTAAAAATAAAATGCGTTAAATTTATAAATGTGACCTTCGTTAATAAGGCTAAATAAATAATCGGTTTTTTGCCGCAAGCATTAGAAAAATATCTTTTATTTTATTTTTACAGATTTGATGTATTTTGCTTTTAAGTTTGAATTTGAAAAAGATTTTTGCGAGGAATAAAACTACTTTATCGACGCAATTTGGAACAACAAAGCTTGTACAGCGCAGTAATTGTGGTTGGTGCAATATATAGATTAATTCGTTAAGGCTCGTGTCGATAGCAAAACTCGATCGCAGATGGTCCGCGTGGGAAACCCAAGTGTTCAAAGATAATCCGTAGATGGAAAGTGTGTGAATTTTTCCATATACCATTACTACTTATCCACTGGTTCGATCGCTTTGAAAGTTATTGCTGTTGAATATCTTTCAACGATCGGAGATTAAATGATTTTAATTGCACATTTAGACGGAAAATGTCTGGACGATGGTGGGACGATTATTTAGTTTGGGCAACAGGTAATCGGCGAGCTTCGAAACGCCGTTGAAGGGCTCGATTCCGACAGAGAGTAAACGAAATCAGAATAAGCTCATCTCAATGTCGCGTACAGAGAGCAACGCATCAAATAATTTAAGTCGCGTGCGTAGCCGACGCCTCGCGGCGGTTATGGTGTGTGTACCATTGGCTGATCGGGTGACAGCGCTCCATCATTGTTTGAATGTAGTTGCGGTGGTGTTGCAGGTCTGGAGCGGGTCGCGGAGGAGTTGATGGGCCGTAGGAGATGGAAGCAATACCAGGACACCCTGTACAGTGGCACTCGCAGCATCGACAGCACATCTACGACAGTGAGCCAACACCATCAGCAACAGCTTCAACTGCAGCTCCAGCAGCTGGCGCAGGTCTTTATCAGTCTTATTTCAAATCTTATACTCGGGGATTCGGCGGGAACGCGAAATTGGAGAAAAGGGAAATTCGATGCTGTAAATAACGGAGAGCCGATAAGTGTAATGGGCCATTAAATTTTACGACGATAATAAGCAACCTAATGTCCACGTCTTGCTGTAATAATTCACTGGCTTCGAGTTTTCTTTAACCGCTGTTTAATTTTTCGCCCATTATAACGCTCCGAGTCAAAATTGTTATCGTTATTCTCTATGTGATAGAAATGAGAGGAATTCCGCAGGTTCGCGTATTATGTCAGAGGCGCGAGTTGCAACTTTTCCGAGCAACTCTCGGCTCGGTAACTTTTCATCCGGCAGCTTTTTTATCGATGTACGATAACATTTTCTGTATTACTCGGAGTTCGCTGAAAACCTTTTCGAATGGATTTATAAAAAATGTTTTTTAAACGATTAAGCGGAAGCTCGCGTGGTTTGCTGCTACCCTAAATTCACAGAACTAACGTAAAAAGTGAAGCCAAGAGCCGATCAATGGGGGGCAATTATCGATGAGCTATAAATGCGAGTTTGCGATAGTGAAAAGTTTTTTTATACGCACCACCACTCGGCCGATCGCAGTGCCGAAACTTGTCTCGTTAAGAGATAAAGAAACAGAGAGATTTTATTGTCACTCCTGGACAATGCAAAAGCTCACACAGGGATACTCCCGTGGTAGGTGCAGCAGGCGAAGTCGGCAGACACGCCGAGCCAGCCGCTGAAGACGAGCCTAGCAAACCAGCAGCGGGCGACCACGACCGCGAGCAAACTGCACCTCGGGAGGCTCCGGCGAGTGCTCGCCCCGGCGCGCCGACGAGACAGCGGACGCGGCTACGGGCGGCCCGGAAAACGGCCGGCTCGCCGAGGGCGCCCGAGAGAACGGGGCGGCCACGGGCGAGAACGGGCCGACGACCTGCGAACCGGACGGCGAGCGGTCCTTGGAGGACGGGAGGACAGGTCTGGGTGGGCTCGAGGAGGGAGCCGAACCCGCAGCTCACAAGATCAAGAGGGAGCGGCTCGACGAGAGGATAAGGCTGAGTCCGCTCCAGGGGGAGGAGAGGCAGGAGCGGCCAGACAAGACCAACGATACGGAAGGGACCAAGGTACGCACCCTCGCGGTCCAGCTCCATTTTTCACCCTTTCCTCCTGACCATCAATCGTTTCTCCCTCCCAGATGACCTTATTTTCCCCTCCCGATCTCAACTACAGAATTAATCCTAGTGCAAGCAGTGCCGGCTCAACGTTTAAATTAAAAACTGACAAATTTACCCGCGCATCTTATTGACCTTCCAGTTTTAGTATTTGATTAATAATGACTAACAGAGTTGGCTACTAGAATGGTGATAAATTAGTAATGGACAATATTAGCGTTTCGGACGGTATATACTTGCAAAAATAAATTAATCGTTTTGCACTGCTCGGTAGTTCGAGTTGCCGAAAGTGGCAATTCAGCGCGCGGAGCATAAAAATGTCGATTTTAAAAATTTCAATTCAAATTCGAGTTAATTGGAGTCGCAAGAAATCTAAGCCTCGGCTTTATCTCTGCATTGAAATTACCATCTCAAGCATCACGAGGGATATTAAAAAACATCTCTCATTTTTACTCCGTTCTCGTCTGGCCTGTGGCAGTTAAGAGGGTTAAATTTAAGCTTTGATCGAATAGCTTTGGTTTACGTGGAAAATAACACGCGTGCCGTAAAATGGCCTAACAGATATAAATTATGACGCGTGATTAAATAAGCGGAAGCTTAATTTACAATTCAAAACGAAGGAGTTGCGCATCGAGCATTTGATATTCTTATTCTGTACCAACTATGGGGATTCATTTAGCATAAAACTCAGCATTGAATTAGAAGCGAGTAAAAATTTGAACAGATTCTTGATTCAGCGGCAGACTTTTTATCAATCCTTGTACGCTTATTAGGCACGCCGGTAGTTGAGAAATTCAATGCTTTCGATTTAAACGATTATGCGGCTGCGAATGCTTCTGTGAAATAATTATATTACTTATCGCAAACATTACATTGCATAACGTACAAGGATTCAAATAGAAATCTGGAAAGGTTCGAACAGTAGTGGCGTAAAAATTTTTTAAAAAATTTAAACTCACCAGCTGATTTCAAATGTATATCGAAGCGCAAGCTCGTCAATGAGCCTCCGCACAATAGAGGCTAATAATAATAATAATAATTTAAGGTGCGTCTCGTCATTGTCCCGAAATTACGACGGTTCGCGTTTTTTTCTCAGCAGGAAGTAAAAGAGGAAGGAGGAGGACTGGAGCGGGTCCAAGTGACGCTCGGCTTGCTGAGGGTAAAGAAAGAGGAAGAATTACAGGAGACGCTGGGCCCTGGAGCTGGTTTGAACTGCCCGAGCAGACCAACGTCAACGCCAATCAGCAACAACAACGGCGCGAACGCGGAGACGCGCAGCGCCTCGACGCCTCCCAAGAAGGAAGTTATATTCTGTACGCCATCGTACGTATTGGGACGGCGGCTGAGTCCACCACCTGAGGACTGGAAGCCGTTGGACAAGTGCTACTTTTGTCTCGATGGCAAGTTGCCGCACGACGAACAGTCGCCTCTTGTGAGTGCATCTCATTTTTTTATTCGATCGACACTAGTTGCTCCTCCGCGGACTCGCAGCGCCGACTCTATTCATTTTCTTTAATCGCGATGATAAGTCTGATGGATCTCTGATGGATATCGAAGATTTATCCTTCGTTTATCTTCTTTAGCTTCTGCTAATCATCGATCTGCCAATCCGATTTCATTGTTTGGTTAATGCGGCTGGGCGAAAATTAAAAATCGACATATTTTGTTAATTCTGCAATATTATTGCGGAAAAACGTGCACCTGACTACAAATACGCATTTAGCCGTCGTTTATCGTCGTTTCGTGCCGCATCGTGGTTATTTAAAAAATTATAAATATCTAAGTGTGGAGGGGTATTTTTGACATTCCTTTCTCGTCATTAGGCTATTCAATATTGTTAAGGACTAGTTGTCGATGCCGCTTTTTAATTTTGTATCGTATCGATATAATTCGAAGAAAAGCTAGTGATTTCATAATTTTCTAATTTTTTGCAATACTCGCTACGAGTTAAGAATAAAAATATTCGATAACTGCTCGATAATACCTTACGCGGTGCACGTAATATTCTTAGCATCGCGAATATAATAATATCATTGGATTAGCAGAACGTACGCAGTGCACACACGATTGCACAAATTATACATAAGCGAAAAACTTTAGAATTGTATAGAATTATATAGCTGTACGAGGTAGTAACTGCATTAAGTATATAGCACGAGTAGTCGAAGTTTCTTTTAGAATGTCGAGTGTTCATTAGCACTTAAATCCTTCGTCGATATTGAGTTGCATCTGTGCAAGCTCCTACTGGAGCTACTTCCTAAATTGATCAGGGGGGGGAGTATAAGATACACGTCACTTCTGCATCTGCATTTTATATTTGCATTGTGCGTTTTTTAATCGCGCGTTGCGTAGTTTAACGTTGTCGGGAAAAACGTTCGCGCGTCTCCGCGTAAGGCATCTACAAATTAGAAATCCCAAAGGGGTTCTCAAATGCGTGTTCTTGAAGAACATTGTATTGATGTTCTAAAAGCAATGATATCGTTTTAAAGACTCGTCTGAAATCAGAGAGAAGGTTAAAAGACTCTTTTTACTCGGCTGCGAGTTGGAGTCTAGTGCCAGGCACAGCTGAGGGAGCATTTATCGATTATAGCCGGCTGATACCGATGATAGTTGAGGATAAGGACTCGCTAAAATTAGATCGGCATATTCGCGTTTTTTGCGCTGATAATCAGCGACTCGGTAGAACATCCTCTGGCCTTAATTAACTACGTGGACGTGGCAATAGGGAACGACCTCACGAGACATCGTCTCCTCTGTTCGCTGCCCGCAGAGTCCGCAAAGCGACAGCAGTAACAGTTCGCGATCGGCCGAATCACCCATGTCGGTTCAAGTCGATCCCATGGCAGCGTCCGTGGTGGCAGCGGCGCTCAGTAGCACCTACCCGACGTTGTTGCCGCAGTGGTGTTTGCCCCCGAGGGAGCCACCCCACGTCGTGGCCACCCAACAGCAGCAGCAGCAGCACCAGCAGCAGCAGCAACAGCAGCAGCAGCAGCAGCAACAGCAGCACCAGCAACAACAGCAGCAGCAGCAGCACCACCACCACCATCACCACCATCACCATCAGCAACAGCAGCAACAGCAGCAACAGCAGCAAGAAAGTGCTGGCGATCAGCCACTTGATCTTTCTGCAAAGCCCAAGAACTCTCAGGTGAGTTTTTTTTTTACAATTCTTCAGCATTAGAGCCGTTAGACTGTGTCGAAGTCGTCATAATGGCACGGCTCAAGTTTCTGGGGTTGTCGTTTGGAAACGCTTGTGAGATCAAGCCACTTTGCAAGGTTAAGCACTTTATTTGCGATTGCAATATTTACGGATTATTTGATTATTACTGGATTTGTACATTTAGTTAAAAGAGTCGTTTTCAATCAAGTAATTATTATTTACTGTAACTTCTATAATATAAATAACAAAAAACAATTAGAAAATAAAAACGTAAATATATGTTAGTTGAAAGAATTATGATCGGGATAATTGTTAAATGAATATATTACTTAATATAATTTGAAACAAGTAGATGCGATGAAGCTATCAATAGTGCACGTAGAATAAATACAGAATATTATGCGGATTACTGTTTAGAGTATATAATACCGAATAATTAGTAATAATTAAATAAAACAAAAATTAGTGACGACCTTCAAATATTGAAGTAACTAATTTCCGATACAAATTTATTGAAGAGATTACATCTTGAAATTATCAGGGTTGGAGTTATTTTGTTTTAATTGAAATTAAAAAATAGCCAGATTATATTCGATTAAAGAGTTTTTATATTTTTCAATATTTATAAATATTTTTTATCATAATTCGATCATTAATCTTACGATCGAAAAATAACAACGAAATAAAATTTATTATATTTATTGTAAAAATATAACACATGCTGTAGAAAATCTGAGGAAATCACTGTTTCTGGAATAAAATCTCGAAATAAAACATGAATTTCAATTGTTGATTAAACTGACATTTAATATCAATAGTTTTATACTTAAATAGTAATGAGATAGAATCATTATTAAAAAAAAAGATAAGAGCATTCATATTTAATAATGGGTGTTTTAAAGTTTGCATGCAAAAGTTTATTTGCCTTGGCTCTAAAATTATCGTGTGCACAAAAAATTTGAATCGTTTTCGTAGGTGATTTGCGAAATGATTATCTACTAGTTGTTATTACAATAATGTATTCAAAGATTTATTATTTTTATTATTTTTTACGTATAAAACATATTAAAATTTCACGTAATACAAATTAGTGGAGGCAAAATTAAAATGTATTTATTATAAATTTAGCTTTTTACAAAATTCGAGTGCGCGGCAAATGTACGGTAAATCTATTCACAGACAACAACCTTTTTTAAAATCCGATTGCGTTACATATAATAATTTGCACGTACTCGCATTAATATTTCGAATTTATGATAATTCATGCATCGATGAAATACATTAGTTAAATAATTCGTAAAATGATTGCAATTGACATAAGCAGAGTTGTACTGATTAAAAGCATTCCAGGAATGATAAAGATATTTGAATTTGAAGAATTTCATAACGTTAACATTTGTTGATTGTTCCGTTTTATCGCATTTTTGCCTTATCAACGTCAATTCTTTTAAAACTCAAACGCTTCGATGTTTTCTATTGCAGGATAACAACATATCTATATTGGAGCAACAAAAGATACCTCTACGGATGCCGACAACCATCGACCCGAAAACTATTTTCAAGTTAGTAATTTTAAAATTTTAAATAAATAAAATGCGCGCGTAGCTTTAGAATAGCAGATTCGTGCGATAAATATTGTTTAAAATTTCCATCTCACATTATGAAGTAATTGCATTATTGCGAACAACAACACCATACCGAGAGAGTAAAAACATTTAAAATAACAAATTCTTCGTTTTAGCTAATAAAGGACGATTTAGGCTCGTCGCTTGAGAAACAATATTTATCGGACCGAGATCGAGGAAATTTTCACAGAAATGTTCGCTTGTAGGGGCAGCCTTTTGATTAGTAAAGGAAGATCTCCGATTCGCGAGTACAAGTGCGGATCCTTTTTCGCAATTGCTTACAAAATGAAAATGTTCCGGATTCCGATTGGAGAACCAAACAAGGCTGCCCCCGAGGCGAGTCGATTTTTAATCTTAGTCGACTTTAATCGATAAATTATGACAATCGAACTTTATCGAGCTTTCTGCAAAAAATAAATTCTTCCTGCGAAAATTCATTTTTATTCGCGATTTACTTTCGATGCGTATCAAACAATTTTAGATTTTATAGATACGATTGCTCGTTACGACGAGTTTGATATACGTAATTTACACGTATATAAATTTATATATACATTATAAAAACATGGCGGAAAAACGAGTAATCGATATCCTTAATGACGAATGGCTTTAAAAGTATAGTCGTAGCCGCCAACTTGTACAAGCGATACCCAGTGCATTTGTGCAAGAAAAATCTACTAGATACTAGCAAATAAAACGTAACGGAGCAATAGGAGCGCAGAGAGAGCATCTATCGAAGGTGGTTGCAAATATACTATATAATATTTAAAAAGAAGGCGAAACTGTCCGATCGCATCTGCTCCGATGATCGATTAATAAGTGTCGTTGGTTCGAGGCAAAAGTCCAAATGCAGATGGGGTTGGGAAAAGAAAAATCTTCCGAGTCTAAGGCTTGCGAGTAGAATTTCGGAGGTGAGCGCCAATTAGCGAGTTGTTTCGCGCGAGCCGCTTATTTGGAACAAGTGAACAAGTGCGTGGCAGGGAGGAATGAGAGAAAGTGCGTTGCCCTCGCGCTCGCCTCTCACATTTTTCATCGGACTTCAATTGGCGACTGAGTCGTGCAGTTTTCATCGGCGATCGGCGTCTGTTATTATTAGCGCGTACGGGGACATTTGCGAGTGTCGCGGCCGCCAAAAGCAATGGCTTACCATGTCCTTTGCTTTAATTCGATTAATCACTCTAAAATAGTACCCAACGTCAATTGGCCGACTGTTGGGCGCTTGACAATAATCCGCGGTTTGCCGTTGGCGAAGTTCGTCGATTCCACGGCGTCTTCTTGGAACAGCGATTACAAATCCGATTTGCTTTTAACACTCAAATTCTCGCGGCTAATTTGGCAAAATGAAACGAATGATAATTAGCCCAAGATCGTTTTAGCGCGCAGCTGCGTCTGCGTTGCAGTTGCGCACGCAGCGATAACGAGGTTCGACATGGTAGAGACGGGCCGGATGTCGAGCGATTTCTAACTGGTTACGTCCTCAAAGGGTCAATGCTTATCGTCAGTTTTGTCGCTTTTTATCTGCATTGTCGACCTATCCAATTAATTATTTCCAAACATTATCTCCGTTTTAAATTTTAGATTTTCATTATAAACCGACGAGTGATTTAGTAAGGGAATAAAGGTAAAATAAGCCCTTCCGAAGCTGCCGTTTGAAATCGAAAATTTGTCGATTCTCCTGATACCGCATTGGTATTCTAGTTTTGGCTCTATTTATTTTTGGCATTTGCACGTAAACGGAGTTTGCAAGACTCAACTTTATATAGAGCAAGAGCTTTCTTTTTGCAACATATCTAAGTCGCATAAAGTAAAACGTCTAATCTTTTTGGGTTGGTGACTGAATCAGTGCATTTTTTTCAAACTCCCGCTGGAAAATCGATTTTGCTGATGTGGTTTTGATGATGTGTGGTCAAATAAATTATCTTTGTCTACGCTGACAGTATGCGTTATCTTGCAAATGTAAGCCACGATCTTCAACTATATTTAATGCACAAGTGGAACGAATAGCCAAGAATTTTCATCTTGTCCATCTTTTGTACTTTTTCGTGCAATACCTTTTATCGTTATATTTTGTTTCTTTGGTCGCGCAAACCAAAACTGTATAAGCTTCGCCACCAATATTTCAACTATTCTCTTAGTTCGACATTCGAGGTGAAATTAATCCTTGAAATTATTTCGCTCGAATCGTCGATATTTAATCGATAAGATCGCGCGGATACGCCAAGCAACCGAATTATAATACTAAGGAGGCGGCACGATGTTTCGATCGATGCAATCTATTGACTTTCAAAAGCAGCTTCGGTAATAGAAGTTTTTTAAACGAAATCCATAACTTGTTTATTTCGAACATTTACGTTAACTTGTGTGCGAAAATTGTTCACAGTCGCCAATGATCGTAGGAGCAAATTTTCCGATCATCACTTTGTTCTCGATTTAATAAAATTTGATCGGCCGCTCGGTTTGTAAGTCATTCCTAACGTAGTCTGGCCTCTCCAGCAGAGTGGGGCGCGGTGGGCGAACGGCCACGTCATCGCGCTTTTTTCTAGAAATTCTAGCGTTCGGACGAACTGCGCTTCTCCTCGGTCACTTGCTTTCTCCGTCCGCTCGATGGGCACGCGTTCGTATGTGTACTTCGGGGAGAGGGAGGAACACGTGTATTCAGACTAGTACGAGCTTACGGCAGCTTTCCTAATTCCCTTCATCTCTCAGTTTCTGAGCGGAAAATGCGGAAAAGGGAGTATCCGGAAGGTCCTCGTTAGTCCTGCGAGCTAAGAACGTAACGCGTGCACCACATCGTTCCGTTCGTCGCCGTCTTTTCGATGTTTATTGGTCAAGCGCCCCGGGCTACAAACTATGGAACGCGATGTCTGATCGGCCGTTGACGCGAGCAGAAGGTTCGGTTTTCTTTGTATCTCAGAATAAGGCATCGCTCAACAACGTGGACAAAAGTTTACGTGTCCTCCAATACGGTTGAAGTTTACTTTCTTTAACAACTCATTCCGCACTTCTTATATTCCGAATATTCCGATACTTTAACCGTAAGCAATGTTTTTATAGAAATATTTCCCGAGTTTGATTATAAATTATTTTCAAAAAGTATCGGCAATTGTTCGTTATTTATATTTTTTAATTCTTATTTTATGCACTCGAAATTTAATTATATTCATTTTTGCGCAATGTGTATTATTAAAAATATGCATGGTAAAATATTTTTAATTTGATATTTCATTACTGGGAATATAAATTTCCCACGTATTTTAGACAACTACATTTTGCGAAACGAGGATAAAATTTCGACCCATTTCTATAAAAAAAAAAACTTACGAAAAATATTAATCAAATTTGGCATTAAATTAATTAAAATATTGTAATTGAAACGGTAAAATTGATAATTTAATTTTAGTAATCAAATACGTTATTTATTAGAATACATATTTCTGATTTTTTTTTAATTCAATCTTTTTAATCATCTCGGTAAATTTTACACTTTTAGTGCTAATTTTGCAATAATGAATCTATATTTAGACATTTAAGTGTTCGTAAAATTTTGCGCTTGCTGAAATGTGCATCGAATGGAATCGTAAAGTTTGACACTGAATCAATAAAGCAGTCGATATTGATTGAAAAATTTTTCTACACTTTAATTATATATAGCTTTACTTATTCATTACACTTATAATTACATCTTTTCAATTTTCAGTATTGAAATAATTTAAAACAGCATTAACAATAATAATATTCATTGCACTTAAAATAGCAATAAAAACAACAACAACAACAACAACAACAACAACAACAACAACAACAACAACAGTAATAATAGCAACGACAATAATAACGATAATATATTTTTCAGTAAACTCATTTATTTTAAAAAAAATTTAAAGCATTTCATGAAAGTTGATAAATTATTCATAAAAATATAGTCGTGCCTTATCATATTCAGTATCTTTAAAAATTATTATTTGTTTTATCAAGTCCATTCACCGAGAAATGAATTTTAAAAGTCAAGTCATTGATCTTAACTCTCAAGCTATCTAAAGCAAATATAATATCAGAATATACACGAGAATTGAATTAAATTTTTAAATCTTTAAATAATACTAATTTAATAATTTTAGGTAATTTACCATGACAATTGTAAAAATCTATGCTTATTAGCTATGCTTTAATTTTGGAAAAATTTATCACCTTCGCAACTCGCGACTATTGTTAATTTAAAACATAAAAACATTTCATTGTTCAGTGACTATATATTTTTGCCAATATATCCGGATTCCGTGCATTTAATTAGTTTTTAATTAAAAATACGCGAGGAATAGAACAGAAATGGATCATTCGTGGATACTAGAAGTCATAAGATATTTTTTTTATTTAAAAGCAAATTTCAATAAAAACAACGAATTAGGCAACGGATTCTAATTTGGCACTAATCGCGAACATAGCTGGGACTGAAATTGGTGGTTTTAGCAATGCTAACTGGTTACTAGCTGCTCGAGCGCAGTTCGCGTGATGCCATTCAGCGCGGGGATTCCACATTGACGTCACTCGCGAAATTCACGAACGTGTTAGATGATATTATCGAATTTATCATCACTAATGTATACGATAAATTAAGAGAGGAAGAGAGGGGCAACTGCAGTGGCGGAAAAGCAATTGTTTCGTTAAGCAGTTAATGTTTGTCACAGTCTGAAGATTTTTTCCCTTCTTCTATTACTTGCTGTGGAGCTTAAAATTTTTGACTGTAAACTAAATTACGTCATCTCATTAGGATATATTCAATATTTTTACGGTGATACGTTAGTTACAATAAATGTACGCAGAATAAGCTAAGAAAAAAAATGATCGGATTCTCAGCTGTTAAAAGATCCACAAATTCATGTTTGATTAGGATCTAATCAGGCGCTCGTCCGACTAATTTTAGTTATTACTACTTGCTGGAGCGATAAGTTTCAGTTCATCTAGTAACTGAAATTGAGATTTTTTAAAATAAAAATCACGCGCATATACATTTCTTCTAAGTATTTTTTGAAAAATTAAATTTAAAAAAAATTAATTTTTGAATTGATTATATTTGATTAAGTTTTATTGGGATCAAAAAGAAATATATTTCATTAAAACATTACGAGATAATAATATCAAATATTTAGTCAGTTTAATATTGCTTAATTGTATTTATTTAATAATTGTTCATAAATTATGTTCTTATTTACATTAGTTTAATTGCAATTTTATTTGGGTTAAACAAATTGAATTTTTGTTGTACGAAATAATCACCTTTACAGATCATTTAAATTTCCATCATTTTAATAATTATTAGAGTAATTCTACTATTGCAACTTATGCTTGACTGATGTGGTATAAAAACTATTATTGCATAAACAATAATTTATGGATGTTATATCGTAAAAATATCGCATATCAAAATATTCATATCCATACGACGAGAATGTAATAAAAAAGAAATGGTTGAAAAATTCCATTTACTCACAACTTAATAATGATATTTTTTTTTAGATTTTACGTATGAATTACATTTGATTTGGATTTTTATTAATTTTTTATATTTGTTCTTCATATTTAAAAACTTTAATTACAAGTTTTGCGTATTAAAGATGTACTCGTACCTAATCTGTCTTTTACGAGTATCTTTGTAATTAGAACAGTTACTACAGTCACTTTATTAATGTCAGTTACAATTGTTATTTTTGTACTTGTATACTCGTAATTTTACATTTAAACGTTTTTATTAGATATTTGAAAATAATGATTTGTTAAATTTATAGCTATAAATTTTTTTATGCATAAATCAATAAACAGTGTACAAATAGCCGTTAAAAAATAGGATAGAAATAATTGTACATCTAAATATTATATCGTACCAAGAAAATTCTTTTATAACATTTTGATCAGAAGCATTCTGCGCTTAAAATACGCGGTTAAAATAGGAAAAAAGTAAAAGAAAATAGAGTCAGAGGATGGTTCAAGGATCAAACCATGCAACATCGCATGGAAAAACAGATAAACAAGAGTGCAGAAAGCTTAGAGCCGATAGTTTTGAATAAAGTAAAGATAAACGATAAAATATTGATAAAGCAGAAAGCTAAGTTAACGGTTGGGGGTAATTTGTAAAAATTGCAGCAGCACGTGCTACCGAGCGAAGCCAAGGGTGACAGGCGGGGTGACGGCGGCCGGCGTTCCAGTGGTAGGTGGAGGCGGGGGTCGGCGCACCTACACCGAGGATGAGCTCCAGGCCGCCCTTCGGGATATCCAGAGCGGGAAGCTGGGCACCCGCCGAGCAGCCGTTCTGTACGGGATTCCGCGCAGCACTCTGCGCAACAAGGTCTACAAGCTTGCAATGGAGCGCGAGAGGGATGCGTCCCTCTCGTCTGGCGCCAATGCCATCAACACCACTCAGTCACATAACGAGGTGGCGGGGGCGACGGCGGGGGCCAATAGCAATACGCACGGGACGGCTGCTGCAAGGGCGGCGGAAGCGGCTTCTTGCATAGCCGCCACCATCGCCACCATCACCACGACAACAACAACTACCACCACTACCATCACCACACCAAATACGACGCGACAAAACGCCTCCGCGACCACTCCGCTCCCACAGGTGGATGAGGTAGGTTTTGGGGATGTCACGTGTCGGGCAGAGTTCTTCGGATTGCAAAATAAAGGGGGAGAGTGAAAGGGTAGGAGGATGTTTGCACACGTGTGTGGAGCTTTCGCCGACTCGAGAAGTCGCGGAAGTTGTGCCGGAAGTTAGTTGTCCTAAGACGAGGTCTGGAGCGATACTCGTTTCGCGTGTTCGGCTTATAGACATTCTATATTATAATTTATCACGGGTTCGAGTTGTTGTACCGTTGTTGCTCACCGTTTTAAAATAATTCGCTTTTTTCGTCGAGAATCTTTCGTTTTAACGAGTCATTTTCGCGCAGAGTAAAATTTTGTAAAATTTCTTTGATAATGTGCCTGATAATTCGTAAAATTCTTTGACAATTTATTGCGTAGCCATCTTAGCTTCGTATCGCTTTTTCGGTTAATTATGCTATTTCGTACAAAAAATGAAGAATAATGCTAGCAAGGATAATTTTTTTAGATTAAAAATTTGATTCTCGTATATTTTGGAGTAGCGAATCGAAAGACATTTGTCATAAGCATTATTTGCGTGTAAGAAGTTTGTTCAATGATTGTTAATAAATATTTAGCATCTTATTTGTAAAATCTTAAATGTATTTAAATGTTTTTTAAGTAACTACTGCTCTTTCAATGTTCAAAAAGTGCGAAGTTCTTATTAATATTACTTTAGTATTTATATGTGTATATGAGTTGGTTATTTGGATATACATTCGTACGAGCCTGATTTGGATTTAAAATCGATGGCGCATTACCGATTGATTATATTGCAAACCATTTAAAATGAGAAGATATTTCCCTAGATTTTCGTGGATAATAGACCAGGAAAAAATAAATTTGTAAACACATGTGTTAAGTGCAGTTTTGGTTAGGAAGAACAAATACAGCTTCCCCAAAACATACCTCTGCATGGCAATCGCAAGATTCTCGTAGACCAAGAAGCACATAATCGTCTTCTCTTATTTTTGCTACATACAACTGAAGTTAGACAATGCGCTTATCTTTTTGTTAAGTTAGTCATTGCAAATGTTGCAATTGAAATGTTAAGGTGATGTACGTTCGTGGTCTATGGGACTTCTTATGCGGTTGTTTTCAAAATGCGCTAGATTCCTTGTATGTGTTGCATGGGCTGTGTTAAATTTTCTGTTATTATCGGTTCGCGTATAAAAATTACAAATATACGTAATAAAATATTATTTCTTTAAGACTATCACATATTAATAGCTATAAGTTTTATCGATAGAATTTTAGATTTTTAGTAAATATAAAATTTTAACCGCCAATGACAGCAAGTAAAAAGAAATCTTAACTCGTTAAATCAGTTTTATCAGTTTCGTCTTTTTTATTCAATTGCTTATGCAGATATAATTAATATATATATATATATTCTAATTATATTTGATATTTCAATATTAAAGGCACAAATATTTTGGATTCAAGCACGCAATACATTAATTTAAATTAATAAATTTTTCACTATTGTTTATTTAAACGTAGTAAAATAAAGATAAGTAGCATTAAAATTTTATCAAAAACCTGTAAGTCTGATAAAATAATATTTTTTTGTTACATTTCACTAAATACGAATATATAATTTCTAAATTTATTTGTGTTCGTAAAGATTCAAAATAAAATTATCAAAGCAATGCATGAATTAAAGCGGCTCGACATCTTTATCAACAATTTAACGAACAATCAACGTTTTCAAAAATTATAAATTATCCATTACTTACGTTTTCGAATCTAAACTTCATTTTTAATATTTGACAAATAATTGTAAATTTGAAATCAACGTCAAAAAATTTTGCTCGAGTGAAATATTTATTATTTGAGTTTATTTACTACCAACTTACTCGTCTGTGCATTCAAAATAATCATAAGCTCTATAAATTACAATAAATGACAATAAATTGTAATATTAAAAAGGAAGATATAACCTATTTTAGTGACCTTGATTTTTCACATTTTTTACAAATGTTTACGCGGCGTGTTTATTAAAAAAATTTTGATTAAAAGTAGGAAAGTAAATGAATCGAACCGATTTTATGAAAATGTAATCGATGCAATGACAAGAGTTGCGCTTATACGTACCTGAAAAATGTTGCCTAGAGCCGTTAGTCGATACGTACGTATGATTTGTCTCATCGATCTAAAATTCATTTTTTTATGCTTATTTATGATCGACGTCTCCTCGCACGACGCTTTTACACTATCTCGAATGCAAATAGAAAATCTACATGAATCCGAGAAGAAACAGAAGACACCAATCTGTCACGCATACGTTTCTATGTGTATATTTATACGTAAAATTGGAGTGTTTTATGTGTTTAATGCACGACGAGAAAAAAGAAAAAAGTAAAAAAAGGAAACACGTGGTGTCCGTCATTGTCGAATAAAAATAATAGCACGTACGTGTTGTTAACTTTTATAATATTGACTTTTTTTACATTTTTCAATGACACGTAAAGAAGAGAAGAAAAAAATCGAAAATTCTCAAATAATTTAATTAAATGCAAGAACGAGCTAAATGTCTAACGATCGATTAAAAAATCGTTTGCCGATTCGAAATATTATTTACGAAAGGCTATTTCGAGGAGGATTTTCGAGCTTGAAAGCAACCAATTTTATGTGAAAATGGGATAATATTCGAGTGCCAGTTAAATTACAGCGTCGAAAAGCTTCGTTCGGTAAAACTGCTGAAACATAATTAGAACGGCGAGGAAATGTTGCCGAATTTTCACTAAAAATTGGTTACAAAAAAAATATAAAATTGAGTCGCGGCTAGGAGTCGATGTTGGCTCCAGCAGCTGCGTCTGATCTCCTTCCTAACCTTAACAATGCGTTCGTCTAACCCACTCCTAACACAGGTGGATGACAAGGAGCTCTCGGGCGCGGAGGAGGAGAAAGAGGTTGAGAAGGCGCTGCTCAAGCCTCTGCTCTCGCTCGAGGACCTCGTGAGGTTCTCCAGTTTGGAAGGCAGCGGCGGTGACTCGCTGAGGACGCTGCTGCAACGGGGTCAGGAGAGCGGAGCCTCCGAATGGTCAGCTTTCGAGCACGCCAACATCGGGCCCTACATACAGAAGATGTTGGCCGCCGCCACTCCGTTCAAAGGTTGGTACCATCGCGCACCACCACCCGTTACACCTCCCCCTGAGCTTTTGAGTAATCAAGACTCTGGCGACCTTACATTTTTCCAGTTTCGGCGCATATTCGAGAAAATCCACAAGCTCCTATTTAGCGTTAAAAGCGGCTGTTGTTTCAAGTTGTTTCGTTTAAACATTTATTTGCGTATTCGCATTAGTTTTAACGGATAATTCATGCGCTTTCTCTAAATAAGCCCATCCTGTTCAAAATGGAAATGTTGTACAGAAATGCCCGGAGTACGAATTAACTGTCGATAATTTTATCGAAAGCTCGCACTTGTTCCGAAAAATCAGAAGCAATCAAGCTTTCAAGGCACATCATTTTAAATTCTTATAAATTATCGATTTAAACATTTTTTAAATAATCTTTATTTGAAAATTTAGTAAAAGATGTAAGGCTTTAAATAAGAAGTTACTATGATTAAAATTGAAGCTGGAAACATCTTCAATGTTTAATATCTGCGTTTTATAAATCAGTACGTGCTCGTTAATATTTTTTGTCTATCGTAAAAACTTAAAACCGTCTCGTAGCCTGAAAAAGTAATATGGAGTTGTCGAAAATTTATATTCAAAGGAGTATTGTCGTTGGAATCTAGTTTTAAAGATCTTGCAGATTAAAGTTGAAAATTTATTTTTCTTAATTCTTCAGGATCAAAAAGGTCTTTTATATTATTAGTGAAAAAGTAGGCTAGTTTTCGATAAAGCACTTATTCGGATCGAAGCACACTTTTCGTTACAACGCAATTTTACAATTTATTAAGATTCACCTTTATCGGCAACCATTTTCGTACGTATTATCGATTATTATCGAATGTTAGTGCCTAAAAAATTTGTCCTCGTGTTTTTTTCATTTTTTAAGGAATAGCCGAGCAGTAATTTTTAATACAATATTGATTTGTTTTTAAGTGCAAAATGCGTTTAAAAATTCATAAAGAGCGAGAAAATGAAGGTTTGAGAGTTTATTTTTCAGAGTGCTCTTAATATTTCTAAAAAATAAGTGTAAATGAACTCGATCGCTTCTCTTTACAATCTTATCCTTGTAGCAATGACCGTGCGCACTCGCAATTAAATGATCCAAGGTAATTGCGACTCGGATTTGCAGTTTTGAAGCTTCTTTCTTCTCCTGTATTCAATCGCGCAGTGTTCTAGATCTGCTGCAGCAAAGAGCCAACATTGTTGATCAGCTGAAGCATGGATAAAGTATATCTATACGTAGAGAGAGAGAGAGAGAGAGAGAGAGAGAAGAAATTATGGGGCGAGAGTGAGAGAAGTTAATAGATGGACGAGCAAAAGGCAAAAATGGGGTCAACTCGTGTCATTTATCCGTACAAAACGTACGTTTTCACGTACTACGGCTGCTGATGCACTCGGTATCTCGAGCGCAAGTTTGAAAAGCACTAGTGCGAGTACCACGTAAGTCTTCGCAAATCAATAAAAAATAGGGATCTGATGCCACAATATTCAAGAATAAGAGAGGGGAAAAGATACAAAGCTGTTATCGGTGCTGTTTCTCTCTCTCTCTCTCTCTCTCTCTCTCTGGAAATGCTTACCATTTTTAAGTGAGACTTTTTTCCAAACAAGTCCAAGCTTTCGTAGTCATTACTTTTCGCTTTAGTCATGGAGAATTCTTTTCGTGTTTTCGTTAAATTTCGTATTGAAAAACCAAATTTTATGTCATCGATGCACAGCTTTAGTCGGCTCAAAAGTTAATCGCACCGAGTCTTACCAATCACGTAATAAATTCAATACTATTCTTGTAAAAAAAATTTGTAAAAAATATAATTTTATAGTGGCACGTGTATTTTTGATGGTGTACGATGAAAAACTTAACTACGACAAACCAGATAACCAGTACCTGTTCCGAGTCAATATACACTGCAATAATAAAGCGAGGACTTTATTAACGAATAAGAAAACTGAACCAAATGTAGCACGTTCCAATAATTTATATTTACAATATTTAATTTGGTACTTGTTGAAAAATTAAAAAAAATGGTTCAAAATTTTATTTCCACACTTTACATAACTGCACTGAATTTCTGAAAACAATTTACCAAATTGCTCAAATAAAAAAATGGTACATTTTCTTCTACTTCAATATGTACAATCGATATTGAAATTATAAATAAAAACATTATAAAATTCGAATTACACCTTGGCTATATTGAACATTAACAGGGCGTATCGCCTTCACAGGAATGGAGACGCAAGACTACAGGATCCCGGAAGTTATGCGTCGGTTGATGTGCGAAGACAAGAAGTTGAGCAAGGAGACTAATATTAATGGCGATCAGGTACAAAACCTTCATCATGCTTCGCTACAACACCGTCTTCCTCAGGTAAAAGAACAACGAGGAATAATAAGGAAATTATTTGAATAAAATAAGCGAGACCTTCGATTCGGAAATTTCGTTTTTTGACTCATGTTCCGAGCTGCGATATTGCAGAATCAGATTGCAGACTTTTCAACATTAATTAAAATAATGATCATTCCGTTCTCGATTGTTTGATAAAAAATGACCACGCGAATCAAAGCTGACAATATTTAACGAATGTTTTTGTAATCGCGAGGTTTACGTAAGAAAATATTGGATAAATGAAAGTAAAGTTAAAAGACATTATATTATAGCTTGAACGATCGATGTAATCTTTCTTTACAGTTATTATTCCGTAAACCAATAATAAAAATTGTAATCAATTTTGCAGCTTCTCGTGGAGCTTGCAAGGCTGATTTTTTTTAAAAAATATAAATATTAGTAGTTCGAGTAGTTAGACTAGCAGCAGACGAATAAAATATTTATATAAAATTTGATCGATTGATTCAAATGTTTATTTTTACGCATTACCAAAAATTAGCCGTCAAAATACTTAGTTAGAACAAAAATTGGATGTCCCGAGGTATTTTAAAAATCAGCGCATTAATTGAAAATAAATGTAAGAAAAGCAATTGGAGCGAGATTATCGTATGCGTGAGTGTTGTAACACTGGGTTCGCGTCCGCAGTCGGGGCAGCGAGCACCGATGACGAACGACGACTTTAACCCGGCGATCGAGGAAGAGGCCAGCGATAGCGGTCAGGGTCGCCCTATACTCAAGATTCCGTCCTACAAGCCGGCGAGCAGCACCCCGGGCCCGAGTAAAAACGGCGCCGAGCCGAACGCCGTCGGGGCAACGGCCTTCGCTCAGAACTTCAACGCCGTGCCGGGCAGCCCAGCCGTCCTCGAACGCGCGAGCCCGGCCTTCTCGGGGACGAGCTCGCCAACCAACTCTCTCGTCGGCAAGGGAATGGCTGTCAACTTCCGCGACGTCATCGCGAAGAGCATCAGCGTCAAGTTTCAGGAGGGCCAACCAGCTACTGGAATTCCTGGTGAGATTCTCATTCGCAAGCTTCTTCCAGCGGTAGTCGGAACGTTAATCGCTTGTCCGAGCAATCGATGTCGATTGGCACTCGAGCTAAGGAGCGTCAATAGCTTGGACCAACCGATCTCCTGCGCAGCTCCTCGTGAGAGTATTATTCAAAAGACAATTAAAAACGGAAGAGCTTGTTGTTGTAGTTGGTTCACCGCAGTCACGAACATATTTATTCAAACATGCGTACGATAGAAGGGTCGTACAATCGGTATTGGAGTCTGTTTATCGAGTTGCTTTACCGTACCAACCATTCGAATTCAACAACGTTCGAAATACAAGCGAAATACAAATCTAATTGTGTCGATAAATTAAGACGCACGGAAAATGCACAATTTGCCGATTTCACGTGTCGGATGATTAAAAAAATTATGTTTCTCGTCAATACTTTGCACCTAGGCTGATATTTATTTATTCATTTACTTAAATAAACTGGTTCAATCGCAGATCTTAGTTTCAATTCTTTTCATTTTAAGATACGATATTGGCAACAGCTCGATATTTAACGTAAATAGGAGCTTGCGGAGATTTTCCGAAAGTATTAAACGAATAAAAACGAGTTTAGAAATAATTGAATTCGTTGCGATCGCCGAGAAAAAATATGCGATAAGCGCAGAATTGGCATTAACCGAGTCGTTCTGGATCACTAAGGTCAAGGTGGAGTGCCAGTGGGTCAGTCGCTGATCTCCGAGTCGAATCCTTACAAGAGGGGCCGGTACACGCCACCTCAGCAGTCCCAGCAGGGCTCGGGTAGCCAGTCGCAGCAGGCCAAGTCCGGGGCGCAGTCCCAGGACAAGCAGCAGAACAAGCCGAACACGGGTGGCAAGGGCACGAGGCCCAAACGCGGCAAGTATCGCAACTACGATAGAGACAGTCTCGTCGAGGCCGTCAGAGCCGTCCAGAGGGGGGAGATGAGCGTGCACAGGGCTGGCAGCTACTACGGCGTTCCACATTCCACACTCGAGTACAAAGTTAAGGAGAGACATCTCATGAGGCCGCGAAAAAGGTGACTTGATTTCTTTTTGCTCAAACTCTTGCCACTTGTGCGCGACTCCTCCTCGATTATTGATCGTTGACGGTTGCGGTCGAGGATCGACGCCTGCTGGTTGCCATTATTATTATTATTACGGGCCGGTCGATAAAGTCAGCTTTGTCTCGCAGGGATCAAAAACAGCCGGACGACAAAGCGAAGGAGACGACGGCGCCGAATACAGCACTGCGCACGACAGCTTCGACGACGACCGACAAGAAGCCGTTACTCAAGCCTCAGAAACCATTCACGCCGACGACTGGCAGTGCTGGTATACCGGGACCCAACGGGCTCAAAATGCCGCCCTTTATGGATGGCATGCCGCACCTGCCGTTCGCTCATCCTTTTAACTTTTGGGGACCGACGCCCTTCATACCCTCACCCTTCATTCCGGGCGGACCCAACGTCCCCAGCATTCTACCGGAGCAGTACTTTGCTACTCAGCGCATGCGTGGTCTTCAAGAGCACCAACGCAATACCATCGTTCAGCAGCAGCAGCAGCAGCAGCAGCAGCAGCAACAGCAGCAGCAACAACAACGCGATGGCACTCCGATCGAACAACCAGGTAAAGCTCACGCGAGTTCTCGAAGGAATAAAAGTTCGCTAAAACTCATCTCGCTCCTAACTCAACATAATCCTCCTGAAATAATTTCATTTATTCAATATTGAGCATTATACTTTTTTTAAAAAGTAGATTATTTATCAAAAAATTTAAATTTTATCTACTTTTTTATTTCCTCGCATTACAATTATTCCTTTAAATTTTATGGACTTACTCGTTGCTGTCTTATATGTGTTTGACGATTTTTAACGATTATATTTTTATCGCGTGAAATGCTTATGGCTAAATATTTATACGTTTACTTATTACTGTAGAAGAAAGCTTTTTTCATTGCAATGACTTTGCTCGATGTCTTTGTCGATGCTGTTTAATTGCTCGGAAATTACAATTTTGAGATTCATACGTAAAGTAGAGTCGCAATGTTGTCAAAAATTTCAAATGTCGCAAGTATTAAAAAAAAAAAAAAAATAATCGATATCGATATTTTCAAGAAACACGAATAATTTCAACTATAAGACAAAATTTTCAGAAATAAAATAACTATTAATAGTAAATCTTTAAATGAGCTTATGGGGATGTAAAAAAAATGCAAATTAAATGTAAACGTGTTAACGAGGAAATTCCGAATACATTACAATTAATTAGGGTACTGATAATTCAGCAACGGCCAGTCTAAAAACATCGAATACCATTAAATGTTAAACATTAATGCTTGAGCAATAAATTAATCTAATTCCTAGCTCGATAAAAATCTTAATGAAAATTGAATGATGCCACAGGTACGTCGAATTCACGAGGCGCTTCGATGATAAAATCACCGCGCGAAATGGCTGAGAGTCTCTACGATGGCACAGCTGCCAACGGCAGCTTCCTCGACAACCTTATAAGGTCGAGTCTAGAGTCGGGTATACCGCGCGAGCGCGCCATCGCCGAAGCGCGTAGCAATGCCGCTCAGCAACAGCAGCAGCAGCAGCAGCAGCAGCCCGAGAACCTCGGCAACAGCAAGGTCCTGATCGACCAGCTGTGCAGGAATTCGAGGCGCACGCCGTTGCCTCGGCCGGCGCAACAGGACAGTAGCGAAGACGAGTCTCCGAATTTTAGGACAGCGTCGCAGCAGAGACCGTTACCCGAGCGACCCGAACGAGTGCCTACTGTCGACCTGAGTCCATCGCCCTCGGACCGAGCCAGGGCTACGGATGAAGGCAGTGATCGTGGTTTGGCTTCGCCACCAACGCCTCTCTCGCTGTCGAGGCTCAGCGGCTCGGGCAGGGAAGATGAGACAACCCGGGACTCGAGGAGCAGCCGAGAGCGCGAGGTAAGGGCTGATGCCCTTACGCGGCTGGAGCTTTGGTGGCGGGACCCCGACAGAGCTTATAAATCAATCGATTGTACACACCCCCTCTATTCAGAATAATTCAGAATAATTCAGAATAGGCAATTTGGCTTAAAGTTCGTCTACTTAAGATAGACTTGATGCTTAAATAATCTCACAAACGCAAACTCTTAAGACCCCTTCAATTCTCCTATTTTTTGTCATTTTTTGAGATTAAGAGAATATTAGAAGCTTGTTTTTTTAGAGCATCTAAACTTTATTCATAATGCTCTGACTCTTATAACGGGAATAAGTATAAATTTTAACCCATCATTGTAATTCTGCATTAATTTATGAAATAATTTCAAAGGAAGACTAGCAAATTTTTTTGTTCTTTAAAGCTACAAACTTCAAGCAACTGTGCGGATTAAAAAGTATCTAAAATATTATTACTAATTTGTACATTTATAAAAAAAATTATGTGATTGTATGGAAATGAATCGAAGGCGCTTCTTATTTCACTCTTATGATTTCAATGAAGTTGAGGCTAAGACATTATTTTACTAAATAATATATTCACAATTAAATTTTTGAATTTGCAAATTAAAAATTTTTTTTAAAAACTTAAAGCGTAAGTTATTTTATTGGGACGCATACTTTAAGTAATTCTTTTTAATAGACTTTTTTGCGTCATTTTGGAAGAAGTTCACCATTCAAGCGAAATTATAATAATTTTCTCTTTTTAATTACAAACAAGCTTTAAAGAACTAAAAAGCATGCTTTATAAATAATTAGCTGAATCAGCGATCAATCCAGAAATACACGGTCGGAGATTTAATTGCGTCTAACAATGCTAACTGCACTTCGTGGATTGTTCATCACATTGCAGATTTTTTATATAAAACCCTATCTCGATAGGTATCTATCATGAAACCTGCAGTAGACGAAAAAGCTTTTATTTTATGACACCTTAAATAGAGCTATCATTTACAATTCAAAGTGATACATCTTTATTTAACAACACACCACGATAGTTGCTTAAAAATAAACACTACCCAATCTTATATGTACTATACGAGAATCAGCTGCTTTGTAAAAGTTTCCGGTGGTAGTTAACTCTCAGTAGTTATATCTTTATTTACTGTATTTCTGTAGGTAGTTTCACAATTAGAGACTGTATTGGCTTCTGTGGGATACAACGGTGATAGTTAAGGGTACGGTCATTATGTACAGTTGAAAATTCGGATCGTATAATGTTTTTGTCGAATTCAATGTCTGTAAAATATAAAAGAACTTGATTAAAAATTAATTTAGGAATCAGTTGACTGGCATATATTCTCAGAACTCGCTAATGGTCATTAATTAATTTTAAAGGTTATGTGTTTACACGCTTACCTCTGCATACATGTTCGTCAACAAGCTATTCGTTATATATATATATATATATGTATTTATATTAATAATAAATGATAATGAAAAAGGATGCAAATATTAGATATTGAAAAAATATACAACAGCAATTAGAAAAATAAATTCTAACGCACCCCTGCACTTTGTACGCTGAATACAAGCGCTTCGGTCGGTAGTGTATAATTTAGAAAATTGATAAAAAAAGACAAGCTCCCGTGATAAGGTTTAAAAACGCTCGTACGATCCGAATTATTCATTGTAATAAAAACAATCGACAACGATGAATTTATAGACAATTATTGAATGCACCCAGGTACAAAATGGCGGCGGCAGCGAGAAGGCGGAGGACCGCCAAGATTCGAACAACAAGAAGCTAAACCACTACCCGGACATACACAACCTCTACGCCGTATCAACTGACAAAAAAAGTGCCTGTGATAGTAAGCTTATAGTAGATCATTCAAACCAGAAGACTCAGCAACATAAGGATTATGCGGCCGGAGCCGGTGGTTTGGTGGTGCAGCTGCAGCGCGGCTACAACAACAATTCGGCCTCATCCGCCATTATCACCGCCACTGGGAACGGCTGCTTAGATACACCAAACAATCAGTTGCAGACGTCGTCGCAACAAGCAGTGGCGCAGGAGCGAGTATCCTCGCCGAGTCCACAGCCGACGATGATGGAAGAATCGGTAGAGCAGTAGAGAGCGACTCTGAGCGATACGCTGACGAAGCGGAGATATATAAGTACTACTGTTATACGCTTAATGATATAATTGAGGGGGCGATAAGAAATAAGAGTTAAAAGTACAGGCGCGTAGTTTACACACACACTATACGTTTTTTTGAAGGCGAGTCTGCGAAGGAGATTTAGAGGAGAGACATTTACATAAAGGTAGATAAATTAATCAAAATAAAAGGAGTCGTCGACAATGAACGATCCTTTAGGCGATGCTCTAACACAAGCTCCCGGATCATTATTATATATTATTATATAATAATTATTATAGTATATATATATATATACTATATATATATATATATATGCGCGCGCTCACACACACGCACACACGCACATCCACACACAAACGTCAATACGTACATGAGAACACGACACTCTCATATCCAGACCCATCGACTTCCTTACGACATGAACTCCCACACAACCTTTTAAAGATCTGCGAAGTCGGTACATAGATCGCGTTTATAAATGCATAAAATAAAGACGTAAATGGATGGAAATTTATAAGCTAAGCTAGTGGAGGTTTCTTTCTTTAGAGCCAAAAGAATTTTTTATACTGTATTTTTAAAGAAACTTATCTATTTTACGTCTGAAGTATTTATTAATCCATTCAATTAATGTTCTCTCGGACAATCTTGCTTGTTTCAGTTTTTAAATTGAGAATGGTGAGATTAAAAGAGGACATTTTTTATCTAAACTCTCTCATTTGTTACAGCATCAAAAACAAATAAGAGCTATGCGAATATAACAATATTCATTAGCAAACATTAAAGTATGTATTAATGTCATGCTTCTCGTTCTGTAAATCTGATATTATGTAGACACAGAAATCCGCATTTGAGAAACAATACTATATACTTGCTTTAAATTATTGAATTGTCACACATATTATAAAAATAATAAATACTAAATATAGCTTTCTGTCGGAGCACATAAGACGTAAATAATTTCACTTTTTTCTCGTGGAAAATGAAAAAAAATATACAGTATCTAAAAACTAGCTTTTGGTTCTAATAATAGCAGCAATCTTAACATTGGATAACATCATCTAATTTTATCTGCATCTAATATTCCATAATTCATCTATTTATCTGTCGTGACTATACTTTCTGCTTTTTCGTATCTCCGCACCCTGTGAAATATATCTACAATACTTTTTGTAGAAAAAATTGCCTTGATATCTTTCAAAAAAATGATAAAATTATGAGAATGTTAAAATAAACCGCCATTAATTGAGTTTTACCGTGTGTATACAATTTCATTTACTTATACATTTCTATCAGTATCGGAGTTATGCTTTCTATTAAATTATTTAAAAGACCTCTTTAAAAACTAAGTCGATAATTCGAGGACAAAATTTTTTTATAGGTATTCATTACAATAAAAGCTATTGGTATAAATTAGCATTAAAAAAACATTTAAGAGTTAATCGTGCCAATACGTGTAATGTAAATGTGTAAAATAACAAAAAATAAATTTTCTGCGTTGCAACATATTAGGCTGACGTCAAAGTTTCTGAATGAATGTGAATAATATAATGTAAAATAAAAACCATAAATGCGATAGTTGTCATACGTTAGTAAACTATGATTATTCCTTGCGATTCCGACAATTAAAATATTCCTCGTTTCACAAGTTTGCGGAGATGAGAGAGAAAAACTATTATAAAAATTTTACTTTTCTCAACCTTGACCTTATGAAATCTATGCAGTATAGATCTTTTAACTACGAAAAAGGAATACGTAAATATGTGACAGAGAGACAGGGAGTGGGAGAGGAAGAGAGAGAGAGAGAGAGAGAGAGAGAGAGGAGAAATTGCGAGCAAAAGTGAAACACAAGTAAAAACATTAAAGACGATTAAAAACGACAGAAAATAGCTAAGCAAACAGGTTTTCATGATATGCTTCGTTATTATACATAAATACATATGATAATAAAAGAAGCGACAGAGGAATACACGTACACAAAAAACAAAATGTGAATATGAATTTAAAATGTTTAAAAAAAAAACTTACAAAAAGTAACCTTCAACCAGTCTAACACCCGCGCGAGACTGCATGATCCAGTTAAACATATTCAGGTCCCTTTGCCCCATAAAAACAAAAAAATATACGTGTGATCTGTATGTGTAAAGAAGTCCCATGTATGCGATTATGAACGAAAAAAATAAAAATTACAAATATATATGCATGAGTTAAATGCGAGATTATGACGGTGAAGTAATCAAGTGACACCGAGAAAAAAGTGGAAGTCACCAGATTTACCAGATTATTCCACCCTATTTCTTATTAAATGTAATTAATCGACATCGTGATCAATCGCAAAAAGTGAAGCATCGGATTAAAAACAGAAGACGAGATGCTATAAAAAGTTTTAAACAAATTGACAAGTGCAACGTGTTTTTTCTCTATCACTGTAAAACTACCTAACTTATGGGAAAAACAACTTATACCTACTATTAAACACTACTTAACGTTTAAGGAGGCAACATAACTATATAAGAATATATTATATATACATATACATTATACATTATACATTATACATTATACATATACATATATTTTTGGTCATTAAAAAATGAGAAAAAAAAGACAAAGAATTAAAAGACGAAAGAAACGATGATGCTAACCAAGATTTTTGTTGGTTCGCGTCAATGCGTGTTTTTCACAAAGCGACAATATTCTCTGATATCTCAGTTTCTTCGCGCTGACGTTTGGAACTTACACTTATATAGGCCGAAAATGGAGCATAAGTATAAAGAAGAAGAATACGATAAAAAAAATGAAATGAATGCAGATAAATTAAAGTGTGATCTTGACAGATGGCAATAAAGTGAAAATAAAAAACACAAAGTATGGGAAAGCTTTGAAAAAAATTCCCTTGCCGTCGTTGGAAGAAGAAAAATGGAAAATGGAGAAATCGATATTGAGAAAAGAAAAATAGAAAATCGATTCATTTTTTTATATGAAAATTTGAAATTTTCTACCGCTTACGTAAAAGTTTTTATCACGGTGACGAAAAGATACAAAAATATCCTACAAACAATTTTCCGATTGTCGCATTGTAAACTAACTCACATAAGGGGACAAAGTGCGAAAAATTCGAATAAGACTTCATTTCTTAAGCGATCGAAGGAAGATATTTCATAAAAACACAATTCACTCAATACCTAACAAGTAAATAAGAAACGGAGCACTCGACATTGATAAATAAAATTTCTAAACTAAAAAAATTTATTCCTCGTCCATTGTATATTTCAAGGTAGGAAATTCACATCTAAAACTATCTTACCCTGAATTTTCAAGTTCCTGAAGCGTCGCCGATGAGCTACGCGACATTCGCATTGTATTGTGAAATGATATTAACAAAAAAAAAACAACAAAAAAATAAAAAAATTAATAATTCCTTTGTGCTCCGTTAAGTCGACGCCTCTGTAAGCATTCAAAGTGAAATTTCACGAATGAACTTTGTAAGTCTAGGACGTGTTACATCAAGCAGAACAGAAAAGAAGACACGACACTTTAGTATATACCATTAAATTATCGAAGATAAAAAAGTGGAACAATATTGTAAGCGCAAACAGTGTAGGTGTGCTGAGAAGGAATGAAAGAAATGCTGCGAGAGGTCTACTACTCATAATCAAAAACCGAAAAAATCAGAGATAATATAATAGAAAAGAAGTGGTTAAAAAAAAAATCGAGTAGAAAAGTTTTTAAATAATTAGAAAAAGAAGTGTAACAACTGGGCACTCATCATGACTCTTATTTGACTGAAACTTTAGGCTGTAAATAAATTAAGGCATGTATGTTCGGTGTTTTAAAAAATGCAAGCATTTCCTTATTATAAAGAATATTTAAAAAAAATTACTATACACGAAAAATCACGTATAAATGGCCAAGCTACTCTCTCGATGTTTTTGGAAACTTAAACTTAAATTACGCGTACAAAAGCTAAAACAATGGGCAAATTATTATTATCGAGTGTTTAACAAGTTTTTGATGTCTCACTTTAAACAGAAGAATAATTGTGAGATTTTAAAGGACTGTAAAAGAAAAAATATAAAAACAAAAATGAAGTCTCACGAGAAGGATAGAATAAAGATGTAGATAATGTTCGTGTGTATGCATTGTCTAAACAAATTTTAAGGTTGAAAATATTTCGATGAAAATAAACTTTTTGAAGACTCTTAATAACGGAAATTAAGTAATCGTAAAAATTAGGATAAACATTCTTTATTCTAAGAGTTCAATTTTTTCTTACCTGAAAATAACGCTAAAAAAACTTGAAGCAGCTCATGGAGAATGATTTTTAAACTGAAACGTAGATATACTACACTGACACATGAAACATTGTATGAAAAAATCCCGTTCGTATATTAAGTATAATTATAACATTTAGAAGGCATTTTATCGCGTAATGCGTCATCTTCTGTCGTAATAGTATAACTGACTTGATTTACGATGTGATATTTTGCAAAAAGTAAACTGTTGATTTGGTAAACACTTCAGCACCGACTCCTTCGCAAGAAACCCCTCCAATTGTTGATCGGAGTTGAGTTTTCGTTTCTGAGAAGAATTTCAGTGTTCGGTTCCGTTATTACGATATCTATGAAATGTAAATTCGTCGATTGCTTTTAAATAGGGTACTGCCGGCAAGTTGATTAATCAAATATCCATTCCATTCAAACCATTTCAGCAGTTTGTCTTAAAAATGCTTTGATTGTTACATATATACGCGATTAAAATTAAAATTACATTCGAATTGCATCAATACATGTAATGTTTCAACTTTTTCAAATCGAGCGCGAATGATGTTGATATACAAACTAAAACTATAGTTGATATTATAAAAATAATATTTTTACAAAATTCAAAGTCTACAATAATTAACGATCTCAAGTTTTTAAATATTTTCATTAACCGTGAAAGCTTATTAGTAACTTCGAATAGTAGAAGTGTTAATGAGCGCAAAATCATTATTCTAAAACTTCTTAAACTGTAAGGAATCTAAAAGTCTGACTAAGCTTTACAAAAGCGATATACTAAATATCAATATTTCGCGCGCTCGATAAGTAAAACATATATAATATCTCTTTTACAGAGCAAGAAACGCTTTCTATTGTGCTCCGTTTAAACGTTTCTTTCAATTATTCCGAGTTCATTTAAAGGTGAGCCAGCTTTTTCTCTCCAAGACTCATTCTCTTTAAGAAAACAATTTTATCGTTAGATGTGAAAATTATATAGTATTATATACAAATGAATTTATGGCTATCATAATTATCATTTTTAGCAAAACGAAAAAAAAAACAAAAAAAAAGATTAAGGAACTCGTTTCTACGTATTCATTAGAATCTTTTGCAGTAAAATCTAAGGCATAATGAAAAAAATACTAAAATAAAGTGTAAGAGATTGTTTCTTGGGTTTCTTTTTCGAATTTCTTGGACTGGGTGAAATAATTTCGATCTACCTTGAGAAATCGAACTTTCTAACGATCGTTGTAATTAAAGGAAGAATTATCAGAGATAAAGGAAGATAAAGAAAAATTGGTATACGATAGCGCCTTTCAGTGCCGTCGAGGACCTCGTCGCGCGGACTTTTTCTTGCGATTTTCACGATCTGAAAAACGAAACGATTAGTTTCTCTACCAACATTATGCTTTACTAAAGCGCGAAAAAATAAACTATTTTTATAAAACAAAATAGCTACGTTTACGTGTATTTAAATTCTGATCCTTCTAGTGTGGACAAAACTTTTTATCAGCAGTAACTATTTTTTTTCGGTATATTAAATAATCATACGTATGAAAGACAAATGGAGGGTTTGAAAAATTATTTCCCTTTGAATTAAGTATCGTTCACTTTATTCAAATGATATTCTTAAGAAAGAAAATTAACGATATTATTTTATTATTTTAAATATTTTTTGACTATTTAAAGTAAATTATAATCAACCGGATGAGCTTTTATAATAAATATTGCGAACAACTTGTTACTCCAGTACTTATTATTAATATCCAACGATAAATTGATAATCGACAGTGAAATTATAATTAATCGCACAAGTTGAAGTCCAGCGACGTAGTAACTCGAGGCTTATGCGCAACTTTTTCTTTTCCAAGGAAAACTAAACGAACGATTTAAGTAAGATTGTAAAATTGCTTCATCTACGAAAATTATGGCTCTTTTTTAAGGAAGACTCGTCCAACGGTTCGTCGACTTTTCCTCTTCCCTTAATTCACGAGTTTTCCCATGATTTCGCGAACTCGTTCGTTATTTTTTGAATCTATTAAGGAAAGGAATGATAAGGATAACGTGAAATAAAAAATGATAATTATACTTTTAGGAAATTAATTAGTTGTTAAACACTTAATGCGTAAGTAATTAATTAATTGTGTAATTAGATATCACAAAGTTGCCTTTGAATGCGTGATTTTTTGATAATTTAAAGTGAAACTCAAAGTGTTCTAAAGATTGTATAAAGATTTTATTATATTTAAATATAACTTATCGTCGTGTGCGTAGGGTCCCAACGGTGTCAAATACATGCACGTAAAATCAAAAAATGGAATACTGCGATGAGAGATCGAGGGAAAACTCGCTTGATATATATTGCATGAATATTCGCTAGGAAAAGTCGAAATTAACAGTCCGTCACTTTCCCATGACGAGGGGTAAAATCAGGTATATATTAAGATATATTAGTTAATTGATTGAAGAGTAAAATAAAATGCTAAAGGAGTAAAAAGGAATATAAGTTAAACACGGGCGGTAAAGAGGAAAAAATTTTTAAGATTTAAAGCGAAGATAAAGGAATATATATATAAATATATATACATAAATATATATATATTATATTAATTAATCCAAATATCTGTGATGTAAAAAAGTAACAAAATTTTGATGTATATTTTTCACAAGATATCGTAATCCAACTAATGTATTCTTCGGTAAGATTGTCGTATACTGACCGCTGTAATAAAAAATAAAAACGATGAAGAATTAAATAGACGTATTAAAAAAAAAAATAATAATACAAAGCTGAAAATAAAAAAATGCGCCTGAAACAAAGTTTATAATTAAGGACAATTATTAGACATGGGGTCCACATACCGGTGGTCGGCCGGGACCAAGATGGCGGACATCGCTCTAAGAGTCGGGCCCAATAATTCCCCCATTTATTCCCTTTTTCTATGTATGTTTGTGCAAAAACGTAGATGGAAATAAATAGTATTACGCAATTTAGATTGTGCATATGGGCAAGCATCTTTTTTCTTGACCTCCGGTACATTTATAGTCTTTTATAGCGCTTTTTTGTAAACCGTGAGAAAAAATATCGTTGCAAAAAGTCCTGTACATTTTTTAATATTACGAACATCTTGTCTGAATTTTTTTAAAATAATCGCACGAGTAAAAGAAGCGATTCATTAATTAGTTTATGGATATAAAAACCGATGCCTAGATCATTAATAATAAGTTTGGTGCCAATCATTGAAAGAGGAGCTCCTTTCTTCGATATCATTCACCGTTCAATTTTAATAGTAAAACTCTTGGTAATTTTTTATTAGCAAATCATTTAATTCATAGTTACTACTAAAATTATAGAATCTATATAAAATTATTAAATTCTAGTTTTAGTTATATTAAAAATTAATCTGTTACTCGTAATAAAACTCGTAATAATAGTTTATTAAAACTTACGTTTCTTTGCGTACGTACAATCTAAATAAACTACGCGCAAATTTGTTTCGAATGGAATGAAAATTTTGGTTCAGAATAGTACAACAACGCACCCAAGTACAAAAAAGTGTAGGACTTTTTCTACCGATTATTTTCTTCACGTGTAAATAAAAACTCGTTAAGCTTTTCTATCTTTTATCATTAAAAATGATATCTAATATTATAGAAAAGAACGGTTAACGACTCGTCTTTCAAAAAATTTTCTCTAATTTGTCTGCTTAATGAAAAAATAAGCATAATAATAAAATCAGTGCGGTGCGCTTGCAAAATGACTTTTTCACATCTGTGGACGAGTTGAGAAAGAAATTATGATGAATTAAAAATTAATTTTTAATTAAAGCTATGTGACTTATTATAAAGGAAGAAAATACTAAATGAAATCCAGAAAGTTTTAAACATTCACATAGTTTCTGTTGTTAGTGTCCTCTTATCGTTATCTGCTACAGTCTGTTATATTTCACATATTCACCACTCGGGCTAAAATATATTTCACAGTATATTTCTTTCAAAAGGAAATCTCTTTTTGATCTTTCTAGTCTAATATTACAATAAATGTTCTTGACAATTCTCTTTCTTTTTTTGACAATTTCTAATTCTTATGTAAACTGGTTATGGTGAACTTTTTGCATTGAAAAACTATTATACTGTAAAATTCACATTCTTTAAAAAAAATTTTTAATTTTTACTCCTCACGTGACGTTGTTAAAACATTTTTAACACAAAAAATTGTTTCTTTTCCTAATTTTTCTTCGAAATGAAACATTTAATCCAATTTACTCTAAAACTGTTTATATCTTAATATTTTTCTTCGTTTATAGTAAAACATCTCAGATCCAACTCGTCCTAGAATGTCGATTATGAAATTCCACGTGATTATTTTCTGGATATTAAAAAATATCGAACGCGAGAATAGTGAAATAAATTTCTAGAAATAATCTAATTTGAATTGAACAAAGTGTAGCATAAGTTTGCGTTGTTTAAAATTAAAAATTAATATTAATTAATAAAGATGAGTTTTATTGAGAATAAATCTTACTGTTCTATTATAAAAATAAATTAATAACACATGGATCAAAGATTTTGAATGCAATAAATAAAACTATTAGATTTAATAAAAAGCTCATTAAATTTGTAAAATTGATTGATTTTACATCTAAAAATATATTTTAGTTTCGACGTTTTTATATTATCAAAATAGGTAATTTTTAAGAAAACATAAGCTTTAATTAATAACAAATAATGTAAGTCATACGCTCGAAGAAATCACGCGTATCGATATTTTTCCGGCATCCGGGACATCAGACATTAAAAAAGGTCTAAGCGGTTCCAAATTGTGCCTAAGTTATTTTAGTACTATATTTTCTAAAATCACCAACGCAATCGATTACTGAATAAATGGAGAAAAATAAAAGGAACACTCAAATAATAGGATGATTCTTTAGAAAGTAAAAAAATTAACACAATCGTCTTTAATAATTGAAAATAAAATGGTGAAATAAAGTTTTAAACAGCACAAGGAAGGAAGAAAATATTCACAAAATATTTTGAAATAAAGGAAACAAATAAATGATAAAAAATTAACGTGTACTCTTGCGTTTTCAGAGCCACACGGCCGCCATCTTGAGTTCACTTAAAATTTTTCACTTTTTGTTTTTTCTCAAATCTATAAGTGCAATTATATCCACCTTACTATGAGGGAACTTAACCAAAGGGAAAAAATTTATAAAAGGTTGAAGAATACGAAAACCAGTGCATAGGCAAATAGCACGTGGACAACTAAACGTATATTACTGAAGTTTATTAGAATTAATGTGAATGAAAAAATATTTAAAAAGAAAACTATTGTCTATGCACGAAATAACAGTTTTTTGTTGATATTTTTCCACATATTTCTTGAGTATTGAAAGTTGTTTTGTCTCGATCAACGAAGTGCTGCAGGCCTGTTAAATTACGTTCGTGCATCAGTTACACGAGTTACGAAGTTATCGAGTGGGTATTTGATGACGTTTAGCGATAAAAAATTATATTCTTTTTCATTTGAATGTTATGACTTTTATTTGATTTTTTGATAAGTTAGTTTTTTACTTTATACGCAAATATTCGTTAAAACTTTTCAATTATCCTGTATTGGAAAAGAAAAAATTGTACCTAAATAATGACTGTGATACTTTTTTTACAAATTCTTAAAGAAAACTTTGGTTTAAAGTTTCAAAATGTTCTTCTAAGTTTCGAGCCTTGCAAAAGTTTGCCTAATGTGAATTATAAAGTATAATTTTTAAACGAACTCAAATTTATTTTTATGTTTACTATGAGTACGAAAATATTTTTGTTGTTATGCAAAGTCATCAAATCTCAATCGAAAGCTTACGTATTAGATTCGAGCACGTGAACGGTAATTCATAAATTCTTGTCTGTAATTTGAGTATTCGTTTCGTGTTTTTCACTTAGTATTTGGTCACTTAAAAAAACATTTCTATAATTTAACAATCAATTTTACGAATAAGTTTCGAAATCTAATGAAAAGATAGACTTGTTTAAAATTAATTATTATTCTGTTAATATGCTAGAATTTTTACCAATGTACTACTGGCAACAATAAAAATAAAAAAAAAAAAAAAATTGGACCATGAAAAAAATTTTAAGAAAGTAAAAATCCAGTAAACTTGCTTATTCGACGAGAAACTGCGTGGTGTTGCATCTAAGCACATTCTATGTTTCTATAAGCGTTTTTGTGTGTGCGTGCGTGTATGTTTGCGTCTTCGCGTGCGATTTCGTGTGGCTCTGTGTGCGTGCGCGTTGATTATAAATGCAGGATATCTGTGTGTGTACACGCGCGCGCGCGCGCGCGCACACCCCCGTATAGAATAATTAAGGCAAAACGGGGCTGATGTTATTTATACAATAATATTTGTACAAAACAAGCGCATTGGTTGTTTCTGTTTTATGTTTCGTTGTTTGACCTTTCGAATTTGCTAATAGAAATCCTCCGGACAAAAAATCTGTGTTCTTCGTGAAAACAGAATATCTAGTAAGGTTATTCGTTTTTGAATCCGATGAAGATTCTTTGTACTTTTTAATGATAATTTAGATGAAAATCTAATAGATAATTAGACGATTAATTAAACGAATATTAACTATTTGACGTAGTTAGGTTAAAAAGTAAATTTTCTCTCGGTAGGTTCATTAGAGAAAAGGAAATTATTATTGCAGATTGTTTTAGGTTGACACGCAGATGAGAGTCTGAACTAAAAGCGAATGCGGTACAAGGTCATTGAGTACAGTTAGTTTAAGGCAATGCGACTTTCATCGTAAAGCTTCTTAAATGAACTATACGAACCATAAGGAAGATGCAGAACGCAAAAAATTGAAATAGAAAAGAAAGCAGAAAAAATAACGGCCGAATCCCCGGAAAATTAATAAAAAACAAAACCATAGTTCAGTCCCGATTTCATTAGTATTTAAGCAGATCTATTTTATTGCAAAAAAATAATAAACAAAGAAAGCAAGCTTTTCATCCACATAGAGTCATCGTAACTTGGTAAAATTTCCACAGCATAAAATAGAAAGCCTCCTAGATGGAAGAACACAACGATCGAGTACAGTTGTGCGAAATGGAATGATCGCGAGCGGATACGTGGGAGCAAGCGCGTGCGACAATAACCCACACAAGCGTAACAGCGGGGAGTCCCCTCTCAAATGGCGTATAACGTAATAAACAACAGCTAAATCCTTGCATCAACTCGTTTCTCTACAGTTTATGAAGAGTAGCCTTTAATGGAAGGAGCGAGGGGAGCGTCGGAGAGGTCGATTCTCCCGAGGCAGGACCGTTTAAGCGCGTTTTCGAATGTATCGGCGGTCGCTCGCAGCGCCTGTCGCGGAATCAGCTGTGCCGAGGATCACGGGCCACAAGCCACTGCGAGGACCGACTCGAGCACGGCTGGACTCCTGCAGAGAAAGCCTCGAGTCGCACGTCCAAATGAACGAGCAGACCCCGGAAAATGGCGAGGACGAGGCTCTGGGGCAGGAGGAAGATCATCTTCTGGGGGCGAGCGAAAAGGACGATCGACGGGCCTCTACAATAGCGAGTGCTGCGGGTTGCATACTCACCCGAGCACACACCGACCGAGCGGCAATTAATAACAACAACTCAATAAAACAGTTGACGTGTCGACAAGGGCACGCAGCCGACGTCGCGCCGCTGCCGCCGACGCGTGACGGGAGTCCGGGACACGGCACCACTTATCGGCGACTGGCGTCGCTGATCGCTCGACCGCTGAATCGCGGCAGCGGATGGCTCCTGGAGCGAAACGGACTCATTTCTGGTTTCACGCGGTCGGCTGGCGCCGCGGCGACCTAAACAATCCAACTCCCTTGATTAAGAAAGAGCGTGTACTACCGGGGCAGCCTTCAAGTGTTACGGCAACATAATCAAGCAACAATTTATACGAAACTAAGGCCATCGCGTCTGTCTAGCAGCGATTTTTAAGCAAACCAAACGTCGGAGCACTACGGAGCCCCTTGAAAATCAATGCCTGCAGTCAACGCAGAGGACTCAGGAGTAAGCGTAGACGATAAACAGCACATTGATCGAATGCAATAACAATAGTAGACTCTTGCCGTCGAGGGGCAGGTGCGCGAGTGTGCGCATCCCCATCCACCCACGCGCCCGCACGCGTGCGTAAATATGCGTGCACGCGCTACAAGCGAATATCGACAAATCAACAGCAGCAGCAGCAACAACAACAACAACAACAACAACAATTATTACTACTATCATTATCAGCAAACCTTATTATCATCGTTAATATCAATTTTAATTGTTATGATTGTCGTTAACAATCATTATCATTATTATTATTAATATCAAAAAATGTAACAGTAATATTCCAACCGTCAATGTGCCACACAGTTTTTATATTCTCTTGAAAAAAATTAAATTTTAAAGATCGTAGAAATAGGAAAAAGGGAGAAAATTTAGAGCAAAAACACCGATGCATTAGTGTATTTATGCCCGTGTACGAAAATATTGATTCCGGTAAATGTTTAAAGATATATAAAAATTGTTTCATGCCGAGCACGAAGAGAAAAATGACTAAGTTTGCTCTTTTCTATGCAAAAACAACTGTTTCAAAGCCTATATCCTCTTTCAAGATAGAATTTTTCATGTAGTTGTATAAGATATAAGATAATACGTAAAGCTCTAGAAGAAAATACGAATAAAAAATAAAATGAAGGAAATTTGGAAGACACGCATCTTATAGCTACATTTTCCGAGTAAATCGATTCTTTTTTTGTACATATTAGTATCGATAACGTTATTATACCAGAACTCGGGATGTGAATCACGAGAGATATTATGCAAAGGAAACAATGCAAATATATGATAAACATACCTTATACCTTTATTTTTGTTCATCAAACTAACTGTTAGCTGTTGAATTATAAACATATAATTAGTGGATGAAGAATGCGCATGATGAAAGAGAGCAAAAGAAGTAAATATCGTGGATTTTTCGGATAAAAATAATTAATGATTCGGTGAAAGATGAAAGAGACTAAGCGCATTATTTATTTAGTGTGATGTGTGCGTGCTGATGCATGCATACGTAGCTGCATGTGTATGTTTCATGAATTTGTATGCATAGAGAGCGTGAATCTGTCATATGTAGCGAGTGTATCGGTGTGCGCTTACACGTGCATGTTTGCACACACACATATATATATATATATGTAGGTTTTCGAATTTTAACTCATGTGCATGTAACAAATTGCGATGGTGAACATCATAATTTCAAGACAGATTGAAAAAAGGAAGTAGTATATTTAAAGATGTAAGTGTTTTATCTAATGGACAAAGATTAAAGAAAAAATAAGAGAAAAACAAAAATTTTAACTAATGCTATCGTTAATATTTGACAAGCTCGAAACGCGAGTCGATCGACAAGTTTGAAAAAATAATTCCCAATGATAAAATGAAAAATTGAAAAATGCGGTAAATTAAAAAGTTTACAAAAATGTCTGAAAGATACATAGCGCGAGTGCGCACTCTTTCGTGAAAATGTATTATTCTAATATTGCATACATGTGTGTCTGTAAATATAACATTAATAGAAAGAGACGGAGAACATGCGTGAGTGAGTCGATAAAGCGGATAGAAAAAACAGTAAAAGCATAAAGAAAGTAAAATGTGTTTAGCTGTGACGACATCCACCCACCCACCCATCCACACACACCACACCACACACACACACACACACACACACACACACACACACACACACACACACACAACAGTCAAACAAATAAGGAAACAGATGCACGCGCGCAATAATAGTGTAACGCTGTTATGTATTACTGTCGAAAAATGCAGTGCGACGAGTAGTATTCGACAAACTTTAAAAATCAACTCTATTTATAAACAGATGCGTGTGTTGAGTTTATACACACATATATATATTTATATATGTATACACATACACCCACCCACACATGCGCGCACACATTCCTTTTCCCCCGGCCCCGGTCCCGTACCCGCACGCACACATCAGCGTATACATCGTAATTTACAAAAAGCTGAATAAAAGATAGCAAATGGATAAATGTTATAAAGCGTTGTGGTTGTGGAAAGTAGGAAAATTGAGAAGTGGGCGGGGCACGGAAGAGATTGAAAATACTTTGATGATGACTGATTTATCATTCTCTTTTGACGGTAAAACATTTAAAGGTGAAAAATAGCGTAAATTGAACGAGGAAAGAATAATTACATAATATTTACACACACAATTAGGGAAAAACTTATGAAATATATTCGTAGCGCAATATAAGTGCGTGCATCCGCCTGCACGTACATGATGATATATCATACAAGCATGATACACACATGTACGTTAAACGAAAGCAATCGTTTCTATGATTCGAATATCGTATGAAAGAGAAATGTTTTAATCCATTGCGAAGGGATTAAGGCAGTTGTGCTTTCGTTTTCATGTTGCAACATACCCGGGCCATACCTTACCTCGTACAAGCGGTATTAATTGTGTGTGTGTGTGTGTGTATATATATATATATATAAAGAAAGACGGGCAAAGCCAAATGTATGTAAAATAAATTACAACGCGAGCAGGGAGGGAGCAATTTTTCATCTTGTTACGGATAATGAAATTGCACTGATTGGCACTGATCGTGCAATTCTAAGCAATTTTCGTGCATAAAGATAAAGCGCTAAACGGGGCATTCTTCGATAAACTTTTCCGGCTTTTGTCATCCATCGTCTCTTCTCTTCGCGACTCTCCTTTGGCTTCTCCCCGACTCACACGAGCAATTGCAATTTCTTCAACACTCTGTGTAGAGATGCGCGTGTACGCGTGTGCCTGCAGATGCGCGCACCCTCGTGTTTTACCCGTATTGCTATTACGTATTACGTAACGAACTTGTCTCCTGGTTATTTTTTGTCGTGAATGACCGAGGAAGAAAGTTCTTAAAATAAAATTAAGCGAGATTCGACCGGACCAAATACATTAAAGTACTTATACATGACCCTTTTTGACATCTTACTTTTTTTAATACACATTCGAGCACGAACGAATATTTTCTTTTTTGCATGTGATTAGTTTCATCTCGTCTTTTCGAATCGATAATATGCACTGTACGAATGGTGCTCGCACGAGCTAGATACTGAGTGCAAGAGCGAAAACTTGCGCTACAAATAACGAAGACCAATAAAACAAACAAACAAACAAACAAACAAACAAACAAACAAACAAATAAAGAAACAAACGAAAATATCAGTATACTATTGATCGAACTAGAGGAAGAATGGTACAAAGGAAAAAGAAATTTATATTTTTTATTCGAGTCTATAATATACCTGTTCCGTATAACATAAACGTGCATTAGTTTTCCTTTCGCGTATATTCGAAGCATCTAATTGATGTAACGTACTGAAAATGTCTTTTTACGTGTATACCCGCCGCACGAGAACATTCCAAGCTTCGTGCTTTTATTTTTCCACTTTTTTGTACGTCTGTAAATTATTTATTTATTTATTGAAGGAAGGCGCATTTCAGGGGTGCGCCCCAGCATCTGAACAGATTTGCTACAACGATTACACTTGTGTCGTCTCATACTACGTCTATACATAATACGTTTTTCATTCCAAAAACCCACACCGACATACTTTAATTTTTCCTTTTCGCAAAGTTTGTCGCTTTTGCCTAAGTATTCAACGTACAGTTCATTCCAAATCGTGTCTTTCGTGTAACTTTCCTCGTACACGAGCAAAGAAGACGAATAACACGTGAAGATTAGTCGCGCGAATATCTTCTTTTGCGCGTCATTGATCAACGACGACATTCAGAAGAAGTTTCAAACTAACATTTGCTCTGCAAGGATTTTTTTGCTCGCTCTTACTAAAACATTATTGATATCGAATAAATTTGGCGAAACAATATTGTTTTATAGAAAAAATTAAATTTTTATATTACAAGTGTTGTCTACTATCAGCTTAGACATTCTGACAATCTCAGTCGAAACGAAAGCGAAGCTGGCGCATAAAGAAGATCTTATTCTTTAAAAGCAGATCGTCCCTGATGTCAAGCTTAAATTATTAAAAAATTGATGATTTTCAGATCTAATTATAACGAGCTCCGATATAATTAGACGTCAACATTTTAAACTTTATAAACATATTTTATACGTATTTATAAATTTATTAATAAAAGAGATATTTAAAGAAATGTAAGAAATTTTCTACGTTATAAGCGCGTAAATCTCACGTTTCCTTGTCTGTTCGGTATCATGTATCGTGTATATCGCGTAAACCGCATTCGACATTAATAATTCAGCGGTACAAGTTTAGTTTCTAAATTCACGTATGTATTCTACGATGAATCTTCGGACCTCCCTTGAATATTTATCATCGCATCATATTTAATACATTTTTATAAGCGTTCGCAGTTCAAGTGTATATATCAATATTTGGTTGATCCACTCAAATTTACTCGAGATTACACGCCGACACATCAATACAGTCCCTATACACACGCGCACGCACGCACGCACACACACACACACACACACAACATACACACGCTGTAGAAATATCTTTGATTTTCCTTAAATAATAAATTTTCATTTTCACTAAGGAGGTAATTCTTAAAAAAATGAAAAAGCATTCGAGCGTATTCGAAATTATTTTCGAATATTAATTGCAATATTTGAGTTGTGCAATTGCTGAATGAATTATTCTATTGTACGACGAATAACTAAAAATTTACTTATTTTAAAAGAATAAATAGACTTAGAATATCTCAAAAATCAATGCTTGGATGTGCGAGAATAAGGGCAAATCAAATATCATTGTTCTACAGTACAAGGAATTAGATTCAAATTTTAATGCAGATGCGCTTTTTTAATAGAGCCAGTTTTTATACGAGTAATAATTATATAAAGTTGCAGTCGCCATAGATGGCTAGCCTTAAATAAAGTATACCGTGTTTTTACAATTCATTTTCTTAAGCTTTTCACGCCTCTACTCGTTTTCTTTCCTCTTCCGTCATACGAATATATTTTTTGTATACTTCTTATCTATATTAAGTTTTTAAAAAGGCTCCACCGCGATACCTTGTTTCCTTTTTCTTGCATACCTTAAGTGTTGCCTGTAATAAGACGCGTGAATCTGTCATCCTCCAATTGCACGGAGGAAGCACAGTTCTTTTTTAATAAAGGAAGCTACAGAATTGTATTAGCTTGTTCAATTTATTCGTCGGGATTAGTATTTTACATTGCGGCTCGTTTCTTTGCTTTATAATAAACGCCTTTGTTTCTTTAAACATATATTGAACTTGTCCAAAGACATGATTACAAAGAAATTTTCTGTTTAAATAAACAAGTGACATTTTAGTGGATAAATTTTAACATATAAATAAGTGAAAATTAAAGTTAATTAAGTGAGGGATGAACAAGAGACGAGACCGTGGATTTTTTTTTTTATTTTTTTATTCAAACTATTCCAGATATAGATTTCTTTTCTCACGTCCCACCCACCGGTTAAGCAACCTAAGAACAGTGTTATTGTGCATATACTGCAGCAAGTGGTATATATTTTAATGTACATACATAATACGTAAGGCTCGTAAGATTGTGTTTACTTCATTGCATTTTTTTTAAAAGTTCATATAATTATATTCCTCATATGTTTCATCCATTATTTTTTCACTATTAGACGAACCGTAGATTTTATTATACTATCTCCTAGAAATTAGTGAGTTAAATACATAAATGTCGCTGAAATACGTAAAGAAAACGTTTTTTCTTCTTCTTGTGTGAAAAAGAAAAATGAAATTGAGTAAATCAAGGCTTTATTTGTTACTAATAAATATAATTAAATGCAGACAAGTGTATGTAATCTTTGATATTAGCATTTAATACTCAGAGGCTACTTGATACTAGGTATTATATCTTCCATCGGACGCCAAAGCAGCAATAATTATAAAGAAGATTAAAGAAAAATAAATAAACGCGTTATAAAAACATAAAATCCCGTGCACATCCGAGTTTTTGATTATAATTAAGGTATACGAATCATCGTATTTGAATGTTTCACAAATGATATATAACTATATCGCGATTGTAACGTTTCATTTCTTCACGAATGTAAAAATGGAGGAAATACAATGATTATTTTTAAACAGTCCCCTCCTCGCACTAGCAAACTTAATCATATACAAGTAAACTAACACTTGTTCATTCACTCAGCAAACAAACACTCTTACACTGTCGATTATTGTCATTTTATTGACGTATTACGAATAGAGAGAAAGAAATGAAAATTACACTCAGAGAGCGTCGAGAGACAAAGTTAAGAATAATACAAAATACATTTCAAACCATAACAGATTAGTGATGATGAAAAATTTAGAAACAATCTGTCGTAGAGGTAAAAGAAATAATTGATAGATGACTCTGAGTGAAGAATGAAATATATATCCGATTAAACAGGGACTTGAATTTGTTGCATTTGTCAATAAATGCCTCAAACATTCATATGATATTTTAGGTTACACTGGAAAAGACGCAATTTACCTAAGCAAATAAAGGACTAAAAACGCAAAGAAGAATAAATACATTTGTTTACGTGCACTCTCGATGTATTTGCAAATGAAAAGCAAACCTGCTGAAAACTTTTAATTCAACGCCAAAAAATGTTAGAAAATTCATGTTTTACAAGCATTCAGATTTATTTCGCATTGAATCGGAGCTTATATAGAAATGAGAGGTTGATTTAGAATAAAACTTGAAAATAAAAAGCAAATTTTGGGCTGTAAAATTGGTTTTCTTCAATGTTGTCCTTGTTAAACTGTATGTGAACTATATATGGAAAATAGGGTAATTGTGCTTAGACGATCATTTTTATTGTAAATTATTTAATTTCAAATTGAACAATATATTTTATTATAGGCAGAAATCTGATTAAAATTTGAAAATTCTTCAATATATTCTCAATTGACAGATAAATTAAATTACATAAATATATTTCAATCATTATTCGTAAAAAAATAAATTTTTACTTTTCGATAATTTTATTTTATTTTACTACCTGCAATCGATACAAGACAGCTATTTTGCACACCAATTTTCATTAAACATTTTTTTCATGTTATGTAAAATTTATAATATTAAATGAGCGTAATGACCTCGTTATTTCTTAATGTACGTTTATATTTGCACTTGTTTTATCTGTTGCTCGCGTGTGTAATAAAAAGAGGCGATATAAGAGAAAAAAAATTATAGAGATTGGGGCCGCTTATACACGTACATTTAGTAAGAATGTGGCTTGTAGGTTTTAGCACGTGATACATTGATCGAACGTAAGACCAAAATATCTTTTGCAAAACTATAAAAAATATTAAAGATCATGACAAAATTTTTTTTTTAAATTTTCAACGTATTTAAATTTGAAGTATTATGTAGACAATTTTTACTTTTGAAAAAAGTCAAATTTTTTTCTGTAATGCACAAAATTTTTATGTAATACGAATTAGCAAAATTTAAAAATTCAACATTTTGTTCGACAACAGAATTAAATTTCAAAGAATACATAAAATAAACAGAGAGAGAGAGAGAGAGAGAGAGAGAGAGAGAGAGAGAATTGAAAGCTTACGAATAGAGTAAAATTGCGTAATCTTGGTTCAGCACGATTCAACGTACTATTTAAATATTTTTTCGACACATGAGACGATCTTTTTGTTGAAGGTTGCTTGTTGTTCAAATGGTTGTGAGGTTATAATCTATTAAAATATGTTAAAGAATAAAAAGTTCGAATGATAAATTTCGAATTTTGTACGCAAATTATGGACGGAAAATTTGAATTTCTAAACTTTTTCCGCGCATTATTTGTTAAATTGTTTTTTGAATTCTACAGAGACTAGCGGTGGAAAAAGTTTTTCTCGTTTTTTCGTAATTTCTACCACGAAGAAAATCTATGGAAGTAAGCATATGATTGATAAATCAATAACTTTTGTCTTTGATTTGAGAGCACAAATCTACGGTTTCCTGGAACAAGAAGCAAATGGATTTTCTTCTTGTATCAAGAGGAATTTCTTTTTCCGTAAGGAGAAAACTTTTTCCATACCGTATAGTTTCCATAAAAAAGGGCATACAACTGGCATTAAACGTAATTTTACTATGTAGTGGTAACAACGGTAGCGAGTAATGTTTGTAAACTTGTCAAATTTTGTTATCATTTATCGTCATCAAATTAAAGGAAAGCTTGAAATGCTTGCCAATGTATAAAAAAGAACGAAGCGAGAGAGAGAGGGACGATGTATATCACTTAAGACAAAAAAAGAAACATGAGACTGATGGTACACACAGTATTTAAGAAGGATTGTAAGATGCGAATTGAATGCGAAAAATGTTAAAAGCAAATGTTCGTTTTAGCCGTAGCCTTAATTAGATATACCAATTTTTTGCGCAAAATGAAGAGACGCAACAAAATTTTTATCTTATAATTGGCCTGTACAGCGCGTACATTAAAAAAACATTGTTATAGTGAGAATAATTTTACGACTTAGGATAATTAAATGAAATTTGCAGAAAACGAAGAAATGCCAGTTGTACAGAATAGGTGGGGAAAAAATAGTAAAATACATCGGCGAAAGATTTGAAATGGTTTATGCTTGCCTATGCGAAAGATATGTAGAAAAATAGGACGTGAGAGAAAGAGAGAGAGAGAGAGAGAGAGAGAGAGGAAAAGAACAGTAATAAACCAGGCCCAGTGATGGTATGTTTTAAATATTGTAAATATATGCAAAGTAAAAGACATTAATTGAGCAAAATGAAAAAGAAATACGGCCAGCTCTTTGATTAAAAAAATTAAAGACAAATTTTATTGTGAAAAATCTTAAAAGGATGGATCGTTTAAGGGCACATGTGTTGTATACATTCGTATCTAAGTAGAAGATTCTTCTTCTAATAATTTGTTTCACTTTTCCTTTAATAGTCTTATTTATAATTGTCATCGTTATTCAAGGCTATTAAGATTCAATATTATATATACTTTTGTCTTTATTTTTTCACATAATTCATAACCACAGCTATTATTATATTTTCCTAAATATAATTACAATGTGTATACGCGATAATTATTAAAGCATGAATGGATAAAAATATTTGATGTATATTAAAAACCACAAAGAAAGAAAATTACTCTTTAAACTTGTTCATATTATACAAAAAAATGCATATAGCTTGTAACAATAGTTCTTTCTCTGTCGTGAGACACAGGTAGGCCAATACGCAAATACACAAAAGCGCGCTCGATTTACCCATTTATATTCATAATACATAATTAATTATATCGATTGAAAAGACGATTATTGTGCGATCACTTAATTTTTTAACGTTTAACCGATTATTCCCGATACTACTATCACTTATACACAGGCACGCAAGGAAAAGCATGCGAGAGAAAACAAAGAAAAACAGAGAAATGCATAAAAAGAGAGAGAGTGAGAAAGAGACACACCCACACATACACACATATTAAATGAGTTAACTCATTATTACGTGGTTTAAGTTACACAAAAAACAAAATATATAAAACAAACGTTATAAAATTAGAAAAAAATTAAGACATTGTGTGAATGTATAATGTTTGCAGTTAGGTGGGACCAAAAATGACTTTATATCTCTTTGTGCATATCCAAGCAATGCGTAATTTAATTATGGAATTAATTAGTTAAAAGCATTATTAAATAATAAATGCCAGCGACGATCCTCTGAATATGATCAAGAAGATGATAATGACGAATGATTCTAATAATGATTATTATTAGCTTATTATGTTTGTTTATTAATACATTATATTCAATATCATCATCATCATCATCGCCATCATCACCATCATCATCCTTCTCCTCATCATCATCATCCTCATCACCATCGTCATTGCTTTATTATTACATTTATTATTTTATTATAATTATAAATAATAAGAATAAACTAAATTATTATTATTATTATTATTATTATTATTATTATTATTATTATTTATTATTATTATTATTATTATTATTATATATTATTTATTATTTAATTGAAGTTTTAAGGCATGATTCTCTAGATATCGAGTTAGAACAGTACGTACCGATCATTATTAATTAATTATAATATTAATATTATTAGGAAACATTTTGTTGTATTATTTTCAATAAAATCGATTTAAAAAATCATATTCTTCATCGGGTTTTACTTCATTTCTTTTACATATAATCAACAGTCTGTAACTATTGTTTTATTTATTTTACTCATTTACAGTTATTAATAATACATTTAAGTCCCCATAAGACTTCTCACGTTTACGTCTACATGTACTAATACTAGTAACGTTTACCATAATCTATAGACTTCATTTTTTGTCACTTTTTTAAAACAAAATAACAGTAAATAGATATCTCACGAAAGCGAAATTATAATTCCGAGGACAAGTTCAATTCTTGTAAGTATACGAAAATCCGGAGCTGCAGTATATCAGAAAAGTATAAAGAAAAACGGTGAACTAAATATAATAAACTACGTACATAAATCTCTTTTCTCTGTTTTACTTCTATCTGTTATAAGCATTTTAACGAGCTCCTAACCTGTCAAAATATTTTGAAGCATGTAAAAAATGTATGAAAATAAGAGAAAGAAAGCTCCACAAAATGATAATTTTTATTGATAACGGTAAAATTATGAGAAACAAAGAGATCATCGGACAAACGATGAAAGTTCAAAGGATAATATATTTCGCAAATGACACATACAAACAAAAATATGCTGTTTTTTCTCGATCGTTCTATCGAGATTTCTTAAAAATTATAATTATATTATAAATAAAAGCATAAGAAAAAGAGGAGAGCAGAGATAATTGTAAATTTTCTGTACACTTTGCATACACGCAGAAAGTGAGAAAGCGAGCGAGCGAGCGAGAGAGAGAGAGTGAAAGAGAGTCCCAGAGAAAGTGAAACAAAGAGATACACACATGTATTAGGTAAGTTCATACTGCGTATTGCCTTTTGACTTCGGTGTGAAAAAATATTCAAGTATATGTGTTGCACTGAGGGCGCGTGAGTCTTACTTTGACGAAATCAGGCGTCAATCACGCAATATAATAAATTTCTTTCCAATTGGCATTTAGTCCATATAAAATATATGGAATAAAAAATCGAGGACGATATTTTAGACTTTCCAAAGTTTACAAATTTGGCGTCAGAGTTTCTACTGACATTTTGTCAGTAGAAACTTATTTTCAAGAAAAGTGGTAACACGATTTTCGTAAGACCTTAAGAGTTTTTAAATAATTTGTTCGCGCACATTGACTAATATATGTCTTTCTTTGTTGTGTTTCATTAAAAACAACGATTTTTAAAGATCAGAATAAGACAAGGAAAATTGCAAGCGATATTTATTATCCTTTACCTGATTGGAAGTAGTAGGCCTCGTCATTGTGATTGTTCGCACGTCCCAGGCAACTATATCTGTTTCATGTTTTTCAATATTTGTAATTTATCGATCAAATTATAAAAGTATCGATATATAAACAGTCTAAAGTGTGCGCTAATACACGAAAATATTATTAAACATAAAGTATAACGTATACATTATACACATTAAAGTATACATTATATATATATGCATATACATATACGATATATATTATAAGAGAATTATAATATATTAATATGTGTATATTATAAGCATTGGGATTGGTGAGAATATACGGTTTTTTCGCTTTGGAGTGTTATTTTCTGAAAATATTGAACAAAATATGGAAAAAAATTAATAAAATGAATTAATAAAAATGAAAAACGTTGATTCGTGTCTAAATTTTACTATGACAAAATTTTTATTCTACCCATTTCATTTTTATTTCAACTTTATATTTGTACATACGAACTATATAAGAAAAATAAGCTATTTTATAAAAATTTAAGGTACTCTTAATGGCGTTTTTTTAGGCATTGTTTAAAAATATATATATAAATAATCGCGCGCGTTCGCGCATGTGTGCGTACATTTTTGTTAGTAAAAAGAACTACATAGCATTAATTAAATGTGCCAGCCTTCACTACCGATATTTTATTACGACTATAATATTTCATTTTATGAATAAACTAGTTATCTAATGAAATATTAAGAACTTGATTAATAATTTTCCTTTTAACATTTAAAGCTTAACAAGATGATTCATGATTGCAATTAATTAAACGCTATGAGAACTTTAAATGTTACTACAATAATATTACGATACGAATAGTAATTAAAAATTAGATATGAAAAATATATTTGAGTTTTATAAACAACATGAAAAATAAACGGAATATTAATACTTGAAATATGATGCTATTCTTATGAATTCCTAAGTACTATTTGATATCATAAACGACTTATAAATTAACTAAAATATCTTTTAAATATTTTTTAGTTATTTTTATTTTATATTTTTTACATTACAAATTTTCTTTATTTCTTAAAAAAGTTTCATTAAAGCTTATATTTAATAATATTTTGTATTTACAAACTATATATCAAGAGAAATCAAACAAAGAAAAGAATTAATATCAAACTGAAACATTCTTTGTGTGTTATTATAGTTTAAAATTTTTTAAATTTATTAATAAATAAAATAATTTAAAACTAGATATGGTTTAAAGTGCTTATTTAACTTTAAAAATATATAATACTATAATGAATTTATTCTGATACTATGAATAAATAAAATCAAAATTTAAGATGAAACCAAATAATACATTAAAAATTTTTATTAAATTTATAGCTTTAAAAGAAATATGAGCAAAGAGAAGAAATCATATTTGAAACTGAAAATTGAAGATAATATGGCGCAACTCTTTGAAAAAACAGAAATTTCAGGCGAGGTAATTTTTATAAAATATTTTTTATTATGTAAGTTTATTAAAGAAAAAAATTGTTTTTAACAATTAATTTGACTTATCTTGCGTTAAAAATTATCTGAATTCGACACGGTTGGTTACAATATTTCGCCAATATTTCTTATTGTTCACTAGAACATTTTAAAAGTGACTAATGTTAATTTGAATTATTTTAAAATAAATTACTATGAATTATAATATGAACATACATTAATTTTTTATACATAAAATTTTTTGACAATAACAAAAACAGTAAAATATTGATTTTATGGTTATTTATATAGAATTACCATAATTAATCAATTGAATGTACTTATATTTTTAAATAAGTTTTTTTCAACTAATAAAAAAATTTTTTTTAACCATATAAAAAATTCAATTACGTAATCAAGAAAAACTAGTAAAAACACGTGCTATAAAAATAAAATATAAATAAAAGAAAGTTTATTTTTAGTATTTTTCAATGAGATATTAAAATATTAAATCAATTTAAAAAAGTCACATATATAATTATTACGTTGAAAAAGATGTAACATTTATTAACGCAATTTATTATCTATAAATTTTTTGTAATTACATATTGTTTTTCTGAATTACACGGGAATTTCTCGATAGATTTTCACAAATAATTTTTCATTTTTATATTTATAATTATATAGTCTATGTGGAAAAACTATATTTCTATAGAATACTTTTCTTCATAATATAGGTATTATGAATCAGAGATACACCAAATAATTTATATCTTTCTTAACAATAAAATGTTTCATTAATTTTTTCAAATACTTAAATCTTAAAGAATATATTTAATATAAAATTTAGTTGTTATTAAATTTTATTTATCGTATATATTTTCATTGAATAATTATACAATATAATTATATATATAATATTAATATTTTATTTATTTACGATTACAAAACAAATCTCAAAATTAATAAAATGTAAAAATTATGTGAAATTTGATACTTAATTTAAAACAAATAAAATTTATGTTCAATGTTATTATTTATTTGGAAAAGGAATATTCTTCTTCAAATACTATTTTCGATCGTGATATTTCTATGGAACATTCACTTTTGCTAATGATAACGAATGTTATCAATCAAGATTTAGTTGATGACCATTGTGAAGTACATTGGGATATAATTAAGTTATAAATTTAAAAAAAATGTAATATTATTAATAATGATAATCAAATGTTGATAAAATTTACGTATTTTAGATTATTGGGGAAATTTTTAGGAATTCAAAATTATGACATAAACCTCTTTTCTTATTGGATTTTGAAACCGTTAATAGAGTACATCATACATTTTTATAAGAAAATAAAAGAATATGATTATAAAATATTTATATACTGGCTTTATGAAGAAATCAATATTGTTTGCAATAATCCGGGTAAAAAAATATTTGCTTTAAATATAAAAATATAAGTGTTTATTAATTCTAAATATATATATTATAATAATTTAATAATTTTTAATTTAACAAGACTTAACGAGGGAGCAATTTTTCATACTATGAAAAGTATATTTCATGAAGTTTTAACAGATATCCTTGATGGAAATGCTATAGAACATCCGTTGAAATTTACTTATAAATATTTTGAAAACGAAGAAGAAATGCGAATTCCTTCGATCATAACTCTTACAGGATGTGATGTAATATCATATAAATAAGTATATTATTACTTGCTTTAATAATCTTAATAATAAACATTACTACTACATGTGTGTTAAAGAAATATAGATAAAACATAACAAATAATATTAAACTATATATTTATTTAATAAAAATTTTCTTATAAATTGTGCTTGTATATTAGTATTCTATTAATTTTAATAAATGATATTTGTAATATTGCTATACAATGTAAAATAACTATATAAAGCATGAGAGATAGATTTTTATCAAAATAAATAACTCTTTATGTGATGGCAATATCGGGTGAAATAATAGTTAATTTTCTTTTAATCTTTAATAAGTTAAGATTTTATTAATTATATTTTTCAAAAATATCATAATTGAAAATAAATTATTTTCTTTATTAAATGCTTAAAATAGTTTTAAGAGTTATTATTTATATTTTTATCTAAAAAAAGTGAAAAATGTTATAGAAATTTGGTTTATTATTCATTATATAAAAATTACCTATCAAAAAGAGAAATTATCCTTTGGTTTATTCTTGTTATTCCATTTAATTATTGATCTACACTATCACATTGTAATAATTAAAAAAAATCTTTGTGATGAATTATTATATTTAAATTTATTACGTCTTTTAGAATAAAAAATCATCGTCGATAGGAGATAGTGAAGAAATGGTAAGCAATGCGTCACAAATATTAAATGAAGGCAAAAATAGTTATTACGAAAATTTGCTTGATATTGTGATTGAAGCTACTTACAAAATGTACGTTTTTTAATTAAAATACCTAATTCATAAAATAATAAAGTTTCATTTAAGATTTTTATTGAGATATTTATAAAAAAAGGTTTGGATCTGAAGTGAATTATGTTTTGATTCAATCTGCTTTTAATAATCAAGAAAATATTTCATATTATACTATACCGTATCATTTTCGAAAACCAAGAATACTCAAAGGATTTTCTCTAGTCAAAAACGTAATACCGACAAATTCTAAACTAGCAAGTAAGTCTTTTTTAATGCGATTATTTTTAACAATAGAATCAAGAATTCAAATATAAGATAAAGATAAAATTTATAATATTACGTATAATCATTATATACAAAAATATTTATAAACGTTATTATATACGTAGACTATAATTTACCCTTAGTCTATAAATGAAAATTTGTACACAGAGATTATATAAATCTATAATTCTACAAAATATTTAATGTTAAAAAATAGTTTTATGAAAATAATATATGAAACAGTTTTTTCTCAATTTATTTTAATACGGTTAATCATCGTATAAAATTACTTTATATATTCATCATGGAACAAGTATAAAAATAAATCATCAATACATTTTTTAAGAAAAATCTTAAGAAATGAATAATATTACAAATTAATATTAATTTTAAAATAAAATGGTTACTTTACGTATATTACGTATAAAATAGCAAGAAAGCTAGGATTTTAAAAATATCTTCTTACATAATGTAAATGATCAAGATTATTTTTATTTATTTTTAAAACAGAAGTCATTTATAGATAATTAGTCATTAATAAACTAATTTTAATCAATATTAAATATATTTATCCTTAATAGCTGAATAAGCTTTTTAAACGTTTATATTTACACGTTAAATTGTTTATTTTAATAAATAAATTATTTCAATAAAACGTAATTCAGTTATTTTATATTTAGAAACATCAGAGAAAAGATCAGTACAAACAAATTATGTGGATGAAACGAGACAATCTAAAGTACCTATTGAATTGTTTACTAATTTTAATCTAACTAATTTAATTTTACCACTTTCGGAAGCCTTAGAGTCTTACGATGTTATAAACTTTAATGAAAATGACGAAATAGAAGAGGGTACGAGTGAATTACACAAAGTTGTATCAATATAAATTTTAGTTTGTGTAAATACAACTGCCCCATTCGCGACATTTAAAATCTGTGATTGGTAAATTGGAATCATTAAGTTTCAACGTTACAAATTGTTTTAAAATAGGATTATTTTTTCTAGGCAAACCAAGCTGGCCATATTTATTCGATCCACATCCCCAAAGTTCATTAGTATCTAAGAAAATTTAAAAAATTAAATTTACTTAATGATAGCAACAACAATTTTAGTAAAATTTATTCGGATTAATTCAAGACATACCAGTTCTGCAAATAGTGAACTTGCTTCCACATTGGACTTTATTTACATTATACTCTACGATTTCTTGACTTTCATTTTTAAAATTAACTAGAGTTGGCACTGCTAAAACATTTTCAACGTCTGGCTGACCCAATTGTCCTTGATTATTCCATCCCCAAGTATACAAATCTCCCTACACATATACATGATAGCAATTATATATTATATTAAAAATTTAAAGAGTAAAATAAAATCTTTCAAAATCTATTAAATTATAACACTCTTTATTTGAATTTCTATTAATGTTTTCTACATATGTATTTAAATGTAAATATTGAGTTAAAAGTACTCGCTCTTGAAACAAGTGTTAAATGAAAATTTGTTTTATATATATGTTTCATACTTGGTTCGTGATAATAGCGCTGTGCCAACCACCTGTTGCTATTTGTGCAACTTTTAGACCTCCTAAGGCTTCAATCAGCTTAGGTTCGTCGCAGTCTTCTAAATTACCGTGACCCAATTGTCCTCGACTATTTGATAAATTTAAAATTAAATTTATAGTGTATATACTCGTACGTATTTATATAAAAGTCGCATTCAACTAAATAGAAAGAGAAGAGACTTAGAACAATATGGAAAAGCAGGAGTGAAAAAGTACTTGATTGACTGCACGAAGGAGATTTACAGAGGTTTCAAGGTAAAAAATAAGATTGAATGTGAGATGATTGCAATTAAACAGATAAGCAATTCACATATTTAGGATAGGTTCAGTGATAATAGCACCGACAAAGAACATGCCAAATTTATGACCAAAAGAAGGAAAGGAAAGGTTTAAGAAAAATTCCAGAACAATAATAAAAATGTTTGATGTATTTTAGACAATGTGTTATGATATGGAGCCGAAATTTAGAGATGGAAAAGGTGCGGAAAATATACATAAAATAGATATTGAATTTAGGAAAAAACACGCCGGATTATATTTTGATACTAGAAGCAGAAGGCAAGAGAATAGAAATAAAGGGATTCAAGAGATTAATCACATTTTTAAAAAAATAATAAGCAGCGAAGACGCGTAAATCCTCAAAAATTGCATAAAAGTAAGGATAGAAAAAGGAATAGAAGTAAAGACAAAGAGAATTACACAATAAAAAAGATAAACTTTTGGCATAATATTGAGTAGTCAAAATACTTCTGGGCAGAGAAAATAGAAAAAGGTGATATAAAATGGAAAGAGAGAGAAACAATAAAAGCAGAATAGCATAGAAATATTTTGATTAATCACTTAGAAGCTTCTAAATACGCGGAATTTAAACGTATTATAATAGAAGTATACAAGAAAAAAATGTGCCTTTGAAAAGATTGGAAGAAAAAGAAGAAGACGTGGATTGAAGTTATTGTCAAGATTTTAAATGGGAAATGAAACGAAAAACAACAATCGATGGTGTATAGAAGAGGAAAGAACGTTTAGATTGTGCAACATATAAAAAGAAGCAAGAAAGTACATTTTCGAGGAGCGCAAGGTCATATGTAACCAAGTAATCAAGTGGGAGAATATTATGAAAGGTGATAAGAACGATTTAAACGTATTGTACAAGATATGGAACAGAAAGAGAAGGAAATAACAGAATGAAAGAAAAACATCGGAGCAAGACATTAGCAGGAGTAAAGAACAACTAAGGAAAAGATAAATATAGAAAATATTTGGAGCAGAGAAAAAAGCAGCAAAATAAAATAGATACATTGTAGAATGGCAATATCAGTTGTGAAGCAAAAAGAAAAAAAATTAACACGTGACAAATATTTATGTGTAATAGTATATAAATTTAAGTAATATGAATATGTCTAAATTTAATTTAAATTAAAGCGAAATACAAAATTTAGACAACAATGCATAACTGGTTCATAAATCAATAATAACAGTAAAAATATATATAATGATCATTATAATAATACATGTGCATATATATTAGAAAAAATGAAATACGTCCAATATACAATAAAATTTCTAATTTAATATATTGTTAGATATTTTTTTTAACAAAGAACAATAATAATGTTTTTAAATAGAAATGTTCATAAAAATAATTATATATATATATATATACTTATATTGCAAGTATGATACATAAAATTAGAAATAATTTTAATCAAACCTAAAACAAAATTAAAATTTAAAGGAAAGATAGTATTACATTATTTTAATTTTTTAAATATATCCTAAAGAATTCAAAGTTACTAATTTTCAAAATTTTTAAACAGCAAAAATGTTTGAATTATAAATTACGTTAAAAGTGATTAAAAATTTTTTTTCTAAAATTTACTGATTCCTTTCACAGAAAATATAAAAAGCCGATATAACTCTTATCTTAATTAGATTTTTTTAATTCTTAATTCTTTTCTTAATTCAATATTTTAAGAGAATAATAATATTAAAATTATTTTACTTACGTTCCTATTCCTGTTGAGTAAACATCTCCAGTTTCTGTAAGTAAAATTATGTGATCATAACCGCATGCAATATCAACAAATTTAATTAAAGCTGGATTATTGAGAGATATTGGAATATTGAAAACGTGACCTAAATTTGTCAAGGCAACGGTACATCGTCCCTGAGCAATTTTAACGACGAATTCTCCTTCAATTTGATTTATCCTTGAAATAAAATTCGGTATGCTGTTCCAAAAATCAGTGTAAATATTATAAATCCATATGCTATGATCGTGTGTTAAGACTGTTACATTCTCTGATCCTGCAATTGCTTGTTTAAATCTACCAATAAAAAATTCAATATGTAATATATAAATATGTTTGAAAACTTATTTTCAGATTCTTTTTAAATTATATTATATTTATTATTTAACAAACTCCAATATTAAATATTTTTATCAACAGTATTACACATGTTTTATTTAAGTATTTGTAAATGAAAATTAAATATGCGAGGCTATTTTTAACGTAACACATTAAACTTTTTAAGGATTTTTATCCATATTAAAGCACGAAAACATTTTCTTTTCGTGCTCATTTCTAAAAAAATTCTTAATATAATTTATTAATAATTAATTATTATAATGTAATATTGTTAATAATATTCTAATATGAAACTAATAATTTAAATAAAAATAACATTTAAATTACAATTTGGGCATAATAATAAGATAATTTTTTTTAAGAACTGTTCAATCCAATGTTAAGTTTTAAATTTAAATAAAAGAATCGTTACATAATCATTCTAAATATATAAAAATAAATAAATATTCATTTTAATTTCAATGAATTTAGTTTCATCAAGTGTGAATTTTCTGAAATAATTTAAAATTTGTTTAAAATACCTATTAAGTCTTAATAAAAATCTTTTTTTATTAACCATTAATATGTACGTATGTTTATATATAGAATTATTAATCATATATTTAAACTATAATTATCATTTCCTATATTTATTCATATGTAACTCGTATCTAGATTATTTTTGTATTAAATTATTGATATTTATTTTATATTGAAATTATTGTCAAAATAATTTTATAAAATAGGTATCACCTTAATAATTAATAAATTTTTTAAAAGTATAAATATTAATGAAACGGCAATACTATAATTTAATTTCAAGGCTAAACATAATCAAATTTTTTATGAAAAAACCTTTTTGTTCTATCTTTTATAATTATCTACTTAATGGCGTGATATATACAATTATTTCTTAATATTCATGTTTAAAAATCTAAATAGTCTTAGCAATTTTTTTAAAGATTCATACTTAAGAGTTGGATGTTCAGGTATTTCAAGCAACCGCTGGAATTCATTGCAGTTATTCGATGAAACTTTTCCAGATATGTACAATTTATTATTTTTCCAGATAAGGAAGTAATCCCAACCAATTTCAATATCAGTCATACCTTCATAAGGTACAAAAAGAAATTTATCGTTTGCTAATAAACTTTCATGATCAACAGATTGATTTTCATTTATAAATTTACTTGCATTAAAGCCTGAAAAGTAAATTTTTGACATTTTCCTGAAAGTAAAATATTTATATCTCGTTAAAAAAAAAACAAGTATTATGTTTAAATACATTAAGATTAATATATAGAATTAAAAAATGAAATATTAAAAACTACATGCTACAAATTAAAATTAAAAACTTTACATTTTGTAAGATATGCTTTTAAAAAAAAAAAAAAAAATTTTAATTTATTTTTTTTTTTTATTTAAACAAAATCATGAAAGAATTTTACGAAAAATTTTTGATAACAAAAATGACATATTTTAAAAGGTATATATTTTTTATACGTAAAACGTAAAATTTATTAGACGTCATAATTAATATTATTGAGTACTGTATACATAATAGAACGGTATACATGATTTTTAACTGTGATGTAGCATGTGCATGCAATTAATCATAGGGGGCGATATCTACGTGATTTGCATGATTCGCGCCATATTGTTGAAAGTAATACCAGGAACCTTTATTAATTATAATTCTATAACTAAAGTGTACGGTTATTTTTCGGCAAAGAATAGAAAAAGAAAAAATTGAAAGAGATAAAAAGATAGTTAGTATAATTAATAGTTATGTTTTAATTGTGTTTTACTCAAGGTTGAAAACTCAACTACAATTAATTGAGAATCAAGTGAGAATGCGTAAATAAACCAGTTAAAAAATTAAAGGGACCATTTTATTTTACACTACTACAGAAACCAATATTGAAAGTTTTGTGTGACATTTTTTTATATCATGTGTTTTGTACGGATAAAGTAGGATCATATTTTATGAAAAATTGGATAAGCGGTTTTAATCATATCGATAATGTCGATGGAATTACACTTGAAGAAACTGCATATGAATTAAAGACAATCTTCATAAATTTGTAAAGAAACCTATCCACGTATGAGGAATAGGGGTTTGTCAATCAAGAGAAGCTTGCAATGAAGATTCTCGTAAATGCAAACTATCAGTGTTTCATACAAGGCTATATCATATCATATTGTATTGTATTGTATTGTGTTTATATTATATTATATTATATTATAAACATATAAATTTTTTATATCTATATGTTTCATGCAATATTGTATCAAACGACGATGTGTTCAGAAGATTTCATGACTGAATTTCAATTGGACGGGGATGAAGACGCCAGGGGCTGTTGTATGCAAATTGTTAGGATTAACAGAAACTTAGTAAAATCAAATTTATCGTGTTTCAAAGCAGAAAATAGCTCGTTTGGTAAACCAGAACAAAGTAAAATGACGAGTATTTTAGATGTTATATCATAGATGGTGCCAATAACGCATTTCGAAACCATGACAACAAAGCATTACAAATTCAGTAAAACAAAATAATAAAATAATTGTGACCAGTGTATTCAAAAATTCGTGCAAATAAAATATTAGAAATTTTTTTAATTATTAAAAGATATTTAAGTCTAGGACAATTTAAAAAAATAATTATCTTACTCTTTGCACTGTAATTAATTCTTAACTTTTGTACCTAGTAAAACAGCAATATTATGAAGTTCTTTAGGTTTTAAGAATGACCTTCTGGTTATTGATTCTTCTCACAATCTTTATAAATTTAAAAAGTAAACGATTATTTAAAAAATGGTCAGTTATTTTTTTATAAACAGAAATTTTTTTTAATACACTAACCTGTCCAAAATAAACTCGAAATATTTTTAAATTCCGGTAGAGGCGCTGTAAGTAAAAGCGGATTATTTAAAGCAAAATTTCAGTATAAAAATAAAATTTATTTAAATTTTATAATAAACTCATAATTGGTATTTAAACCCAAAATTTTATAATAAACACATAAAATATTTTTTTGAACAATTAATATATAGTATCTTTATAATATGATTTTTATAGTCCAGCAAACATAAAAATAAAATAAATTTTTCTACTATATATTTTATACATTATATTGTTGTAGATTTTTTTTAACCAATACTTTCTTATATTAATTTAAAATTTTTTTTTATCAATCAATTTTATTAAAAACTAATAACTCTTTGTATGAATTTTATTTAAACTAATTGTAAATGACGTATTTGTACTGTACAATTTTTCAAGCAATTAGTTTTTGATTTATAAGCAAAAATTAATTTTTTATTGTAAAGATATATAAAACTAAAGATATATTTAAAAATGTGTAAAAATAATACTTTTAATTTAACTGATAATGAAGGCTTTTATAGTGTTTAAAGGTTACTAGAAATAATTAGACATGTGAAAATTGGTTACAATAGTGGTAATTAAAAAATAAATACTTATGATACGTATTATGATAGCTAAAAATTTTTGTAAATACTAAAAATTAGTTGAGTAATTATATATTAATATAAAATAATATAGTGAAACTTTTATTATGATTTTATACTTGTGAAAAAATTGATTTAAAATAAAATTATAATATTTTTACAGAGTAAATTTTTGATAGAATCAAAGGAATTTTTGAGATGTTTAGAAATATTTGAGGATTATAAAGCATACAATATTGTAGTAATAATAAATATTTTAATAAATATAAGGTTAATTTATTAAGTGTTTTTAATATATTACAGTAATATCGTATAATTTAAGAAAAAGAGCTTTTATGTACAGACAAAAGTATAACGTATGACAGTACATTAATTTTTTTATTATACGAACGTTTTTCTATAATTTAAACGAAATTAGTTAAAATTGGAATGGTATAAAAATATTTGATTAAATAATGAAAATTAAATGTGATTAGCTTATAAATACAATTTAATATTGGAAGGAATGCATCTAAGATGAACGTTAATTAATTCTGTTATTAATAAAAATATTTTACATTTAAAAAAATATTTTACATTTAAAAAACTTTTACATTTAAAAAACCATAAATCAAAATTTACATACTTCAATCCAAAAGTTAATTTAATTTTTGAACCAATATCTATTTTTATAAAAATATTTTATTTAACTACTTAACGAAATTTTAGGGTCTTTTAGCTATTTTACGTAAACTTCGATCAAATCCAGATAAGGAATTAAGACTTTTATTGCTAGGACTCGATAATGCTGGAAAAACTACAATTCTCCGATGTTTAGCAAATGAAGATATAACACAGGTTCAATTAATTTTATTCAAAATTAATTTTATAGTACTTTTACAATAAAATATTATATATTTTTAGGTTACACCTACTCAAGGATTCAACATAAAAAGTATACACAGTGAAGGTTTCAAACTCAATGTATGGGATATCGGCGGTGCTAGAAAAATTCGCCCATACTGGCGCAATTATTTTGAGAACACCGATGTTCTCGTATGTCAACGATTAATGAATAATTAAATAATTATTTTAAGTTTTTATCTATGTATTTGTAATTTAATTAACGTTTAAAAAATAGTTGTGATATAACTTATAAGTTGAAAGATAAGCTTACAAATATTAAAATAATAATAAATCTTATATAAATAATAATAAATAAATAAATAAAATAAAAAAATAATAAATAAAATAATAATAAATTTTAACATTAAATATTAATGCCATAAAGTTCAACAAATTATACTAGTTTACGAATAATTCGGTGCACTTTTATACTTAAATAAAATATTTGACTAGTATTGAGACACTTATATTATATTATAATACTCATTTAATAGAATTAAAGTTTATAAGATTGTATTGTGGTTTAATTTAATGACGATGAACGTTTTAAATTAAGTTTTCTTTAAAGACTTGATTCTTCTATTTATGTGAAAGTGTGATAATAATTTATACTCTATTGTTTTCTTTGAATTAAGTATTATAATAAATTTTATTTACAATAAGATTTCTATTTAATATTGTCACTTTCTTTTAAATAAAATATTATCTATTACATTTTTAACATATTTGATATGGTTTTTTTATAATTAAAAATTCTATTTATAATATCTACTTTAATACATTTCTTATAAAATCTTCTTGATATGATCAAAAATTATTATTACTACTTAATAAAAATGAACAAAAGTTTCTAAAAATAATAATATCAATAGTAATTTTTTATAATTATCGTTTAATCAACTATTTACATAAAAATTAATTATTGTACAAATATTTTTTAGATGTATGTCATTGATAGTGTTGATACAAACCGATTAGAAGAAAGCGGTCAAGAGCTATCAGAACTTTTGACTGAAGATAAACTTCGCGGAGTTCCTTTGCTTGTTTATGCTAATAAACAAGATGTGGCTCAGTCGATGACATCAGCTAATATTGCTGAATTACTAGGCCTACATAATATTAAAGATCGAGATTGGCAAATACAATCTTGTATTGCTACAGATGGAAAGGGCATTAAAGTAAGTTTAACGATCAAGCATTAATGTTATTTGTTTGTCATCAAGCATAAAATAAAATTTATCGAGAAACTGTTTCGTCATACTGTTACATTCTATATAAAAATATAGAATATTAATCTTATTCTGATATTATAAATTACTTGATTAAATGTGCTATTATTATACTATAAAATATTTAGATCGCTATATAAAATATAGAGTAATTCTAATAGATTTAAATATATGCGATTTAGAACTAAATCATACGTTTTTATTAAATATATTAATGCATATAAAATTATAATATGTTATTTATTATAAATTGATTGTATTTAACCTTTTCATATAGACTAATTATTATAAAAATATTTATTAAAAAATTTGTTTTAAATATAAGTTCAAAGTTATTCACAAATTACGAAAATATTTTACTGCAAAACATCATCCGTATAATTGAAAAATATAAATTTAGATTTATGCATTAAAATAAAATAAAATTATTAATTAATTTATATATTTATCAGAAAAGTTATAAAGATTTTCATTTTGTAGATACCAGAAATGATGTTATTATAATAATTATATGTTATAATAATAATTAAATAGTCTGTTAATTATTTTTATAAATTACAAGAAACTGATTAACATTTCAGGAAGGCTTAGAATGGGCTTGTAAGAGCATCAGAAAAAAGTAAATTAATTCACACCAGATTATGTATGTAGAAGGTAAGAGGATGTATGTGAAAATATACAAAAAATGTAGGATTCAACGATGTATTTCTTTCAAACTTGTACTTCTTCGTCGCTTAATTTGACATTTATCTAATATTTACAAGAATTATTTATATGAATCGGCTATCTACTTTTCTGTATAAGCAAGTCTAGTCAGCGGAATGTTGGCTCGACTGTGTCCAATCATTTTTTCCATCCATTATTTTAAAATACTTTTTAACAATACCATTATTTTCACATTTGTAATATCATAAATTAATTTTCACGAACGGAACAGAAAGTTCCGTTATACAGAACTTATCATTTACAATTATTATTTTATTCAATCACACCTATATGTTATCTTTCATACTGTTTTTTTCTTCATTCTGTTGTACCCTTAGTTCTATTTTTTTTCTTCAGAAAAAAACGAGGTAAAATGAATGTTAAGTAGAGTCATTCAATGAGCTGAATAACGTTGCTAAACAATGGAAAGTTTTTTTTTTATTTTTGTTAAATTTAAAACAGTCTCTTTTCCATTATTAACATTTAAATTGTAAGCTTAAGAAATTAACTAGAGTTCACTATGCGAATACTCTGTAGTCACCCGAATTTCCTCCTCGTGAAAAAGTGTACAATCAGCGGGGTACTTTTCCTGCAATAATAAAAAAATCATTTATTAAATATTTTAATCACTATTAATTACTATATGGAGTAAAGTCATGCATATGGAATTACTTTTAAAAGCTTTAATAATGTAATCAAATTGCAAATAATATGATTATATTTATATACTTATTTTTATTAAACTATTATTGATAATGTATAATTTTTGCATTTATTAATTATTAGAAACTGTTGAAATGTCGTGAATTTTAAAACATAATCTTTTTATCACTAATACTTTTCTTCGTATTATCAAATAAATTATTAAATAAATTATTAAATTCAATTATTTTTCGCAACAGAAAAAATCTTCCTTTCTTATTTGTAATAGTATAGTCTACAATACTATTAATAATAAATCTAGATAATCTAAATAGAATAAGGGTACTTATAAAATGATTTAACTTACAAGACAATTGTCTGCTTCTAAAATCGATCCATATAGAGACCAGAAACTGAGGCCACTTTTGTTGCTGATACCCCAAGCAGCAGGGAAACTCGCTATTTTGGTTAACCCAACACGGAAAGAATCGTTTGTCATTTTACTTTCCGTGGGTGTCGACTTATGATTAATGGAACAGAGAATTTGATTTGCACAATGCGGCATTTTCGATCCCCATTTATAAGCACGATAAGCCTGGAAAATAATAATTTACGTGATATTTTCATAATTTTAGAAGCCTTATAAGTAATTTTACAAACGTAATTTATGCAGTAACAAATTTTTTTATTTTTCGGATAAAATTTTTACATTTGTATTTAATCTAATTGTTATTTAAAAAATTATAATTTTTTAATTATGATTTATATTAATATTATTAATTTCTATTAAATATTAGAATTTATGTATTAAAATGAATAGTGAAATTGCAAAATCCTTAAATGATAACGAATATTTGATTTTTAATATTAATTAGAATTAAAAAATGTTTTATTACAGAGTGACTGATTTTTTTTTTAGTAAACTGCTTTCATTTTCAAGATAGAAAAATAATTTTAAAAGTGTAATTTATTTATTATTTGAACACGAATATTTATACAAAAAAATTTATAATCCATAATAAACTAAAAATTAATACTTTAAATACCTTTATACTAATATTTAAAATAATTTCTTTTTTTTTAATATTGTATACAGAAATATGAGTTTTTCCTTTCAGAACCGTTTTGCAAAACAAATATTACTTACACTAGAAATTAAGTTCACTATAAATTTCCATATGATTATTAACTATATATATGACAATTAATTATTATTGCATTATAAATATATTAATTTATTGATCACAATCATAAGTTTTTATGTAAAATTATACATAAGAATATCGTGTATGGTAGAGTATCTAATAAAGTTTATAATGTAAATAATCTGAGAAAATAATGTATGAAAATGATTATTCTTATTCACTTTGACATTAGTATAAAATTAACATAAAATATTCAATATGTAATAAGTTTCTTGAATAGTTTTATTGTTTAAATTTTCAATGCAGTAAAAAATTTTTATTCTTTTTTCTAATCTTTCCTACAGATTCAAAAAAGTGTCATTAACAATTCTTTACAATACTTTATTTTTTTTATTTATTTTACCTGGGTTTTAAAATAAATATCTGCAGTATAATAAATAAAAAAATATTGTATCCATTTTCTTGGAGCAAAAAGTTTTTTTATATTATTTTAAGTACTTTGTTTATATTTATTTCTTATAAAATAGAGAGGGAAAACTGCTGAGTGCAAACTGCCAACATTAAAAAAAATTGCCTTACCTTAAGGAGTGGACTTATAAAGCCGTTATTGATAGAGTCACTCAACTTATGGCTAAGTTCGCGCGCGTTTATTCGAGACATAATAAAGCCTTTCTGTGAAGCTAAGCTCATAAGCTCCTGAACATACGCTACAGCCGGTTTGATGTACTGATAGCTGTCAATCTGCATATTTAAATGTCGTTTCGCTACGGCGTTGGCAAGTCTATAAATATTATTATTAATGTATTTGATAGTAATAAACACCTATTTCATAAAAATAATAACTCAAATAATAAAACTGTTGCAATTAGTTGTCATGAGAACTTTATTTGATTATAATATTTACTATAGTTACTAAATTTATTAAATTATAGACGAATTATACGAAGCTGCTCTATTTATAATTTATTTTGGCATTCTCAATTTACATATTTTTTTACGGTTTTATGTTTATTTAATCAAATTTCAATTCGTTTAGAATTTCATTATGTAGAATAATATTAATAATATTATGTTTTTTTATGTAAATTTATTCATACGTATTAAAAATTACTGTTATATTTACGGATATTGATAAGACGGAATACTAAAATAAAGCATCCAGTTATTGGTACTTTTATTTTACTAAATGTGCGTTTTGTTCAATATTTTTATCTAATCTGAGTATTATTATTATTAAGTATTTTTTAAATAAATTTTAATAATAAAATAACATAAATTTTATGTAAATTAAATAATAAATATTGATAGTTTATTTAACTTATTTAATCAGAATTTGAGTCATTTCGTTCAAATTTATAATTATATTTTGATGACATATCATTACTTTATTATTCAATTTTCAAAGAAAAATGTGCACGAGCTTTGCTAGAAAAATTATAAAAAATATATGTAGTATATATTAAATCAAATTTAATAGTATTTGATCCATGATGTTTACGATGATTATGATCAAACGTTGATATTTATAAATAATCAGACGAAACAAATGGTTTAAAAAAACTTTTAATAATATTATTTATGTCTTTGAAATTTTTTATTTTGATAGTGCATATTTAGTTTAAAAAATAATAGGTGTCCAAAGAATGGACGTGTATAACAAAATGACAACTATTACATCTTATTTATTATTTTGATAGCATTACTTATTGCTTTATATTTACCTTCAATCTTTTTAATTTAAATCTTATAATGATATATAAATAATTGTTTCTTTATTTAAGTATGATTTACATTCATAAATATATAAACTTAAACCTTAAAGTATTACTCTAAAGTATTATTTTTTAAATCAAAGGAACCATAAACACAATAAGCATTAACAATTTTTAAAAAATTTTTGCGAATGCTCTAATATAACTGAAGTACTATTACTTAAAACTGAACAAAATAGTAAACTTGAGTTTATAAAAATAATTTCAAAAATGGCGTTTTAGCTGTACTTCAATTTTAATAATACATATATTAAAAAAAATAAAATTATGTACTTAAGTTTTTAATTTTTGAAATAATATTGATACTTAGTATTTTGCTTACGTTTGTACTATGAAAATTTAATTATTCTAATATCATTAAATATAAATAGCACAAACCTCGAGAGACTCTCGGTTGGTCTGGAAGGTTCAAACATAACTGATTTAGGAAAACCCTGTGACTTCAAGAAACTGTTTCCTACAAACTGTGCAGTAATGAGATAACGTTGCTGAGTCACTGGATCAGAAATGTGTGACATCCACTCAGCTACGAAGTTTGTAAGGGAATTAATCCATCTGCGTCTTAGAGATGGATTATCAAAGCTATCCATAATCTTTTCCCATTGAATGTTTCCGTTTGTATCGGACATCATACCGACGATATTAGCTAAGCCACTGTTCTTCCACAAAGTCTGGCCTAATTCCGAATTACTATATAATATGAATAATTTACCAATTAGCTTTTCGGTTCCATTTAAATAGCTTTCTTAAATATCACACCATCAATTTAATATATTTAATTTTTATATTAAATTTAAATAATTAAATAACAACAAAGCATGTGTATGATTTATAGTACTTCATACAGCTTTATAAAGTATTTGACAATTCAATATCTTTTACATTATTAAAAAGTTATAATTGGACTGTATTAATTAATATTTATAAGGGTTTATCGCGAAAAAAGTCTTATAAGAATAGCGCAAATACTGTAAAAAAGAAATACAATTATTGACCGCATATTTATATACGATAAAATCACAAAAGTGTGCATAAAAATGTAGAAGAAAATTCTAAATATTAGCAATATTATAAAGCTACGTAGATAATTTAACGCTTGGGGTCGAGCATGAGATTAGAAACAATAATTAACAATTCTTATTTGAATGTGTTGAAAAACACTTGTTGTTATTTATACACCATATACACGTGATGAAATGAATATTATTAATAATAATTAATAATATTAATAATAATTATTCATAATTATTAATAATAATAATATTATTGCAAGTGTTTGTGAATGTAAAAAAAAAAATATAAAAATTTGGTCTCCAAGATAAGTTTATCAAAAGCTTCACAAATACGATTAGAACTTCTTATGCACTAACCAACAAACAAACATCACGCAATTAAGTTAAAATGATAAAACTAGCAAGTTACTAGATAGACCAGTGAAAAATGTTTGTATTAATAGCTACGATATAAAAAAAAACAACACGTAAGCCACATTTCTCAGAGAAAAATGAAAGAAGCCATGTCCAAACTCTGATACGTCAATATTCTTTCTGAAGAAAAAGAAAAAATTTAGATATCTAAATAATTTATTTTGAAACCTTAAACACGTTTTTTGCAAACTACTTTTTAAAAATAAATATATTGGTAAATCTTACAGACTAAATATCGCATAAAAAATCATTTATTCTAAATTTTTTTATTTAAAAATTGTAAAAAAATTTAAAGCGCAATCGTATCATTTGCGTTTTTAAAATATTTCGTATTAATAACAAATATATTATATAATAGGGAAAAAATCTTAATACCATATAGCTATTCTGAATTTATAAAAAAAATATGCATTGATTATTCAAACTTATAGAATTCTTGATGAAAAAAAATTATTTTAATTAAGAGCATCTTAAAAACCAAGTATTTGCTTATAAGCGTTATCGCGGCTAAATCGATAAGCAATTACAAATTTACTCTTAATTTATAAAAAACTCAAAGAAATGTCTGTTTTCAATTTATTAAAAATCTTGTTTTATACTTTGACAGATTGGTAGATCGGAACAATACTATTAAAGTAAGCAACCAACCTAAAATGGTCCCACATAAGATGAGCGTTTTCAAGTATAGGTGGCATAAACCAAGAGTGATCTGAATGATCTTGCCTGCTACCTTTACCCGAGAAACTATCCATCAGTATTGGTACCAGACCCATAAGGCCTTCTGCATTTCCGGTCTGACCCATAAACATACTAGCTATGTTCAGCATACCGTCGAAATCGAACTCAGACGATTCTTTTTCAACTGTGTTATCCATTGAGCGCTTGGATTTGCGAGCGCCTCCTCCCATTGAAGATAAACCTCCAATTATATCGCCAATTATGCCCAGATCAATGGCACCTTCTTCTCCAGGTTGACTCTGACTCTGGCCTGACACGAAGTTGCCAAGACCCGAGATTATCTTGCTAAGTCTGTCGGGCTTTGGATTTTGATTCATCAATATGTCTCCTACCTAATTAGGCCAACGATCACATTATAATTATTTGAGTATCTACTTACTTGTCTTTATTTTATTTTATTTTCTAGTTTTTCAAATATAATTAGAAAACTTCACATGACCAACAAATATTGATAAAACACACCTTTTGAATTGAGATTATTGGGATTTCTACTGTGCTGTTGAAAAATTATTTTTGGGTATACAAAATTATTTTATAGTACTTCATTAAATATTGTGAAATTTAAAGAAAAACATTTATTATTTATTTATTTAGAATATATCAATAGATTTTATTTGCAGATAAGTAATGCGTCTTATTTTTCAATTAAGCTTATTATATATAATTTTATGGTACAGAAACGTATTTTTCTACCAAATTTTATAATTTCTTTCGGTAATTTTCTTTATAAAAAATATCTATTCAAGAACTTAACAAAGGTTTCCTTAAGTACACAATGAGGTTAGATCAAGTATTAAATATTTGATCCAATATTTTGTTTTTATAAGATAGATAAATACTGTTATTAATAATTTAAAATTTCTGACTTAAGTAATTAAAATAAAGATGAATAATGTATTTTGTATCACATTATTTTGTGTTACATAATTTATTTTAACCGTGTATAATTTTTTATAAAATACAAAGAAGGAAGCTGGTAATACTTAACGTTTAATTTTCTTAATATAATTACAGTAAGTGATTTTAATATAAATTATATGTACATTGTGTATAAATTCTCATCATCAAAATTTATAAAATTGATACAATTTTCTTTATTAATTACCTGTTTTCCAGTATTAGATTCCATAAATGCTCTAGCCACACCTTGGAGACCACCAATTGCTTCTTTGTTGTCAAATAATGCTTGCGCGGCTTCCATAAATGCACTTGAAGTGTCATCTTCATTGTTACAAAATACCAATCCAAAAAATACGAAAAATATAATAACTTTATTGTTCCAAAAAGTCATTTTTATCTGTGAAAAAAATTAAAAAGAAATTATTTAATGTAATGGAAATTGCATAAATGTACACATATATGCATAGTTTTCTAAATATATTTTGTTTTCAATATTTTATTAATCCTATTTATATCAAATTTTTTACTTTATTCAAGAATATTTTTTTATCTAATAAAAAAACTTCGTTTACAAGTTAATGGTTACTTACGATTTTTGTATAACAATTTGTTATACATTGTCTTTATATATTGCTCGAAATGCATTTTATGTGTATTACATCACACAATATATATTAAACTAATATATAATTTTTTATTAACTAAATTATTTTTATAAAAATTGTTATAAAGCTTTTTAATTCAATTACATAATTTCAATTAAACTATTAAATGTTAATGAATCGAATAGTAAAATAGTAATAGACTGTTAGCCACCTGTAGCGCAAAGGTCATAAAGACATTAGTTATTCGTTGTATTGTCCACATATTAATAAGAGTAATATTATATAATTTTTAATTTAAAACGAATTATAAATTAAAAACTTGAAGAATTATAAATGAAAATTCTGATATTATTAAAATTTTATTTAAGTTCAAAATATTTAATCAAGTAATAGATTTGTGATCGATAGATAAAATTATAAAATATTTTAGTTAGAAGGTATTAAGTAAATTTATCTATGTATGTATTATACTAATCAATCAAAATTTTATAATATAATGTTGGTATTCTTGTTATCCTCAACCTACATATATATATTATTTTTTTAGAAGTTACCTCAATAAACTAGTTTTTTCATTGATAAATAATATAGTTGACTGCCATTATGTGGATGGTACAACTAAATAGTATGCTTTTTAAAAAATTATATCTAAAGTATTCGATTATAACTGAACTGCCTTGAAATTATTTATTACCAGCAAATAAATTAAATGGATATGTGACATATCTATATATATAGAGTTAAATATTTACAAAGTGCATGAATAAAAGTAAACCAATTAGCGCGATTAACATGCAAATTATAAATTTTACAATCTGAAAATTTGAATGCATTTAAATATGAATAAATATGAATGTATACAATAATTTATTACGGTTTAAGATGAATTAAGTTTATATTTTCTGTTTTAATTTATAAATAAATTGATTCTATATTTTTGTATTCTTAAAAAAGTAATTAATATTTTGCTGTGTATGCTTTTTTATGAAAGATTGTAAATTATTGTATTATATTACACAGTGTTAAAGACGATTAACGGTATACGTATAACATCGCATTCCACCGTAAATGAACGTAATATCGAACGTGGATATTCAACATCAAAGAAAAAAAAGATGACAGAAATTCGCTCCAAAAATGGATATATTCCGAGGATAAAATTCTTTGTTCTTTCTTTAAATTTTTTTTATAACTGGTAAATTGGATATAACGATTGCAATAATCCCTGAATAGTTTAAAATTGGAGCTCAAGGTTATATTGACAAAAAATTTAGCTACAAGCATTTGGTGGACATTGTGTAAAAAATCGCTATGGTGGTTACATTAAATTAAAATAAGTTTTAACACTAATGATATTATTAAAATAAATTACTAAAATAACCTATTCGATTATTTCTTTGGGCTTCACACTGATTCGGGGAACATTATATTTCATTATATATGGCATTTTCACTAGAATATTATTAATACGCAACAATTTTCCATTGCTATTTTGAGGTGTGAAAGTAAAAATTCGGAATTAGAAAAAATGGGTTACAAATTTTATATAAGGCTGGTAATGCGCATTTTTATGGTATAGATTTTTATATACATTGTATGCAACTACTTGAATGAGTGCATTTTTGCCTGGAACTGTAAAACAGTAACATTCTTATTTTATACGTAGTGCTCAAATGTGATAGTCACAATTCGTACGAGTCTTTTAAGAAAAAAGCCTTGGTGCAACAACAAGAGTTTATGAATAAATAATTTAGAGATAAATATTTATTTCTTTTATAAATTTCACGGATAGTTGGATAATTTTGTGTAACTTTTATCGGCGCTTGCTTAAAGGTTAGAGTGCGTTGCAGGAAAGAGATGCTCATACCGTTGTTTCTCGTTAACGGAGGTCCGCGCGTATACAGCAGCGTTACATAGCGAGGAAACTGGTTACAGCTTGTGTTAAAGCAGAAGTCGATAGATGCCGCTGATGAAATGTTGATTTACCACCTATTACATAAACATCAGGAACTGCACAGGATACATACCTACGATGCGTTGTTAGCATACGCACATAATTAAATTGCTGATCCAACTTGCATCAAAAGACTAATGACAGAACTTAATCTAATTTAAATTCGAGTATAACTTATTTATATTCGCCACGAATTGGATAAAAATACAAGATCGTTAAGTTATAGTTGAGAATCAGTAATTTTTTCGATTAAGTTTACTCTAAAATAGTTTAACGATTCAGCTAACAACGAATTATTTTTCATAATTCGTTTTACTGCATTACTCTAAACAATTTACCAAATATTCTATCATTAAAGACATTGAATTTTAAAGTTAGCCGTTATGAAATTTAATAATAAGAAAAAAACGCTTTTACAAAAATCTTGTACAAAATTGAAAAATAATTCTAATAGTGTTTAAAATCTGACTAATCTTAAACTTCAAATGAGTTTTCAGTCAATCAGTTGTATAGGATTAAAATTTATTATAAGCTTTAAAGTAAAATTAGGTTAAATTATAAGCTAAACATAATAATAGAAAATAAATGCTTTAAATCGAAATTTACAAGAAATAAAATACTTAAATAACGTATTTAATTATTTCCTTGGGGTTCACACTAATTGGAGCAAGATTTATTTATTGCATTTTTACTTGACTGTTAAAATATAAGATATAACTCAACGCACAAATTTTGTGGTTTCTGAAATATCAGTTAATATCAGTTTTGTGGAACGGAAGCTTTTCGTTGTGGATCTTATAATAATTGTAAAATTGTTAAAAATATATTTTAATCCAAGTTTCTACATAAATAAAAAAAAAAAAAACAATTCATAAATATAAATAATATAATTTAGAATAATAAAGTGATTGATAGTTACGTTTAAATTAAAAATCTAAGTTTGCTCAACTCTCTTTAAGCGTCTACGATACGTCACTGCTGAAAAGGTAGCCATCTATCAAATTTATTTTATAAATGTAAATGTATCTGATTAGAGAAATAGAAAATTATATTGCCATTAAAATAATTAGAGAAGCGCGGAAAATAAAAATTGTTTCAGTGAAATTTCAAATTAATTTACAACAATTGATTTATACAAAACCATTGTTCGAGTCGATTGTTTGTCTGCCAATTATAATAATACGATATTAAGGTATATCATGGAGATTTTAATATATACCGTAAACCGTAGGCCGCATGGAATTGACATTCTTTGAAGCTGGAACAAGGATGGTACCAGCGCGCGATTTTGCCTAACGGTATGCACTGTTAGTCATCGCCTACGTCCAAGCGCGAAACACGAAGTGCCGAGCGGTTCGATACATTCTGTATGTTCTCTTCTTTCAATGGTCGCTGATCGAAAACCTGATTTTTTAAATTTTTATATTATCATATAATGTTTTCCTCGTTATAGGTCGGCGCACGATTTTTATTTCTTTTTCGAACTATAATTAGAAGAAAGAAAATGAAAAAAATAACAATCACGTTGTTAATTAAAATTTTTCGCTTTTAAATTTTACAGTTTTTTTACCGATCATAAGAAAAGCAATACTAAATTAGATTTATTAATTATTAAATGCTGCATCGTTTAAACATCATTATTGAATTTCAAATATACTCATAAAATTTTTAATAATTCTATCGTGTATGATATTATAATTGATTCGTAAAATATTTTAAAATTTTAATTGTTACTTACATAAATTATATTTTGATTAAGAGATTTATAAAATGTAATATTAAATTTATTTATATTATACATAAGGTTTACTAGAATATTATATTTTTATATAAAAGCTGAATTTGTGTTTAGAGAGTTTTATCACAACTATTTTTTGTACTCGCAAGAATAATTAAATGATTTTTTAAAATTTTGTTCGTTTTTAATTAAAATATTTCCTAATTTATAGATATATTATAGTTTATGAAGAAAAATTTAAAGATGTGTCGTTTAAAATATTAATATTTTTATTTAAAATCTTATAGATCTCGAACATTTATAAAATACCGTATATTTAATTGTAATAAAAAATATTATAACTAAGCAAACGAAAATAATATTTATTGTGATATCAATATATATAAAATACATTATAATACCACATATTATAAGTAATTATTAATAATAAATTCTTATTTAAAAAAAATTACCTTTTCTGAGTAATAAATGAACAAGAAGATTAATTTTACTTTGGTTGTGAAAAAATAAAAAGTAAAAAATATGAAATATGGATTATAAATTTTACCTAAGGTTGGTAATAATAATGACCATTTGCGTGTTTTAACTAATATCATTTCGTACAAAGAAACATTTAACATAAAAATGATAAAAAAGAATTTGCTTAAAATTAGTATTTAAATTAAATTTAGTTTAAATATAGTAGTTAGGATTAATTTATGGTTTGTTATTAAAATATTAACTTATTTTATGAAAGCATTTATGTTGTTACACAAGTATAAATACACGCGCGCACACACACACACACACACACCACGCGAATATGTACCCATTTATTGGATTTAACTAATGTTATAAAAGCGAAAAATGTAGAGTATTATTTATGTATTTATCTGTTCGATATATCCCTCATTTAACTTATAATTATCATTCGTTATACATTTTAAACATATTTTATGCTTTCGATATCAAAAAAAATTTATCAAATCATAGTACCCTTGAATCTTTTATTACTAGTCCTAAATTTTAATTGAACATAAGTTGTCATAGTATTCAATTAATATAATTATAACGTACTTTATAAATATAGATTTAACCATAATATTCCATACATTTCGATTTATTATAAACTTCATAAAGTAAAATCTTAAATTCAATATAATGAAATTCAACAAAAATCTTTAATAAATAAATCCTTGTATTTTATAGTGATATACTACTTTATTTAAAATAATATTTAAATGAATAACAAACATTAATCAATATGTAAACATTATCTAAATAATTAAAATTTAAAAAAAAGATATTTTTAAATCATAATTCTACCAATGCTTGAATACTTTATTGGATAAGTTATAAAAAATCGTTTAAATTGCATGAAATAAACAATTTGTATTTGAGTTAGTTACTGCAAGTTTCTATGTAATTTACATAAGAATTATATATGAAATAAAAATTTTAAGTACAAAAATAATGAAATACGATTGTTGAAGTGAAAACCGGTGAAACTCTCAGTAATTCTTTATTGTAGGGCCTATAATTGTGCCAGAAAATTGCATGTAACAGTGTTAGTCATTAGGATTTTGATAACTGACAAACTGATGTAATTAGTGGGTTCATTCATTTTTTTTTTTAGTAATAAAATATGAGTTTTTTACTGCTGTTTTGATATAATTATATAAATTACTCGATGTATTTCGGTAAGAAATTTTTTTTTACTCTGCCTGCATATGTTTCAATTTTGTTTTTGTATAAAATAATTTATACATAATTTGTATAAAAATTTATTCTTTAAGGTTGCAAATAGATTAAAAAATTTCTAAATATTAATTTTTATTAACATTTAGGTTAATATTTAGAATTTTTATTATATTTTAATTGTATGTATAAAATACTGATTATAGGTAACCACAGGTTCTCATTTTTTATTTATTTTGTTAACGAATGTGATACTAACTGTTTGTCTCAATTATATTTATATATATATGTAAAAGTATTTGTGATTATTAATTTAATAATGGAAATATATTTTTATAACCAATATCATTATTTTCAATGCTAAGTCTATTAAAGATTAAAAGAATTAATTTATGTCATGCTTGTAAAACATTAAATTTAATTAACTAATATATTGATTAATTTCATTGATATACGGGAACTATTATGTGATTTTTATTAAAAAAATTTACTTTGTAGATAGTAAGTTATTTTAAATCAGAAGGTTATAAAGATTTAAATTTTATATTTTACAATAAATTAAATTATTAGAGATAATTGCATAAAATTTAATTTATTTTAATCCAGAAATTGAGTAAAAGTTATAAATAAATTTTTATGATTTAACTTTATAATGTAAAATTAATTTTAATTATAAATATAAAATATTATAAATATTTTATAACTATAAATATAAAATAAAAACAGTATCTGGTAATTTTTAGAGAAAACAAAAATAATTATTTCAAAAATATTTTTATTAATTTAAAATTAAAACTAAGTATCCATTTATTTGTTCAAAACGTACACATAAATATTTTTTATAATTATATCCTTGAAATTTTTAATTATTTCTAGAATTCGTTTTAAAAATTATTAACAATAAAATTATTAAATATAAAAAAAGTAAAAATAATTTTTATTAAATAATTTTGTTTTTGTACAAAAATTAGCAAAGTCTACATTCTTAATTAAAATAATTTTAGCGTCAAATTTTCTTATTTTTGTAAAATATATTATATAATTTTTTAGATCTTTTTAAATCAAATTTCCATTTTAGGAATACGAAAATAAAAAGACTATTAACTTTTGAAACATATCTAAATAACGAAATAGAAATGTGATTGTTTTTAAAAACGTAATGTAAATTTTAGGTAACATATTTACTTACGAACAATAATTTAATCTTTAACAAATGAATATTAATTTGTAAAACATTATTTATGCAATCATTTACTATTGTAATTAAAGTCATTTAAAATGAACAATATTAAATTAATATAATAAATTAAATGTTTCAAAATGTAGATTATAAAACAAAACAAGTAATGTACTTAAGAAAATTTTGTAAGTTTAATTACTATATAAACTACTTAAATATTATAGCGTCATTTTTTTAAATAATTCAAATAAATGTATGAAATGTTTTGTTTGGAATAAAATAATTTTATATAATTAAATTACCGTTTGTCATGAATACTTAATAAAAAATTCGCAAAAAATACTGTCTTTGTTTATAGAAAATTAGTAGCACATTATTGTAAGTTATTATTAAGAATAAATTAATTAAAAAATTTGATATTAAAAGAAACTAATGCATTTAAAATAATCATACTAATAATTTAAATTATTAATAAAAAATAATGAATTTGTCGAAGTAAACGTAAATTTCATTCATTTGATGGCCGTGTGACTCGTTGCTATATAATTTAAACGGTCGATAATTAACTTTTAAAGTCGAAAATTACTTATTAACTTTTATATATATGTATGTACGTATTATTTTATTGATTAAGAATTATATGGACTTTTTGTATACAATAAATTAAAAAAAAATTTTTTGAATAAAATAAGATGAAAAATAAAAAAAAATAAACAAATAAAATCTGTAATATTAAATCGAATGATCTATTAACATTGTTTGGATCAAATAATTTATTTAAAATTTGTTCGGTTTTATTTGAAAAATTATTAAATTAAATATTTAATGTGGTGAGAGTTTTTTCAAGTACTAGAGGAAATTATTGTTTAAGAAATAATGAAATTCATGATCTAAAGTATTTTTATATTTTCTTTTCTCAACGTACGTAAATGTGCAATGTAGTATAGATCATTAAGTTATGGCACTGCTGTTAGGGTCAATAACTTTCAAAGTATGCTGAGGAATTTAAAATACAAGTAAACAGTAAAGTGAAATCATTTTAGGTTTTTACGAAATTGTTTATTTTTATAGATAAATTGAAAAATATTCCAAAGTATTGATTATCGAGTAAAGACTCGTTTAAGCTAAGTGAAATTGCTGTAGGATCAATACAAATTTAAAACTATGCGTAATAATACATATTTACTTAGTGACACTTGTAGAATGCGTAACATTGCAATATCATAAAAACAAGAGTAAATAACGGTTATTTTAATATTTGCTCAGGTATTTACTAGATAATTGAAAAAGGAAAGGTTAAAGAAAATCAATGGTGAATAGAATGACATTATAATATTTAAAACGATCGCCGACGAGTGTACGATGGTCGTTTTTGTCACAAAAGGAAACATCGATGATCGATCGAAAATGTTCTTCCAACAGCAGTTACATTAAGCATTACTGACGAAACCTAGAGAAGCAATTGTTAGATTATATCTGTATTAATTTAAAATAATAATGTGGAGAAAACGGAGGAGGTATCGAAGGATTGCTCGACTTTTTTAAAACTCTCTCAAAAAAAAAAAACGAAAAAATAAAAAACGTAACCGAGCTTAATGGATTCAAAGGCCGTCGTCTCGTCGGTTTTATGCATTCCACGAGGTCGAAAAAGGGTTCAGTGACCTACCTCTTGCGTGTAACCCAGTCCGTAGCTAATTCAAAAGTCTCGAACACCAAACGAATCTTCTTTTCTATTCTTCTTCGCCGCTGCGTTTATTATCGTTTATTTACAAAAGCGCAAATCGGTAGGGAATGCGCGGACGTGGCAAATCTTCGATTCGATATTTGCGACACTACGTGGATGGCACAAGAAGATAGTCTAGGGCCGTCGAACAACAGGGATCGTGTCTCTTTTTAACTTGTAAGGACCTTGGCCAAGGAGTCTCACGCGTCGACTGGCCTTTCGAGTGCGCTGCGCGCGTGCGACTCGGCTGGCTTGCTTTGCGCGCCCGACGCTCCACGTATTATTGGCCTTTCCCTCTATACGGCTCGGCGAGCCACACGGGAGGACCAACGGTAAAACCCTCGAGTCACTCACCTGAGAGCCTTGGAAAGCCAACGGAGAGATGGGTAAATAAATAAATAGATAGATAGATGGATAGATGGGCAGATGGGCAGATGGATAGATGGGCAGCGAGGGAGAGAGAGAGAGAGAGCTAGCAGGCTTGTTCCTAAGCTAACGTTTAAGAGGCTCGTGAAGATCGAGCGCTGTGCGAGCGGGAGAAACATAATAGCAACGGAATCACGAAGAAGAGGAGTATGCACGTTTGACCCTCCAACGGGTAACGGACACGTCACCAAATTCATTCTCTCGACAACGACTCTCCTCCAATGTGATCGTGCTAATGCCATATTTTTTGAAGAATATCACTCTTTTCGATTTTCGTTGAGTATGGGTGACGCAAAGCCGCTGCTAACCATTGCTTATTCTTTGCGACTTTAGGCGTTACCCCTCGTTAACCTCGAACACTCTAATTGCTTTTTAAAATAACTTTCAAGATAAAACATCCGTCAAAAATACTTCGAAAATAGCTTTAAATAATCTACCTAAAATATTCCAAAAATTTTTGCGATTTACTATTCGATAAATCCGATGGTTTGCCAAGTAACAGCTCCTCGCTGAATACGAAAAATAATTGAAACTATTATTATATTTACATATTGTTTATATTTAAAGTTTTTTAAATAAGTACTTTCTGTTTTAATTTAATAGAAAAGAGATAAGATATTTCAAGTACAAAAGTAAAAATTTAAAATAATGCCATTACTAATTTTCACGTAACTAAGTTGCAAAAACTGCAAAAATTTATTATCTGTGCACTTATGCGCACACACACACGCACGCGCGCGCGCGCGCCCACACAATGCATTAATAAAATATACAATTTAAATGATAATTAAAAAATCACGTTGATTTTACAGCTTACAATCGAGGCAGTTTGTTAAAATTGTATTTATCAAATAAAAAATAAGTCTATTTTTTTTTATTTTCAAATTGCAAATTAACAACGAATCTTTAAATCTTTTACTGAATTATAAAATTCATAGTAAACTCATAAAAGTATTATATTGATACAGTGAATATCCGATATTTTGAAAAGAATGTCTGAAAACAATTTATAATTTACTATTTCATTAATATTTTGATTTTTACTATTTCGCTTTCAATATTAAAATTAGCAATAAGCATTTAGCTTTTAAGTCAACGTGCAAAATTTATTATTATTTATTCAAAAATGTTCACGTGTGATTTTACGAACTAATAACTATATTACTTAATTTGAATTATAATTTTAATATTGACACTAAAATATATACAACAACATTATTTAATTGTATTTTCCTATAAAGTTCTTTTACTTGATAAATATATACCAATTTATAATAAAAAGTTAATAGAAATTAAATAGCGATTATTCCATAAATTTTCTATTATTCCATTATTCGAAATCATTATGTAAAAATACTAAATACTAAAAGATCAACTAATTATGTGTATTCGTATTTTGTAAATGTTACGCGTAGAATAGGAAATAGAAAATTTGGAATTTATTAAATTAATAGTTTTAAAAATTTTTTCGTTTTATATCATATTTTCTTTTTTCTTATTGAATTATTTATATTATTTTTAGTAGGTAGACATTTAGATAATACTAGAAATACTTAAAATAGTTTAAAAATAAGAATTAATGAAAGATAGCGAATAAAAGTAATTAATATTATTTACAAAGTAATAATAAAGATAAAGCATAATACAAATTATTTTACAAATTGAGAATTATTAAGAATATTTTATTTTGTGCTTTTAAAAAATGAAAAACATTGTTTTTATCACAGTTTTAATATTTCTTCAATTAACTAAACAAAAAGTGATTTAATAACAATATGTATTTTATATTTTGATATACAAAAATCTAGAAACTAAAAAGCTAACGCTTAAAATATGTTTAATTTATTATTTACAATAGTTAATGTTCATTCCAAGTAAATAGTAGATTTTTATTTATTATTTAAATAATTCCATGGTTTTCAATAAAGGTCGTTTATAAATATAAAATTAATAAATTTCGATTTTTTAATGTTGTTAATTGAATTTTTACAAAGATAACAAAGCACGAATATTAAATACAGCTCAGGAATTAATTGATAAAAATAAATTATGTTTCTTAAGCTCAACAAACATAACGTAGCAATTACTTTAATTAGTTATTATTTAATTATTAATATCACTTATGTCGTTATTGCATTTTTAGATAATGATACAAATTTTTTATTTTATGTAGTTGATAGTTTACATGTGTCACCTTAAATTCTAGTTGATTGATTTATACAATGTACTATTTCCATGAACCGATGGAAACAATAATATTGTTGAATATTACTTATTAAATTACAAATTTAAAAATTTGTTACACTATATTTATTATTTAAAAATTTATTTAAAAATTATACTGATATTATCTTTGATTTATTAAGTTTGTTTAAAAAATATAAATTTTTGTAGCTTTGAATAATAGTTAAGAAGTTAAAAAATCGATAAAATATACCGATTTAAAAGAATACACTAAGTTTAATATTTAATTAAAAATTAACTATAAATCGTATTAGTTTGCGGTTGTTTTTCAGCTTTAGTGTATCAATAATGCTGACTGATATAGAAAAAAGGAAATTATTTCTGAATCAATATACAATATGCAATACTTTTTTATATCCCTTAAGATTTCTTTACTCTACTATGATCTTTGTAGTTAGTTTTCTTATCGCTAAATAAATATTAATAGTTAATGATAATTTGATTTATAATTTATATTCAATAATAGTCACTTTCTAAATAATTAAAATCGTTAACATCACATGAAATATTTATTAAACTTTCAAACTCAAACTGAATTATATAATTAAAATAAATTTGTAAATTGTTAAAAAATTTATTGTTTAATGTAAATACTATGAGATTATTTTATTTTGTTCATTTCCTTCGTTAGGTAAACCAACTGAAAATCTAAAATAATTAAAATATAATTATTAAGTTAATACTTTAAAAGTAAATAAATATTTTAATTTATTTAATGAAGTTAACCAATATTTAACTACAAATATTTAATAATTATAATTTATTTATAATTTTATTTTTTGAAATAAAATTATTATTACTGTACGAGATGGATGTATTTTTTTCGTATCTTACAGCTCAATAAAATTTTTTTATGGGTAATTAAAATCCAGGTTTATAAATTCAAAATTACACATAATTTAAAATACTATTAAAATTTGATTATTAATTGAAAAATTAATTTTCTTTTACACTTTCTTTTTGCTAGTACATTTGCTCAAACTCCGATACTTTTATTGTTACTCTACCGAAAATAATTTTATTAGTCATTAACGAATTATTATTATTAATATCCATACAAGGGTAATTGTAACTCAATAACTAAAACATAGGCCGTACTGTAATAATTATTATTCGTGTTATATAATTATTTAAAATTAATATAAATTAAAATAGTTAGAATAGTTCTTTATTTAATAAAAACCAAAATTTTTCTAGACATTTATCTGATATTAAATTACAAATTCAATAGAATAAATTAAAACTGTGTGTAATATTATTCATTTATTTAAGAACAATTCATACATTATTATTGACATTTACTACATAACATAAATCTACATTAGTTTTTACATGTATGCATATTATTTATTATTGTATATTTTCTATATTTATCTTTCCTTAGTTGTTCTTTACTCCTGCTAATGTCTGCTCCGATGTTTTCTTGTCATTCTGTTATTTCCTTCTCTTCTTTTCAATATCTTGTACAATACGTTTAAATCGTTCTTATCACCCTTTCATAATATTCTCCCACTTGATTACTTGGTTACATATGACCTTGCGCTCCTCGAAATGTACTTCTTGCTTCTTTTATATGTTGCACAATCTAAACGTTCTTTCCTCTTCTATACACCATCGATTGTGGTTTTTCGTTTTCATTTCCATTTAAAATCTTGACAATAACTTTCAATCCACGTCTTCTTCTTTTTCTTCCAATCTTTTCAAAGGCACATTTTTTTCTTGTATACTTCTATTATAATACGTTTAAATTCCGCGTATTTAGAAGCTTCTAAGTGATTAATCAAAAATATTCTATGCTATTCTGCTTTTATTGTTTCTCTCTCTTTCCATTTTATATCACCTTTTTCTATTTTCTCTGCCCAGAAGTATTTTGACTACTCAATATTATGCCAAAGTTATCTTTTTTCTTGTGTAATTCTCTTTGTCTTTACTTCTATTCCTTTTTCTATCCTTACTTTTATGCAATTTTTGAGGATTTACGCGTCTTCGCTGCTTATTATTTTTTTTTAAAATGTGATTAATCTCTTGAATCCCTTTATTTCTATTCTCTTGCCTTCTGCTTCTAGTATCAAAATATAATCCGGCGTGTTTTTTCCTAAATTCAATATCTATTTTATGTATATTTTCCGCACCTTTTCCATCTCTAAATTTCGGCTCCATATCATAACACATTGTCTAAAATACATCAAACATTTTTATTATTGTTCTGGAATTTTTCTTAAACCATCTTATGCTACTCCCCACTTTCCCTAACACGATGTTCCTTCTTTTGGTCATAAATTTGGCACGTTCTTTGTCGGTGCTATTATCACTGAACCTATCCTAAATATGTGAATTGCTTAACTGTTATGTTTTGTTACTGTTCCACCTAAATTCCGTTTTTTCCTTCTTCACCCTTTTTTCCCAAACTTCATAATTTTTGGTTTTTTTGTATTAAGTTCCAAAAATTTCCTTTCTACGTTGTCTCTGAAGATTCGTGATAGCTCGTTTAATTCCACCACTTTTACCAGTACGTACCCACCAGTACTTATAATGTATTATATAAAAAGAATAAAAATTAAACATTTGAAAATGATTATTATAGTATTAATACTTATTTAATAAAAATAAAAATTATGTATGCAAGTTCAAATTTTACTTAAATTTTGTACTATACATATAAATTAATGAAGTCTTATATTTTAAACAATTTTTTATTTATTTTTTTTAGAATTTATAACTTTACGTTTTAATATCACTTTCATTATATATAATATACAATATTATATTTTACAGTATTCAAAGAATTGTAAAGATTACCCTATAAAATTATCATGTTTAAGTAAATGCAATTAGAAAAAATAATTTCTATGTTAAATTCATTAATATATAATTGTTCTTTATATTAAATTTAATAAAATTATTAAATTTTTAATAATAAATTTTGTAATTTTAATATAATTTTTTATAATAAATTGTTAGTATTTCAATTTTTGTGTTTCATTTTTTTATATAGTAAAACTTATGCATGAAATTTTAATCTACAAAAGAACAGTAAAAAATACATGAATTTTAAAATTTAATTACATTATTTATTTTTCATCGTCTTAATCAATAATAAAAATATTATAGATAATTTATAATCGCAAGTAAAACTATATAATTATTTAAAAATATTTATTATTAAAAAAACACTTAAATTTATAAATATTATTAATCATTATTTATTATTCTTAAAATATGTATTTTATATCAAAATCTTCTAGAATGAGTAAATATACAATTATAATATCGAATTAAAATAATAATTTATTTGAAAACTATGTTATTACAATGATTTACTTTAAATACAGTGTAATTCACAAATAGGTTCTATCCTTTGGAGTACTTTTATTAAATTTCTTATCTCGAGCTCTAGGAAACCATCTATGTTTTGTAGTGAAAGTTTTTGCAGCAAGATCATAAGGTGTTAGTTCATTATTTAGTTTATGAAATACTTCTTTCACTTCTTTATTTCCTATTTTAAGTACAGATAAATCTTCCTCTTCTTTTATAGATAAGGGTTTTGAAAATTCGTAAGGAAAAGGTTGTTCCGGATGCCAACAAACTACCATACTATTATCCATGAAAATAACTACTTCTGATGGTAATGTACTATAAGAACACATAAAACTATGCTTGTAAAATTTTGTTAATAATCTTAACCCACGATTCATCTGTAAACGAATTATAAACCATAGGATGAAATATTTTGTATATGTAAAAAGACAGCTTAAATTGTTAATTTAAAATTTGAGGTTATAATTTGAATTTTGTTTTTATTTTGCTTAATATTTATTATTTCATATTTTTAATGATACTAAATAACAATTATTTAAATTTAAATAATTTTAGATCACAATTCATGTACAAATGAATTATACAACATAGTAAAGTAAATTTTATAAATTATATGTAAACAAGCAACTTCGTATTGACTTTGAATATGAAATTATAAATTTCAATGTTTTAATTTTATTTAATAGTTATCGTTATATACCTTTTAAAAGTGAATTATGTTTATTATTCACCACTTTATTTTAACTTTATATGAAACGGAATTATTTAGAATATAAGTAATACTTAACAGCCATTTTTGTAATATATTTGAAATATGATTTCCGAATTCCAAAGTCTTATTGGCCAAAATAATTTAAATTTTTTTAATCATACATTTTATCAAATAAAAAGTTTTAGTTTAAATAGTATGTATTTTAATTTATTCGATCAATAAAATTGTTATCATTTATAATCATTTAATTATTTTAAGATTTTATTAAAAGTTAATCTTATTAAATAAAATTTAATTTTAATAATTGTATGGAATAAGTAGATTTATCTTTCCATTTACAATAATGAAAAATTATTTATTTTTTTTTCATCTATAAAAAAAATATCAATCATTATTTGTTGTAAATTATCAAAATTAAACTTTAAAATATCTATGTCATACATTTATTTAAAAATTTTAAGACAACATTTAATTTTATACAACTATTTTTGAAGGAAATTAGGTAAAATAAAATAAAATAGAAAATAATATGTTTTTTATATTTTATTAACTTATTTTCACAAACTTCAAAGTTTTTCAAACTGTATGTTCCACCTTTAAATCTGAAACAAACAAGTTTTATTATCATTTATACTTACCATTTAGAAAAATTTCAAAGTTTTGAATTGACTCTGTTATGAACTGATACTCAAAACTATCAAAAAAAAGTGTCACTGAAGACATTTCTCACTTTCACAGACATCTAATAATTTAGTTTAGCATCCAGTCATTATAATTTTAAAATAGTTCTTTGTCAATTAAAATAAAAGCATAATATGGTTTTGATTATTGTCTTCTGAAAGTGTTTGACAAGAATTTTTCAATAAATTTACAATATTTACCCTGGGACACTGGTTAAAACAAGAAACACAAACCACAGAGTCCACAAAGTTTTAAATTTAACTGAAAATGATAAATTAAAAAAAATTGACTAGCCACGGTCACTAATAAAATGCAAATGAATTATAATTTTAGCAACTAATAAAACTATTAATTCACAGCACCTTCAATTTCACTCAACTTAAGTAAACAAACTGAAAAACTTTAGTAACAAGAAAAACTCTTTGAGAATACCAATTGATACATATTTTTTACATTAAGTTTTTTTCTAACTTAGATCCATAGAAGGATCTTAAAATTAATTAAACTTTAAACTTTTTAGGTAATATATGTTAAGAAAAAAAAAAAGAAACACATTAGGTAATTTTTGTCTGCATAACGGCATCTATTTTTTTAAGATCACCAGGTACACTTATAACCACTGCACCTTTTATCGCAACTGAGTATGATTTCGGCAAAAACTTTTATCGATCTCAAATACGCATGTACAAGAATAAAGCAATTGAGATTCAGAAAACTGCTACATACTCAGGAACGAGAACACATCACTTTTTTTACATCACTGTACACAATTTTCAAAATGTTACGAATTTACTTATTTTTTCATGATTTTAAATTAGCACAAAGCACTGTCTTTTTAGTCTCATTTGCACTAAACCTAAAACTTTTGTGAATTTCACATCTGCAAGGTAATTTTTTCTCATTTACAAAATTGTAACTAATTTTGACATTGGACTTAAAC